>JARHVA010000350.1:4565000-5197500 GCA_037957365.1 Torreya grandis | reverse complement strand
AGGATGGGAATAAGTCATATATATAGGGATAGGCATGTCAACTTGTGCAAAAACCTTTGTTTCCCCCACACCTTTCATGGACATCACATATGTAATAGTAGGTGTAGATGTAAGAATAATACCAATAATAGAAGTCTGAACACTTGTGGTTAGATTTGTAGCTAGAATGGGTTGATTTATATCATAGAAGGGGTCATATTGTTCCCTAAATGTACTATTTTAAGCCATTTTTTGTTCATCTCTCACTACATATAACATTGCATAAAGTTTTTTTCAGATTTATGTCCATACATTTAGTTAATTCTCTTTCATCAACCTCATTGAATCTATTCAAAATAGTTATTTCTTGTTCACAAATATTTAAAGATTCCAATTTACTTGATGACTCCATCAAGGGGATGTGTAGTAGTAATAGGGAGTAATGCAGATTGGACATCCAAAAAATATGGATTAAGGTCAAATATTGTTCATTATTAATTTTAGACTTATTAGTGAGTAAATATTTTTTCATTTGATTACATAGTTGTTATAGATTTTATTATCAAAGGAAAGTAACATGTAATGATTACAATCATTGATTTACTAAAAAAATATAAATAATTTTCATTCATTATATCCATGTGTAATTTTTAATATTAGTGAAAATCATAACTTAGGTCTTAAAATAAAACCTTAGGGTAGAAATATAAAAACCCTATAAGGATGAAAGCAGAAAGGAGACCTAGGGTTTGGTATTATTTGAGAAATATTAAGGTTAAATAATATGATTTACCATAATTTGGATCGTAAAACCCTAATTACAATAGAAACACAAATGTAATTTTAATTATAAAGTATGGTAATTAAGCATGAATTTGAATTTATAAGATTGATATTGATTTAACAAATAACATGTACTGAATGTAGAAAGTATTAAAGAGATCAAGATACTTAGTTTTACCAATTCATTGATTGACTGTGACTAACTTATAATAGTGAATATATAATAGAAGTAGTCTTGAGAGTTGCTTAGATCCAAAACTAACTATTTGTACATGTAAGATCATTGATGTTAGGCTAGGGTAATAACATTAACAAACCTGATAGTAGGATGATGTTATTATCCTAAGATGTTTTGGCTCTATATGACCATATAATTAGTTTCATCTACTTGTAATACCTCTATGTATATAATCCTGACACCTAACTATGTGCTCAACTCCAAACATTAGTCTCCTTCTCCTCAAAACCCTAGGTCCACCTATGAAGGGTAGAAACCTATAAAGACTTGGGAAATGTGATGGGTTGAGATTTCCCTAATCATCCCCATTGATGATTGAGTGATACATACATATATAATGCTTCAAAGAGGGAAGTAAATCCACATGTAGTTCTTCCCCTTAATGTGAATGTGTAATTATGCTCCTTTCCTATATGAATGCTTGATATTTGATAATGATTGCTCTTTACTTAGCTTAGTGTGATTTTAACTTGGCTAATGACTATTCCTAGTGACTGATTTGAAATTTGGGAATAATAGGGAAGATTTACTCAATGTGTAGTAGTATAAAGATGCTTGATAGATAAGTTCTAACTGAATAAAAATTATGGGTTTGATTTTTATTTATATGAGTCCATTTAGGTGATTTATCATGCCACCAACACACTAGGAAAATGGTTTGATCCATAGGAGTAGTTTGATTTTTAAATATAGCTATTATTGGGTGAGGGATATTAACATCACCCTTAGGTTAGTTTCATTGACAAAATTGTTTGAGCCTAACATTAGTGTTCAAGAGATAAAAATGTGGATCTAATGATCTATAGATGTCTGAGTAAGACATTTAGCTTGTTTAACATAGACTGAGAGGTTCACAATAAAAAGAGAGGGTTGGACTCATAACAAACATGTGGATGTAACTAAATGGTGAATAAGAGGTATATATGTGTACATAATTCATGTATGGTAAAATTAGGTTAAAAGTGACATTTTTAAGTGTCTAATACTATATTTTAATATATACATGCACATTAATCAGATTGGTGATGATGAGTCCAAATTCTAAGACTACTTGTTCTTGAATGAGTTTCAAGTTGTATTTCCTAAGGAGTGGACATGACTTCCATGTAAATGGGAGTTTGTATTATCCATATATATCTTATCCAAGAATAATATAGAGTCAAAATCCATTTATCAAATGATCACCACTAAATTATTTGAGCTAAAAGTGTAGTTGAAGGAGATATTAGTAACAATTTTGATCAAGGTTAGTGTGTCTTCATTGAAGGTGGGTTGGGGGGGTAACTAATGTATTCCTTAAGAAAAAGGATGATACCCTTAAGTTATTCATTGACCATAAAACCATTTGATATAAAATAAACCAACTAATAAGAAAATGTACTCATTACCCCACACTGATGACCTCTTTTACCAAATGAGAGGGAAATAGTTTTCTCAAACATAAACTTGAGATCATGTTATCACTAGTTTAGGATTAAAGAGGACTTTAAAAAAATAACCTTTCAAACTCAGTAATGGCACTATGAGTTCATAATGATTTCTTTTAAACTTATAAATGCCTCGACAACTATTACGAACCTACATAACATTATCTTCAAATATTACTCTAGTGTTGAAAAAAGACACCTGGATAAAGACTTGGATTTTAAATTTATGTTTTGAAGGAGTAGACTTATATCAATAAATTTAATCCTACAAGGCTTGAGTCTCTTTTGATCAGAATTTTACTAATCTTTTACTAAGGAAACATTTAATACTCCCTCACATTTAATCATGCCACAATGAAAAATATTTTAAAAGACCCATAATGATCAAGATTCATTCAATGATACACATTAAATGACACATGAACTCAAGAGAATTATAAATTTTGACACCTCCAAGGAGTTTATTCCATCATTGATTCATTTATATCCAACAATACATGTGTTAGATAAGGTTAAAGAAAAAATATTTTACGGAGTCCCCACATCCATGTGGTAGACAAAAAAATTTAAGAGGGTTTCCAAGCTTGAAAACCCTTTGGGATTTCCTAATTAATTAATATATCAAAGGTTAATGGTTCAAGATGAGCATCGAATATAAAGGAAATGTGTTAGATCCACTACCTTGAGTATGAAATTATGGTCCCAACCCTATCAAAATTTGAAATAATCCATCTAACAAGCATATGTAGCTCTAAAAACTAATAAAGGATAGTTATATCCCTAAGTTTTATATCATTTAGTATTCATAAACTAAGGATATCCACCATCAATTTGGAAGTTTACATAAGAAATGGGATTCATCCTAGACAATCAGATCATGGGACTTTTTTCCTAAAAGAGGATGGCCAATATTTGGGCATGACACTTATCCTCTTTGTTTTAATATCACTACAAGAAACATGGGGATGGTGATGCGTAGAGGCATTTGAAGCATAAATTGAGGTGGGAGATGATCCTCTAGCATGAATAATTTTCCACCCAAGTTGAAACATGTCTTAACACAAGAGTTTTGTATGATGATGATTTGTGCAACTAGTTTGATGCATTTTTACTGTTATGGATTTTTGAGTTTATATATTGATCTATATGATGTGAAATCAAGGTATTTTTTTATTTTTTTAAATAATAAAATAACTCTAATAATTTTTTGTGAATTTGGCCTTAACACTTAGCTTTCTATGTTAAAATTAAATATTCTTATGAGCTTGTGGAAATTGTGTATAATTGAATTATTTAATAATTTTTTTTAGTTTTTTTATTTTACCCCTACTTGGGAATTCTATGTGAATCATTTTATTATTTTAGAAACATTTAATCTATTACCTCTTAAAAATAATTATGTAGATGGATGATATTAGATTAATTGATAATTGTTATGTGTTTCATTCATTTAGCTAGGTAAAAGATATCACCATCTTGGTGCGTCACCTCTAGTTATTTTATGTAGTTACATTTATTCTCACCCTTTTTCATCCCAATTATCCTCAAGTAGAATTAGGACAAGGGAACTATCCTAAATCTAGAGTTTATCTTAGTTAAAATGTATAAGACATCTAGTCATCACACTAAAGTTGTAGGTGCATTAGTGACATTTAAAGTTTGTTGTTACCCTAATTATATCTATACACAAGATAAATATTAAATGAATATAATGAATAAGTACATAATTCATATCTACCCAATTATATAATAATATCAACAAGACAAAAATTATAAATGAATTAGTTTATGCAAAATAAGTATAAAGTATTAGAAATGATCACATTTTATTGCTATAATAGAAATTTGAGAGTTTGGATATGGAATATGACTATGTAGGATAAATTTTTATTATTACCAAACTTTGATTTGACATAGAAAACCTTATGGATGTGAATTTGACCTAGGAAGACTCGTTCTAAATAGAATCACTTCATCAGGCTTGCCTAATGCAAGGTTGTAAAATTTTATTTTTCTATAACTAGTTAGCCTCTTGTTTTTATCTTTATATGCCTATGCTTCTTTGTTTGTAGAGTATAATTTTTTTGATTCTTTATCTTTGACCTAGTTTGGTACTCAAAATAAAATTTTGATTATAGAGTTATGCAACCACCAAAGTGACATTAAAAACTAAATATCCCACATGGTGGAATCATACCTAAAGATATTTTTGAGTTAGTGTAAATGGAATGACTAGATCTATAGTTTTAAACATCCTCCTCCCTATAAGTGATGATTTAGCTACATGTAAGATAAATAATTTTTTTAATACAAGGGTATAATGAAAAACCAAGATAAATGACTCCATCATAAATGTGTAATATATGACTCATGTCATGCCCAAAATTTTAGGAAGATAAACTTAAGTAAAAGCCAATGAAAACATGAACATTTTTTTATTTTTTATTTTTATTTTTAAAATTTAATATGATTAATAGATTAACAACAACATATGCCACACATAGTGTGACACACAAAATTATTTTTATTAACTTATCTTATTTTTATTTAGTTCCTAACGATAATTATTATAAGGGTGGTAACCAAGCAACACTGCTAAAGGTGATTCAAAAAATGAAATTAATAACATTAATCTTATCTCATAAATATATAACAATTTTTTTAATCATAAAATTATAAAAAAACTATACATTACTCAATCTGAAAAAGATGTTTCACTAGATCACCTTAAATTAATGCAAGGGGAGAAAGAGAGTCAACCCTAACTTATATGACCTAGATCCGATGCCTCAACACAACTTGTAAAACCTACATTTATACTCCTCAAAATCATGGTCTGATGTATTTCTCCTTAAACTCGTGATGGGTCTCTTCCATGAGACATCATCACTAAAATAGGTTTGCACTCTAAAATAATAAGGAAAAAGCTAATGTGACTCAAAAAAGCTTTTAAATATATAGACATCAAACACAAGGTGAAAATATACACTCATAATTCATTAATTGTAAAACACATTGATATCCCAAGGTGTGTGTGCTTACCCAAATCACTTTCGATCTAGAATATATATGATAGTTGAAAGGGATGATAAGGAAACCACATTCCTTTGGTCTGATTAGGCAAAAGTCTCACCAAAATTCACCTTACACTTATCAAAGAAGTTTCATATCCAAAGAGTGTTTCTAAAGGTGATCAAGGTCAATATGGAAGAACATAATCTCATTATAAGAGATACAGTGAGGGTCAATACCCAAAAAAAATAATACATATAGGAAAACTATGTATTTAGAACTAGAAGGATACATATACATGAGGAAGAACACCATAATAATTTTCACTACTACAAGCACTCTAAGGATTAGTTTTTAAAGCACCTGTTCTAAAGACAACCTATAGTTAGATATAACACTCACTCTAGGAGAGCATCTTAAGGGTTAATTCTCTATGCCCACACCCACTTCTTAAGTTACCTACATATCTGTAGCAATCACATTCACACATAAAATTAAAGCTAGTTGTAGTTCACCCATTACCAAAATAAATTTTAGTGTGAATTAGAAGGTTCCTGGCCTTTGTTATTCAATTATATGAATAAGATAACATTGTTACCCTTGAGGATAACAATATGACCATTAGTTGGTCCAAGAATAGTTGGATTTATCAATAACTAAGGCATCCAAACATATGAAAAGAGACATGAATAGAATTCCAAAAACCAAGCAATAAAAACAAAAAAAAAAACATTCCAAGATATTATCCAAAAGGGCATTCAAGGCATTATATAATTACATGTGTTTAATGTCAAAGCTCAAAGTAAGGTAATAAATAAATATCTAGGGATATAAAAATGTAAGATGGGTAGAAGATAATTTATATAAAGAAAAGGTCTATTTAACAATACTAATACAAAAAGACATTCTACACAATATTAAACTCGTTAAAACTCTACACTGAAGAACTAAGTACAAAAGTACCCTAAGTATTAATTCACAAAAGGGAGGTAAATTATTTTATGTTTTAAGGCATGTTTTCTAAACCAAAGGTAAAAGTTTTAAGCATTGGAATATTATTATTATAAGAACTAATATTTATAACAAGCATTCAAAATTGGGTTTATCAAGATAAAATTAGTCTACAAATTTCTTTGCAAAATGAGTTTTAAAATCATACTACAAAAAATAGTACAAATCTAGATTACATCAATTTGATTATTATTTTGTTAATTTTAAGAAATTATAAATGTGTTATGACTTTTAGGTTTGAGATATCTTATTATTTGATATTTTATTTTTGTCGATTCTAAATCGACTTTAGAACATGAATTTGTGGTGAAAATTTTACGTTTGTAGGTTGCCTCCAAAATTGGCTGAAATAGACCATTGTTAAGGGGTAAATAATTTTCTAATTTAAATTTACATATTGTACAACCTAAAATAATTAAATTTATGTATTAATTAAGTATTTATTTATATTAGGTATTTATTTTCTTTGATTTTTAAAAAGGGGTTTCACAAGGTTGAAAAAGGTAGTAAATACTAAAATTTGTTTGCTAGGTGAGTAAGAAAATTACTTCATATTTAGTTTGATTCAAATAGTTTTTATAACTAACAAATTATGATTAATTTTTTTTGAACATGTCTAGAGTAAAAAAGACAAATGCTTAATGACAAGTCTAGTTTCATTAAACTAGTTGATATTAACTAATATATATTAATTATGCTTCATTTTGAAGCCATAATTTATATTTTGCTCAAAATATTCTTTTTCTGCTATTTGATTCTATTTAATAAAATTTGGAATGTAAATTAAAATTTTAAGGTAACCTAGTAATGTATCACTATAATCACCTAAAAATGGTAATTGAATGCTAAGAGTGTCACTTGAGTTACCCTATTCCTAGATTAATCCTAGAACCATCCTAGGAGCATTAGACTCACTTTTCCAGTCATTGAGTAGACCAAAGTCACCTATAGTTAGCCAAAAAATAGTCCTAAAACTATCATCTCAGATCCTAACCCAAATTTCTTAGCAACCTACCATTAAGACATTAACACCACATTTGGGACACTACAACCACATGGTGCTAGTGTCTCAAACTGGGTGCTACTATCCTTAGCCCTAGATCTTCCCAACAGATAATTTTAAAAATGTGTGCCCCTAATAATGTTGGCCTAAGCATATTTTATTATTTACATAAGTAAAAAAACTTAGAAATACAAGTCTAATTCACCTCTATTCACTCGATACAAAATAGATGCAAAAGTTATTCATACCAAAGACAAAGTTAAGCAAAATAAAGGTATTTAATCCCTATTCTACCCTACTTATACATAATACCATCTAAAACATCCATAAGCCCAATTTTCAAAAATTTCAATGCTTAATCACATTCAAAAGCATCCAAGCCCACTCTCATTCTAGCATTCACTTGCACTTGCATCAAGTACTAGGTGGGAAAATTGCATCAGGCTTGATCCCTTTTCATTGTATTGGTATTTAAGAAAATATCTTCACAACAAGGTGTTGAAGATGTCCAGTCCATCTTACTAATGAACACACAATTATTTCTCATTCCATATTTGCAAGGAGGATTAGGGTTTGCACACTAAATCAGGTTTTCTAGGCATAACACAGAGCTTTAGGTTTCATGTACATAGGAACATGACATAAAAACATAATCACATGTGCTACCAAAAAATAGGAATAATACCACAAAGGGGACACTAATTCCACCTAAAGGACACTACATATACATGGCACTACTGTCCATACTAGACACTACTATTTAGTGAGTAGATAAACACTAGAAACCTATTGACAACACTTAGAACTACCAAGATCTCAACTTTTAGAACCTAGATCATCCATGACAGTTAGTTTCTAGATAAATATCTATTTATGCCTATTTATTAATATTTTTAGAAAGTCAAAGAAGGTAATATTCTATAACAAATAATTTCTTGATTATTGTAATTTATTTAACTATCTTAGACATCTCAGCCCTTTAATCTAAACATAGGATTTTCATAGTAAAACCCTAAAAGGTTAAATCATTTGGTGAACCTGACTTACTTTGAATATTGCTTCAAAACCTAGCTTGCATTCATACAAATATTGTGCACTAAATTTAGGGCTACATACTTTTGATTTTTTGATTTTTTTAGACAACCTAGCTAATTAAAATCAATTTAATATTATGGTTTCAATTTATTTTACATCTAATCTAAATTGTTATAAAGAAACCCTATATTCAAAAACCCTAACCCTAGACACACTTAAGGTTTGTATCCTTTTCTATTTATACTTTGATTTTAGATCCATACATCTTATGGTTTATATTTCATATAATCATGATCATAATAATAGAATAAATTAATCATTTTTTATTGCCGAATCTAATACTTTCATTCACATGCTTATTCCCTTTATTTCAAAATGAACTCCAAAAAGACATAAACACATGTATAGATGATGTTTTATATCAATTTAAATATATGTCATATCTCATAGCATGTTATCTTTCTCTTATGTGGAATTCCATTAACAAGCAAACCTATACCCACATAAAGGATTTAGCACATAAGCTAACAAATATGTTTCAAGTTTCAATGTCATATATTATGCACATGCAATAATCTAGTTATCTTCTTCATCTCCATGAGGGTGATAGCTACTTTCCATCTAACTAGGTCCATGCTATCATTCCTCCATGAGATGAAGCAACCTATACCAATGTCACTATTATCCATACTTAGACTATTAACACCTCTTCCCTAGATGGTGTGTGTCTACATGTTCAATCATAAACAACTACAGTTTGCACTTGTGAGACTCTTTGTGATCAAATTATTAGTATGAACAAGATAATTACAGGTTTACAAAATCAGATTCAACTATTACATGAAAAGATTTCAACATTGGAAAAATAATTTATAATATAAAGACCTCTTAGGCACAATAATGCAAATCATCTATATGCATATTCACCTTGTCAATTTGTGGAAAACATTGTGACATATCCAAATCACAAATTAAAATAAAGTACATCTACAACTAGTGATTCAAAAAGTATTAAAAAATCAAATAAGAGTTCAAGTTAGATACTAAGGAACATGATTAAAGCTAAGTTGATCAATCTACGTCCTTTACACCTAATGAGGAGATCCAAATATTTTTGTGCATACCATAAAATGTATGGGAACCACACTGATTAATGTTTAAAATCAAAAAGGAAAATATAATAGATAATGGATACAGATGACTCACACAATGACACTTCATCCACACAACATACAATGGCACATCTACCAATTCAAAAAAGGTCAAATTTAGAAACAATACATAAATGGTTACCAAAGCATAACTCATAACAATAAATGTTAAGGTGTGGAGCTAAAAGCTTCAACTATTTGCAGACACAAGTAAGGATGCTGAAGAACCAGAGCCACCGGCGTCGGCAGTATGACCGACGTCAGTCAGATGTAGTGGAGAAGGAGACCGGCGATGGCAGATAGTCGGCCGATGTCGGCAGCACCAGACAAGCAGGGACCGGTGTCAGTCGCCTGTGTATTTCCAGAACTGATGTTGACGAACAGTCAGTTAAGTGAAGTGAGTGTTTGCATGTCAAATGACTAATTATAGTCACGAGCTGCGTGTCTAATTATTGTAACTAGAGTTCTATTTTTGTAAGCATGGGATCCTATTTAAAGACCCATAAGGCATGTATTGTAATAGGCAAGAAGGCAAGTAAAAGCATTGAAGTTAGCAAGGTCAAGGAGACAAGCTGAAGCATTCAAGGAGGGATAATAACTCAGGCTTTAGAGTTGTTGTGTTGAGCAAGAGAGAGAGGGAAGAAGGTCTTGAGGTGTGGTAAGCCTTTGAGGTGGAGGAAGAAGTGGCATCTTCCTTATTGTATTTTCTTCTAGTAGTATTTAATACAAAGAGTGTGTATTGTCTCTCAAATTCTATGCTATCTCAAGTTTCTAGTTACTTTATCATTTTGGTATAATTCCATGTTTAATTGCTTATAAGAAAGTAATCAATTGTGCTTCCATTGGATAAGGGGTCACCTAATAGTTAGTATCAGAGCATATTGATTGTTGTAGGTGTTTCTTCTCCTGACAATAAAAGGATTAAAAATCACAATCAAATCAAGAAATAGTACAAGCATAAATAAATCAAGAAAATATACCTCTCCAAAAGGAGGCTCAATGTTCAATATGGTATAATTTTGGTCACAAATATCTACAAAAATTTGATTATCATGGTCAAGGTTTCAGCAAACAAACCTAAGGTATCACTTCTCCTATCCTAGAAGTTGATAATATTGGTGAATAGGGTTTGGGATTTATTAAACATCCTAAGGCACATTAGTCACATATATAGTTTATTAGGGTAAAACATCCAGATACATAAGAAATGTTACAAAAAGTTAAAGAGCTTCAGTTGCAAATTCAAAGTCATGTTCAACCAACAATCAAACATATTTATATCAAAAGAATCTCTATAATACCATATGTTTACAAAAATCATATTTTCAAAGGGAAAAATGACAATAAATATTCTAAAGCACAATTCAGAAAGGTCAACTCCATAGTATGAGGTAATTATCTTTAGCATTCCAGGGTATCATGATTTAGATGTTGAATAATATTATGATTATAATGTGGAATAATAATTAGATTACCATTGCAACAACATTCAACTACAACATAGTAATCACACTATATGAAAGATTACCATTCTTATTTTTTGACATAGGCCATAGTGATAGTGAGTCTCTGACAAGACTCATTGGTTAGTATGGTTCCTACTCTTGTATATACTTATTTCTCTCTCTTGCTCCTTGTACATAGTTAATTTTCATTTACTTGTACATAAATATATCCAAAAAACATAAAAGAAATATAACATGTCAAAACACAAAATCATTAAAATAATACTCAAAAAACACAAATTTATAGATTGTATGCATTGCTATGTTTACATTTATACTAGTTTCCAGATGTTACATATTGCTAGCTATCTTACTATATTTAGTTTTATCATACAAATATGCTTCACTTATTCTTTTCAAGTGATTGTAGATTACATACAAGACTCCAATCCACTACATTGATTTAAACTTGCTATCATCTACCCACTAGGGGAATTTACACCAATCTAAGTTTATATATTTGATACATCTACCCACTTGGGGGCATGTCATAAATAATTGCTATAACCAGATTCTATTTTACATACTATACATTCTAGTTTATGCATTGATTTATCTTGATATTGATCATTGTTCCTCATTGCTCAGATTTTATTATTGACTATCACTAGTTAGACTTAGTATATATGCATCCTGACATCTAAATAGATTTGTACTACATATTTATACATGCTATCATTTCTAGTTCCTAGATTATACTTTATTGTGTTTCCTATGCTTATTCCATCTTTAAGGGCATTTGAATATGCCATTGTTATTTGGCTCTACGTCACTTCTTTATTGGTATGACTTGGACATGTGCCCATGTCCCTTGTGTGTGATTTTTTGCTTCTATATGTGGACATTTGAACATGTCCTTATATGTGGCTCTATGATAAGTTGCTTATTGCTTGTGTATATGGATATTTGAAAATGTGATTATATGTCTTCATTCTTAGATTTAGTGACATGTGCCCATGTCCCTTGTATTGTGTCCCCTTGGCCTATATTTTACATGCCTCATGTGTTTATCTATTTACTTCCTTGTATGCTTCTATACCATGACACTTGTATTTTCTTATTAAACACACACACACACACACACACACACACACACACACACACACACACACACACACACACACACACACACACACACACACACACACACACACACACACAAGTTTTTGATGCCATGAGGGATCTCATGCATCTACCATTCCTACTTGGGTGCTACGATGGACATCATGCCCCATCTCCCTAAGTAGTTACTTAGATTTGTTTTTATACACATTGATTACATCTATCTTGACACCCTTATGTAATGTTATATTATAACATGCATCTTACATTACCTACTTATGATAAGATACATTTACAACATGATGTTATGTTTTTACATTATATTGGAATATCATGCACATGCTCTGACTAACACATTTTATAGAGCTACTTCTTTAGAGGGTAGTTATTACAAAGGTTTCATAAATACCCTCAAAAGAGGGGGTATTCACAGGGGTTCTTCACAAAGATCAAGCTATTAATTTTCTATTTATAGATACATTTCAACACATAGGCTCAATTTTAGACATCAAACTTAGGGCAGCCACAAAACATAACAGAGACTCAAAATTTAGTTCAAATCACTTAGAAATCAGACCATGTAGACATTAGTTCCTAGATTGGGATGCTAAAACCAGAGGGTGATACTATCTACTATAGGGTGATACTATCTACTATAGACCAGTATACCATGTACAATAAAAATTTTCACAAATACAATCACATGTTTGGTAGTTAAGTTCATATTTAGCTTAGATACATTCATTTAAGCTCAAATTCATATCTATTACTCAAGTTTGGGGGAATCATGCATGGTATGATCACTCCCATATTCATTTTAGTTACATAGATTCAGTTATTACATGCTCAATTCAGATTCAGTATACTCAGATACCAAATTAGGGGTATGTGCATGGCACATAGTTTATATATACTCAGATATAAATAGGTTGATCATATGGAATGGTAAAATACATGTCATTCTATACAATATATACACTTTATATCACATTCAAGGTTGTCATTAGATTCATGCCTTACTCCCTCTTTAGTTGTTGGCATTCTCAAGTGGCCTAAAGCTACCTAATATATGTGAGTGGCCATGGAGCTAAATACATAGTTAAATTATACTCAATTATATACTTTGAATACTTTATGAAGTTCAATTACATATGCATCTACTTCACATAGGTGGGAAATGATGGATTCATGACCTAATTGAGTTCCTGAGCCACCTACGTGAGAGGGTTAGACACATTTAAAGTCTTATCCAAGTTATTCACATATATTAGGA
Source organism: Torreya grandis (assembly GCA_037957365.1). Classification (NCBI taxonomy): domain Eukaryota; kingdom Viridiplantae; phylum Streptophyta; class Pinopsida; order Cupressales; family Taxaceae; genus Torreya; species Torreya grandis. Next base: position 5,184,021 of record JARHVA010000350.1, on the reverse strand, counting down.
TCCATCAAGTAGGGGTGGGCAAGGATGGAGTCAAAACTAGATTGAGTTCTTGAGCCACCCATATAAGGATATAACAAGGCATCATCTTAGTTCAAGATATTCATTGATCTGATGACTATGTCCACTCACACACACAAGTTGTCACCAAGTTCATGCATTGGTTTTCATAACCAACAAAGTATATTTATCCCTTTCCTCACTCTTTACTCAACTTTACTCAGATACATTATTTTATCATAGTCTTTTGATTGTGATCATCTCTTAAGTAAGGACTAATTGTTGCATATTTTATTATAGGACAATGAATTGGATCATGTTTCACATATAAAGACCTAGATTTTCATACTTATATTAGACTATATGGATTCACTTCTAAGGTGAGTCCAAGTATTCTTCTTTTTATTTTATACTAGTCATTTTGCTTTGCTACATTACTAGCATAAAGGGGGGGATGTAATCACTTAAAAGTGGTGATTGGATGCTAAGAGTGTCACTTGAGTTACCCTATTCCTAGCTTAGACCTAGAGCCATCCTAAGAGCATTAGACATATTTTTTCAGTTATTGAGCAGACCATAGTCACCTAAAGTTTGCCAAAACATAGTCTAAAAAATGTCATCTTAGATCCCAACACAACTTCCTTAGTAGTCTACCAATAAGATATTAACACCACATTTGGGACACTACAACCACATGGATCTAGTGTTCCCAAATAGGTTTTACTGTCCTTATCCCTAGATATTCCCAATGGATACAAGCAATACAAATCTATAAATACAAGTCTAATTCACCTCTATTCACTAGATGGAAAATAGATTCAAAATCTATTCAAACCAAAGAAAAATTTGAGAAACATCAAGGTGTTTGATCCTTATTATACCCTACTTCTACATACTACCATCTAAAATAGACCTAGGACCACTTTTCAAACATTTCAAAGCTTAAGCACATTCAAGGCATCCAAGCCCACTCTCATTCTAGCATTCACTTTCACTTTCATCAAGCAATAGGTGGGAGACTACATCAGACTTGATCCCTATTCAGAGTATTGGTATGTAATAAAATCTCTTCACAATGGGGTGTTGAGGATATCCAGTCCATCCTACTAATGAATACATAATTATTGATCATGCCATACTTGTAAGGAGGATTAGGTTTTAAATGTAACATCCCCATTGGGATTTACTAGAATAATATATATATATATATATATATATATATATATATATATATATATATATATTTTAAATTTCATGCATTCAACAATAGAATTCACCATGAGAATCTAATTAGTTATAAAAACATACTGAATATGTTGATACTAAACTAGGCATTTAACAATCCATTCAATTACTATTCACTATAAAATAAATAAGCAAAAATTAATTGCATACATTCCAAAAAGTAATTACATAATTCCAGCCATGTCTGGTATAATATTACATCCACTACTATCAATGTGCATATATGTAAATAATTATATTTTCATCAAGAAATAATCTTTTAATAATAAATGCAATACTACATACAAAGATTCATAGAGCATGAGTCTCATGGAATCTAGTATCTATGGTAATCTCAAGTCTAGTCTCCAAATAATTACTATTGTGGGGAGGGAGAGCATCATCTAAGTGCTTTTCCACACCAACCATGGACCATCGATCCCCCACACAATCCCCCAATTATGAAATTGCCTTCCCTTCATGGATGGGTAGATAGTGATGGTGCAAGAATACAGAGAGATAAACTAGTAATTGTGGGCTGTAAGATATCTAATACATGATGTGTATCATAAAGAATATACATTCTAACATGATATCATATAAAAATGTAAATCATACATATTAAATGATAATGTTTAACTAAACATTAATTTATCTAAAGTTTTAAAATAGTTATTTATCTCTAGGATTAGTCAAATTCATACACACCACTTGATCAGATTACCCTCATCTAGCATTGGTGATGCTATGTAAGCTAGTGAAGTACATTTCACTACTTATTTAGTACTAGAAATGTGATATTTGGTTAATATATAATATAAATAATAGATTCATATGGATTATTTCTTATTAGTAGGCATCAAAACATGCTAAGTATAGAAATCATCAAAGTGCATACATTTATTCCATCAAATGTATGCATTAAATCTTATTTATATTATGCATTACATAAATAATAAACATGAAAAAGTATAATATATACCAATTGGGTATATTTTGAACTTAGATTGCATGTTTCCAATTTTTGTAAGTAATTCAAATGTAGTACTTCTATGACAAACAACAATATCATAATTTATTTTTTTCTATATACACATTACTCAAACAACCACAAGCTAGTCATAGTAATTTTAGAGATCAAATATCTCATAATCAAGTCTTATCTCACATGAAACATGATCTCTCATTTATACAACTTATATTTTTAGGAGGTTGTATTCATATAATCATAGTGTCCTATCCCTCAAGATTTTAAATTTGATAGTCAATAAAAATCATAATTATAAGCACACATCCCTTTGTACAAATATATGCTATATATGTGTACGAGTACCTAAGTTCCTCATATATATATATATAAGCACCTTTATCAAATATATGCTTAATATGTAGTGCATAAATATATTTGTTCACATATACAAATACTATTATATAATACTAACAATAATTTCTATTTTTTAATAAGAACTTCATATGATTCTAACAAACCATTTATAATTTACCTATTCAAAAAATAGCATTCGATATCAAATATAGGATTTAAAAATTCCAAAAACCCCTATTCTTATCCACTTATTTCAATTTAAAAGTCATAATCCATTTAATAATGAAAAACTGTTCAAAGTATATTACCCTATTTTCCTCTAACTTAGGTCATTAAACTGTATAAAATTTCCCAATTTATTGATAAATAAAGTACTATATTCAATTGACTATTCATATCTATTATGATATTTTGAATTACTATAGATTTTATACTTTTTTGAGTTTTACAACTATCAAATAAATCAAGTCGGCATCCAACTTAAATTCATTATGAACCATATAAAAACCAAACCTTTGCATAGTTTAAATATGTATTTTAACATTAAAATAGTCTATGAAACAATTAAAATACATTAAGATATGTATCATTCCAAGTTTAACACTATTGACTTTTCTATATATAAAAAATCATATTCTTAAAGATACATTCTTGGTTTCTATATAGGGTTAAAAAAAAATACCCAATCTAATGAATAAAATACAAGTCACATGATCTATATAATATGTATGTGAGATCCTAGTAATATAGATATCCAATTTGATGCTAATATCCATTTCTTATATATGTAATGAATATCTAAATAGTTATAACAATCACCTCACATAACACATATTTCTATATTAAGTATATAGAGCTGAGATTGTGATCATAAGAATCCAAGAAAGGAGGTTAGTATAGTGCTAGTTCAAGTAATAAAGCTCAAGTAAACACACTAACACTTATACTCTTACTCTAGATACTAGGGAGAGCTTAGTAACAAACACTAAATGAAATCACAAAAAAAATATAAAAGATAATAACTCTTTTACCTTCTTTGGAAGCTCCAATGGCTTTATTGAGTGGCTTGCTTGGCTTATGCATCAAGAAGTCTTTGGAAATGGAGCTTGCTTGTCTCCTTATTTCCTTGGCACCATGGATTGTGATTGATTGGCTTAATATTTTGGCATTATAGCATTATTGGTACGAGTCTCATGGATCAAATCTTGCATAATAACTCTACAATATCCAAGTTTAGGAATGAAGAGGCATGGCCTTGTATTTATAGCCTTAGGAATTAACTCTCACCCAAGGTGAGTTAGGGTTGAGTTTAGGCTTGGAATGGGTTAAAACTAAACCTAGGTGAGTTAAAAATAATTCTAATAGAATTAATAGTTATCAAGTAATTATGATTTATAATTACTAGATATGGCTCTCAAAATTAGATATTTTAGGATATTTTCAAAGAGCTTGACAATGAATGAAAGGCTAGGATATTTTGAATTTTCTTTTTTAGATATTAATTAATTTCAAATGGATATTTAAACTAGGAATTTAATTTTTTTTGATTATATAATTGATTTTGATTAGCCTTTTAGCTCTATTAATAATTAATTAAGTGTGAAAGTGCCCCACTTAATAGTTCCATAGGCTAAATTTATAGTTGAGATGCCACAAGGTGGTTATGGATGAATTCATGAGAAGTTTTTATTGCATATGATAGGATACTCCAATTAGGGATGCCTTAATGTGATTATAAACTTTGATGATTGATGTACAAGCAAATTTGGGATGTTTAATGATTCCTAGGCTTAATTTTCAATGGTTGTTAGGAATCAATTTGAAGTCCAGTTAAATGCCAGTTGTGGTTGATTTTAGGTGTCTACAATTTTCCCCTATTTGGGAAGGCAATGTAAGCTATAGGCATAGTAACATATTCTCAAATAATGAAAAGGTCTTATATGCCTATGACTTCAATGGCAATGGATGAACTATAGGTGCCCCCTCAAGGGAACGATCGACAAAAAGGGTCGATGATCTGTCCCTCAAAAGAAGGAAATGATGGGACCAAAAGGTAAAATGGGTGGAAAAGATTGATTTATCACTAGAAATTATAATCAATGGCATATAGAGCTACCCTAGCTGGGCAAACAAACATGATGATTTTCTCATAAGTGGTTATAATCATCGAAATAAGTGGGATAAAAAATGATAATGATTTTACCAAAGGTGGTAATAATCATTGAAAAGAGGATTAGGATAACAAGAAAATGATTTTCCCCAAGACGGTTATAATCATTAAAAGGGAAAATAATGATTTGACCATAGGTGGTTATAATAATTGGTAGGATAAAAACATGCCCTAGTTGGGTGGATATAGATAGTGGCTTGCCCAAAGGTATTTATAAATATTATCAAAATGTAAATGTGCCCCATTTGGGCAAAATAATAATAATGATTTTGCCCAAAGACAATTATAATCATTAACCTCTAGATAGATCAAAACATAATGGTTTGCTCATATGTGGTTATAATCATCAACTTTGTGGGTGGGATAATACATAATGATTTGTCCAAAGGTGGCTAGAATCACTGGAAACATGAGTGGGATGAGATATAATGATTTTCCTAGAGGCAATTATAATCATTGACCAAATTATGGTAAAGTGGAAAATTGGTACAAAGGAGAAAGAAGAATTTGGGAAACCTGTGAGAATGAAGATGTACATCCTAACTAGTAAGGATGAAAATTATTTCATGATTTAATTAATTTTTATGTTGGATGATTTAGATAGACTAAGAAGTTGTTTAGGTACCATGTATTACCTTGGCCTCATTTCTTATAAGATTTCTTGAGCTAAGTTTTACTATAAGACATGATGGTAGGCATCATAATATAAAATACTATGAGAACTTAGCTGAAATATGCATAAGGACTGATACATGATCCAATAAGAAATAAAAAATAATTCACTAATGATAAAAACCCAATGAATCACCTAATGAATGCACATATATTGAATCAAGGCACAACAATGAAAGCAAACAAACAAGCAAACAATTAAATAGATAGATGAAAATACTAAAAATGAAAAATAACAAAATAAATGAAGAGAATAAAATGAAATAGAAATAAATAATGGTTAAGTACAATATTAATACAAAAAAAAGAGAAACAAGATGATGAAAATTACCCCTAGGCCATATGAGACAATGAAGAAATCAAGCAAAATAGAGGGAATATAAGAAAAGGAAGGGGTTGGCTGAGTTAACTCCAGATGCACTAGGCAAGTAGATGCTATCTACATAGTTCCATGGATGCAAAGTCCAACATAAATTTCAAACCAAATTTAGTTCTCATAGGAAATGAGACAAAACAAAAATTATTATAAGGAAAAATATGAGTGTGTTGTGGAGGAAATATGATAATGGTGTCACAAAATGGTGAAAGCATGTGAAATTAGGCTAGTAAGGATGGGGAAACTAAATAATAAGTGGTTTTTAGTGAAATAGCTATGGATCCTATAAAATTTAAGGTAAATAAGTGGTTGGTGTTGAATATTTGTTGGATTTTATAAGGCTGTGTCAAATGTTTTTATAATTTTTGAAGTGTCTCAACTTGATCAAGAATGAAGAGATACTAAATGGTCCAACTCAAAAAACAACAAGAGTATTCAAATTAAAATTGCTTGTAAAATAATGAGAATGTGGAAAAGGGGTGACTAAGATGACCTCAACATGAATCAAGCACTACCTACATAGTCCCAAGATGGGACCTCAAGTCATTGTAGTTCCACCTTACAATGAAGAAATCTAACTAGGTATAAACAAATTCATAAACTAGGCAAAGTAGGCAAATGTCACAATACAACATAGGAATGGTATGGTGGTACTTCAATTCATGGTAAATGTGTTGTTCCTAATTTTCCCATAGGTAGTGATAATTAAGAACCAAATACATAGGTCAATGATACTAATTTACCCATAGGCAGTTATAATTAGTAGCAGGATGGTGTACTCTAATTTGGCCAAAGGTGGTTATAATCAGGCACACTTGGTATAAAATGAAATAAGAAATGAAGGATGCAACTGATAAACAACAATCATACTACTCTAAAATATGGATTCTATCTAGAATGCTTAATCAACTAAGGAACTTGATCTAAATCTGCTTGTTGAAAGCAATCATGGAACTAAAAAAATATAACCAAGGTCAAAGGGGTTGTTTAGGGTGGGTTAAAACAACTTTGGTTAAAAGGAATGATATGATAGAATGGTATGGTACAAAGAAGAATACCAATATTATTGTACAATGGAAATGTGCCTTTTAGATAATATTTTGAGTCTCTCAAGTGAAGTAATGGTTGAGGTGTAGAATGTTCATCAGATGATAAAGTTCATCCCTATTTGGAGTAGCAAGCCTATATTCTCTAGATTCATATTTTACAATAATGATATAGGGGCCTATCTAGTTGGGTTTGAATTTGACCTTGTGTTTCTTCTCATCCATGGTATTCTATTGGTTTTCTTTGAGAACAAGGTCACCAAGTTCAAAGTATCTATTTTTGACTTACCAATTGTAGTGGCCATGGAGTCTATTTTGGTATGATTAAAGGTTATTAACTGCAACCATGCATTTCTCATCAAGTAACTCTAGATCTTGTAGGTGAGCTTCTTGATAATCTTCATCATCTAGAACATGTTTCAGTAAAATGCATAATGAAGGTAACTTGACCTCAATGGGAAGAATGGCCTTAGTGCCATAAACTAGGGAATATGGAATTGCTTTTATTGGGGTATGATAATTAGTGTGGTATGTCTAGAGGGCGTGAAATATTTGAAGGTGCTAATCATGGCTGAAATCATTAAAAATATTTTAAAGTATGTTGATAATGGTTTGGTTGGATGCTTCTACCTAGCTTTTTCCTTGTGGGTAATAAGTAGTAAAAAAATGTTGAGTAATTTTATACTCGACACATAGTGATTTGGCATCCTTATTCTTGAATGATTCACTAGTATCAGATAAAATGTCGGATGGGATACCATAATGGAAAATGAGATGGTTAAAGATAAATTTGGAATTTTTTTCTAGTCACGTAAGTGAGGTATATAGCTTTTACCCACTTAGTGAAATATTCTATAGTGGTAAGGATGTGTTTATGGCCATCAAATGAGGTTTGGTTAATCTTCCCAATGAGATCAAGGCTCCATATAGAAAATAACCATGGTGTAAGAATTGGTTTTAGAGTCTTGGCTAGAGTATGAATTAGATTAGCATGTTATTGACATTTGTCACATCTTTTGACATATGTAGTTGCATCTACATCCATAGTTGGCTAATAATAACTGGTATGTAAGAGCTTTTTGGCTAGGATGACCCCAATTATGTGGGCTCCACATACTCCTTCATTAGCTTCCCATAATGTAAATGTTGATTATGCTGAAGTTAAACAATAAAATAAAGTTACATCAAAATTGTGGTGGTAATGGGTTGGTCCAAATAAGGTATATCATGTGACATGGTGGGTAAAGGCATTGGATTGTTTGCAAGATCAGTTTGGTGGCATAATATGGTCATGAAGGTAGGTATAAAGGAATAAATACCATATAGAGCTAGGACCAATAATATCATAGATTATTGTGATAGTTGAAGGTTCATAAGCTAGCACTAGAATATTTTCAATGAGGAAATGATATTCTTTTTCCTTATCTAGATGATGGATCAAAGAGACAATGGTGGCCACGGCATCTGTTGTTCTATTACTGGCCCTTGTTATGTGTTTAAATTATATGTCAACAATTTGCTATTTGAGAGTGTTGACCATGTCCTTATATGGTACCAACTTATCATATTTTGTCTAAAAATGGTTTATAATCTGATTGAAGATTAACTGAGAATCACCTTAAACCTTTAGATGTTAAATATTCCATTATATTGCTTAGAAAAGCCCTATGAAGAGTGTTTCATATTCAACAATGTTGTTGGTATAAATAAAGTTAATCCATAATGATTTAGGGATAAGATTCCCTTATGGTTTAATAAACAAAAGGCATGCCCCTGATCCATGTGCTATGAATAATCCATCAAAATACAACTTCTAATACTTCTCCTCAAGAGGTGTTTCAATGATGGTTATAATGAACTCATCTAGGAATTGAAAAGTTAATGGTTTGGTATTTGAGGAGCTTCGACATGATGATATTAAAGAACTTGTACCTTGATGGCCTTCTGGTTGATGTATTCTATTTCAAACTTGCAAAGAAGCATGATCCAATTAGCCTTGTGGCCTTGTAAAGTTGTTTTGGATAGTGGATACTTGAGCAGATCTAATTTTAAAAATACCATGGTCTTGTTGTTTAACATGTAATGTCATAGTTTTTATACTGTAAATACCATAGCTAAACATGCTTTTTCAATGAGCATATAATTATGTTCATATGTAACTAGTGTATGACTTAGATAGTATATGGAATGTTATTTTCCATTATCATCATGCTAAGATGGAAGTGCCCCTAGGGCTTTGTTTGTGGTAGATAGATACAATAGGAATGGATTTTATAGCATAGGTGGAAATAAAATAGGTGGATTTACAAGATAGTCCTTGAGGTATTGGAATGATTTTTGGTAGTCTTCATCCCAATGAAATGTGACATCTTTCTTTAGTAAGTGTGTTTATGGATGGAATTTGCCAATCAATTAAGAAATGAAACATCTAATGGATTAGATATTGATCTACAAATTGTAGAGCTACTTCAAATTAGAAGGTTATGGCATGTACTTTGGTTAGATTAAATTCAATGCCTCGACAAGACATAATGAAGCCAATTTTTTTCCTGAAATAACTCTAAAAACACTCTTCTTAGGATTGAGTCTAACCATGTATTCACACAGTCTCTCAAATATTCTCCTTAGTGCAATTGGATGATCAACCTTGGTCTTTGATTTTTCTAATATGTTGTCAATATAGTCTTTAATAATGTCGTGCATCATATCATGAAATATGATGATCATGGCTCTTTGGTATATGGGACCAACATTTTTGAGACCGAATGACATAACCTAATAATAAAACATTCCCCATGTAGTGGTGAATGCTATTTCATGTTGGTATTTTAGTGAAATTCAGATTTGGTTCTATCCTAAAAAACCATCCATTAGTGGAAGCTTTTCATACCTAACTGTGGAGTCAACTATCATGTCAATGTTTGGTAGAGGAAAGTCATCTTTGGGGTAGTTAGTGTAGATTATAATACCTTTTGGCTCTTACTAACTAGAAAAATATTTTAGATCCACTCTGAATAGTTGATCAGTCAGATACATCTCGCTTCTAAGAGATTTTACAACTCTTTCTTTACTAATACAGTAATACGAGGATGCATCTTTCATAATTTTTACTTCATGGGTTTGGAATCAGGATTTATAATAAGATGGTATAAAAATAAGGTGGGGTCCAAACCTGGCATGTTTGAGTAGCCCCAAGAAAATATATCAACAAACTCCCTCAAAGGGTTATAAAAAATTTACATTCCTCTTCAGTGAGGGATGTGCCTAATTTGATCCATTTTAGGTCATCTAGAATCCTGATGTTGACTTATATAGTGTCTTCCACAAGAAAAGTCAAACCATCCTCTAAAATGGTAGAAAATGATGTCAAAATCATCTATTTAGACTAGCTGTTTAAGTTCTCCTAGGTAATATGAATCAAAATCTCCCAATGATAAGTATGGCCGTGTGACAAACACTATTGGAAATTATTGGATGATTCGGTCAAAGACATGTTTTTCTTTAGAACTAAACTTGAACCCATAGACAAGTTCATCATTGGTGGTATCTTGAGCTATTATTGAGGAAGGTTGAACAACCTCATCTAATGGCACCTGAAACAAGTTTTCACCAGAAGCTTGGCCTTTCTCTTTACTATTTACCCTAGTATAAAAGCATCTAAAAGAGGTTTTCACTTTGGGACCTCAATTATTTATTTATTTTTTTGTGGATAAGGGTGTTCACCCATTCTCTAAAATATGTTTTAGGTCTAATTTGATTGAAAACCCTTGTTTATGGTCTCCTAACATAACATTGTCTCTTAGGCCTAGAAAATAATAAAAGGCCTCATCATTCTCAAACTTGTCTATTGGCACTATGGATTATTGTTGTTCCTAGGCTATAAGTTAATGATGATATAGAGGAAGTAAATTATGGAAAATAATTGGTCTAAGGGTATAAATGACATGGGTGTCAAATAGATTGGTATTGGCTAGGTATTTTTAAATGCTATGATCAAACTTTTCTTCACTACTGATATCATCATCACTAGTTGTTGGTGTTGCAATATGAATAAAATACATGGGGTCACCCCCAGGTGGTTTAAATCTAAGACCATAGGTTCCTTTGTACCAAGTAATGAATATTGTCTCAAACATTCCTCACTGATTTGGCCCAAGACCTCCTCCCTCATATGTGTGTTTCTCCATTATCCTATTAGGAATAGGATACTTGGAATTTTTATAACAATCAACCAATTTTTCATCATAAAACTAGGATTCATCATTGATAAGTGGGAACTGTTCTTAGTCAGTGGCCAATGTGAAAATGATAGGAGTTAGACTATGTAGTTTACCCTTTCCCTTTCATTTCCATTTCATGCAAGGTGGTTTGGCTATGGATCTTCCATAGGACTTGGGGTTCTATGGAAGGTTGTCAATATGAAATGTATCATGGGTCAAATATTATCTTGGGTCATTAGATATGATGGTAAAATGATTGGTCATTTTAGAAGGCAACATATGGGAAGATGAATCAAGGGTATCTGGGGTAATGCAATTGGCCTCTAGAAAATCAATAATAATTAATTTCCCCTTATCCTTTTTGGGTAATGGGTTTGAGCCAAAATGGTAGTTATAGCTTTCATAGTCAGTGTTAAAATGTTTAAATTTTTTATAAGAATGCAAATCTATGTGAATAGAGACCTTCATGCCATAATGAGAGAACTTGAGACACTGATGAAATATTATAGGGATTACACAAAGTTCATGTATCTAAGGTCTTCCCAAGAGCAAATTGTATGATAAATCTAGGTCTAACACATGGCATAATGTATCATGGGTCAAAGGCCAAAAGATAACTGACAGGCTGATAATGATTTATGATTCTCACTCTTTATTATCATAGGTCTTGATTATGATCTTTTCTAGCTAGAGATCGGTTGTTATGTATATGAGAAGCTTGATGAGCTTTAGAGACATAATATTTATTTTCAATCTATTATCTATGAGGTGCACTTCACTTTGTGTTATATTATGAAAACTTTGATGTGGAATGGATTGCTATGAAGAGGGCCAAGGGATGAAATATCATGTTAGTCAAAGGATAACTAATGGCCTAGGGCTAGATGTCTAATCAAAGCTTGGAATTTATCTGGGGATATGTAATTAAGAAATTGTGATTAGATAAAGAAGTTTGTCAAGATGTTCTTATGGATGGTAGATGTATACAACAAATCCAAAATGGAAATTTGTGGGAGCATCTTCTAAAGTTATTCCACAATATCAAATGTCTTATCCTTCATAATGGTAAATGGATTGTTCCTTGCTAGAACAGTGGGTTAGATGGGTAGAGTGGAAGATGGCTGTGGGCCTAGGATGGTAATCTTAGACCAATGAATTGTGATTGCATAACCAAGATTAGATACAAGACCATTATTGCTAGAAAATGATAGTAGTGAGGGGTCAAATAGGATAAGTCTTGGTTATCAGCGCACTTGTATGTGGACATGGGTCAATGATGAGTTATCAGTATAAGGTCTAAAAGTAGTAATCCTTGCTTACTAATACACTTACATGCGGTACTAGGTCAAGAAAGGATCACTAACATAGTTTGGTTGATTGGAATTGGTTAGCAATGGTCTTGTTTGGTTAGTACTTGGTCTTAGATTAATGGTAATGGTAGAAATGTGACCTACTACAGTATGGCCTACAATTTTTTATTAGTCATGTGCAATTATGTAGTAAGCCTATTTGTTGTTGGCATTGTTATGGCCTTGGTTTTGCCTATTTGGTTGATGTTGGTTTTATTGCTATTGATATTATTATTGTTGTATTAGATGTTGATACTATTGATATTAGTGTTTTGGCCTTTGTTTTTGATGATTGTTGTTATTTTTATGTTGTAAAAAAGGGTTTTGATAAATACCTAGGTTTTGATTAGATGTAGATGCTCTATTATCTAATGTTATCTCTATATTTTCTAACATATTTTGAATGGGATGTTTAATTTTCACACAGCAATGTAGATTATGTTTATTAAACTAATGATATTCATAAAATTCATTTTGTTTATAACAATCTAGATAAAGAATTCCCTTAGGAAAGTGCTTCAAAATGGGCTAACTAATTAGATTAGTGGTGACTAGTGTGTAAAACATAGCTTCTATATGCTCTCTAAGGTCACTGAAAACTTGATGAGTAGGTATATTTTGACTTGGATGAAGGGTTTACAAAGGTAAAGGTTATTGGGTTTGTTGAGTAGGTCTAGGTTGTTATGATGACTACACTTGATGAATTAGTTATAGGTGAAGAGTAATTTAAATTTGTGATGTAGATTGAGTAGACAATGTTTGCACCATTTGGACATGCCATGAGTTAGTGACTCCATTTTTAACAACATTCTTATTGCAATTGAATTGCTTAGATTTTTCATAATTACTAGCCTGGGCTGGTCCAATGCTTACATTTAGACTTGGGTTTCTTTATGATTCTAGCCATTTACTTGGTTTTGGTTTTGGTTATAATTAGATGAGGTAATCTTGATGATCTATTTGTTAATAAGGTCCTTTTTGATGAGCAAACCTTCATCGATGATTTCCTTGAAAGTGTGTGCACATTGTAGCTCCAAATGGTAAGAGATCTCATTGTGGATTTTTTTGGTAAACACAATGGCTAATTACTTGTCTAGTAATATATGAGTGAAGTGGCTAGCTAGTGCTCTCCATCACTATAGATAAATAGAAAATATTTCCATGGCCTTCTATTTGGCTTATGCCAAATCTACCAATGAAATCTCATGTTCAAGATTATAGGATAAATGTTGCACAAACTTGTTTAAAAGGTCATCAAAATTAAATACTAATTTCTTTAATAATTTTAGGAACCACTACAAATATTGTCCTATTAGAGTGTGAGGAAACAATAATAGGAGCTATATGACATTGTAAGCCACTAGTTGGAAAGCAACAAAGACTTTGATTAAATGGGCATTTTGGTCTCCTTTACCCTTATATTTGTCAAAGTTTGGTGGTTCTTACCCTAGAGGATATGGTATTTGAAAATAATCCATGTTGAATGGGTAGGAACACATGTCATCTAATTTAAACTTCTTGGTCTATTTCTTGGCTTTGATTTTGACAATTACATCCTTCATCTGCTATAGTTATTGTCCCTAGAAACTAGATGAAATATTGTTTTGAGGTAGAGACTGGGTGATTAAAAGTGGATTAATTTGATCAGCCTATAATAGAGGTATGGTTTGTAATGGAATGTTGGTTTAGTTATGGAATTGACCAATAATATACATTCATATATTAGGATACAATTGTTCAAATTGCATGCATTACGGTGTGATATTTTAGTTCAAATTTGATATGTAGGCCTAGTTTTAGGGGAATTATGGCTAGGATGGAAGGATATATATCTAGGTGAAGTAATGTGCCTATTGAGGTTGAGTAGGGACTTAATTTTGACTAGTCAAACCTAGAGGAATGAGGGGAAATTATTATAAAGTAAGGCCCTGCCTTTGAGTTTTTAGCACATTTGAAATGAAAGGCAATTGTTTCCTAATTTGTACTTTTGGAATAGTAAAACCACTTGGTTGTATGAACACTTTTTATGAAGTAGATGCTTGTTGAAGGTTTGGAATTCGTCATTGACCAATAGACATACGTTATTGATTAGATAACTTTTGTGAAGGCATGTTAGTCTATGACTGAAGAGGTATACTTGTCACTACCTGATGAGATGGAACATTAGGTGCCCCATATTGAGGTGATAGAAGGTTCAATCTCTTATACATTGGTATATTGGACTATGCCTATTATTGTGGAATATCAATTGTCACTTGTCATGGTAGAGTATCATTTGTCACATTTTATTGAGGCAAGGCACTGGTTATTGCTTGACTACTTAATATTTGTGATTGCATGATTTAAGAAGCTACCATTTAAGGATTAGAGGTAGCTTGTTATGGTTAGGGGTAGAAGTTATTTCCCCCTGATGTTGTAAAGCACTTGTGGTGTTAACTAGAGGCACTTGTTTTAGACTCGTTATTTATGCATTTAAACCACTTTTGTCTAGATTGGATGACACTTGCATGTTATCCATTACGTTTGTCATAGTTATCTACATAGAAGTAGTATACACTTCTTCAATCATTGGGGCATTGAACATGTCTCCAATTGAAGTGATTTTCATGAAAGAGTCTATACCCAAATTTTGTTGGACTATCAATTTGATTAAGACTCTTGTTGAAGGAGCTAACTCAATGAGAGGAGCATTTGACATGGACATGTTATTAAAGTTGTGCAATAAGTTTAAATAGGTCTGATGTGCTATCTAAATTTGTATAAAATTATCCTCCTCTATGGCTTTGATTAAAAATTCATCCTTATTTTCTTGGCCTATTAATTTGATTAATACTCTTGTTGAAGGAGTTAACCCAATGAGAGGATAATTTGACATGGCCATTTTATTAAAGTTATGTGCTAAGTTAAAATAGGTCTAATATGCTATCTACATTTGTATAAAATTATCTTCCATGAGGCCTTTTCCTATGAAAAACATACATGGGTCTTGGTATGACATTGACACAAGAGATTGAGGATTATTAGGAGAGGCCTATTTAATGTTTTGATTGTAAGGTGTGTTATAAGGCACTCTAACTAGACTAGGCAAATTTTCATGGGGGAAGTCTATTATAAACTTGGCCCTAACCTCTATGAATTTGATTAAAAATTCATCCTTATTTTAAAGTAAGAGATGATCAAACAAATAGGGATTGTATGTCGATGGTATCATAATGTAGTATGGTTGTTGTTGCACTTGGTCTATAATAGATGGTAAGCTAGTTAGGTATTGTTCTATTTATTCTTGGTCCTGATTTGAGTATGGAGACATGCTAATAAAATAGTGAGCTAAGGGATCTTAGCTTTCTTCCCTAGATTGAATGTTGTAAGGAGGTTAAGTATCCATCTCACAAACTATGTCATCACCATAAGGGTCTTAAACAAAGTCATCTTATGTGACCACATTATCATATTCCATATTATACATGGCTCTGCTACAAGTATAGTGAGACATATTCAAATTAATGATGAATTTTTCAAAAAAAGGATTAGAGTTATACAAACTCTTAAAATAATGTCCAAAGGACAACTGGTTTAAACTTGGTCTAACTTGGTCAAAAGAATGGAGTTGTATCTCCAAAAAGGTCTATACTAAAACTTGGTACAAAATAGTCTAACATCAGATGTCTAACATTAAATTTATTACATAAAAGGTCAAGCAGTTGAATAAAACTAGAATGCCAAACTCTTGGTACAAAGTGTTTCAAACAAGTATAATATAAGGAAACAAAAGTTGCTAGGTATTTTAGAAAAATGAATGAAAGCTAGGCTCAAAATAGGCATTAGGTCTTTTAAAAAAGGCACAAAATCTAGAATTTAAAATAAAATAAGGTGAGAGATTTAATTTAACAAATCTGAAACACTTTGGCATAAACTAGGCATTCATATTTTAACATGAACTTAGACAATAGGTATACAACATAAAATAATAGGCATATGGAAGATAGGCTATTTCTCCCAAATCAAGGCACAAATAAATAGTTTTAAAATTAAATAAGAAATTAACCTAAGTTACACAACCCAAAAGAGAAAGATATATGTCTAGGCCAAAATTACATGAGGCATGTGTAGAAATCAATCAATGTTTGGATTTGAAATTTGACAAGTTAATTAAAAACTTAACTTAGGAAAACTACGCTTATTTAAACAAACATGATAGACAAGAATGAATAATATAATAACACTAGGTAAAAATCTTAAAAAGCACACATGGTTTTTGGTTTTGAATTGGAAATTTAGACATAAGGAAAACAAGTCTTTTAAAGTAATTCAATAAATGTAATGACATTATCACACTCTAAAGATGTGATCAATGGTTTGTGTTGTCACATAGGTCTTGCACTCATTTTGATATGGAATAGCTCACCATGCAACACCTAATGATACAATGGGAAAACCTTTGAGCCAAGGGATTTTTGTAAATTGTGGTTAACCTTTAGAGAAGGCCTAATTCCTTTCACTATATCTAATGCAATTGATATGATACCATTTTATGGAAATTATGCTCTTTTATTGTCTTTTTCTCCTAAACTAAAATTTTGACTAGGAAAAGGGAAAGAATAAAACTTTATGAAAAATTAAAATGGTGATTGCATTAGATATTTTAGTGGGGCTTAATGATTTATTGAAAAATAAAATGTAATAAAAAATTGTATTGAAATGGGATTAGCATAAACTCATACAAATGAGAAACTAGAGGCAATATTTAGTTATTCTCACAAAAGGAAAAATAGTGTATGCAATCAGAAATGCATCATGTCTATAAGTCAATCCTAGGTCAGAGAAGATAGAGTATAACTACACTTCCAGTTGGTAATACATTTGTTAAGTGGGAGCATGAAAACTATGGGGATCCACTATAATTGATTAGGGGACCATTTTTCACAATACACCATTCTAGGAAGGGTTCCAAAGCCTACAGTCTAACACAATCACACAACAACCCTAAAAGAGTCCTAGGTTTAATGTTCACTATATTATTATAAACAAGAAGTAAATCTAATCTAGTGCTCACCAAAAATTTTGGCACAATGTGGGGTTTAGAAAAAAAACAAACTAAAATAAACATGCATAGAAGACATATACTCACGTCAATGTATATAAAATCTTAATGCATGGGAGAGAAGCACAACTGCATTATATATCTACTCTTACAAAGGAGAAATAAAGTTAGAAATACTTACCTTAAAGATGAACCCATCTAGCCTCAATCTCTCCTTGGACAAGGTGCTTCGCATGAGATTGTTGTGGTATGTAAGGATAATTAAGACAAATCAGCTCTAGTCTACACAACCTATCTATGCATCCAAAAGACTTATCCACAAGACAAGATCCATATTTTCAAATAAAGTATGGAAACCTAAGATTTATTCCTCAAGTAGAATGGTCAATAAGTAGATATTCATTCACACTTATTCTTCTTCAATTATCTATTCTCAAACATTTGGAAATGAACTTGTATATATAGGCATATCTTTCCCTAAATCCTTATAAATATGTTAGTTGTACAGAGTCGACCCAGTGGACCCTATATGTTTTTAGGAGATAAATCACTAAGTCCCAAGCTAGGTTAGATGAAGGGCTAGAAAAAATTCTAATGAAAAATACCCCTAAATAGTATAGGGTCAATGTAGTTGACCCTATATAGTAGTCATAGGTTTAAAATTATATAGGGTCGACCCAATCGACCTAGTACAATCATCTAGTGAAAGGGGGTCAAGGCAAAAACAAGGATGATAAAGCATGACAAATGACTAGAATGGGTACAACAAATAATAATATGTTTAGGGTAATTTTTTTAGGAGATAAGGGCATAGATGGAAAGTGGAAAAAGGGACAATAATCTTATGAAACACCAATGGACTACCCACCCCTTAAGGCATGCACTCAGAGAGATTGAGACTCGATGGGTTCTTGCAAGATACAAAGTGTCAGTAATTGATAAAAGTTAAAAATATTATGTGTATACATATGTCCCACTCAAAAATCATCACATGTCACATAAGTGCAACATGAGATGGTGCTTCAAGAATAGAACATGATAACACACAATACTAATGCTAAGTAAAGTCTAGTAAGCAAAAAATAAGATAAATGAAAGGATAGATTTTAAAAACACATACCTTTACTTACAGTTATTCTATAGATAAATAAGTAGACTACAAGAAAAGATTGATGGCATCTAATGTGAAAAACACTATGAAAACATGTACAAGTTAGTGCAAAAAATAGCCAAAAATCAAATTTAAAAAAAATAGGCATATGATAAAAAAAATATTCTCTACGTTATCACGATTCCAATGCATTTTATGGTTTTAAAAATGGATGAATACAAATAAATATATAGGCAAAAGAAGGAATATGTAGGAAAATAATTGAAAGTTTTGAATTTTGAAAACTATTTTTTTAAATAGGGGAAAGAGAAGTCATTTTGTTATTTTGACTTGTGAAGGAGAGAAAAAGAGAGCTCTAGAGACCAAACAAGCTAGGATGGCAAGGAGATGACAAGCTAGACAGGGGGGAGCTCCAAGAGCAAAAAAAGGTACACTATAGGTATTCAGCTATGAGTGTTAAGCCACTTTTTGAGTATTTTGTTGAATTAAGTATATTTTTAGAAAAATGTAATTTTTAGCATTTATAGATGTCAAAATAAAGCAAAATTAGATAACAAATAATTAGGAAAATGGGTTTGAAGGAATTAGAAAGAAAACTACAAGAAGGCACTTTTTAAGTAAAATACAAAGGGTTGACAGTGAAAATAATTAGGTCGACCCATTAGGCTAAAAATAGGTAAAATACACACTATTGACCCAGTAAGTATGTGCTGACCTTGTATATTTTGTATATTATCAACCTAGTACAATTTTCCAACTGATCTAAAAAGTCTATAATGATAATTTAATACTAGGGAGGGGAAAAGAAGGGGGTTCACTTAGATTTTTAAGTCAATTAGGTCAAAAATAGGGAAAATTTTGGTCAAACTAGGTTGAACAAAGAACCAAAATGGTATGAAAAAGCATGCAAAAGGCTGAAAGAAGGTTAGAATGGCCTAAAATGACCAAGTGAAAAAGGACTAATTAGGATAAAAATAGGTAAAAATGAATGAATTCAAATAATTTAGGCTTATTTTTTATTAAATTTGTAAAAAGAACATATTTTTATGATACATGACATAGAGGATCTAATACATCTTTTATTATTTCTTGGTTGTAGGGATGACCCATATTTTGGAGATTGGTAGACACATCTTAAATTCTAGATCTACTAGAGCATTTGATGATAGGAGACAAAGATAGGCTAGTAGCTATAGGCCTATGAGGGCTAACTGGCATGTACAAGGTTCCCCTAAACATGGATTTGTTAGTCATGTTCTTTAGATGTTAGGAGTGATTGACTAACACCTTCAGATGGGAGGTAGATGGGGATGTGGTAGATGTATCTATCACTCTGGAAGATATGCATGCCATCTTAGGGATACCAATAATAGGATTACTAGTGACTATAGGTATACCAATCAACTTGGAGGAGAGAAAAGCCTTAGCCATGTGGGATACAATCTCATATATACATTAAAAATTCTAGATATATAGAAAGATATGATAGGGATTATGACACAATGAGTGTTATGTCACAAGTTGGATGATAAGGTACCACTATTCATGGTAGCCTTGAGTAGGATGATCCTAGAATAAGGAGTACTATATGATCTTGACTCTATCATTTGGGTCTAGCTCATACATGATATATATGAGGTGCTAGTAAGAGGGTATAAGTTGATAAGACTGATCATATTATTGATGGTTTGGATATATGAGAGGTTTCTCATGTATCAATCAGCTGGGTTGTCCCATGTAGTTAATGATAAGTCACCTTGAGTGTGGAGATGGAGAGAGGACCAAGTAGCATAGGCTATACCCCATGTGCTAGCAATGTATATGGTGAGATGTGTAGACATAGTGTGATATCCATATGGGCACATGGTGACTACATAGCTAAGTTGAGACATAGTTTCACTAGCTATAGTGAGGACAGAGGTGGTTAGACACTACACCTAGTAGAGAGAACCATATTTAGTGGCATAAGTACTAGGACATATGAGCTTACCTCATATAAAGGCATCGATATTGATGCTCAAGTAGTGGGCTCAGCATGTGAGAGAGTTACAAGGGAGGAGGGGACTAGGGCCACTAGTGATGAGGTTGATGCTCAAACCACATCATGAGTGACCATGGACTAGATGAACACAATAAGGAGTAGACTAGGAGGAGAGGGGTGCAGAGGTAGTGGTACTAGAGATACCACCAACATCTCCATAGATAGATGAGCTATGACTACTAAGGACATGGTGATGATGGAGGTAAGAGGAGTAGGAAAGAGTGGAGACTATCACCATCCCTAATGATCTAGTAAGTGAGCTAGAGGAGAGCTGGATGATAGAGAGGCAACTTAGGTTTAGGTTGAGGTGGTTGTGATCCATGACTGATAGATTTGAGTTGAGGAGGTGACCTATAGAGGAGGTGCTAGGAGGCCATCCAGATGGAAAAACTATGATAGACAGTTACATAAATAGTGAGACCATAGTGGTTGAGATAGAAATAGGTAATAAAGATGATTAAATTATTATTTAATTTTTTATTTTGAAATAGAGACTCGAGGTCGATATATATTATGAGATATAACAGTGATCTAAATATTTATTTGGGTGTGATTTTTTAGGCATAGCTGAGGATGAGGAAGAGAGATGGGGGTCCCTTATCAGGGGAACACTCCATGATGTCTTGGATGAGACTCTATAGCTATATGACCCTACTGCATTAGAGGACCCTAGTGTATCATCTTCCCCAACTCAGGTGAGCTAGTTCATATTAGTATGGGAGGCAGTGAGGTAGATACAAGTATATAGAGAGTGGATGCAACCACCAATAAAGATGAGTGTAGGAAATATATGAGCATGGAAGGCCTTGGTAGAGGAGAGATCTACACATCTAGATATAGTAATACAAATGACATAGGCACATATAATGACCCTAACCCATATGACATAGGTGCATTAGTAGGAAAGGGTGACACACATGATGACCTTATCCATAGGCACATATAATGACCCTAACCCATATGACATAGGTGCATTAGTAGGAAAGGGTGACACACATGATGACCTTATCCCAGTTTATGGATTGAGATCTTGGATGAAATTTTTATAGCATACTATTTAGAGGAGTCAAATCGAGGCCTCAATAGGTAGCATGGCTAGGCCATGAGATAGACAGGATGGAGCCCAACCATAGAGTTGAAACATTGTATATAGTTGTACTTGTTGAATCAAAACTCATGTTATATATATATATATGTATGTATGTATGTATATATATATATATATAAATATACATACATACATATATATATATATGTATGTATGTATGTATGTATATATATACATATATATATATACATACATATATATATATATATATACATACATATATATATATATATATATATATATATACATACATACATACATATACATACATACATACAAACACACACACACACATACACACACACCAGATATATATATATATATATATATATATATATATATATATATATATATATATATATATATATATATATATATATATATATATATATATCCAAAGCAACACAACCGCAACCTTCATGATGACAGCATACACAATCAACATCAATATGCCAAAATGATACATCATATACATACATATACATATACATACATACATACATACATACATATATATATATATATATATATATATATATATATATATATGTATGTATGTATGTATGTATGTATATGATGTATCATTTTGGCATATTGATGTTGATTGTGTATGCTGTCATCATTAAGGTTACGGTTGTGTTGCTTTGGATATATTTATTTCTAGCACATGTATTTATTTATTTGTTGTATATGCTATAGGTAATATATGAGATGTGGTTTCTTTTTTAGCATAATGTGGAATACATGCATTGTTAAAAATCAATAGGCAAAAGGACTTGGTAAAATATAATCAATCAAAAATGTACTACACACTATTTCAAATTGGGAAATGTGTAGTAGCAAGAAAATGACTAAGTATAAATAACCAAGGGATGGTAAAACAATATAATAAAAAAAAGGAATTTGTTTTTAAACTAAAGTGAAAGATTTTTGCACCAAATTAAAACAAGTAAAATCATACTGAATCACGTTAGGAAGTATGAAAATAATGTAATAAAATGGAAGGTATGTAAAATGGCACAAATGGTATAAAAAAAATTAATTAAGTCAATCAATTATACTAAATCACATTGGGAAGTATATAATAAAAACAAAATTAGCAAAATATTGGTCTTAAATTTATAACACTAATTCAAGCTGGGAAGTATGAAAAATTCAATAAATGGTTGTATTCTTACATGCACTTAGAAAATAACAAAATAAGAGAAATAAAGTAAACATAAAACACACAAAATAAATATGGGAAGCATGTCAATGGCATGTAACTTCACAATCAATCATATCTTATATCATATTTTACACATGTAATTTTGTTTGAGACTTGTATAATTGGAAAATTTTGTGAGGAATGTCAGGTTCTATCCACAGTCTTAGACTAAAAATCTCAAAGAGATCACCACTGTGGTGGAAAAATTGAAATAATCAAGTAATAAAGGATGTGGGTAATAAGAATGAAAAAGGTGGTAATTTGTGAGGAACATTTGGTCCTCTCTATGGTCTTACAAAGCAACTCACAAATGAAATTCTAAAGGAAGTGATCAGTAGACAAAACAATATTTCTCAAGAGGAAATATGAGGGATATAGGGAATGAAAAAAGGAATATAAAAATCAAGATTTAGGTATCTTATGAGAAGACCTTAGGAGACATGAAGCATACTAAGGACATGAGAAGACACTAAGTGACTAGTGACCATCAATGTACAAAGGAAACTTGTTCTCTATAGACACATAACTTTATAGGAAAATAAGTGTGCTAATAATATCAACTCATGAAGGTAGATTGGTATAAAAAAGGTAAAATGGACCTACCTTCCCATGACATGTTCCCCATTCTTCAGGACCCCTTACAAAGTTGTTGGTCTACTACGAAGATTGGGTACTTACATGCGAAAATAAGTAACACTAAAAGATTTTTTTATTTTCCTTTTCTAATCTACTGGCCTACCACACCCCAAAGGACCTTGACTCTATTTTGAGGCTAAATGTAGATTTTAAGATTTAACTAGAATAAGGAGATGTGCTTTAAATTATATCTTTTAGTGTGATTTAACTTTTAAGAATATTTTTGCCTTTTATATCATTACCTTTTATAAAATTGTTTGGCTTTTAAATTTTTATCAATTTTTAAGATTCCTCTTCCATATGTATTTGGAATGACCAATAATGAGAGATGTAGTGATACACAAAAATGAGCTTTAGGCTAAGGCTAAAGGAAGCTAAGTAACTAAAGACAAATATTGACTAGGAAACTTAAGCTTAACAATGAACTAGCATGTGATCTCAAGTCTCAATCATGTATATGCTTAGTTTTCAAAAAAGGAAGAAGGGAAAAAGGATATCGAAAGTGGACTAGTGAAAAGAAAGTATAATGAGATGAATTTTTTGCTAACTGATCATATGTTAAAAGGAGACAAGGACCAAAGGGAATAGGGTTTGTATTACCAGGTCACAATTAAAATTATCTATGAAAAATAGAGATAAGAAAGCAAATAATTATGAAGACATAAGAAGAGAATTTTGAGAAAAATTCAAGAAAGAAAGAGAAGACAATGATAAAGAAAGACAATCATATGGAAAGATAAATGACAATATAAGCAAGACATAGTATAAAAGGTAAGATCACTATATAAGAAATAATATGAATTTGACACAACATGAAATGATATAACAGATAGATAAAAATAAAATTAGAGCACATGTCCACTCAAAATGTAAATGTAAAGGCACCATGCATGTGATCATAAGAACTGATAAATCCACCCACACACATTATCCAAGACATCAAATAAATCTTTATGAAGATGATATGAATTAATGCTAATATCTCATAAATCTTTAATGAAAACTAGGAAAAGACTTCTCTTCCAATCTCCTCAACTAAAAAATTAGAAATGCTTAAAGGATCATGCTAAGGAGGGAAAGTAGGTAAGGGATGCTCATGATAATACATAGGAATGGGATATATGGGAGATACATGAATCACCAGTGGAAAAGGATCCATGGGTGAAGGACTCACAAGTGGAGAAGGATCCATAGGTGAGGGAAAGTCCACAGGTGAAGGAATCATAGGTGGAGGCATAAAAGGTGACAAAGGGACCATAGGAGGGTATGGAACCACTAGAGGTGCAGCCATGAGAGAAGAAGGAGAAGCCTTCTTATGGGGATGACTTATGGGAGGAATGGAATAAGGTCCAAAAATAGCTATAATGTGATCCTTAATGTATTTTTGAAGGATGCAGTAATAATCAGTGTGATGGGTTCCACTTTGGTGCCATAGATAATATACCTCACCATAATTAGGTATATATTTAGGTAGAACCTTTAGGGGAGGCATGGATTTATCTGAAGAAGGAGAGGAAGGATTCAAAGTATCAATATACTATCACAACTTGTGATAATGGGTATAAGAATGATTATCTATCCCATAGAAGAAACAAATACACTTATGAGTGGTCTTGGGAGAAGCACTCACAAAAGGAGGCGTAATAAGAGTGGAAGAAGCCAAAAAAGACTCATCAACCCATTTTGTGGGAAATGAAGCCATATTAGGCAAGGGAAGCATACCATAACCAAGGGAAGGTGGTGATAGATGAGAAACATAACTAGGATCCATGGAAGGAGCAATGGGATGAGAAGTAGGGGTAAGCTCAACAAGAGCAAGAGTGGGAATAGGCTCAACTATAAAAAGAGCAAGAATGGGCTCAATTATAATGAGAACAAGAATGCAATCTGATAAGGGCTCTACTAAGGGAGGAGTTGGGTATTTACAAGGTCGAAGGAGGGTTATACTAATCTCAAGAGTAAACCAACTACGATGATCAAAGAACCTAGCAAAGTGATAGGTCCTGGTCATAGCACAATCCATGAGCATACTCATATGAGGATCCTAAAAAAATGGAGACATTTGTACCATCTCTACCCTATGATAAAGAGTAAAAATAATAAAATTATTAAATATAAATGAAGATAAGAAGATACATAAAAATCTTCAAGTAAGGAAGAATGATAACAGACAATCTTGGCATTATGGGCCTATACAAGACCACCTAAGAAAGGATCATTTAAAGAATAACCATCATCATAATTTGAGGTATGAATATCAATGACACAATTAGGGATGACCTTGTCATCTGAGGAAGTGTAGTGAATAGACTATCGAGTCTTAGTCAAGACTATAGGAATGTCATCACAAGGAGGCTTATGAGTATGAGGTTGCAAGGAAGCAAGAACTGACGAGATGTGGTGAGGTGAGAGATTGGAATTTTTAATCTTTAGGTTAATATCATTGGGCTCATCATCATTGGAATATAAGAGGTTATAAGGAATGTTCCTAGTGATTTTGGGATGCCCATTGTAACCTTAAGTTGAATTAACAAGAAAATTAGGACATTGAGATTCATGGAATGGAATGTTGGGGAAAGATTCAAGAATAGGAATCTTGAAAACACCATGGTCTTGGAATTATTCAAAATTCTAAGGGTTAGTGTCACTCTAAATCCTGTAAATGGCTCCATTATAAGGGAATTTAATGCATTGATAGGTGGAAGAAGCAACAACTCTCATATGGTGAGTCCATGGCCTACCAAGTAAGATGTTATAAGAAAGGGAAAATTTAAAGATCATCACCTTCACATAGACAGTGACAAGTGGGATGGTAATGGGAACCCACACACAACCTAGAGAAGGTATTTTATTTATATCATATCCTTGGTAGGTGTTGCATGTAGACTTGATATTACATTCTAAATATCCAAGGGTCTTAATAAAGTTGAGAGAGGCAACGTAAGTGATAGAACCCTCATCAATCAATGTACGCTTAACCTAGATATCACCTATTTGAATACTAATACATAAGGGAGGATCACACACATTAATAAGAATCTCATCAAGAATCATAGAAGCTATAGGAAAATTTAAATAAAGATAAGTGTCTATAGTTTCATCAACGTTGATAAACATCTCTTCACATTGTTGTAATATACTATCCTCAGATCCAAATAAGGTTTCCTCTCATCTTTCTAGGGGAGGATGAGGGACATTCATCTTGAATAAAAATTACATAAGATGGTTTCTATGACATGGAGAAGTCCTCATAAGCTCAAGGAATGGAATTTGGGATGGGATATTAGTGAGTTCTACAATGGGATCCCACTCATCATTACCCATAAGAAGGTTTTTAGATATAGGTGCATAATGATTAAGTAGGTCCTCAAAAGAAGGAGCCAAAGTGCATTAGATTTATGTTGATAAGAAGAAGAAGGTTTAGAAAAAGGTTATAGATCATGTTGTGATGATGAAGTAGTTGATTCAAGTTGATTTTGAGAATTGGTAGAAGAAGTGTTAGTATAAATTTGATTATCATTAGTGTTAGAAGATTATGGAAGAGTGGTAAAACTAGAAAAGGAAGTGTTATCCAAGGGAAAATCAAAAATTGAATCATCAAAAGTAATAAGGTCATCTTGACCCAATTCATTTAAATGAGTTGGAGAAGAATCCTAGATAACATGATATGTTTTATATGAAGGAGGAGTTTAGATAGGTTGAGAATTGATAAAAGTAACCACCCTTCACATATTAGTCATGTTAACCACATTATCTTTGGAAGTTGGTTCAATAAGACTTTATACATTATTGGTGGAAGGGGTGGATTTGTATTTATTGTCTTTGATAGGTTGATGATTAGGAAGAGGGTCTTTATAGATAGCTAAATGATCATTGGCTTGATTCAAGGTTTGAGATTTATCATGTGATATACAATTCTTGCAATAAATTTCATAAGCTTGTTGATGATTTCAAATGATAAAATCATGGTCAAAATTAGGACCAAGAATAAATTCCATAGCTAAATTATGAAGTTGTCTATAGGTATCATGAGAATGATCCCAACTAGCATGAAAACAACAAAACTTATTAGGATCATACTAGGATTTCATTAGATAGGTAGGGTCAAGATATCATGGAAGACACCTAGGTAGATGCTTAAGAAATTTATTTAAGGATAGAGGTTTATGAATATTAATTTTTTTTGGTGAAGATAAGTGAGGCTGGTATATTATTGAGAAGTGGGAGCCAGTTCCAACAAAGGGGTAGGAATGACAGCTTGAACATTGTGAATGGTGTCATAAGAATATATAACATCATCATTAGTAATATTATAATTTTTTTTCTTAAGAGATGAGGACCTATAGAAGGTTGGGGTGACTATAATTGACACATAAGGAAATCTTGTCACTTAGCTTGGTCAATAACCTCCTCCAATGTATGTGGAGAGAGTGTGAACCCAATATTGTAATTTAAGAAAGAGGGCATTGGTAAAGAGATGTAAAGATTATCATCAGCCATATTGTGTTCACACTTGTTTGAAATTTTTTTCCACCTTTTCACAAAGGCTTTAGTAGTTTCATTTTCAAGTTATTTGCAATTTATGAAGTGGGCCAAAGTGTTTTTGGGAAGATCACTAGTTTGGAATTCTTGAACTAAAGCATTCACTAAATCCTCCAAACTTGTAATGGAATGAGTTATAAGTTGGTTGTACCAATCCAAGGCATCACATGTGAGAGTTTTGGATAATATTTTGGTAGTGACAAAAGTGTTCAATTTGACCCAATCCTTATAAAGATTTCTAAATGTTTTAAGATGAAGGGTGGGATCAGTTGATCCATTATAAGAAATTGTAGGTGTGATACCTCCTATATCAATGTTATCAATTTGAGTAGTGAGAGATTTATTATAGAGATGATTAATGGTTTTGTTTACCAAATGAGGTTGAGGAATGAGATTGACTTGAGAATATCAAAGAGGAGTAGGGGGAACATTCTAGTTATGTGTGACCTAAGCCATTGGTTGAGGATGAGGTTAAAGATGAAGAAGGTGGTTTTGAATTCTCATCATTTGATTTATGTTTTGAATTTGAAAGGTATTAATTTGATTGAGTGTTTGTAATAATAGTTGACGTGTTTGATTAGCATTATTAGAAGCATTAGAGGTGGTACTAGTGTCTTGGGTACCACTATTGGTGTTGATATGAGCTTGAGAAGAATTATGAGAATGTGAGGCACTAGTGACAAAATTTTATTGTGCAGCAAAAGATGGACTAGTGAATGGTTGAGAAGAAGAAGCACTAGTAGCATGATTACCTTAGGTAGCAAATAGAACACTAGTGGAAGGATTAAGGATAGTGGATTTTATGAGAGGCCTACTAGATGTAGAACCTACCATGTTAGTGGATATACTAGGCATGGAGGTGGAAGAAGTTAGAGAAGAATAGGCCATGGTATGAAAAGGGGTCATAATCAAAGGAAGAGGATAAGAATCAAAGAAAGTAGTACCCCAAAATCAAGTTAAGAATGTAGGATTAGGTGAATGAGGCTCTTTGGATTGACCACTAATCATAACATTGTAAATGGTAAAAGGATATTTTCCTTGATGTTAAGGAAATTCAAAGATAAATAAGAGAATTTCAAGGGTATACTCTAATTTGGGTTGGTATTATAATGATAAAATAGTATTATATCATTGAAAAGTATTAAAAGGGGTCCCATAGTTCATTGTGTGAGTGACAATATGATCATTACTAACATCCAAGAGAGGAGTCTATGGGAGACCCTATGAGGGTTGGTAAAATTCATCATGTTTGTTGACTAAAACTTAGTTTTGTCATCAAGTAGAAATTTCATGATGAAGGGAAAGAAAGAAGATGAGAAAGCAAGGAAATAAGAAATGACAAAAACTATACAGGGTCAACTGGGTTGACCTAGCAAAAAAACATTGTCTACAAACAGTACAAGGTCAACTAGGTTGATCTAATATAGTGAATAATTACCAAAAAAAGAGAAAATAAGGTCTATACATAGTACAAGGTTGATTGTGTTGATCCAATTTAGTGAACAAAGGCTAGAAAAAGGTATAAGGTCGACTAGGTTGATCCAGTACAATAGTTAGGGAAAGTTAAGAAGGATATAATAGATTTTGAATTGAAATAAGATAAATTTTAGATGTAATTTGAAAATAAATAATAAAAGGGAAATAAATAGTCAAGTTGATTAATGATGACCAATCCAATTGAAGCACACAACACAAAACCTTTCACCAACACTGGCTAATGCAAGTTTTTGCAATACAAAATACAATTAAACAAATTGGAAAGTAAATATCTAACTAATTAGTCAACTTGAATGCTTATTATATTATTAAGATATGTTTTAAAATGTGATGGGAACTTGGATATAAGTAAGGAACTAGAAGGAAATCTAAGGATGGTTTTAGGTAGTTTGGGATGAGAGGGATTTGTAGCAGTAATGATACAAGCTTGGTATTTGGGCCTACCCCATCACTTCATACATTTTAGTGATAAGGGTATCAGGTGCTTATCCAGAATATACCATTAACCATGATTTATAATTGACCAGAACATCAAGTCAACTTCCCTCTTGGTGATGAAATCCAAGTAGGTTGGCTTTAGGTAGATATATGTTAAAATGCTTGTTTAAATTTATTGATTTATCCATGTGTGCATAAAATAAAAAATAGTGAAACTAAATGATTAATTGAAAACCACCTAATTAAGCTAAATGATCTATTCTAAGAGTGCAAGTAACAAGAAATGAAAGTGTGAACTAATTACTATCATATAAGGTTAATTATAACTTTAAAACAAGGTATAATATTGACATAGTCAACAGTGTATGCACAAAATATAGAATAGGGTCAACAAGGTTGAACCTGTACTGTAGAAGCAAGGTCTGAAAATGAACATGGTTAGCAGACTTGACCTAATTATTAGATAGCACACAAAACATAGAACTAAGTCGATAGGGTAAATCTAGTTGACTATTAAAGGGTAATTTTAAAGACTAAAAACTATAAAAGGAAAGACTATAAAGAAAGAGATAGAGAGATAGAAAGGAACCTTGGTGCATCAGAGATGTTGAGAATGAAGATTATTGTTCAAGAACCTTGCTATATGATTCTAAATTATATGAACTAGGTTGATTGGGTCAATCAAGATTTATATAAATTTATTGATACATGCTTGAAAATGTATAGAGTTAATTGGGTCAACCTAGTAGTCTGGATTGGATGTTTTAATTTCTAAAAACTTGTACTAGGTCTACAGGGTTGTTCTAGTAGCTTGTACCTAAAATATTGCAATAGAAGTTAGATACTAGGTTGATAGAGTTAATCTAATATGGAAAATATATGGTAAAAATAATGACAAGAGAATGAAATAAGATGAAAAAATCCTTCAAGGGTTATTTCATGTCAGGTTCACCAGAATGTATGCAATCAAAAATGCATCATGTCTATAAATCAATCCTGGCTCAAAGAAGATAGAGCATACCTACACTTCTGATTGGGAATACATTTTTTAAGCGAGAACATGAATAATATGGGGATCTAATAGACCTAATTAGGGGATCAATTTTCATAATACACCATCATAGGAAGGGTTCTAAAGCCTACAGTCTAACACAATCATGTAACAACCTTCAAAGATTCCTAAGTTTAATGTTCACTCTATTCTAATAAACAAGAAAGTAAATCTAATCTAGTGCTCACCAAAGCTTGTGGCACAAAGCGGGGGATAGAAACAAAACAAACTAAACTAAACATGCATAAAATACATAAACTCACATCAATGTATTCAAAATCCTAATGGATGGGAGATAAGCATAACTACATTATCTATCTACTCTTACAAAGGAGAAACAAAGTTAGGAATACTTACCTTGAAGATGAACCTGTCAATTCTCAATCTCTCCCTTGGCCAAGGTGATTCAAAAGATATTTTTTTGGCATGTAAGGATAACAAATATAAATCAGATCTAGGCTACACAACCTATTTATGAATCCAAAAGAAATATTCATGAGACAAGATCTGTATCTCTAAAGAAAGTATGGAACCCTAAGCTTTATTCCTCAAGTAGAATGGTAAATAAGTATATGTTCATTCACACTTATTCTTCTTCATATCTCTATTCTAAAATGGTTGGAAATGAGCTTGTATATCTAAGTGGATCTTTCTCTGAATACTTTTGAATATGTCAGTTGTACAATGTCGACCCAATCGACCCTATATGTTTTCAAAAGATAAATCACTAGGTCTTGAGCTAGGTCAGTCCAAATCCTAATTAAAATCCTAATAAAAATACCCCTAAATAGTGTACAAGCTCAACCCAATCAACCTTGTACAAAAATTAGAGGCTAAAAAATATACAGGGCTGACCCATTCAACCTAGTATAGTTAACTGGTGAAAGGGGGTCAAGGTAAGAACAAAGATGATAAAACATGACAAATAATTAGAATGGGTAAAAGAGAGAAGAATAAGATTAGGGTAAATAGTTTTAGGAGAGAAGTGTGTAGATGGAAAGTGGAAAAAGGGACAAAAATCTTAAGAATAACCAATAGTATACCCACCACTTTCCTAGTGCAACCCTTAATGCATGCACTCAAAAAAATTGAGACTCGATCAGTTCCTACAAGATATAAAGTGTTAGTAATGGATTAAAGTTGAAAATATTATATTTATATAAATAATTATTTAATTTAATCAAACAATATTTTTGAAATTGTAAAAATACCACAAATGAATTTCTTGTGACTGAAATAAGAGACAAAACTTCCATAAATACTCAAATAACTGACATATACATAGATTTCTAAGATAAGAAAGGAAAATCTTGAATTTATTTCTATTCAAAGGGTTATCACTTGTAGATAATACATTAAAAATACATAAATTATATCCTCTAGAATAAAACAATGATTTAGGCCACAGTGTCTACCCATATTTATATAGAAATATCTCATAGATGAGATACAATCATCAAAACTTGTATGCCTAGTTAGAGATACCATGTAGATCTAAAACTTGATGCAAAATTGGGTGAGTTTCTCTATTCCTATCATCTTGCACTTGTAGAATAGTTTGAAAATGGCATGAAAGAGTTGGGCATGATCCTTGGCATAGAATGGAATGGCATGACATGGCTAGAGCTCAAAAATATTCATGCAACACTTTATCTTCAATAATGAAAAGTAGCTCTTCATGCAAAGTAGGCAATGCCCAAAAAAAACATGACTTTTCAAAAATAAAACTTTGAAAAAATCCAAGTTAATTTTCATGCAAAACCCTAACTTTCAAAACATAAGTGAGACTTTTAAAATTTTAAGTCATATATCACTTTGTCAAAATGGAACTTGAAATTTATAATTCATGCTTTTACACCTTTAGCACTTGTAACTTGTCAAAATAGAAAGTGTAATTTGTAATTGCTTTTGGAAACTTTCAAATTGTCAAAAAATATAAAGTGTAAAATATGTTTTTTTCTTTCTCAAAAAAAGCTACACTTTTGTAAATATAATGGTTTTCATAAATGACACTATAAAATTTGAAAATATTCAATAGAGAGAAATCAATCAATATCTAGAATCTCTTCAACACTCTTGTCATTCTTGGCCTTCAATTTTTCATCATATGTGTCAAAAGCTTTGAAGATTTCTTGTATTCATTCTGGATCTAACCCACAAGAGTAGATATTAGTGGTTGCATAATCTTATTGAATTTTGAATAATTCTTTCCTAAAAGTCCTTATCCCCTACATTTCTATTCTCATCTTATCAATTGATCTTTCATATCAGAAAAAATGGTGGATAGAGCTCAAGGTGAAGACTATGTCCTTTATAGATTGTTTCTCAACTATTTCCTTGAACTTATTTTGGACCTCTTCCACTTTAAGGAGACTAATTTTCATCATCTACTATTTGGTATGACATTGTGTTCATCATCCCATCAATGTTGTACAACACATCAATTACCTTATCATATGCCATTTTGGCTTTGTGAGTAGACTATATTAGTACCTTTATCTAGAATTGAGCAACCCTGTGTAGTTCCTCATGCTCAATATCATTATGTAGTATCTTATTGGTATTGAGGGTATCTATATCAATTTATTTTATAGCTATTAATTTGGGATAATAAAAGTTCAAAGTCTGAATCTCTCCATACTTATTGACCTAAACTTTTAAGGTATACTTTATATCTTTGATTCATAGTGGTCCATCATTGTTGTAATGATCTTACTACCCTTAGTAATTAGTTCTACCAACCATTATTTTTTAGATATTCCCATATGATCCATCTCTTGGACTAAATCAATGAAAGCTTTATCTAGAAACTGACTGATTGACTACACTGTCTCTGGTTGTTGTGATGATTTATTGGGCGATGAAAACTGTTTGAATGCATTTGTAAGTTGTTCCACCTTTCTCTTCAATTCATCTTTGGTGGAATTATCATGATAAATTATTTCAAAGAGAGATTTGATTCCATATTACACATCATGTTTCAACCCTTATCTTATCAGCCATCTAAGGTGAATTTTGGAAATATGATAATCCCCCACCATAATATTTTATTTTGATTTATCTAGTGGGGGGATTGAAATTTCAACATACCTTTATGGAGAGGGTCCTAGGAGTTGGTTTGGAATTATTATTTACCTCTAAGAGACCAAATTCCAAAGTGATAGGATCAATCATATGCTTTCTCTTCTTTTTCACTGATTGGGCTAGCCAACTGGGGGTAGTCTCATGCTATTTTGACACTGTCACCAAAAAATTAGCTATTGATGTAGTTGCACTGGTAGATAATGTGAGCATTTTAGACTCTTAAAATTTTAATCCCATTATTAGATTAAAAATCTACAATTTTATCAAGATCCTATATTTCTCCACTCTCTATTGAAGGTGTTGTAGAAATAGTGGAAGTGGAGGAGGTAGAGGCAATGGAAACAACTGTGTCTATTGGAGGTGTGGATGATGGGATAGATAAAGGGATTATGAATTTTGGAATATGGTAAAGAGTGGAAGCCAAATAATTAAATTAATGAATGATATGAGTGGTACCACTCAGGGTTGGTAATGTGAAGAAAGTGAGTTGGGATGAAAGTGAAACAATACTTACCTTATGAGTTGGGGTAGCCTGTGGGACTAAAGTCAGGTTGATTGAGTCTATGGCTCTATAATATTAGGTAGTATTTTAAATTAATGGGAATGAAATGGAAGGGATTATAAATGGAATGGAAAGAGGGAAGGGAAAGAAATGGGAAGGTGAAATTTAAGGAAGAGAAAATGGAGTATAAATTTGAGATTCCACTGATGGGGAAATTTGAGTGTCCACTTGACTTAATTTTGCTAGTTGTAATTGGATTCTTGTGGTTAGGATGGAAGGTGAAGTGTAAACTATAGATGTAGGGGGAGTGGAGGAAAGAGGTGGAGTGGAAACTAGAGCTACTAAAACCTGAGATATTGGAGGAGTACAAGCATGAGGTGGTGGTGTTGAAACCTATAGAACTATGTATGTGGGAGGGGGTGAATAATAGAGATGGGGGTTTTTACCATGATAGTAGTGGGAATATAAGCTATAGAATCTTCCTCTAGTATTATATCTTTGGGTGAAATATATATTGGTTTCTCTATAGCTTCTCCCTCTTTGCTTGATTCCCCTCTCTTTGCCTTAGTATTTTTCTTCTTCTTTTTCTTTTTAAGCTCTTTTGATGATTCTTATAGACCCTATTCAGATGGAATGATCCCCTCAACCTTAATATTTAAAATATTCTCTCTTAATCCAATTTTTTGTCTTGTGATCTATACCTCTTTACTCCTTATCTAATTTATAGTTATATTAATTTCATAGGTTACTCTGTCAAATAAAGATAAGGACTCTGGAATTAACCACCTTACTAGTGGAAGGGGTTATGTGATAACCTGTGTATAATAAACTGGGTCCACTCTAGCATCATCATCTACTAGGTCATTTAAAACTGGTGTTAGATCATAATCTTTGATTTGTTAAAGGGACATCCTAGAATAATCCCTCAATCTAACTAATTTCTCATCATCATAATATTTGCAATAATCTTCATAATAGGGCACATGAACATATGTAACAAGTGCTAATGTGTTGGTGACTTTAGCATATACATAAAAATAAGGTCTATATTCCAAAGTTTTTAGTGTCATCTGGCACATTTTAGCCTTAGCAAACTTGGAATTAAGAAGGGATTGACATGTGTATCGGCTAAAAGAAATTGGAAAATATATCCCTACCTTATGCCTATTAGATAGGAGCTTGTGTGTCTCTACGAGTTGCTTGACCAAATCCATTGATGCCCATTTATCACTAACATATCTATGGAGTGTGTAGGGATAGCCACTAAATCTGGTTGCCTTGATGTAGGAAAAGTTAGGGAATTGTATGAAGTAAAAGCCCCATTTTTTGATTTTATCCACCACTTCTTTTGAGAACCTTGTTCTCCCAAGTTCCTTGTCAAACATGATAATGATGCAATAGATGAAAACATCATTTAATTTTTTGAATTGATGATTACTAGCCTCTAATGTGTGGTTATGGTAGTAATTATAAACTCTATTTATTTCCTTTGGAACTATGTTGAGGCTTGGGAACAATCTCCCTTTGGCCAAAATGTATATAATGTAGGAGTTCATGTAGAACTTGCTCATTATTTTCACCTCTAAAAATTACTCATAGAGGGAATCACTTATTAATTGGGCCCAATTAATGTATTATTATTTTTTTTGGATGACCTTGATATATTGGTACATCCACTCTTGAAAACACTTGGCATCAGGACTACCAATGACCTGATGAAAAAATATGATAATGTCACCTACTGAAATCAAGCCTATACATGGTCTTTGATTACCTAGTGGAGGAATGCTTGGGGGACTTGAGCCACTGTTTATTGATTATTTTCTAACACCCATCTCATTTATCCTCATATAATTGTGTAGATTTCTATGAAGTTATATCTAAGTAACTCTCAAATTCTAGGATTACAAATATTGAACTAATAAAATTAGGTTCTAGATTGAGAATATTTTCACCTCTTTCATTATAGACCTCTCTTTTGTTAGGATAATAGTGTTGGGCCATTATAAGCACCAGATTAAGGCCTTGAACTGATAGTGGGTAAATTTCAGCTTGTGGAAGGATATAATCATATTTTTTTTGGACCCAATCATTCTTGAAATCTGCACCTATATGAGCCCAAAAATGTCCTAGGTCAATGAGACCTAAATAAGTATTTATTATTTCTAAACATTAGACTCCAAATTAGGAGTCAATATGGGGCCTTTAGATTTGAACTTCATTTCCTTAGGAGACATGAAAACTAAGTTTATTGCTTATGGGAAATCTACTGTGAAAGTTGGCAGGATCTATAGGTATTTAAATCAATTGTATCTTCTAGCAGAGATAGGACATATTGTGAGTAGGTTAAAGTTATGAGAAACTAGGAGGTGATTGAAATAGGTGGAAGTTTCACAAAGGTGAAAGGTGATGGAAGTAGGTGGAGGTTCTATGGAGATGAAAAGTGCTAGAAGCAGGTGGAGGTTTCATGGAGATGAAAGGTGTTAGAAGTAGGTGGAGGTTCCATGGAGATTAGAGATGTTAGGGGCAGGTCCACTCTCCAAAAAGGTGTAGAAGCTCATAGAGGTCAAAGGTGTTGGAGTCAAGTCCAATGTCTATGGGGACCTTGGAAGTATATGTAGGTAATATTTTATATTTTTCAAAGTGGTACATATTGTGGAATATTCTTGTGGCTTGGTGACTGTGAAATCTTGACTAGAAATTAGGAGGGAAAACTTTGAGGGTTTTTTGGGTGAATTATTTTAGAAAATAAAAACCTTAGGAAACCCTAAAAAACCCTAGATTGACCCTAAGCTATTACTTTGAGAAACACACAATCCAATTCTCTAATTAATTAAAATGATAATTAAAATGAAAAACCCTAACCCACCAATTCAAAGAAAATTCAACTTAGAAAATTTTGTAAGAAACACAAATCTCTCAAAAAAGTTTCAAAGTGAAGTAAAAATGGTAGAAAAATCACAAGTAATGTGTAAAAGGGTGAAGATGATGTGGAAGATGTTTGTAGTCATGGATCAAATTTATAGGTACTTTCTTGACACGTGGTTTGAGGTTTGGAAGTCATAAAAATCATTGTCAGAGCTCCACAAACTTTCTTAGAAACTAAAAAAATGATAAACAATCCCCAAATGACTTAGTTTATATAGAAAACCCTACAATAAATGCATTTTAATGAAAATTTTTGGTATAACTTCAAGCTGCTTGAAGAAGGTCCCAAGTCCATAGGAAATGGATGGTTAGGTTTGGTGGAACTCAATGATCACCTTACATGTTTTCAAGTGTGCAAAGTGCACATTAGGTTCTAGATTCTGTAGAAGGGGGTATTTGTGTTTTATAGAGCCCACCGTGCATTTTACATGTTTGGAATCATTCA
The DNA here is from genome assembly GCA_037957365.1 of Torreya grandis. Classification (NCBI taxonomy): domain Eukaryota; kingdom Viridiplantae; phylum Streptophyta; class Pinopsida; order Cupressales; family Taxaceae; genus Torreya; species Torreya grandis. The sequence continues at coordinate 5,146,012 of JARHVA010000350.1, read as the reverse complement.
AAGTGATCAGTGAGTTTTGAGTTTTGTTAGTTTAGATAATTTATGGAATATGAAGCCCGTCATGCACTTTTCACATTTTTAAATGTGTAAAATGCACATCAAGTTCTAGATTTTGCTATGTTGGAATGCATTTTATTTGTGGGAACTAAATCCCAACAAGCACTTTGCACATTTGCAAATGTGCAAAGTGCATATAGAGTTCTAAATTCTATAATGCAAAATGAAATATGGGTTTTTTGGTGGTTTTATGGTTTTTTAAACAAAAAAGGGGTTGTCCTTCAGGGTATCAGATGAAATGATATTTTAGAGACAAAAATATCAACATTTTTGGCAACTTCTACAGGGTTGTTTCCTAATAATAAATTTCAACCCAGTAGCTTCTATTCATTAGTTATGGAGTCAATCATTGGTTTTGAAAAACTTTAACCTAGGGATGAATGGACTAAAATTTGCCTAGACATGATAAAATAGGAAAACATAGACAAACAAAATAGAAAAAATAACACAACCTAAGGAAACAAAAACTTCTAATGATGAATTCTGCACAAGCACTTATTGAAAGACATAACTAACCCTATTATATACAAAATCTAAAATTCTCAGAATGAGTTCTTACCTCAAAAGAAAGCTTTGAGGTATATCCCATAAATTGGGATAGACAATACTTCTCCATCAAGCTTAGAGAGCTATAATGTGTTGGCTCTTTTGCACCAAGTAATACTATATGGACTGATCCATATTACATTAGATTTGGTATGATTACCCATTTTATCCCTATCTGCATCCCATTTAAGGACCATATCTCCTTCACTAATATTCATTTCAAATGCCCTTTTGTCAAAAGTCTTCTTGGTTTGGGCTTGATTATATTCCAAGACCTTCATTGCCTAGTTTTGAACTTCTTTAAGTTTTGTGAGCTCAACCAATTTTACCATCATTGCATCATTATTGATCAAGTCTAATTGGTGATTGAGCCCTCGAGATGGTAGCTCGATTGATAATATGACCCAAGATTCTATTCCATATACCAACATGAAAGGTAAATTACCTATGACTCTCTTAAGGGTGATTTTTCTTGGGTGAATATTTTGTCGATCAACTAACTAATGAGAAAAATAGGTCTCTTCAACCACAACATAGGGAAATTGGTTGGCCAGATGTGTAGGTTTACTACATAAAAAGGGGACAAATCTCTCCTCTCATCAAGGGGAGGTTCCCTGTAGATATTCAGGAGCTATATACTATATATATAAATAGAAAATAACACTCAAGGGTAGGATAAACCATTTATCTCTCTTTTTTAAGAGATGATGTTCACAAATCAAATGAGAAATCCTGATGAAATGATAGAAGACACTCCTCTTCTTTTAGAAGTGTTGTTCAGTGGATAAAAGGAATCTTTCGAGTGATGATAAGTAATTGTAATAGGGTGCAGTAACATAGTAGGATGAAATGAGGCACAAAGTCTCCACCTCAACTGCCAAAGAGGGAAATATGAAAAAGACAATGAGGGCATAAAGTCATCCCAAGGTCTTTTAAACAGAAACAAAATACAAAGGATAATGAGGGCACAAAGTCATCCCAAGATCCTTTACATAGGAATAGAAAAATAAACAAACTAAAGACAATTGTGGTAGCACAAAGTCTCTCCACAACCAGCTTCTGGACACCTTCCTGATCACTTTCACTAACTTTGCTTATTTAATCAAATGGACAAAAAACATATTAAAGAAACATACATAAAAACAATTTTTGCAATAACCAAGCTATTCCAGCACAAAGTCTGAAAAGTCACTTGTTTTCTTATTTAAATAATGAAATATGATCAATAATATGAGTTCAAAGTCTCAGTAATGCCTTTCAATTTGGGTAGAGTTTCATTTCTGATTATAGATCGAGATCCCTAAAACAATAAGAGAGAGTCCAATATATAGTGCTTCAAGAAAGACTTGGGTGCTTTGTTTCACAAAAATGTGTTATGATGAATTCAATGCCTTTAATGCATCTTAAATTCTATCCATGGGCTATGCTGGAATCGAGTGTCGATCTTTAATATGGGCCACCTAATGTGTTTCTTGATGTGCATGCAACTATTTGCTTTACTTGATGCAGAAAAATAGGCCACACCATTGAATGTTCATGCTCTTCCAATGTCCACTTGGTGGTCTGCTTTACCTTCTATAAACATATCTTATGAATGGATATTTCTGATCTTTCTCCATCATTCCCCCTTTCCTTTCTGTATTTCATCCTTATCTATGTGATCTGAGCTCTCGAGCTATCTCTTTCAGTCTTGCTGTCTCCTTACACTCTTCCATCAGTGGTTTTTCCCTTTGGCATTTTGGCCTTTAATATTTAGGTCCATGTTCCAACTTTCAAAGATCAATAGTTATTTCATTTCCATGAATTTGACATCTTTAGGCCCATCATCATTAAGAAACCAATGACTAGTTTGTTGCCCAAATTTGATGGCTATGGGGACATCACCGGATGTCTGGATCCCAACGGCTAATTCATGGTGTTTAACTTTGACATCTGTTGGCCCATCATATTCCTTGGCAATTCCTTTAGCTTTCTTGTTTGATCCATCTTGAAGGGGACCTGCCCTTCAGGGTCTTGAGAAAGGTTCCTTTTTCTCGATGAGAGTCCCCCATAAGGGCACATACCCTTCAGGCGGTCTTTGGATGGCCTTTAGGATTTTTTCTCCTTGGTGGGTTTTGTCTTCGTTGGTGGACTTTCACTTCAGGATTTTCCCTCAGACAAAAGTCTGAAGGAATTCCTTCAAACATTTTGTCTGAAGGAATTGTTCCTTTCATTCATTCTTTCTTTTGGTGGCTTTTGTCTTTGCTTCAGGGTTATTTATTCAGACAAAAGTCTGAAGGAATTCCTTCAGACATTTTGTTTGAAAGAATTGTCTTAGCATTTTCACCATGGGATTTCCTTTCAAAGGAATTCCTTTGCTCACTCAGCCTTCAAAATGGTTCACCTGCTACCTGCATGCCCTTTACAAGGGCTGTTTGAGCTCTAAATTCACCTTTTAGATTTTTGTAATGGTCCACTTTGGTTTCTAAGTTCCCTCTACAAGGGAACTTGTCCTTCGGGCTCTTAGAAGACCCCTTTGAACTTCCTAATTAAAAAAATGACTAAGTGTTGAACCTATTTCTAGCTGGCAGAGTCTATAGAAACCAACCTATAGAGTCCATAGAAATGAGTTCATAGGAGTCCATAGAAGTGAGAAACTAGCCTACAGAGTTTGTAGTTTTGACATCTTGAGAGTCCATAGATTTGAGTCTACCTGCAGAGTCTGTAGAAACCAAGTCCTTAGTTTTTCTCTATCTTTGAAAGAGTTTGTAGAAATCTAGCTGGTGGAGTCTATAAAAACCATCTATGAAGTCCGTAGTTCCACCTTGCAGAGTCTGTAGTTTTTTGAAAAACTTGAAAAATGGAGAATTTGAATGCACAGAATAATTTTTGGGAAGGGAAGAGATAATTTTAGCCTGTGGGGCCAAAATAGTTCAAATGGTGTCCAAAAAATGACTGATATTTTTAGGGGACAACAGTTGGCTCTAGTTGGGGAAATTCCTTCAGTTGAAAACCTAGAACAGCTGAGGGGAGTAGAAACCAGAATCTCTAGTGCCTTGAAGTGTGCCATTGGGCTATGGAGTCATGCTACCCAAAAATAAAGTCTCCAAAAAATGAAAACAAAAAGTGCAAAATAGAACTAAAGACTATACAAATGTACAAGCTGATCTTATCTGATACTTCATAAATTGAAGTGTTTCAAATGTTGCCCACTGTGAGCTAGAGAGAAGAGCATGCCATCTTGATATTTCAATAGGAAACTATTTTCAACATTGAGCTGATGGATAATAAATGAGCCTCTCCAAAGGGAGTCAAACTTCTCATGCATCCCCTTTGGTTCTCTTCTCTTGTGCCACAACAGGACTTGATCTCCAACCTAGAAATCACAATTTTTTGCCTTTTGGTCAAAGAGCTTCTTTACCAAACTTTGATGGGTAGAAATTTAGTCCACCACCATAGTTCTCTACTCATCCAACTCAGTCAAGCACATGATCCTTTTATCAAGGGGGCTTTCATATATCTGATCTTTAATTGCCTTAGCCAATTTCAATGCTGGTAATTCCAAGGTGATTGTTATTTCAACATTGAGCCCATAAAGAAGATGGAAAGGATACATACCAATTGCCCTCTTTGATATAATTTTGTCTACCCATAGAGCATCAACCAATGCTTTATGCCATGTCCTTTGGTTGTCATCCACTAGCTTCTTGATAATAGTCACTAGGTTCTTGTTACTTGATTCAGCTTGTCCATTCCCTTGTGAAAAGTAATCAGATGAGTGGGAGAGAGTAATCCTATAGTAAAAATAGAAATGAGTAATCTCCTAAGAAGTAAAACAAGCTACATTGTCTATGATAATTTTAGTTGGGAATCCAAACCTGGAAATGATATTCTCCTTGAAGAAATTGCACACTACTTCTGAAGTAGCATGCTTGGTTGGGATAGCTTCCACCCACTTGGTGAAGTAGTCAGTTGCTGTAAGGACATAATCATGTCCAGCACTTGAAGATGAGTTTATAGCTCTACTAAAATCAATTCCCCATTGTTGTAATGGTTTTTCTATGACCATTGGCTTGAGAGGTAGAGCAGCTAACTTGGGTCTCCCAAAAAAATTGCTGGCATAGTTCACATTTCCTCACCCACTTATATGCATCTTGGAAAAGAGTTGGCCAATAATACCTGGCTCACAAAATTTTATGGGTAGTCATGGGAGCATAAAAATGTCCTCCATAGGCTAAATTTTGGAAGGATTTCAAAAGTTGGCTTTGTTGCTCCTTGTCCACATAGCAAAGGAACATTCCATCAAGGCTCCTCTTGTACAGGCTATTGTCCCAAAAGACAAAATTGGTAGCTTTCAACTTGATATTCCTCCTTTCTTTATAAGATAGGTGAGTAGGACACTCACCATAAGTAAGGAAATGAGAAAAACTTGAATACCACTCATTCATGGTAGAGAGAAAGAGGACTGTCAGTGTGTCTTCCACCTCTACTTCTTCATGCTCTGTTTCTTCTGATTTGTTATCAGTAATTAACTGGCATAGGCCTTTTCCCCATAGCAGATTTGTTAGCTTGATGACTAGATCAAACTCTTGGATCTTTGTAACCCAATTGCCTCTTTTGTCCCAAACTCTTGTTGAGTTAGTATGGATTTGACCGTGGTATCATAAACCAAGGTAGTAGTGTGAGAATTTAAGATATAGAAGCGGAAATTTTTGACTACCTTCACTACTGCATAAGCATGCTTCTCCATATTTGAGTACTTTATCTCATGAGCTTTGAGAGGATAGCTCATGAAAGAAATGAGAGATTCCATACCTTCTTTATTCTATTGAACTAGAATTGCTGAAAGCATGTGTTTAGAAGCATAATTATATATGATGAACTCTTTATTGTAGTCTAGACAAACCAAAATTATGGCATGGGCAATGGCAGTCTTGATATCCTCAAATGCTAACTTGCCTTCTTCAATCCAATTGAAGGTGGCCTTTCCCTTCATCATGTTCAAAATGTGTTGAGTCTTCTCAACAAACTTAGGAATGAATCTTCATAAAAAATTCACCTTTTCAAAGAAAGAATGAACAACAGTCTTACTTGTAGGCAAGGTAAGCTCTTGGATAGACTTAAATCTATCTGAGTCAATATGTGTTTGAGAAGTTTCCCCTCTATCACTTCAAAAATTGACTTGGGGTTTAAAGAAATACCATTCTAGTAGCAACGCTCTAGCACTTGTTGTAAGTCACATATATGATCTAGGCGATGCTTAGAAAAGATAGTCAAGTCATCAAGATAAACTATAATGAGCTTACCCATCTCATCCTTGAAAGTAAGGTCTATTGCTCTATAAAAGGTGGCACCAACATTTATTAAGCCAAAAAGCATCCTTCTATATGCAAACATGCCCCAAGGTGTGGTGAAGGCAGTCTTGTATTGGTCTGCTTCACTAACTTCAACTTGATTGTATCCTGAGAAGCCAGCTAGCATTGATAACATCTCTGAGCTAGTCACTGTTTGAAGTACTTGATCCATGATGGGTAAAGGATAGTTATCTTTTAAGGATGACTAATTCAGATTCTTGAAATCTATAATCCTCACTTTAGATAGGTCCATGCTCAATTATCCACCAACATCCTTGCAAAAATTTTACCCTAGTAGAATACCATAAGATGCTGGGACATCGGCCACCAGAACTGTCATTTTGATTATTTTGTCTAGAAAGGCTACAAATGCAAATTGGGCATCTTTGATTTGCCCTAGCAGTGGTACTTGCTTATTTTCTATGGAGAAAATGTCTTGGTCAATGTGAGGCCAAGGGATTTAGTGACTTTGGCAGGCATGGCATTGTCTAAAGCTCCAAAATCAATGATGCAATTGCTCAGCTTGTGACCCTTTATCAACAAGGAAACATAGAAAGGCTCTATTTTTCCAGGGGTAGCTGGAGGAGTAATGACAAGATTGTTTGGAATGGGCATGTCCTTTGGGGAATCATGAGTTACTTTTTTAACATCCTATCCTACAGGGACAATTTTATTCTTCACACACTGAACTAACCTATCCAACTACTCAGGATTGGATTGTAAGAATTTGAATTCAGACATTTGCATTTTGGTCTTCTTGACATGGTCGATTATGTCAAATGACTGAAATGGATTAGGAACAGAAGAAGGGAATTCATCTTTCTAATTTTTAGGAAGGGTGGTATTGGTTTGTGGAATTGAAGTTGAAGGAATGCTTGATGTACTTACCTTTTTATTATTCATTGGGTCTTTTGGTTAGAAAGGCAGAGAAGTTCCTCATTTTGCAATTGAAATCGTAGGCTGAGAACTTTCCCCTATTTTTCCTTTATCAGCTTGTTGGGCTGAATAGTTTTGTGACCGGGTGAATACAACATATGATCCATTAACTACTTCACTTTTACCTTTGGGTTCATCCTGGTAATTCAAGAAACTAATGTTGGAGTCACCAGCTAATTCTTCTTGGCCTTCTACAAGGAGATCAATGTCATTTTCTTGGTTCAATTCAGGATGGAAAGAGAAATTAGATTCTATTTTGAGATATCCAACTACTGAATTGGTTAGTGGTGCTTCAATGGCAAGTTTCCCCTATGGGGGAGGAAGATGATTTGGCTACCCTTGACTTCTGATAGCATTGCCTTAATATGGCTAGTTTTGAAATGTCCTCCTTAGCATGTCTTGATAAGGAGGACTAGACATACCTTGAGCCATTTGTCTTTTCAAGGCTAGTAGTTCATTTGCTAACTTCTGTACCATTGGATTAGTAGTACTTGTAGATGGATATTTAGAAGATGAAGATTTACCTTTTTTAGGATCTCTCTATATCTTTCCTACCAAGATAAGGTCATCTTCCACCTCAATGGCCAAATCTTGAGCTACAACAAGGTCTATTTGGCCAACACGTCTCAGCAAAAAACTCACTTCAGGTAGCTGAGAATTGATGAAGAAACACTTGAGATTCTCAGGTGTAGGCTTAGCAATGATAGGTATCCAATTTTTGAGCTTATCAAACTTAGCAATGAAATCCCTCATAGGCTCATGAGGTTCTTTCTTCATCTGTGTGAGTTGGGCCAGCAAAGCATGTGCATCTTTTGTAGGTTTGAATTTAGCTTCAAACTTGGCTTTAAGTGTATCCCAGTTAGTCATTGATCTAGCTTGCAGATGGTAGAACCAGTTTGTAGTAGCACCTTGTACTGTTTCTATGAAAAACCTGACTGTCACAGCTTCAAATTCCACTCTTATTATGCCACAGGCTATGCTGAATGTTGAAATGTGTTCGTCAGGATGAACCTTCCCATCCCCAAAGAATTTGGGGAAATTCTTTCTTGAGCTGGTAGAAGTTCATGCAGAGGTGGAGTCAAATTGAGTGGGCCAAAAGAGTTACCCCAAGGGCCTCGAACTGCCATAGTATGACTATGGAAAGGTGGAATAACAAATCATAGAGGGGTAAGTATTGACAAAGCTTTATTAATAGTAGAAATGGAGGCTTTGCCTAGTAATGGAGACTTGACTTTAGTAGGAGGAAAGCTCTTGGTTTATTAGAGGCAAGATGGTGAAGGAGATATATCAAAATTACTTTGTTGTACCAACTCAAATATAGGGTCAATAATACCTTTAGTCCTTTAGCTTTACGTATACCATGGATTTGCCAGATTGTGAAACAAAAATGGAAAAAGACTGGTCTTGCTTCAGCTTGAAGCTTGAGGCTTCAAACTACGCATTCTATCCTAGTTGGCATGAAGGTGGAGGGAGATGGTAAGGCTATAATGACAATGGGTAAGACATAAAATGAAGTCACCAGAGGCTATAATAGATAAGGGTAGGGACTGATTCAATCTAAAACTTGAGGCTTCAGACTACACATTCATCCCCAATAGAGTCACCAAAAACTATTGGGTGAATATTTTGTCGATTAGCTAACTGATGAGCAAAATAGGTCTCTTCAACCACAACATAAGGAAATTGGTCAGCCAGATGTGCAAGTTTACTACATCAAAAGGGGACAAATCTCTCCTCTCATCAAGGGGAGGTTCCCTGTAGATATGCAGGAGCTATATACTATATATATATAAATAGAAAATAACACTCAAGAGTAGGATAAACCATTTATCTCTCTTTTTTCAGAGATGATGTTCACAAATCAAAAGAGAAATCCTGATGAAATGACATAAGACACTCCTCTTCTTTCAAAAGTGTTATTCAGTAGACAAAAGAAATCTTTTAGGTGATGATAAGTAACTATAATAGGGTGCAGTAACATAGCAAGATGAAATGAGGCACAAAGTCTCCACCTCAACTGCCAAAGAGTGAAATATGAAAAAGACAATGAGGGCACAAAGTCATCCCAAGGTTTTTTACACTAAAATAGAATACAAAGGATAATGAGGGCACAAAGTCATCCCAAGATCCTCTACATAGGAATAAAAAAATAGACAAACTAAAGACAATTGTGGCAGCACAAAGTCTCTCCACAACTGGCTTTAGGACACCTTCTTGATCACTTTCACTAACTTTGCTTAATTAATCAAATGGACAAAAAACATATTAAAGAAATAGACATAAGAACAATTTCCCCAATAACCAAGCTATTCCATCACAAATTCTAAAAAGTCAATTATTTTCTTATTCAAATAATGAAACATGATCAACAATCTAAGCTCAAAGTCTCAGTAATGCCTTTCAATTTGGGCAAAGTTTCATTTCTAATTACAGATTGAGATCCCTAAAACAATAAGAGAGAGTCCAATATATAGTGCTCCAAGAAAGACTTGGGTGCTTTGTTTCACAAGAATGTGTTATGATGCATTCAATGCCTTTAATGCTTCTTAAATTGTATCCATGGGATATGCTGGAATCGAGTGTAAGTCTTTAATATGGGCTGCCTAATTTGTTTCTTGATGTGTGCACAACTGTTTGCTTTATTTGATGCAAAAAAATGGGCCACACCATTGAATGTTCATGCTCTTCTAATGTCCACCTGGTGGGATACTTTACCTTCTAGAAACATATCTTATGCATGGATATTTCTAATCTTTCTCCATCATTCCCCCTTTCCTTGCTATATTTTGTCCTTATCTGTGCAATCTGAGCTCTTGGGCTATCTCTTTCAGTCTTGTTGGCTCCTTACACTCTTCCATCAACAATTTTTCCCTTTAGTGTTTTGGCCTTTAATATTTGGGTCCATGTTCTAGCTTTCAAAGATCAACAGTTATTGCATTTCTGTGAATTTGACATCTTCAGGCTCGTCATCATTAGGAAACCAACAACTAGTTTGTTTGCCTGATTTTTACGGCTGTGGGGATGTCACCAGATGTCTAGATCCCAACAGCTAGTTAATGGTGTTTCACTTTGATGTCTGTGGGCCCATCATATTCTTTGGTAATTCCTTCAACTTTCTTGTTTGATCCTTCCTGAAGGGGACCTACCCTTCGGGGTCTTGAGAAAGGTCCCTTTTTCTCGGTGAGAGTCCCCCATAAGGGCACACACCCTTTAGGCAATCTTTGGATGGCCTTCAGGCTTTTTTCTCCTCAGTGAGTTTTGTCTTCATTGATGGACTTTCACTTTGGGCTTTTCCCTCAGACAAAAGTCCAAAGGAATTCCTTCAGACATTTTGTCTGAAGGAATTGTTCTTTTCATGCATTCTTTCTTTTGGTGGGCTTTTGTCTTTGCTTTGGGCTTATTTCTTCAGATAAAAGTCTGAAGGAATTCCTTTAGACATTTTGTCTGAAGGAATTATATTATCTTTTTCACTATGAGATTTCCTTCTAAAGGAATTCCTTTTCTTGCTAGACCTTCGAAATGGTTCACCTGCTCCCTGCCTACCCTCCACAAGGGCTATTTGAGCTCTAAAGTCACCTTTTGGATTTTTGCAATGGTCCAATTTGGTTTCCAAGTGCCCTCCACAAGGGCACTTGTCCTTCGGGCTCTTGGAAGACCCATTTGACCTTCCCAATTGAAAAAATGTAATTGTTGAACCTATTTCTAGCTGGCGGAGTTCGTAGAAACCAACTTGCAGAGTTCATAGAAATGAGTTCGCAGATCTAGGGGAGTCCATAGAAGTGAGAAACTGGCCTACAGAGTCCATAGTTTTGAGGTCTTGAGAGTTTGTATATTTGAGTCTACCTACAGAGTCCATAGAGACCAAGTTCATAGTTTTTCTCTAACTTTGAAATAGTCCATAGAAATCTAGTTGGTGGAGTCCGTAGAAACCATCTGTGAAGTCTGTAGTTCCACCCTATAGAGTCTGTAGTTTTTTGAAAAGCTTAAAAAATAGAGAATTTGAATGCACAGAACAATTTTTGGGAAGGGAAGAGATAATTTTGGCCTGTGGGGCCAAAATAGTTCAAATTTTATCCAAAAAATGATTGATATTTTTGGGGGATAACAATTTTATCAGCCCAAAGCGCTGACTTCAACTTTGTGTGCCAAGATCTTTCATTATCCTCTATTGTTCTTTTGATAATCTTGACAAGCTTCTTATTGATTGACTTAGCCAAACCATTACCCTGAGATAATAATTAGAATAAGTGCTCAAATACAAATTATGCTCAATGACCCACTCATTGATCTATGTGCCCATGAAAGCTTTAGTGTTATCAAAGATAATGGTATGGGGTACACTGAATCTTGACATTATGTTATCCATAAAATCTAGAATTGATGCTTTTGTAGCATCTTTTAGTTCAAGTTCTTTGGTCCATCATGTGAAATAACCCATTTCTATGAGGACCCACTTATGCCCTACACTTAATGGTGGGTTGATCATGCCTATAAATTCCAATCCCCATTGGGAAAATGGTTGATCTACTTGAATGGGCCTAAAAGGAACACTACTAAATTTGGCTTACTGGTGAAGTAAGCACACATTTCATAGTTCCTCAACCATTTTTGGGTATCCTTGAATAATTCAAGCCAATAATAACCTCCTTGCATTATCTTGATGGTCATGGTCCTCACAGAGAAATGTCTTCCTGATGGGTCATCATGAAATTCTTGGAGTACCTTAGTAATTTGATCATGCTCAATACATCTTAACATAACCCCATTCATATCCTTTTTAAATAGTACTCCATTATTAAGGACATAAAGAATAGATTATAGTTTGTAATACCTTTTTAAAATTATTTAAGATCATACATATATTTGTCTATCTATAAGAAGTTGGTCATGTCTTGGATCCAGCTATGAAAAATAGGTAGGTTGGCTGGTTGAGGTACAATTTGAGTATATACAACTTCAGGTGCTAGTTCAATAGTTCTAATATTAGAAGCCAACTATTCACACAAAACTTTTCCTCTTACTATCTTGGTAACTTTTATGTCTATGTTGTACTCCATAACCTTGGTGATCCATCCTGCTCACTTTTTGTTTATCCCTTGACTACTAAGGAACTCTTTAACACTTAGGTGGATTACTATTATATGAATCTTGTTATTAGAGAGCATATGCCTAAAATTTTTGAGAGCCTTAATCATGGAATATACCTACTTCTCCATAAAACTATAATTCTCCTCATAACCTTTCAAGGATTGGCTAAAAAAATATTGGCTTCTATAATTATTCTTGATTATGCTAGATTAGGATGGCTGAGATGCTTTGTTCCCCTCTAAATGCATAATGGATTAAGTATTTAACATAATTTGGGTTGACCAAGGTATGAGCCTGAGAGATAGCTTGTTTGATGGCCTAAAAACTATCTTTTCCATCTTGTGTCTAACTAAAAATGGTACCCTTCTTGAGAATTTTAGTGACGAGTTTTACCAGGGAGGCAAAATTTGGGATAAATCTTCTCAAAAAATTAATATTTTCAAAGAAACTTTGAAGTCCTTTCTTATGACTTGGTAGAGCCAATGCAGATATAACACTAACTCTTTCTAAGTCTATCGTAAGACCTTATTTTGACACTATGTGCCCTAATAGTTTCCCTTCATGGATCACAAAAATTCACTTCTTTGGGTTTAAGGAAACCTCATATTCTCTGCACCTTTCAAAAACATTTATAAGGTGGTATAGATGCGCTTCAACATGCTTTGAGTAGATAGTGATATCATCTAAATATACCAAGATCATTTTATTTATCATCCCTTTAAATGCCATATCCATGGCTATTTGAAATTTCTATCTAATATTGGTCAAACCAAAAGTCATCTTTTTATATTCTATGCTAAAGGTAGTTTTGTACTGGTCTAAGTCTTGTACCAACATTTGGTTATACTCCAAATAACCATCTAGAAGGGAAAATCTTTTAGATCCTATTATAGTTTGTAAAATTTTCTCCATAGGTGAGAGAGGTAACTGATCCTTTAGGGATGCTTTATTCATGTCTCTAAAATCCACACACAACATGATTTCATCATTTTTTTGAAAGGGACCAGATTGGCAACCCAAGATGAGTGCTTGATTAGAATAATTATATTCAATTCTATCAATTTATAGAGTTCATTTTTCATAAGGGGTTCTATCTTTGGATTAATTGGCCTCTACTTTTGTTTGACAGGATTAGTGTTAGGATACAACTCTATTGTATGTTGAGATAGACTAAGATTGAACACTCTTAAATCATGATAGCTCTAAGTGAAGTTTTCATCAAATTCTTGGCATAATGCAATAAAATTTTGTTTCTCAGAGTCGTTACATACCTTCCCTAGCTTTAGGGTTTTGCCTTCTCAGATGACCACTAGCTTGTAGTCCTCTTCATTGATGAAAATATTATTTTTTTTAGCTTTCAGCTGGTTGTCTAAATTGAAGATGTTCTCCAATGTAACAAGATCCATAGGTAACTTGTTCATTTTTAGTTGGATTATCTGATCCTCATATTGACCCTAGAGCTTATAATGGTTCCTCTCAGTGAATTCAACTTCTTCTCTTAAGAATTTTATAATTTTTTGGTTATTATTAAAGACTTTCCAATTAGTGACATTGTTAGGAATAGATGGTCTTACCACCAACTTTACATGCTAGTTATTTTGTTTGCTTATCTCCTTAAGTAAGTTATATTGGGATCCCACTATAGCCATATGATCAACATCCTTATTCTATGATCTTGGTACTACTTAAATATTCAGAGCAATGAAATATTCAAATAGGTCCCATTCATTGTGCTTATAAGATCTCAATAAGTTGTTCTTAGTCATGCTTCTAGATCTTACTTAGTGAACAATCGGTTCACTATCACCAAATATCTATAGGGATTATATCCCTCTTTCTTTAGCCAATTGTGGTCCTCAAATCATGGTTTCATATTTAGATACATTATTAGTGTAGCTAAACTAAATGCTAAAATAATAAAAATAACTTTCCTTTTGGGGAGAGAACAAGACAACACCTGCACATACTCCATTTTTTCTTCTCAAACCATCAAAAAATATTTTCCATATACCTCAAAGATCTTTGGCTAGTTTTAAGATATTGAGAATGATTGCATCATTCTCATGTATACAATACATACCCAACCTGATTTCTTTTACATAGTCATAAGGATCAAACTAGAAGGTTAATCCCCACTCGTCTAATAGAATATCTGGAATATCTTCTGTAGTAGTTGCATCCTCATGGTTAGTTTTTTCTTCTTGATCTTGTAATATGAAGTTCATGGTCATGGGAGGAGGGGTATATGGTTTAATATTATCCTTAGCTATTGGCTCATCTCTTATTATTACTCTTGTCCCATACCTTATTATAAGCAACATGTGAGACCAATCTATAGATAAATATCCTCCCATTTTCATGGTAAAATCTTGTGCAAGGTAGATGGCAAAATAAGGGGGAAGATCAATTATCAAAATATCTTGAGTGATTAATAGACTTAGGAAAGCATGGATAGTGAGATTTAAATCCTTTATTATTCTAACTATTTGAAAAACAATTCCATCCAATTGAACCACTCTCTTATTCACAGGTGTATATTTTATGCCAAGAGCATCAACTATCTTTTTAGGCATAATGAAACTACTAGCCCCTGAATCTACCATGTAATTATGAACTAGACACTTTCCAACTATCAATGAGAGATAGAAAGGGGGAGGATTACCACTTTTTCCCATATTATATTTAGTTTTTGGCCACAATAAATTTGTTATAGTACTAGGTCCCTTAACTAGAGTTTTATCTATTATTTGAAAATTATTCAAGGCCTCTTGTAGTAAATCTCTTTGTGTCGGTATAGATTGCGCATCCCACATAATGATATTTAGATTAGTATTTTTAATTTGATCAATAATGATAAAAGGGATACTACCAACCTTTAGCTAGGTCTTTACTGGAGTGGTGTCCTCTTTCATAAGATTTGGAGTAGGTACTTTCTCTTTAAACTGACTAGTGGGTACAAAAGGTAGCCTTTGTACTATGTTATTCTTTGTAGGTTTTAGTACAACCTTAGAATTTGAATCTTGTTTAGTCCTGGGTGCTAATCACTCTTGATTTATATTTTCTTTGATTGTGTATTTGATGCCACTTGACCTCCACCATTGAAAACTACCTCTTCTTAGTTTACTCCACAAAAGCCTTCCTCTTGCCAATTTAGAATGATAGTTTCACCTTGAGTAGGTTATTGTGTGTCTACTTATTGGGAAGTAGACTCTCCTTGTTTTACCCATGTAATTGTCATGTGTTAAACTATTAATTCTTGAATTATGACACCATTGGGGCAAGTATTCTGATCATGTGGCTGTGAACAAGGATAACACCACTCATAGTCTTGAACCAAGTTATTTCGAATAGGTACAATTAATTTAGAAGTAATTGGAGTAGGTAAGGCATGAACATTTGGGGGATTTGGTTATGTGTTTTAACCTTGTAACTATTGATTGCCTTGGTATTACTGTCGATCTCCATAATATGGTTGATTATTGGGCTAGTATGATGGGTTAGCCTATTGATAAGGTTTATAATTATGAGATTACTTCCTCTTCATAGCTCCTAAATAATTGCCAAATATTTTAAGTAATGATTTGACCTTATGTAATTAATCTATAAGAGTGGGGGTAAAGTTTGATGCCTTGTTCATCATGGGAATTAGGGAAATTATAGGTGGTATTGGAGATATTTATAGAAATAGAGACATCGATGTCTTAGGGAAATTTTACCATCTTGAGTTAAACAATTCTCTGCCCTTATCACAATTTCATAAGTGGAAGGAAGTGTGGTGTTACCCATAGATTGAATCATAATAGCTATATCCCTATTTATGGCTCTCAAGTAATATAGGAAAGAATTCTTTGTAGTTGGATTGATGAGTGCCAAAATTCTATTCCATGTCTTCTAGAAATGGAAATTGAATTCGGTCATGAGCTCATGAGGAGGCTATTGAATGGTGGTTAATTGTTTAAATAATGAAAGGTGGTCACTCTTATCTTAAAATTGGGCACATAGTACAACATCTAAATCATCCCAAACTTAGATGGATTTGGGATCAAGACCTCTGTACTATTACAAAGCTTTAACCTTGAAGGAGGAGATTGAGATCCTAATTGCAACATTCTCTTGTACCACATTGTGAATGGTACATAAGTTGGCAATATCTTGTATGTAATCCATGGGAGTAGTGGAGGTTTTTCTAGTGAATTATGGTAGGATTTTTAAGGCTGAGGTTGGCATATCATCATATTGAGCTAATTGTAGAGGGATGGCCCCATTAAAGGCTATGAAATTTATGGCCATTATTGGGGGAATAAAATTGATAGGATCAAGATTAATTTTAGGAAATGAAAACAAAATTTATAGATATACTTTATAACAAGGTACAACTAAATTTGATCTCTTTTTAAATGAAAATGACAATTTTAATAAATTAGATTTCTTACCTTTCGTAGTTGATCTTGTTTGTTGGCTTGGCATACATAACCCTTGAAATCTTGAGACCATAAATTAGTAGAGTCACCAGGTGCCTTTGAAATGTGTTTGAAGTTTGTGCAACATTTGTGGAAAATAGCACAAATTTATTTTGATTTTTTGTGTCCCATGAGTGTGCTAAAAACTATTATCATATAGGTCTTGCAATCATTCTGATATGGAATAGCTCACCATGCAACACCTAATGATACAATGAGGAAACCTATGAGTTATGGGACTTTGAAAAAATGAGTTTAACCTCTAGAGAAGGCTTCTTTCATTTCACTATATTTGATGCACTAATAGGATACTGATTTTATGGAAATTTGACTCTTTTAGTGTCTTTTTCTCCTAAACTAAAATTTTGATCAGCAAAAGGGAAAGAATAAAACCTTAAAAAAATTTAAAATGATGATTACACTAGATATTTTAGTGGTTCTTAATGTTTTCTTGACAAACACAATGGAATAAAAAATTGTATTGAAATGGGTTAGCACAAACTCATACAAATGAGAAACCAAAGGAAATATTTCGTTATTCTCACAAAAGGGAAAATTTTTATTTATTTTAATTAAAAAATATTTTTATAAGGGAAAAAATACCACAAATGAATTTATTGTGACTAAAATAAGGGACAAAACTTCCATAAATACTCAAATACCTGACATACATAGAGATTTTTATACAAGAAAGGGAAATCTTCAATTTTTTATGTCCCAAAGGTTACAACTTGTAGAAAATACATTAAAAATATAGAAATTATATCCTCTAGCAACAAAAATATGATTTAGGCCATGGGGTCTACCCATATTTATACAAAAATATCTCACTGATGAGATGCAGTTGTCAAAACTTGAATGCCTAGTTAGAGAGACCATGCAGATCTAAAACTTTATGCAAAAAGGGGTGAGTTGTTATATTCCTACATCTTAGACTTGTATAATAGTTTTAAAATGGCATGAATGAGCTAGGCATGATCCTTGGCATAGAATGGAGTGGCATGGCATGGTTGGAGCTCAAAAATCTTCATGAAATTCTTCTTTATCTTTAGTAGTTGAAAGTATCTATTCATGCAAAATAAGTAACGCCTAAATAAAACTTGACTTTTCAAAAAAAAAGATAACTTTCAATAAATCCAAGTTATTTTTCATGTAAAACCCTAACTTCTAAAACACAAGTGAGACTTTTACAATTTTAAGTCATATCACTTTGTCAAAATAGAACTTATAATTTGTAATTCATGCTTTTACACTTTTAGCACTTGTAAATTTTCAAAATAGAAAGTGTAATTTGAAATTGATTTTTAAAAATTTCACATTAACTACAACATTTGAAAATATTCAATAGAGAGAAATTAATCAATATCTAGAATCTCTTCAACACTCTTGTCATTCTTCAACTATAATTTTTCAACATATGCATCAAAAGATTTGAAGATTTCCTGTATTCATTCTGGATTCGACCCATAAGAGTAGATATTAGAGGTTGAAAAATTTGCTTGAATTTCAAATAATTCTTTCTTGAAAGTCCTTATCCCCTGAATTTCTATTCTCATCTTATCAATTGATCTTTCATATCATAGAAAATGGTAGATAGAGTTCAAGGTGAAGACTATGTTCTTTGCAGATTCTTTCTCAACTATTTCCTTGAACTTATTTTAGACCTCTTCCACCTAAAGGAGACTATTTTCATCATCTAATATTTAACATGACATTGTGTTCATCATCACATCAATATCATACAACACATCAATTTCCTTATCATGTGCCATTTTGTCTTGGTGAGTAGACTCTATTAGTATCCTTATCTAGAATTGAGTAGCCTATGTAGTTCCTCATGCTTAGTATCATTTTTTAGGATGTTATTGGTAATGAGGGTATCCATATCAATTTATTTTTCAAATATTAATTTGGGATAATGCAAGTTAAAATTTTGAATCTCTTCATATTTATTGACCTGATCTTTCAAGGCATTTTTTCTCTCTCTAATTATTTCATAGTGGTCCATTAGTGATAAAATTACCTTATTGCCCTTAGTAATTAGTTTTGTCAACCATTATTTTGTAGATATTCCCATATGATCCATATCTTGGACTAAATCAATGAAATCTTGATATGGAAATTGACTAATTAGCTACACTATCTATGGTTATTGTGATGATTCACTGAGTTGTGTAAACTATTTTAATGCATCTATAAGCCAATCCACCTTTCTCTTTAGTTCATCCTTGGTAGCCTTATCATGGTCAATTATTTCAAAGAGAGAGTTAATTCCAAATTTCACATCATGTTTCAACCCTTCTCTTATTGGTTGTCCAATATGAATTTTGAAAATTTGATAATCCCCCACCATAATATTTTATTTTGATTTATCTAGTGAGGGGACTATAATTTCAACATTCCTTTATCCCTTGTCATCATTGACCATCTTAAAGAGGATCCTGGGAGTTGGTTTGGAATTCTTCTTGACATCTGAGAGACCAAAGTCCAAAGTGATAGGATCGATCATCTACTTTCTCTTCTTTCCCACTGATTGGGATAGCCAACTAGGGGTAGCCTCTTGATATTTTGACATTGTCACCAAAGAATCAACTACTAATGTAACTGCACTACTAGATAATGTGACCATTATAGACTCTTGGGTAGATGCTACCATTGGTTTCTCAAGAGGTGCCTATGAACATTTATTCCCATCAGTTGATTAAAAATATAATTATATAAAGATCTTGTGTTGCTCCACTCTCTACTAAAGGTATTATATAAATAGTGGAAGTGGAAGAGGTAGAGGCAATGTAATTAACTGTGTCCATTAGAGGTGTGGATGATGGGATAGACATAGGGATTATGAATTTGGGAATAGGGGAAGAGTGGAATCTAAAGAATTAAATAAATAAATGAGATGTGTGGGACCACTTAGGGTTGGTGATGTGAAGAAAGTGAGTGGAGATGAAAGTGAAATAGTACTTACCTCAGGAGTTGGGGTAGCCTACAGGACTAAAGTGAGGATGACTAAGTTTGTGGCTCTATATTGTTGTGTAGTGTTAGAAATTAATGAGGATGAAATGGAAAGAGGGAAGGGAATTAAAGGGGAAGGTAAAATTGAAATAAGGGAAAATGGAGTGGAAATTTTAGATTCCATTGATGGGGAACCCTAAGTGTCCACTTGACTTAATTATGCTAGTTACACTTGGATTATTATGGTTAGGATGGAAGGTGAAGTGGAAAATATAGATGTATAGAGAGTGGAGGAAAGAGGGGGAGTAGAAATTGGAGATACTAAAACTTGAGATATTGGAGGAGTAGAAGTAGGAGGTGGTGTTAAAAAATTTGGAATTATGTATGTGGGAGGGGGTGAACAACAAAGATGGTGTTTGTTACTATAACGGGTGTGAGAATAGAAGTTGTATAAGCTTCCACTGCTACTATATATTTAGGTGAAAGATATATTGGTTTCTCTATAGCTTCTCCATCTCTACTTGATTCCACTTTCTTTTCCTTAGTATTTTCTTTTTCTTCTTTTCTTTTTAGGTTCCTTTGATGATTCTCCTAGACCCTCTTCAGCTTGAATGATCCCCTTAGCCTTAAGCTTTAAAATCTTCTCTCTAACTCTAATTATTTCTATTATGATCTTCACCCCTTTACTACTTATCTAATTAATAGTTTTATTAATTATGTGGGTTGTTCTATCAAATAGAGATAAGGACTCTAGAGCTAACCACCTTACTAGTAGAAGGGGTTGTGTGATAACATGTGTATAATAGATTGGGTCCATTCTAGCATCATCATCTACTAGGTCATATGGAACTAGATATAGATAATAATCTTTGATTTTTTGAAGGGATATCCTAGAATAATCTCTTATTCTGACTACTTACTCATCATCATAATCTTCCCAATAATCCTCATAGTAGGGCACATGAGCATATGTAATAAGTGCCAATGCACTAGTGAATTTGCCATATACATCAAAATAAGGTCTAGATTATGAAGTTTTTAGTGTCATCTAGCACATTTTAGCCTCAACACTCTTGGAATTAAGGAGGGATCAGCATATGTATTAACCAATAGAAACTAGGAAATGTATCCATACCTTGTGCATGTCAGAGAGGAGCTTGTGTGTCTCTATGAGTTGCTTGACCAAATCCAATAATTCCCATTTATGACTAACATATATAGGGAGTGTGTAGGGATAACCACTAAATCCATCTACCTTGATGTAAGAAAAGGTATGGAATTTTATGAAGTAAGATCCCCATTTGTTGATTTCATCCACCATTGCTTTTGAGGACCTTCTTCTCCCAAATTCCTTATCGAACATGATAATGATGCAATAGATGAAATAATCATTTACTCATCTAAAGTGATACTTACTAGCCTCAAATGTGAGGTTAGGGTAGAAATTATATACTCTATTTATTTCCTCTAGGATTGTGTTGAGGCTTGGGAACAATCTCATTTTGGCTAAAATGTATATAATGTAGGAGTTCATGTAGAACTTGATCGTTATTTGCACCTTTAAAAATTTCTTATGGAGGGAATATATTATTAACTAGTCCTAATGAATGTATTTTTTATTTTTTTAGATGACCCAGGTATACTGGTACATCCACTCTTTAAAACACTTGGCATTAGGACTACCAGTGATCCGATGCAATAGTATGATAATGTCCCCTACTTAATCAATGAAATTAGGACTATACATGGTCTTTGGTAACCTATTGGAGACATTCTTGGGGGACTTGAGCCACTATTTTTTATTATTTTATAACACCCATATAATTTATACTTATATAAATATGTAAATGTATGTGGAGTTATATCTAGGTAACTCTCAAATTCCAAGATTATAAATACTGAACTGATAAAATTAGGGCCTAAATTGAGAATATTTTTCCCTCTTTCATTGTAAACCTATCTTATGTCAATATCATAGTGTTGGGCCATTTTAAGAACCAAATTATGGATCTAAATTAATAGTGGGAAAGCTACAACTTGTGGAAGGCCAGAATTATAAATACTTTAGACCCAATCATTCTTGAAATTTGCACCTATCTAAACCCAAAAATCTCCTAGGTCATTATGACCTAAATTAGTATATGTTATCTCTATAGCATTATAATCCAAATTGGGAGTCACTTCAAGGCCTTTGGATTTTAAATTCATTTCCTTAGGAGACATGAAAACTGAGGTTATTGCTTATGGGAAACCAACTGTGAAAGTTGGTGGGATCTAGAGGTGTTTAAAGTAGTTATATCTTTTGGTGGAGATAGGATGTGTTCTAAGCAGGTTAAAGTTTTGTAGAACTAGGAGGTAATTGAAATAGGTAGAAGTTCCATGGAGGTGAAAGGTGTTATAGGCAGGTGGAGATTCCATAGAGATGAAAGGTGTTGGAAGTAGGTGAAGGTTCCATAGAGATGAAAGGTGTTGGAAGCAGGTGGAGGTTCTATAGAGATTAGGGATGTTAGGGGTAGGTCCACTCTCTTCATAGACATAGAATCTCATGAAGGTCAAAGGTGTTGGAGGCAAGTCCAATGTTTGCAAGGAACTTGGAGGTATATGTAGGAAATATTCTCTATTTTTGAAAGTGGTATATACTATGGAATATTCTTATGGCTTGGTGACTGTGAAATCTTGACTAGAAACTAAGAGGGAAAACTTTGAGAGTTTTTTGAATAAATCATTCTAGAAAATAAAAGCCCTAGGAAAACCTAAAAACCCTAGATCAACCCTAAACTATGACCTTGATAAATATGCAATGCAACCCTTTAATTGATTCAAATGACAAATCAAATGAAAAAAACCTAACCAACTAATTCAAAGAAAATTTAGGTTATAAAATTTCACAGGAAACATAAATCTCTTGAAAAAGCTTCAAATTGAAGTAACAATGATAGAATTTTTTTAAGGAAGTACTATGAAAAAGGGTAGAGATGATGTGGAAGACATTTTAATTGTGGCTTGAATTTGTAGGTACTTTATTGACACATGGTTCAAGGTTTGGAAAGTGCAAAAATCATTTTTAGAGCTCCACAAACTTTATTAACAATTAAACAAATGATAAATAATCCCCAAATGACTTAGTTTACATTGAAAACCCTCAATAAATTTGATTTAATGGTGGTTGGTGGCATATATTTGAGCTTCTTGAAGCATGTCTTAAGACTATGGGAAATAAATGTCTAGGTTCAACAAAAGGTAGAAATCAATGAGGACCTTATACATTTGCAAGTGTGCAAAGTGCACCTTGGGTTTCAAATTCCATGGAGGGGGAGGTATTTGTGTTTTGTGGGATCTAGATCCCACCATGCATTTTTCACATTTAGAATCATTCAAAGTACTCAATAATTTCTAAGTTATATTAATTTGGATACTCTGTAGAATGCGGAACCCATCATGAACTTTGCACATTTACAAATGTGCAAAATGAATGCTAAGTTCCAAATTATATCATGTTAAAATGTAGTTTCTTTATGTGACCTAGATCCTAGCAAGCATTTTGCACATTTACAAACATGCAAAGTGCATCTAGAGTTCCAGATTCCATCATGCAAAAAGAAAGATGAGTTTTTTGGTGGTTTCAGGGTTTTTCTAAACAAAACAAAGGGGTTATTCCTCAGGGTATTAGATGAAATGATTTTTTTGAGATAAAAATATCAATAGTTTATTTCAAGACTTAAAGGCAAAAATGTTTTGAAATAAATTGGGTAGCGTATGACACCTTTTTCAATCAAATGTCACACATAAATAAGACTTGTCAAAATACTAAGGCAAATGTGGTGCCAAATGGGAAGCATAACACCTCCTCAAACAATAGAGTGATGTATAAACAAGACTCAATTTGACATGGTATAACAAATGAAATTTATATTTTGATTCAAGATCATGTAATAAAAGGATAAAAATGACATAAAAACCTAAGTGTAACATCCTAAATCCTAAAACTAATAAGGTTGCATAGTACTATCAAATTATGTCAATATACTCACTCTTAAAAAGATTTTAATTGTCAATCTAAAAAGTTAAATCACATTAAAATTAGAGTTTTTAGGCCCCCTCTTTTCTCAAGAGTTTGTACTGTGACATGTAACTTTGGGCTACTCACCCTACATTAACAATTTATTTGCAACAAGTGGGGTTGTTCTAAACTATCAATTTTCATGTATTTTTAGATGGTCCCAAGTGTGGATAACATAAGAAATGCTCACATCAATTAGAGCCATGTCAACCAACTTTTTGTGAAAAGGTATTATCATTTTCACAACCACTACATCCATCACTTGCTCAGTGTAGTATACTGTCTGAATTGATCATATGTTCTAAGGGTAGCAGTTACTAATGGAGGTAGTTTAATTTCTCAAACTACCATCCTAGTGATTCACTAGATCAATTTATATACCCCACTATGGAGTGGGGTTGAAATGATGTTGAGAGATGAATTCTTAGGTTAATGCTTCCCTAAATAACTTATGAGGAGGTGATGAATTCTCACTCACAAGACAAAATACATGAAAAATAAAGACAAGTGAAAAGACTTTAGGGTCATGTTTGGATCACCCAAACCATACATATTTGGGGAGGGATTTAACAATGTTATTTTCACACTTTTAGACTAAAGTGATCAAGGTAGAGAATGATCACTTTGGGTCACCTGAGTTCCCTATAGTGGATGGGGGGAGAACATACATGCATCAATCATTTTGCTTAGAAATGAAAAAATTTAACAAATAAAAATAAGATTAAAACTCTTAAGAGCATTTATCTAGTGTGAGATTTCATTTTAATCACCAAAACAAAGTGTGTAGTGAATTTTGAAACCCTTGGCATTAGTCGAAAAACTTACAAATTTTTTATAAACATCTAAGGCATGAAAAAGACTAAGTTCATTTTAAACACCAAAAACAAAGTGTGCAAGGTTGAATCATGTTAAAACTTGGCATTTATTAAGACATACAATTTTTTAGAGGGTTTGCCTACTTAGAAGCCCAAAAGTGAGTGAAAAAACAAGATTAGCTCTTGGGTTTCTCTATTTTTACATCTTAGAGATCTACATTGATCCACACAGGGATTGATGTTGGTTTAAAAAAATTGATGTTAGTCAGTCCTTAGAGGGATCAACATCAATTGATAGAGATTGACATCAGTTCCTATAAAAACATGAAAAAACATGATAGTTTTCACAAAAATATTGTTAGTAAAATGAGATTTAAAACAAACCATTTTCACTAGATCTTGCAAGCAAATAGTTAGTCAAATAATATTTAAATCCTCCAAAATAGAATGAAAATAAAAAACTTGAGAAAAATACTCATGAATCACATTCCTATCTTGCTCTGTTCTTCACATAGGGTTCAATGTTGGTTTTGGTAAGATCGACATCAGTTCTAGTAGGATCGATGTCGTTCTTGGAGAATCGACGTTGGTATCTATGTAACCTATGTGTTATTAAAAATAGAATTACATGAAAAACAAAGATAAAACTCCAATTTTGAATATTCTTAAGCATCCATTAGCAAAAATAAAAGTAACATATCAATTTCCTTGGTTATATGGGATGCTTGAGGTCCCATCAGGCATGCCATTTGTGATCATAGGAATCTAATAAGGGAGGTTAGTATAGTGTTAGTTCAAGCAATAAAACTCAAGTAAACACTCTAACACTTACACTCCTAGCATAGATACTAAGGAGAGCTTAGTAACAAACACTAAATGAAAGAACAAAAAAAATATAAAGATAATAACTCTTTTACCTTCCTTGGGAGATCCAAATGGCTTTTTTTGAGTGGTTTGCTCAGCTTGTGCATCAAGAAGTCTTTGGTAATGGATATTACTTAGCTTTAATTCTCCTTGGCACCATAGCTTGTGATTGCTTGGCTTAAGATTTTGGCATTATAACATTATTGGTATGAGTCTCATGGAAAAAATACTACATAATAACTCTACAATATCTAAGCTTAGAAATAAAGAGGCATGGCCTTATATTTATAGCCTTGGGAATTAACTCTCACCCAAGGTGAGTTAGGGTTGAGTTTAGGATTCAAATGGATTAAAACTACAACTATGTGAGTTAAATATAACTCTAATAGAGTTAATAGTTTTCAAGTAATTATGATTTGAAATTAATAGGCATGGCTCTAAAAATTAGATATTTTAGGATATTTTCAAAGAGATTGACAACTCATAAAGGCAATGATGAAAGGCTAGGATATTTTGAATTTTTGAATTTCCTTTTTAGATATTCATTAATTTCAAAAAGATAATTCAACTACACATTTAATATTGTTTAAATAAATAATTTATTTTGATTAGCCTTTTAGATATTTCAAGATTTAATTAAGTGTGCAAGTGCCCCACTTAATAGGTCCATAGGCCAAATTGATAGTTGTGATGTCATAAAGTGATTAGGGATGAATCCATGAGAGGTTTTTATTGCATACAATAGGATACCCCAATTAGGGATACTTCAATGTGATTCTAATCTTTGATGAATAATGCACAAATAAATTTGGGATATTTAGTGATTTCTAAGCTTAATTTACAATGGTTGGTAGGAATCAGTTTGAAGTTTGGTTGAAGGCTAGTTATGACCAGTTTTAGGTGTTTATAGAGATAGGAATTAATCAATTACTATGTCCATTATAGGATATTTATATTTTATCCCTTGACCCAATCATATCTAATTTATATAGAATTAGCTTATCACACTAGGATTTATAATAATATGCACATAGTCTTGTTATATTTATAATAATATGCACATAGTCTAGTTCATAGTTTTGATAATCATATGTACACAATAAATTTATATAGAATACAAATCATTATGAATTTTATAAATGGAACACATAGAATCTTAATAACATTTCATTCATTCATCAAACTAACTCAGACTTTGTATTTTTACCCCCATCCCCCCCTGATAATTTGAAACATACACACCGTCTTATGTATTATATATATGCTCAGAGTTTCGATATAGACATAACTAAGCATATATATAATAAGGTGTTATAAAACAAAAATCAGTCATCATATTTATTAAAAACATCTACCAAAGTCTTATAGTTATTTGACTTGGGCATATTGCCATCATAACAAAATAAATCCATTTAACCCTAACAGTTTACACACACACAGTACTAGTCTACATTCCATAAGGATTTATGGGATATAGGTTTATTTATATGGATAGATGAGCCATCCACAGGGATAAAATTATATAAAAAATAAAATGCAAATCATTTCCCAAAACCCTAAGAGGCATATAAATGCACATATTTTCCTATTTCAAACAATAATTATATAACTTCATCAACCTTTCAATAGCTTCTAGGTTGATACTTATTGAAATAGAATAATCCTCACCCTTCTCTCTCTTATCTTCTTTCTTATCCTCTTCATACCATGTCATGTACCCTTCTCCTGATCTCTTATTCTTAATTTTATGTCTACATGTCTCATACATGTAACTCATGCAACTATTAGCATAAAGCTCATAGTTCTCCATAATTACATCATGCAGAAAAGCCATTATTTGTAAATATTGTTTGATTTTTTAGGTTTCTCCAATAAAACTTAATCATTATTTCAATCTTTTAATTTTTGCATGGTCTTTTTTTGACTTTACTTGCCTGAATGTCAAATTTACCGAGTCCACTATTAAGATCATTTCCAATGATAACTAACACTTCATAAGTCACCATGGCATATGCATATGAACATTGACTAGGGTTAGTTCATAGGTTAACTTAGGATAACAATTTAATCTTTGTAGTAACTTAACAAAAGTAAACAATCATTATGACTTTGAATAATAAAGTGACTAGTTTAAAGTCAATGATATTCTTTTAACTATAATGGTAAATCAAACAAACTACCATACCAAAACATAATGGTATCATATCAATGCAACCATTTGTTATTAGCAATTTATAAGACTATCCACAATGTCTTTTAGCTACCTTTTATATATTATGGCATTAAATGAAAACAATGATATTTCTTGAATATCATTATAACCAACAATGCATTAAGACTTTAAAAGACATTTTAGTTAGTCTATAGATAGTAGTAGACAATTACTAATCATACAAATTTACTTTACTCATTAAACATTAATAATCGTGAATATAATATCATGACATAATCATACAATAACATTATACACTCAATCTATATGCCATAGCCATAATGTAATCTCACAAAGTTAGATCCACATAAGCATTAAAATGAACTAGATTACAACTAACATATGCAATCAATCATCTAAATACAGATTACACTAAAATTGTACTAAAGCTAACTATTCAAACAATGCATATAAAGAGTGTTATCTATCATGGTATGTGCATGGGTTCTAGTTCTTCATATGTCATCCCTGAACACCTCCATTTATGCCATCCTCTCTAATGATACTCTCCCTCTATCATGCTTTGAGGGATGGATCTCTCTTGCATCAAACTCATGATAAGAAGGTAGTTATCCCATAACATCATGATATATATCATAAAATTTTGATGTGAAAACTAATCAACATGATCATAATGTAAAGTATATAAAAATATAGCTAACTCATAGCAATAAAACCATGTAATCTAAGAAACATACAGTTGTCCCATAACAGTCTATGACTTACTGCTTAATTAAATAGTAATTAATAATTTTAACAACCATAATAATCTATGGATAAACACATACATTAGCTTAGTAAGAAATCAAGATGTGACATCCTTCCCCCTAAAGCTGTTCATTGTCTTGATGACACTTATTCAAACTCAAGTTCTATATTTTTAAAACATTATTTAGTAGAAAAATAACATAGTATGAAGCATCAAATTAAGCAAACAAATGTGAAAATAGACTATAAAACTCATCATAGTTCTCTTAAGTGTTATTATCCTTAGAGTATTGTTCCCATAAGACCTTACAATGTGACACTTCTTTATTATGCAAACAAAATTTGTAAGTGTCAATTGCTATGGTTGGTTCTGCTATGACCACCCTAGGATCTAGAACCTGTAAAGCATTCCAATCCAACACACCTAAAGGGGAAATTATATAATTTTTAAGATAAGACATGTGGAAGACATTATGAAATATAGCTAGGGTTGGTGTTAATGTAAGCCTATACGCTACATGATTGACCACTTACAAAACTTCTAAGGGTCCTACATATCTTAATGAAAGTTTTGCCAACTTCCCAAATTTAATATACATTTTTTGTGGCTTAACCTATAAGAACACTTTGTCACCTACTAAAACCTACCTAGCTATTAGTTTCAAACCAATATAACTCTTCTATCTATCATTGGCCTTGGATAACATTTGATTGATTAATCTAAATTGATCTTCCATTTCTAAAAGCATATTAAGTCCAAAGACTACTCTATCCTTTAATTTATCCCAACTGATTGGTGTCATGCACCTTTTTCCATACAACACTTCAAATGGCACCATATTCAAAGCTAACTTATATGAGTTATTATAAGTAAACTCAACTAATGTAAGGTACTCCTCTCACTTATATTATTGATCCATGTAATACATATGAAGGACATCCTTTAATACCTAACTAACTTGCTCAGTCTGACCATCAGTCTATGGGTGATATGCAATGCTAAAGTTTAATTGCATACCAAAAGTTGAATTTAGAGTTAACCAAAACCTAGAATTCATCCTTAGATCATGATCCAAAATTATCTACTTTATAAATCCATGCAATTGATACACTTCCTTTAAAAATATCTTCACAAGAGTAGGTGCATTATTTGTCAAATTACCTGATATAAAATGAGATACCTTTGTTAGTTTGTCAACTACAACCAAGATCATGTCATACCTATTCCATGACAATAGTAAACCTTGGAAAAATTCTATACTGATCACCTACCACTTCCATTCTATTATATCATGTGGATATAACGAACCCTAGATGCACATGTTCAACTTTCACATACTAGCATTCCATACAATGTGACATAAAGTCCACTACATATTTCTTGATTCCCTTCCATAAATAGAGTGGTCTAAGCTCTACCATGAGCTTAGTTTCTCCTAAATGTCCTAAATATGGGGCATTGTGTAGTTTTTTAGCATTGGGCTCCTCAAGATCTCCCTATCTAGTACATACATCCTTCTATTATATCACAAAAGACCATTATTCTCTATCCTATATCCTTTACCTAGGATTTTGAGCATTCTCAGATAATACTTTATTAATATGGTCATAGAATTAATCTCTTAGAAAAAAATTTATCACCTATCCTTGAAAGTACTCCTAATAGTAGCCATGATTGCTATGCACCTCCTATAGCTTAGGGCATCAACTATTCTATTTTCCTTGCCTTTGATATATTTGATGTCAAAATCATAGTCAGACAAGAACTCTAACCACTACCTTTGATGAGCATTTAGATTTGTTTGGGTGAAGATGTACTTGAGTCCCAAGTTATTAGTATTGATCTCAAATGGTTTTCCCAACAAATAATGCCTCAAAAATTAAAAAGTATGCACAATTGCTACAAGTTTTAGGTCATGAGGGGCATAGTTCACCTCATAAGGCTTTAATTTCCTTGATGCATAGGCTACCATTGCACTATCTTGCATAAGGAATCCTCCAAGTCCATCCCTAGATGCATCTATGATTATTGAACATTAGCCATTGGGATTAGGAACTCTTAGCACTGGTGCTAAAGTAAATCTCCTTTTTAGTTCTTAAAAAGCTACTTGGCACTTATTTAACCAGATAAGACTTTGGTTTTTATGCTATAGTGAGGTGACTAGATTAGCTATCATAGAAAACATTAGAATATATCTCTTATAATAGCTCGTTAATCCCATGAAACTCTTTACCTCATGGAAATTCTTTGGTGTTGAACACTCCATAATAGCTCTTATCTTTGTTGAATCTACTAAAATACCATCCATAGAGATAATGTCCTAGATATTGCACTTTATTTTACAAAAATACACACTTAGAAAACTTCCCATACAACTTGTGCTTTCGTAAACATTGCAAACTTAAATTTATAAGAATGTAATCCAGAAAGACCAAAACAAAATGATTTAGATAATCTTTGAAAACACTATTCATGAGATTCATAAATGTTGCAGGAGAATTTGTCAATTCAAATGGTAAGACTATGAACGCATAGTGCCCATATCAATTTTTAAAATA
Organism: Torreya grandis; assembly: GCA_037957365.1. Classification (NCBI taxonomy): domain Eukaryota; kingdom Viridiplantae; phylum Streptophyta; class Pinopsida; order Cupressales; family Taxaceae; genus Torreya; species Torreya grandis. Next base: position 5,115,419 of record JARHVA010000350.1, on the reverse strand, counting down.
TGTCTTTGGAATATCTTAATTTTATCCTTAACTGATGATAACCTACTCTAAGATCAATCTTATAAAAAACCATTTCCCCTTGCATTTGATCAAAAATATCATCTATATGAGGTAGTGGATACTTATTTTTGATAGTTATCTTATTCAACATTCTATAATCAATACAAAGGTGAAGAGTACCATTTTTCTTGACAAAGATAACTGGTGCACCCCATGGTGACACACTTGGTCTAATAAATGATTTTGATAATAACTCCTAGAGTTGAGCCTTTAATTCAACTAATTTAGTGGTTGTCATCCTGTATGGTGCCTTAGACTATGGTTCTATCCAAGAATTATATCAATAGAGAAACCAAACTCATGTTTAGGATGCAATCTTGAAAATTCCTTTGAAAAGACATCATGAAAATTACTAAGGAAAGGATGATCTTAAAGGGATGGTTCCTTAGATTCCTTCATTTCATTATCTTGACTATAAATGCTTGGCATCTTTTTCCTTGATGCTTCTTTAGTTATAGTGCAAAAATCTACCTAATTCTCAACTCTCTTTTCTCACCTTGAATTTGTGTTTGATTTATAAAATCATCTAGACACTAAACCTTCTTTAGATAATAGTCAACCTTGGATTTATGCTTCACAATCCAATTGACTCCTAGGATCACATCATATGACCCTAGTAGTGATTTATAAATATCCACTACTATCATTAATCTAGGAAACCTAATCTCAAATTTAACTAAATACTTATTAATTTTGACCTTTGACTCATCCCATATTATACTAACCATACATTTTCCATTACTCCAGCTTTTCTATATAACTTATTAAGTATTTAGGAATAATAAAATATTTTGTAGCCATTATATCTATTAAAATAGAAACTAGATGTTCAAACAAAATACTTGATAGTTCTCTGGGTGAATCTTAGAATTCATCTTGCCAATTATCAATTACTACATGTATACGTGGCTAAAACATTCCCTACCAAAGATAAAAACCTTTGTTCCTTGACTTATCCTAGGTAAAATCATGATCAAAATGTTCACCTCCACAAATAAGGCAACCTCTAGGTGGTCCCTTCCTATCAAACTATTGGTTTCCATTGAAACCATATTTGAAACCATTGCCTAGTTTCTTGTTACTTAAACCATTATTGAATCTAAAAATTTGATTCTTAAACTGGATCTTAGATTATCCACTCCTCTGCTTCCAATTTTTCTTTTTGAAACTTGTATTATAACTTCTAATTTTTCTTAAACTTATCTCTAACTTGAGTAAAATATTTTAACTTCTATTCCGATTTGACTACCTTATCAAAGACTTGGTCCATGGTAGATGGTCCATGAATGTCCACCTCTCCACCAATTTGAGGTTTTAATCCCATGATGAAATTTCTAATTTTGAACCTCTCATCTACCTGATACTGAGGTACATACTTCAGAAGTTTGGTGAATTATTCCTAGTATTCATTCATTGATAGGTCTCCTTGATTAAGATTCTAAAAATATGTAAGATTTTTGTCAAAGTATAACTATGGAAGCCACCATGATTTAAACAATGTCATGAAATATTCCCATGTGTTGATGGTTGAGTTAAGATTCATTTCCAACTTTTTGTTGGATCACCACATAACTGCTTCACTAGCCAACAAGTAAGCTCCCCAAACTACTTTGGTGACTTTAGAGTAGTTTTGAATCTCAAAATACTATGCCATCTTAGTCAACCATGCTTCAATTTTTTCATATCTCTATCCAATTTTGTAGTTATACATGCTCTCGCATCCTAAGGCACTTCCTCATGTTTCTAATCTTGAGATATTTTCTACTCAATAGGATGATCTTTAGGTACATCTTAACAGGCTTCCTCTTCATGTCCATGAATTTTTTATTCTAGAGATATAATTCAGTAGTTTCATTCATGGCTATGAGAATCTGATCTAACTTTGCTACTTGCTTAATGAAAACTTAGTTAGAATCAAATGGAGGGTTATTATCATTGACATTTAAAAGACCCTCACTAGATTCTCTATCTTGTACTATTCTCCTTTCTGATAAATAAAAGGATACAAAAATGTTAGTGGACTCATTAAGTCCTAGAGTTTGATCCACAACTTTGATACCATAATGTAACATCCCCCCTAGGATTTATTATAATAATGCATTTAAAAAAAATTTCCATACATTCAAAACTAGAATTCACCACGAGAATATAATTAGTGACAAAAACATACTAAATATGTTAACCACTAACTAGGCATATAACAATCCATTTAGTTACTATTCACTATGAAACAAATAAGTGAAACTTAACTACATACATTCCATAAAGTAATTACATAATTGTAGCCATGACTGGTACAATATTATAACCACTATTGTTAATGTACATATGTGTAAATAATTAAATTTTCATCATGAAATAATATTTCAATAATAAATACAATACTAGATAAAGGCTCCATGGAGCATGAGTCTCACAGACTCTAGTATCTATGGTAATCTCAAGTGTAGTCACCAAATAAGTATTGTTGTAGGGACGGTGAGCATCATCTGAGCACTTTTCCACATCAACCATGAAACATCGATCCCCCACACAAACCCCCAATTAGGGAATGGACCTCCATTCATGGATGGGTATATAGTGATGGTGAAGGAATCTAGAGAGACAAACTATTACCTATGTGCTGTAAGTTATCTAATACATGATGTGTATTATAAAGAAAATACAGTCTAACATGATATCACACAAACATGTAAATCATACATATGAAATGACAATGTTTAACTAAATATTATTTTGGCTAAATTTATCAAATAGTTATTGATCTTTAGGATCAGTCAAATTCATACACACCACTTTATCAGATTACCCTCATTTGGCATTGGTGATGCTAAGCAAGCTAGTGAACTCTATCTCAATGCTTATTTAGTGCCAACAATGCAAGATTTGGTTAATATAAAACATAACCAACATATTCATATAGATTATTTCTTATTATTAGGCATCAAAACATGCTATGCATAGAAATAATCAAAGTACATACATTTAGTCCATCAAATGTATGCATTGAATCTTATTTATATTATGTATTACATAAATAATCAATATAAACAAGTATAGTCAATATCAACCAGATATATTTTGCACTTAGATTTCATGTTTCCAATTTATGTAAGTAATTCAAATGTAGTACATTCTATGATTAAAAATAATATCATAGCTTATTCTTTTTCCATGTACACATTACTCAAACAATAACAAGGTAGTCATATTAATTTTAGAGATCAAATATCTCATAATCAAGTCTTATCTCACACGAGACATAATCTTTCATTTATATAAATTGTTGTATTTTTATGAGGCTATATGCATATAATCATAGTGTCTTATCCCTCAAGATTTTAATTTTGATAGTCAATAAAAACCATAATTATAAGCACACATCCCTATGTAAAAATATATGCTATATATGTGTATGAGTACCTAAGTTCCTCATATAGATATATTTCATATATATATATATATATATATATATATATATATAACTTTATCAAATACATGCTTAATATGTACTGCTTAAATATATTTGTTCACATATACAAATTGTTCATATTAGCAATAATTTAATAAGAACTTCATATGATTCTAATAAATCATTTATAATTTACCTATTAAAAAATAACATTCAAGATTAAACATAGTATTTCAACATCCTCGAAAGCCCTATTCTCATTCACTTATTTCAATTTAAAATTCATAATCCATTTAATAATGGAAAACTATTAAAAGTCTATTACCTTTTTTTCCCCCAAATTGAGCCATTAAACTATATAAACTTTCTCAAATTGTTGATATAAACATAGTACTATAATCAATTAACTATTCATATCTATATTCTACTCTTTTTACTTATTGTAGGTTTTATACTTTTCTGAGTTTCAAAAGTATCAAATAAATCAAGTCAACATCTAACTCAGATTTATTATGAACCATATAAAAACCAAACCTTTGCACAATTTATATACGTATTTTAATCTTATAATAGTATATGCATCAATTCAAATATATTAACATGTATATCATTCCAAGTTTGACTTTGTCGACTTTTCTATATATAAAAACTCATTTGCTTAAAGATATGTTATTGGTTTCTATATAGGGTTTGAACCAAATACCCAATCCAATAAAAAAACACGTCACATGATCTGTATAATATGTATGTGAGATCCCATTAATATAGATATCCAATTTCATACTAATATTTAGATGGTTATAATAGTCACCTTACATAACATAGATTTCTATATTGAGTATATAGAGTTGAGATAGGACTTAACCACTTACTATGTCCATTATAGGATATAACTATCTTATCCCTTGACCAAGGCATAGATAATTTATACGAACTTAGCTTATCACACTAGGATTTATAAGAATATGCACAAAATCTTGTTATATATGATCATGGTTTTGAAAATAATTGAATACTATCCTTATATATATGTTCACAGTTTTGATAATCATATGTACATAGTTAATTTCTATAGACTATAACCCATTATGAATTTCATAAAGGGAATACACAGAACCTCAATAACATTTCATTTATTCATCAAACTAACTCAAACTTCACATTTTGACCCTGCCTCCCCCTTCCATGATAATTCAAAATATACACACAGTCTTATGTATTATATATATGCTCAAAGTTTTGATATACATCTAACTGAGTGTATATATATATATATATATATATATATATATATATATATATAAGGTTTTTCAAAAGAAAACTAAGTCATCATATTTATTAAAACCATCTACCAAAGTCCTATAGTTATTTAACATGGACATATTGCCGTCACAACAAAATAAATCCATTTAACCCTAATTATTTAGACACACATAATACTAGTCTGTATTCCATAAGGATTTAGGGGATATATGTTTAGTTATATGGATGGTCAAGCCATACAAAGGGCTAAAATTAAATCAATAATAAAATAAAAATAATTTTCCAAAACTCTAAGAGACATATATATGCACATATTTATTTTTTAAAATAATAATTAAATAACTTCACCAACCTTTCAATAGCTTCTGGGTTGATACTACTTGAACCAGAATAATACTTGCCCTTCTATCTTTACTCTTCTTTCTTCTTTTTATTCCATGTCATGTGCCCTTTTCCCTATCTCTTCTTATCATTATTTTTTCATCTACATATCTCATACATAAAATGCATACAACTGTTAGCATAAATCTTGTAGTTATCCATAATTACATCATGCGGAAAAACTATTCTCCATAAACCTTGTTTTCTTTTCTCAGTTAACCCTAGTTCGACACAAACAATAAAACCTAAAATTCTCAAATTTTCTCCAAAGCATTTTAATCTTTTAATTTTTGCATGGTCTCTTTTTGAATTTACTTACCCAAATATTAACTTTGCCAAGTCCACTATTAAAATCATTGCCAATGATAACTAACACTTTATAAGTCACCATGGTCTATGCATGTGAACATTGACTAGGGTTAGTTCATAGGGTAGTTTAGATAATAATTTAATCTTTGTATTAACTTATCAAAAGTAAATAATCATTATGAATTTGAATAATAAAGTGACTAGTATAAAGTCAATGATATTCTTTTAATTGTAATGGTAAATCAAAAAAATTGCTATACCAAAACATAATGGTATTATATCAACATATCCATTTGTTATTACCACTTTATAAGACTATCCAAAATGTCTTATAACTATATTTTATATATGATGGCATTAAGTGGAAATAATTATATTTACTAAATATCATTATAACTAGTAATGCATTAAGACTTTAAAAGAGATTTCGATTAATCTATAGATAATAGTAGATAATTACTAATAAAATAGATTTAATTTACTCATTAAGCATTAAAAATCATGAATATGATAACATGACATAATCATAAAAAAACATTATACACTCAATCTATATACTATATCCATAATGCAATCCCATAATATTAGATCAACATAAGCATTAAATTAAACTAGATCACAACTAACACATGTAAGAAATCATCTAAATGTAGATTACATCAAAGACATACTAAAGCTAACTATTAAAAAAATTAATATAAAGAGTGCTATCTATCATGGTATGTGAATGTGTTCTAGTTGTTCCTATGTCATCCCCCAACACCTCCATCTACACCATCTTCTCTGATGATGCTCTCGCTCTATCATGCTCTAAGGGATGAATATCTCCTGTATCAAACTCACAACAAGAAGGTAGTTATCCTATAACATAATGATATATATCATAAAATAATACTGTAAAAACTAATCAACATGATCATAATGTGTATATATAAATACAACTAACTTAGAAATAAAATCATGTAATCTAAGTGACATATAACTATCCCATAACAATCTCTGACTTACTACTTAATTAAATAGTAATTAATCATTTTAACAACCATAATAATCCATAAATAAATAGGTAAATTTACTTAGTGAGAATTTGGGATGTGACATTACACAGTAAATCAAGGTTTTTAGGCACAACGCAGAGCTCCAAGTTTTATTCACATAGGAATAGTACCTAAAAACATAGGTGCAAGTACTCCTAGAAAATAGGAACAATACCATAAAGGGGACACTACCACCTCTTATAGGACACTACACAAATATGGTGTTACTTTTCATACTAGCCACTATTTTCTAGTGAGTAGATGAACACCAAAATCCTATTGTTGACACTCAAAACTACCTAGATCTCAACTTTTAGAACCTATATCATCTATGAAAGTCAGTTCTAGATAAGTCTCTATTTATGCCTATTTATCACTATTCTTATAAATTCAAAGAAGGTCAAATTATATAACAAATCAGTTCTTAATTATTGCAATTTTTAAAACTAATTTAGACATCTCAACCGTTTAATCTAAACATAGGATTTTCATAGTAAAACCCTAAAAGGTTAAATCAATCACCATTATAAATTATCCTAATTATTATGAAGCCTTGATATTTTATAAATAATAGTAACACTACATTAATAAAATATTAAATGTATTTAATTTAGCCATATTACATTATAAGATACATACTTTCCTTAGCTACAACTAAGTCTTTGATAAATATCAATATTTGAATTCATGGTAACCTCTTGCATTGAAAGTCCATAAGTAATATACGATAAATTTGTCCACATTAAAAGGTGTACATTGAATGTCAACATTAATGTATAAAAAGTGATTATACGCATAACTTCCCAAAATATGATAATTAAATGAAATAATTTATAAATGTAAAATATTGAGAATAGAAGGGTCTTTTAACCAATCACATAGTTTTTCCAAATTTATTTCACTAGAACCTAAATGGTTATTCAACATACTTTTTAGTTTTAATAGTTCATCACAGCTAAGGGATTAATTTAGTTTTACAATTCCATTACCACCATAATGCAATATCAACAATACAATCACTAATCATTATCATTATGATTTTTTAGTTTTGTCAAAAACTTAAGCTTAGGTGTATGTTTAAATCAAGAACAATGTAGTTAGAAAGATTGGCTGGACTAAGTGTATATACATTAAGTATATTCAATTTTTTTGGAAAAATTATAAATTTTATTTTATTTATATATATTTGTGTTCAAATATTTACATGATTTTTCTTAATCTACCCTTAAGAAGTCAAAACTACCTTTACCCTAGTTTTTTAATTCCTAGATTTTGAATATGCAATCATATGTATAAATATAAATTTATATTTATACACTTAACCCACATAAAAAAAGGTGTGAGGGCATACATATATATTTAAGGTTTTTTTGGACACATACACACAAATAAATTTAAAAAACATGTTATATATAAAATAATAATAACACATAAAAAAAGAAAAATGCATGACCCACAACCTTGAATAAGCCATGACTAGAATTGAGGCTAACCCTAAGGGGCAGGGAATCACTACCCACTACCTCCAATTATTCATCTTTAAATGAGGTTATAGCCACAACTATGGCAAAGGCTTAAGCCTCGACTATGGTTGGTCATGGCCTCGACTATCACAACCTTTATTAGCCACTACCAACCATGGGAGGGAATGATTATGCCATCCCTCCCCCATTTATTTTTATTTTAAATTATTACAGTAAATATATTAACACCCTGTCTTATATATATTTATATTTTAGTTTAATATAAGATAATTATATATATATATATGTATATATATATATATATATCTATATATATGTATGTGTATATATATATGTATATGTGTATATATATATATATATATATGTATGTATGTATATATATATATATATATATATATATATGTATGTATGTATATATATATATATATATATATATTAGTTTCAAAATATATGGTTAATTTTTTTAGAAATAAAACTTTTAGGAATATAGAACGTAGAGAAATATTAATGAAGTAAGGATGGAAATAAAATGTAGAAAACACAATATAAGAGGCACAAATTTAATGTGGTTCACTCGATATAAGAGAATTATATATATATATATATATATATATATATATATATATATATATATCTATATATATATATAGACACACACACACACACACACACACACACACATTAGTTTCAAAATATATGGTTAATTTTTCTTAGAAATAAAACTTTTAGGAGTATATAACGTAGAGAAATATTAATGAAGTAAGGATGGAAATAAAATGCAGAAAACACAATATAAGAGAGACACAAATTTAATGTGGTTCACTCGATATGAGCTACATCCACACAAAAACAACCAGTTCTTATCTTATTCAGTCCAAAAAATGAAGGGATAAACTTGTAATACATCCACTACAATCTCCTCTTCACTCACACACAATGCACCATCATGATTACAATGCCCTAATATCAAAGTAGGGTTATATATTAGGGTAAAAATGCACCAACATAATTTCTACTATTAGACATATGACCTAATAGTGAACATTCTAGATTTAGTATGAATTTATAATATTTTGTCATGCATTATGGGGGGGCAATCACCCCCACACGTCCCCATTAAAAACTACGCATTCTAGTAAGATGAGGCTCTACCATCCAACAATCTCCCACTTGAAGATTGATTGCTGCAACTCCACCACTACAACTCTTCCTTGGAATTTTATTTGAAATTTGACCCTGACATGTTTCTCATCTTCTTTTTTTATCCCTGAAGACCTATTTAAGATAAACAACTCTCCAAATTCTCCTTTATGACTACCTTTGTTAACATATCTATAGGATTATGTCTTGCATGGATCTTTTCCAACTTTAGTTGACCATCCTATAAAATTGAATGAATGAAGTGATACCTGAATTGTATATGTTTGGTTTTTAAGTGGAAAGTTGAGTTATTAGCTAAATGAATCACACTTTTGTTATCACTATACACCTAAAATCTTCCTATTTCTACCTTAACTCTTCCATAAACCATTGCATCCATATCATCTCCTTGCTTGCTTCTATAGCGTAACATACTTTACCTCTATAGTTGACAAAATAACTATCTTCTACAATTTTGAAATCCAACTAACTGTTGTGTCACTAATAATGAATACATAACTTGTGGTGCTCCTCCCATCTAAATCTCTAGACATGTCTGTATCAACATATCCTTGTAAGGTAAAATTTAACCCTTCATAACATAACTATCTATCGATGGTCCCTCTCAATACATGAGAATCCATTTTATTGAATCCCAATGCTCCTTTATTAGATTATTCATAAACCTACTGACAACTCTAACTACATGAGAAATATCTGATCTCATGCACACCATAACATACATTAAAATTCCAACTATTAAAGCATAGGGTACTTTGGACATGTAATTGATTTATTCCTACATTTTAGAATACTATTCCTTTCTTAATTTGAAGTGCCTTCCCAAATGTGTATTCACTAGTTTTGTATCTTGCATATTAGACCTCACTATCACCTTTTTGATGTACTCTTATTGAGATAATGTCAAATTTATATTTTTTATCTCTTGTTAATATATACCAAGGATTTGATTTGTAGCACCCAAATTCTTCATTTCAAATGAATTTGCTAGTTTTATTTTGAGCTCATTTATATCCTTCATGTTAGACCTTGCAACAAGCATGTCATCTACATACAATAACAAGGTAATATAGATGCCATTATCTAATCTATTAAAATAAACATAGTGGTCAAAATGACATCTACTATAACCTTGTTCTGTCATAAACATGTCAAATTTAAAATACCACTGCCTTGGAGCTTTAGGCCATACAAACTCTTCTTCAACATGCACACCATTTTGTCCTTATGTTTGACTAAGTATCCCTATGGTTTCTCCATATATATTTCCTCCTCCAACTCACCATGAAGGAAAATAGTCTTCACATGTAACTGTTAAAGGTGCAAATATTCTACTACTACTAAACTTAAAATAGTTCTTATTGAAGTCATTTTAACAACTTGAGAAAACATTTCATCAAAATTTATACCTTTATTTTATGAAAATCCATTTAAAACAAGTCTGGCATTGTACATATTTTTGCCTCCATATTTTTATTTCAACTTATAAACCCATTTGTTCTATAATGATATTGTACCTTTAGGTAATTGAATCAAATCCCAAGTTTGGTTATGTACCAAGGAGTCTATCTCATCTTTCATGCCTTTCTCCCACTTCTTTATAGTTTCTACATGTATTGCTTCTTCATAGCTTTCTAGCTCACCACCATTAGTCAATAATAACTAACAAAGTGAAGGAGAGTATCTTTCAAGGAGTCTACTTACTCTAGAAGATATTCTAACTACACTTTTAGGAGTTTGAGGTACTTGTTGTTTTTGTAGTTTTTGTACATTCTAATTTTCTAGCACTTTTGAAGTTTCATTTCCAGTGATTTCATCAAGTATTGCATATTTTGTATTTGTCTTTTATTGTTTCTTTCCCTATAATTGATCTATGTACATAGCCTTCTCATTAAAGATCGCATATCTAATCCTAATGATTTTATGATTTTCAAAATCCCATAAATGGTAACCAAAATCATTAACTCCATATCCAATAAAAGTACATTTCTTGAATTTTGCTTCAAGCTTGGTTCTATTTTATTTATCAATATGGACAAATGCTTCACAACTAAAAGTCTTTAAAAAGGAATAGTCTACCTTTTTACCTATCCATGCTTCCTTTTTAATACCACCATCCAAAGGAATTGAAGGCCCTCTACTTATTAAGTAAATATGAGTATCCACAACATCTACCATAAAATCTAAGGGCAACCCTACATGCAATCTCATGCTCCTTGAACACTCCATGATTGTCATGTTCATCCTTTCTGACAAACCATTTTATTGTGGTGTTCTTAGATCCTTCTTCTCTCTATAAATTCCATGGGATGAATAGTAATTATCAAACTCCTTGCTGAATTATTCACCTCTATTTCCTAATTTGACACACTTCAACTTATTTCCTATCTCATTCTTAACCAAAGTTTTCCATTTTTTTAAATTATCAAAAACATCAATTTTTTTTATATGTAATAAACCCAAGTTTTTCTAGTTGTATCATTAATAAAAATAACATAATAAGAAGAGACACCAAGGGATGATACCTAAGATAACCCCCATATATCTATATTTACACACTCTAACTTTTCATCTTTCTTTGTCTTCCCAATTCTGAGAAATCTGACTCTCTTCTATTTTCCATACACATTGCTCACAAAAATCCAAATCCACCTTCTTCAGATATAGCAACAAATTCTTTGAGTGGAGAAATTTAATCCCCTTCTCACTTATATGCCCAAGTCTATGGTGCCATAATTTTGTATCTACTTCTGTAGAAGCTAAAGGAATAGAAGAGTCAACATTACCAATAGATAAATATAATGTACCTACCTTCTCTCCTTTTGCTATTACCAGTGATCCATTAGTGACCTTCCACGAACTTTTTATAAATGTAACTATACAACCCTCACTTCTCAACTACCCTTCTAAAATTAGAATTCTTCTCAATTGAGGAACATTCCTCACGTCATTCAACAACCATTTGTTTCCATTATATAATTTTATATGTACCTTACCCTTTTAGATAATTTTACAAGGTTCACCATCACCCAAATAAACCTATCTATAATCACCTTGAACATAGTCTTGAAAATATTTCCTATGGGGTGTAGCATGAAATGAAGCCCCTGAATCTAACACTGAAGTATCATTAATATCATCTAATGAAAGGATTAAAGCATATTAATACACATCAAATACTACATTTGCTTCTTGATTGTTATCTTATTGTCCATATCCTTATTTTCCTTTTTGAAACCAATAATATTTCTTCAAGTGTCTTTTCTTCCCATAAATCTAGTACACCAATGTTCCTATCGATTTGGATCTGCCCTTCTTAGACTTCCCATGATTTCATTGGCCCTTTCCTCTATCATTTTATCTTCCTTTATTATCGATAGTCAAAGCATTACTTGATGTCTCACCTATGCTTTTCTATCATATTTCTTCACTAAGAATAACATCATTAACACCATCAAACTTTAAAGTGTTTGAACTAGATACATAATTTATCATAGTTATGACCAAGCCATTTCATCTTTCTAGTAATGAGCAAAAAATCAAAAGAGACCTAACCTCATCATCAATGTTTAATTCTATAAAGCTGAACTATTTTGTGACTATGTTAAATTGATTTAAATGATCAATAATAGACCCACCTTCTAACATCTTCATATTAAATAAATTCTTCATACAAAAGACCTTGTTGGAGGTTGAGGATATTTTATACACTCTATCCAATGCCTTTATCAAATCCTCAGTTATATTTTATTTTGAAATATTTAAGGCCATCGATGTTCTCAGGCACAATCATATGTTCCTATTGCCTTTTTATCAAGAAACTCCCATTCTTTATCCTTCACAGTGATCAGATTCTTTTCTATTCAATCTAATGGTAGGAAAAGATCCTTATGATATAGATAGTCCTCCATTTGCATCTTCTATAGTTGGTAGTTTTGGCCATTAAACTTCTTGACCTTAAACTTGCCTTCTTCCACCATTGTTTCCACTCGAACTAGGAACCCTCTTTTCTTATGAGTTTGTTTTCCAAATAAACTTTTGGCTCTGCTACTAGTTGTTAGTGATATATAATGCAGATCAATATTAATGAAATAAAGATAGAAATAAAATGTAGAAAAAATAATATAAGTGAGTCATAGATTGAACATGGTTCACCCAATATGGGCTACACCCACATAAAAACAACCAATTATTCTCTTATTCAATACAATAAACGAAGGGATAAACCTAAAATATATCTACTAAAGTCTCTTCTTCACTCACACATAGTGCACCACCATCATTACAATGCCCTCATATCAAAGTAGGGTTACATATTAGGGAAAAAATGCACCAACATAAATTCTACCATTAGATCTATGACCTAATAGTGAACGGTCCATATTTACTATGAAATTATAATATTTTAAAATTCATTTTTCACAAAATTCCCCCCTTGACCCCCATGGAAACCATAGTGTGGGGGAAATCCCCCCACACCCCCCCATTAGGAACTAGGCATTCTAGTAAGATCAGACTCAACCATCCAATAAAAACATCTTTAATATATATATATATATATCCAATCATTATAACATCTTATAAACAAAAACAAGTCAAAATTCATCATTTTAATTCATTTAGTTATTTATTTAAAATGAATTTCCTTTAAATGTACAAGGCATAAATACAATGAGATTATTTGATCAATCATCATTATAAGGAAATTTGTTATTAGATTTTTTGATTGATCATTATTTTTTAAAATCCTCTTTAGACGTCCGAAGAACAAGATATATTCTAGGCTACTTCTTCTCCCCCATACACACATCAAGTGTACACTGTTCACATTATGATATATATGAAACCAAAATTTAATCAAGAAAGAAAAAACTTAGAAAGGAATTAACCTAATAATCTAAATAGATCAAATGACAAGTGACCATAAATGAGTAATTTAAATGGAAATAATAAAATATCAAATGAATCATCATAATAATTTAATAAATCAAGAATCAAGTGGCCAGAAAAAATTTCCATTAATAATATTAAATTTACAAACCTGATGGGGATAGCTTAGCAGTGTGTGAGCTAAGTGCTATAAGTGGAAGGTCTTGGATTCCATTCCCTAGGCTAACCACTCTATAACACCATTCCCACATTAGGTTCTAGTGGCTCATCTATGAGGGTACTCAATATGGTGGACTATCTAGATCAATTTTCAATGCAAAAGAGTCAGTATGTGACTTGAAACCTATGTTCAATGCAATGAGGCAAGTCAACAGTCCATGGTTAGGGATACTCTTCATAACCAGTTCTATCTCTAGTTAAATAAAGTCTGTTATACAACATTTTAGCCAATGAGATGTAGAAGGTTTGGTTAAGTGGGTTAGTTATGCCTAGTCCCACCCAAGTTTGAATATCACAGGGTGTTAGTACATTGGATGTGGTTGGTTGAGTGGCATTAGGCTGGTTGTGTCTATTTGAGTTGACTTAGTAATTTTAGTAGTTAGTGGTGGCCATTTGAGTTGATAAATTTCTTAGGAACTGGGCCCTCGGTTATGTCCCAAACTTGGTTCATAGCTTTAGGCTCTAAAAAAATTACAATACCTATTAAAAAAACTCAAATTTTCAATCAAGATAACTTATTAGTCAACAAAAAACTTCATAAAAGAAATTAAAATTCAAGAAAAAAAGTGTTGATTTTGAAATCATCTTTAAATTGATAAGTAAATAAATATTTTTCAACACATAATTATTAAAAATTCCATATTACAAAACTATGTGGCTAAGGAAGCCACCTAAGAGGAGAATAAAAAATTTAAGCCTTGATTACCTCCCTGAGGCAAGAGAAATAAAACTATAACATCATCCTCTATATAGCTCTTAAACAAGGTTCACAAGGCTAAAACATATGGTGTTTATCACATGATTAGATCACAAGGATGAAATTTACATTACTTTATAATTTCACATGGGCATGATAGACATAAGTATGTCATAGGTTTATTTAATTTGAAAAGGGTGTAATTGGGTTACATAATGAAATTTATGTTTAACATTAAAACATCTACATCACAATCACACATAATAGTGTTATTTAGAGAAGAAGTGTTATTTTCAATGGTTTAATGCATATAAAAAATAATGTTTGGGGGTGGGGTGGGGAGGTGGGTTTAACAAATAGATTTAAATTACATAATAACATGGGTTGTTATCAAGGTTATGGAAACATTTAATTAATTCATATAATATTTATTCGCATTAGGTCTTAACATGGGTTTAAGGGAGTTCAAACACTTCACAACATTATGGAACAATTTCACTGGTAGCACACAAGGGTCAAATTCATCTCATCAGTAACAAAAAAAATAGTTCTTGTCATCCTCTAAATCATATCTTTCAAAACATCTCTCACTATTACTATTGAAAGAAAAACAATCATGACTATACATAGTTACTACCAATCATTAACTATAACTATTATGAGAATAAATAAGGCAAGGCAACTTCCCTCACAAAAGTTTCATTATAATTAAGAAGTATCCAAATTTTATTAACCATAATGGAACAATGAAATTACACAAGTCTCCTCTATAGGCATATATTCCTTAGTAAAACCAATGGCCTATGGAGGTATACTGAAAATGGGTACACTACTATAAAACCTTCTATGTGTTTGGGTGCATCACAAATAATTTTATGAATCTCATATATTTTAAACCCATTATGAATCATATTATTTACATTTTCAAGTTCTTTAATTTTATTAGTCTTCAAAGTTCTTAAAATTTTCAAGAGTAATTGTGTATGTTGTCTTTGTTATTAAACACACACACACACACACACACACACACACACACACACACACACACACACACACACACACACACACACACACACACACACACACACACACACACACACACACACACACACACACACACACACACACACACACACACATCTTATTTTAAAATTCAATTTATTACAAGATTTAGATGTTTTCATAAAATTTATCTCAAGACACAAGGGAAGTGATTACCCAAGAATATAGATATAAGTTAAAATGAATAAATTTTCATATATAAAATGAAATGACAAGATCATAGTATAATATGTTTCATGGTAGATAAGAAGTAAAATAATGGCACCCTGTGCCTTGTTAAAATAAAACATAAGTTCATTGGGTACAATAGCATAATATAATTTAAAAAAAAATTGGGGCCACCAAATATAGCTTAACTTAGGGTTTTGATGGTCCTACATATGGTGCCCTATTGCATGAAGCATGACACTCTTTAGAAGTTGATTCATTATCAATACAACTACCTCATCCATCCTCAACTAGTCTAGAGATCAAATATGCCCTCTATGGGAAATAAAAAATGAAATGGCCCACAACCTCGCATAAGTAACATGCTTTTGAATAAGGTCCTTTAATAGGTGGAGTTCTTAATGGTTTTCTTTATCATGCACTTGTAATCTATATAGGTCTACCCTATTCATGGTGTTGAACTTGAGTTAGATTTTTCTTCTTCCCAGAGGCAACACACTTCCTATTATAGGTGGAAATTATCCCATAAGGAGAGTGAGGATGCCTTTCATGCACTTTCATCTGGTCTCTAGCATAACCTATTAAACAACAAGGTCTACATACCCTTGATTGGTGTTGTTGTTGATGATAAGGGGCTCTCTCAAGTAGATCCTAAACTTAGGGTAATGTCTCCTCTAGAATGTTCATCATACATTGAAGGGTTTGGAGGATTTACAGGTTTATTTAAAATAGCTATTTAGGTGATGGCTCATGAAAATTTCCATTGTAGGAACTAATAATGATGCCCTCATGAGACATACTGCAATTATATAAGAGTAAAAGATATTAGGGAAGTGGTAGCTTGTAGGTAAACATCCCAGATCTCTCATTGTTAAAATTTGGTTATAATACTAAAATGCCATGCCCAAAAATTTAATCATAAAAAACTTAACTAAAACCCAAGGAAAACATAAGATTAAAAAAATAAAAACTTAATATGATCAATAAATTGATAAAAACATATGATAAACACTATGTGACACACAGTTATTTTTAATATATTATCTTAATATTATTAAGTTCCTCATAATATTTATTACAAGGGTGAAAATAAAGCAACACCATCAAAGTTACTTAAAATAAAGGAAATTTTAACATTAATCTTAGTTCAGGACTAGGGAACAACTATTTCAATCATAAAGTTATTAAAACTTTAAACATTACTTGATCTATAAAAAAATAAGTTTCACAAAAACACCCTTAAACTAACATAAGGGGATAATGAGAGTCAACCATAACCTAGCCTAGGACCTAGACCTAATGCCCCTATCACAACTTGGGCATAATACATATCTTCTCTTCAGAATAATGGTTTGATGTAGTTCTCCTTGAACTCATGATGGGTCTCCTCCACAAGACGTCATCATCGAAATAGGTTATCACTCTAAGTCAACAAGGAACAAATTAACATGACTCAAATGAGATTCTAAAGCTCTAAATGTAAAAATCAAGGTGAAATAATACACTTAAATTTTACTTATCATAAAAAACCTTGATAGCTCAAAGTGTGCATGCTAAACCAATTAAATTTCACTCTATAACACATACAAGAGTCAAAAGTGATGATAAATAACCCACATTCCTTTGGTTTGACAAGACAAAAGCCTCAAATTTTTTTTCTTTACACTTCTCAAAGAAGCTCCATCTATGTTTCTAAAGGTGACCAAGATCAAAACTAAAGATCACAAGCTCACTATAAGAGATACAATGAGGGTCACTACGCAACAACAATAATAAATTTGATCATATTACATAATTATAACCAAAAGGATACATATATATGAGGAATAATACTCTAATAATTTATGACAAAGCAAGCACTCTAAAGGTTAGTTGTTAAAGCACGTGTTCCAAGGACAAATTTTTAGTTAGTCATAACACTCATTCTAGGATAGTTTCCTAAGGGTTAGTTATCTATGACCATGCTCACTTCCTAATATTACTACATCAATAGTTGAATGCATGGTAACCTCTTGCGTTGAAATTCCAAAATTAATATATGATAAATTTATCTATGTTAATAGGTACGCATTGAATGCCAATATTAATATATATATATATATATATATATATATATATATATATATATATATATATATATATATATATAAAGTGATTATAAGCATAACTTCCCAAGCTACCATAATCAAAAGAAACAATTTACAAATATAAAACATTTATAATAGAAGGGTCTCTTAACTACTCACGTAATTTTTATAAATTTATTTCACTAGAGTCTAAATGGATACTTAACATACATATTAGTTTTAACAACTCGTTACACTTAAAGGATCAATTTAGTTTTATAATGACATTGACATCGTAATGCAATATCAACAATACAAGCACTAATCATTATCATTATGTATTTTAATTTTACCAAAAACCTAAAGTTAGGTGTATGTTTAAATATATAATAATTTAGTTTGAAGGATTGATTGGCCTAAGTATAAATACATTGATTATATTTGATTTGTTGATAAAAAGTATAAATTTCATTTTCTTAATATATTTATGATTTATGTTCAAATATTTTACATGATATTTTTAATCCACATTTAAGAAGTCAAAACTACCTTTCACCTAGTTTTTTAATTCCAAGTTTATGCATATGTAATCATATGTATGTATATACATATATAAATTTTTATTTATACCCTAATTTATATTTATACACTTGCTCCTCCTCCCCCTACCCCTTTTTTAAAATGCATGTATGAGGGCATACATACATAGTTAGGGATTTGTTGGATGATGATGATGATAATAATAATAATAATAATAATAATAATAATAATAATAATAATAATAATAACAACAATAACAAAAATAACAACAAAAACAAATGAAAAAAGAAAAACACATGGTGCATAGCCTTATATAGGTCGCAACCGACTGTATGACTAATACTAGGGGATGAAGCATTACTGTTCACCCCTGATGACTATGCAACCTTTGGAAGCATCTAGGAATATCACAGCCTTGAATGACCACCGTTTATTATTGGGGGAACAACTATGTCATTCATTCACTCTGCACCCCCTTTTTTTATTATTACAATAAATTTATTAACACTCACGCACAAACACACATACATATTTAATGAATATATTTAAATTATTGGTTTGATATAAGATTATTATGTATATATACATATTAAAATTATTGGTTTAATATAAGAGTATTATATATATATAATAGTTTCAAAAAAATATATGTTTAAAATATCTCTTTTATAAAGAAAACAACATCTACACACACATTAAAACAAAGTTATATACATTTTACCATTTTCAAAATATTTTAACATCATATAAACATAAACAAATTGAAACTCACCATTTAATTTCATTTAGTTATTTATTGCTAAAATGAATTACTTCAAACACACAAGGCATAAATACAATGAGATTCATTTCTTAATAGCCTTCTGTAAACACTCTATTTTCTCCACTTTCATGTTTAAACTAAAATAAAAATGAATTTACATAAATCACATGAAAATATATTAAAAAATCCTCAATTAATCCAATTATTCACACAACTATTGATTTAATCCAAAATTGGTAACAATGAGTTCCTAATTGTGGCAATGTACCATAACGTCATGATAATTTTATCAAGTGCACCCCAATTGAACCTAAACCTTTTGAAGTGTTAATCTAGTGAAATTAAATGAACATTTAATTGAAAAAATAAACATTTCAAATACAATATTCTTCTAATGGTTAATTATTTAACCTAAACATTCTATAATGTAAAATTTCATGGCTTTTTGGAAACTTCTATTTGCTAAAATCAAGAGCCATTTTATTGCCTCATCTTGTGACATCACATGGGAAATTCAATGGGAAAGGAGAGGTCTAAAATAAATATCTTACACTCTCATACACACACCTTATTACACACTATTCCCTCTTACACACTCCAAAAGAGGTCATGTTTACACTTTTCTTCCAAAACTCTTCCACCCCTCAAATTCCATTAAATGGACCCTCTTACATTTCTAACCTCCAAAATTGATGAGGGTGAGGAATGATTCCTAGAAATCCATTTAGATATCAATATGGATGGACCTTATTGATTTAAAAAGTCTATAAATTGAAGGTCCCCCCTCCATTATAGATAAGCTTCTTGGGCTTAAACTTACTTTGACAAAATACATAAGGAATTTCACCATTCTCATGTTAATTTTAAAGACAAACCAAGTGTAGATAAGGGGATATGTTTCCAAAATGTAGAGTTGAAATTTACAAATACCTCTATTTCTATAAGTCGAAAACATACCTCTTCAAACCAAAAATCAAAGAAAGTCTTGCAAGGAAGGTATAAACATTTATGCTTTGTTTTATATTTGATTCATAATTTGTATAGCCTTGCTCGAACCTAGTGCTCATGAATTATAATGTTATGGTCTTTCAAATATTTATATTTACATTTACTAACAATTATCTAACCATAATTGGATTCCTATTTTACATAATGACACTCCTGGTGGGACTCTGACATAGCACACAAACTCTTCTAAACCCTTCTTGTTCTTCTAATTACTTGAATTGACCTAATTTCTAAATTTAATTCACCTTATTTTCTTCAAAATGTTTCAAAAAACTATTTTAGGTATAATAAATGAGTTCATAATGTACAACAATAAATTTGTCTTTCAAAATAGTGAATTCACCATGTATATCAATGAAATCATCTTGAAAAATAGTGAATTCTTCTTTGTCTTCTATTTAACTATGTTTTTTCAAGTCACTGTAATCACACTTATCATTGAATTCATCCTATAAAACAATGAATTCATCCTACACATTAGCGAATTCATCTTGAAAAATAATGAATTCATCTTTATTTTCTATTTGATTAATTTAGTAGGTTGTCAAGGCAATGAATTAGTTTTTATTCATCAAAATTTTTTTCCTACAAAATGGTGAATCAATATTAATCATCAGTGAATTCATATTACATAGTAATGAATTAACTTTGCTCATCAATGAAGTTAGCCTACACAATAGCAAAAATATCTTATAAAATAGTGAATTCATCCTACATAACAATGAAATCACACAACTTTTTGACCATTTCACATACAAATTTAAGACTCCACTTTAAATATTGACTATTTTATTATAGGACCTTGGTCAAAGAAGTGAAATTTTTAAATCTAAAACAAAGTATTTACTTTTACAAATATTTCAATTTGGGCTTAAAATGAACCAAATTTTTTGTTTGGGCTTAAAATGAATACACACTTTCAATTTGGGTTCTATAAAAATTATTTCACTTCCAAGTATTTTCCTTTCTTACATTTATTTATTTTTGCTTGTTGCTTATGTTTTGTATGGTTTCTTCATGCATATGCTCTCCCCTTGATAGGGTGACCCATAAACATGAAGGTAACCATATATCATTAGAATTCACCATGTACATCAATGAAATCATCCTAAAAAATAGTGAATTCTTCTTTGTATTATATTTAATTATGTTTTTAGGTCATTGTAATCATTAAAATCAAACTTATCATTGAATTCATATTGTAAAACAATGAATTGATCCTAACCATTAGAGAATTCATCTTACAAAATAATGAATTCATATTTATTTTCTATTTGATTAATTTAATAGGTTGTCAAGGTAATGAATTAGTTTTTGTTCATCAATGAATTTTTATTGTAAAGTGGTGAATTAATCTTACTTATCGGTGAATTCATTTTGCACAGTAATGAATTCAATTTTCTCATTAGTGAAGTTATCATACACAATAGCAAAAACATCTTATAAAATAGTGAATTCATCTTGCATAACAACAAAATTGCACTGCAAATTTTTGACCATTTTACATGCAAATTTAAGACTCCACTTTAAATATTAACTATTTTATTATAGGGTATTGGTCAGAGAAGTGAATTTTTAAGCTGAAACAAAAGTATTTACTTTTACAAATATTTCAATTTGGGCTTAAAATGAACCAAAATTTCTGTTTGGGTTTAAAATGAACCAAAATTTCTATTTAGGTTCTAAAAAACTTGTTTCACTTCCAAGTATTTTCCTTTCTTACATTTGTTTAGTTTTGCTCATTGCTTGTGTTTTGTATGGCTTCTTCATGCATATGATCTCCCCTTGATAGGGTGACCCAAAAACATGAAGTTAACCATATGTCATTATCTTGAGAGTTTCACCAAAGTGTGCTCTTCACCTTCCTTTAGTGGGATTCCTATAAATCAGAAGTGATAATACATTTTTATTTTTATTTTGGGATACACAATTGGGGTGTCATTGACTTCTTGTGAGTCTTTAGGATGTGGTGATTAAGATTTTGTATCCTAGCATTTGTACCAATTTCATATATATGACGAGGGATACAAATTATTGGTAGGTGTCATTAGAGCCTAATGAAATTACCTATAAAGGGTTTTATGAAAATAATAGGTTAAATCCCATTGATAAGCTATTATAAATCACAATAGAAAAATCTAAGGCCTATTTGGTAGGGGATGTATACCCATGCAAACAACCTAACACATGGATCTCTTCTTTTATAAATTTTGTACCCTTCAAGGACCATCTAAAAATTTAATGAAAACTTTAGATTAAGACCCATTAGATGCAAAACCTTCACTGATCTATGGGTGAAAAGGTAACAACCCCAAAATATTACCTCACATGTATGGAATTTGAGAGAGGATGGGCTTTCACCTACATTTAATAATTTTATTAAAATTTATCCTTAAATTTCTCCTCTCAAAGTGAGTATATTAAAGGCTTAATGATTGTGATGCACTCATGATCTCTACCACTAAGATATTATCATGTGCTTAGATGATTGTTTTCTTAGATGGTGTATGAAAACTCATAGTGTGTTTAAAAACCAAGTCAAAACTAAACCAAATCCAAAACATAGTCCATACACACCTTTAGAATAAGGCATTACTTTATCTATATTTTGAGTAAAAAAATCACCCCTTCTAGATGTCATGTCAAACTTTGTTAAAAAACACATCCCTCTTGTTTAAATCATGTTGTTAGGCTATCCATCTTCAACCAAGTTCTAGTTCTAAGTAAATTCCAATTTTTGAGTCAAAACCAATTTTAGACCAAAGTCTAAACTCTTGTCCAAACAATTGCCATTATGATGTCCATTTTGTTTCAAACCTAATCTAAATTTTGATTCTAATTCTAATCCCAAAGTCAAAACCAAATTCAAAATTCAACTAAGGTCAATGCTTTTGAGGTCAAATATCAACTCTTTTTGAAGTCAAAATCAAACTCTAGTTTTCAAAAAGTTAAAGCTTAGTCTAATTCAAGTTAAACATTGTTTAAAAAAACTTCAAATGAAACCAACATTATAAAAAGAACTTGTTCTAAGCCTAAGCTAAATTTTAAAATCAAATAAAGTAGCCTAGGACAAGCATTCTAATTTCAAACATTCCTAAGCAATCAGTTTAATTTTCACATTCACAAATAATTTTCCAAGACCAAAGTATAATTTTACTTTAAAGTAAAAGACCAAACATTAAAAATCAAACCAAAAATCAAACGCTTTTAAAATTTAAACATTGAGCACTTACATCCTCTGTGAGACACAAATATTTGATAATGTTTGATATATTTAGACTTGTATGTTCTTTTAAAACAACATTTGATTTGCACACCCTTATTCTATTGACTATTTATATTAACACATCCTAATTTGATATTCACCTTGACACAACCAAAGTATGTCACTTTCAAACATTCTATTTTACTTTGAGCAAGACCACATTCCAAATCCAAGCAATGTTCAAGCATCCAGACTTATTCCAAGATGAATATCATAAATCCAAACATTCTAAAGCATACATGTAGTGGAATTATTTAGAACCCCTATTTAAATGAAAAGGTAATTTATAATCCATATGGATATGAACAATATGTCTAAGAAGAGGTAAATTAACAATAGATCACCAATGTGACATCTAGTACCGACTAGGGACAAAATCAATAATACCTCACAAACCTACCATCTAATGTTGAGCCTAGAAAACATAAAAAATACCTCAATAATGTGTCTTTTATTGTATAATATAGGAAAGATTAATTTACATGAAACATTTTGAATAACAAAGACAAAACTATTGTGATATTGTTAGAGATTGGAGCTAGATTTCTAGTCAAAAATTTATATTATTTGATTAAAGCTCCTGAAGAGATACCCTTACACTACTAGATAATAAATCTCCTTATAGACAAAGTTAGACTTTAGTAATATCCTCTAGTCAAGTCCTCATAACATCTAGCAAAGGAAAAGGTCAACTTATTGACCCACCTTCACAAAGCCAATTCGTTGCCTCCCAAGTATAATAGGCTAGTTAGGTCTTGGCCACTTTGGCTAACTCTGTAATTAATATGGATATTCAAAAATCACCACTTATAAAAATAAATCCACCAACTAAATAATACTTGGATTTAAAAATTCATTCTGCACCCAATATCTATCTATTTACTAGTGACACATTAGTATTGGAGTTGTTTAACACTCCTATATTCGATAATGGTCTAGTGGCCAATTTGACAAACTACCCCCATGGATCCTTCCCAACATGTGTTTTATAATTATCAACTAGTGAATTTCAACCCACATCAAGTGCCATAAAAATATCAAGAAAACATCCTTACAATTATCCAACAAGTCCTTTCTTCTAACATTCCAAATACTTTATAATAATAGGTTATGAACATGCCTAATCTATAATAATAGTTTACAAATACCCTACCATAATTAACCCTTTCTTCCAATATGATATAAACCTAAACCAAACATCCACTTCAAAAAGTGGTAACCAATCCACCACTTTAGTAAGTCTTGAATAATCCTCGACCTCAACAAATGGTGACCAACCATCCACTACAACAAGTGGTGACCAATCCTTCACCACAATAAGTAGTAACTAGTCCCGAATAGAAGTTGTCTAATCAACAATGTGTTCTTATTAGTAAGCCACATGACATTTGTATAATATGCCTCTTCAAACTAACAATGTGTTCCCCTTAACCAACAATAAGTCCTTTTCATCCAATAGATTCCTAAAAATCAACATCAAGTTCACTTCGGTACCCAATAAGTTATGTTCAATCCCCAAAAAAATATTCCTCCATTCAGACTACAATTTACTCTAATTCAACATCACACTAAAAAATAAGTGCATTACCATTAATAAGAGCACTATAAACAATATAACCCTAATAAAAGGGTGAACATTCCTGGTAGAAAAAATAGGGTACATATTCCATAATACCCCATATCACTACTTTATCCAAGTTAAGATAATCCAAATTTTAATGACCAACAACATGTACCCATTCCCTCTCAAGTTATCCCTTCTTTTTAGTACTTGAAAAAGGTAGAAGATGTAGCTTTTGTAATCCAAGTTAGGAATCAGGGTAAGAAGTTCAAATTGAATGACATATGCTCCTATCCTCTTGATATGAGATATATTCAAATACCTTTCTTGCATCATTTTAAGATGCCTAAAATTGATAAATACTAGGGAATGGGTGATCCAAAAGAGAATTTAAAATAATTTTTCATTACTTGCCAAGAGGTGGCATAAAATAGTGTGTATTTAATTCGCTTAATTCCTTGTAGTTTGGCTAGGCAAGCTTTGGAGTGGTTCCTAATCTTCCTAATAATTTTGTTTATAATTTTGATGAATTTTATAAAAAATTTGTGCAATCCTTTTCCTATAATATAGAACATGAGGAAACTATGGTTGACTTGTGTCATTCCAAACAAAGAGGAGGAGATAATTTTTCTAGCTATTTTCAATGGTGGTGCACATTACCTAGTTGATTCCCACACAACATCCTTGATAAATAATTGGTGGAAGAATTTATATACAACTTGAAATTAGATATAATCTCAAGCTTCATTATGCAAATACATTTTAATATATTATTGATAAAGGATTGAAAATTGAGAAATCCTCATTGATAAAGGAACAATACAAATTTATTCTCAAAATGAAATTTAGAACAAAGTTCAGATGCAAACTCCTATGCAAAATCAAGCAAGGACATCTAAAAAACCTAAAACATTCAATAAGAATAAAAATGTTTTAGGGGATGGGGTGATAGAGTCTAGATATGTGAAAATGGTGCACCCACCACCTATCCAAACAATCCCACCTTCTTAATGAATTACTTTGAAAATATGAAAATAGAGTTTTCAGTGATCTTGGTGAGTCTATCGAGGTAGTGTTCTAGAAATGAGTTGCAACTGACATGATCATTTAGGCAGTTCTAAAACCATTTCCATAAGTCCAACCTAAACCTAAATTATGTAGGGGACATGAGTTATGTGATTATCATCAGGTTAAGAGTAATTCCGTTCATAGATTTGTGTGGCTTAGGCATTTTATTTAAGATTTTTTGGAGAATGATGAAATAGAGTTGGATAATGTTTCTTAAATTTCTAGTCAAAATTTGGGTATTTATCAAAACCCTTTTACATAACACAACTCTAACAATCAAAATTAGAATAAGTGAGAATCCAATAATTAGAACCAAAAAAAGCCTCCAAATAATTAGAATCAAGGACCAAATCAAATCCATCAATAAACTAATGAGAATCAATATTAAGACATCCATTCTAACCAAGTCAGCTATAATAATGTCCCCTATAACTACTTTAATGTAGTAGGTCACGTTACTAGTGGACATATAGCCACTATCAAGATCAATCCTAAACTAATAGCCAATAACACACAATGATCACCACCTTCCATTTTAGGACCTCCTCCCACATATGTTGATAATCCTCCTTTAGATCAAAATTGCATTAATGCTCATTAGTGCCCAAGAGTTACCATTCTAGGCCCTTATTCCCCTTCGTATAATTATAGTAACCCCCTCCAACTCAAGGTTGAATAATCAAAAGTATACATTATAAGTTTAACATACAAGGTCACACACCTTCTTCCAATAATCCCATTATAGGTCCTTTGCCTAAAAAATACAATCCCACTAATTCTACTCATGATAAGCCATATGATATTTTGGAACAATTACAAAAGACATCGACACAAATTTCTTTCTTGGATATTTTACATACGTCAAACATCCACAAGAATATATAAAATGATATTTTTATCCAATCCAAGGTCCTAAATGACATCGATCCAAAAAATTCCTAGAAATTTTAAGCCACTTAGCACTAGGCCAATGACTTAATTTTGACTAGAAGTGATATGTCATCCCTTGGTCCTCTTCACAAAAATCCACTTTACATAGAAGTAATTATTTCTAGACATAAAATCAAGTGCATCCTCATAGATAATGGTTCAAGTCTAAATATTATGACTTTGAGGTTGGTTAAACATTTGGTCTACATTGTAATAGATATTCAACCAAACACTATTACCATTAAAGTATATGACAATGAAGAATGAGAATCACAAGCACCATTT
Source organism: Torreya grandis (assembly GCA_037957365.1). Taxonomy (NCBI): domain Eukaryota; kingdom Viridiplantae; phylum Streptophyta; class Pinopsida; order Cupressales; family Taxaceae; genus Torreya; species Torreya grandis. The sequence goes on along the minus strand of JARHVA010000350.1, from coordinate 5,087,790 downwards.
GCTTGCCAATTATTATTGGACCTCTAACCCATAACACCCATTACCATGTTATTGATTTAGAGTTATCATACAACTTACTCTTTGGGTGACCTTGGATACATGAAGGACATGTAAAACCTTCACTCTACATTTTAAATCCATATCAGTATTGTAAACATCTTAAAGTAGAGTATAAGAGATACAGTTATCATCTTGGCCTAGAGCATGTCCCTAAAAAGGATAAATATGTAACCATTCAACCTCCAGAGTCAAATTATGTGGAGCCAAGTTCCCTTACATCTACTTCATCTACTCCACCTCCTCAAATACCCTCCCATTTTACCATTATAGATAAAATCCATGGGGAATACCAAATTGATAATGCTTTTCATATAACTAAACTATCTAAAATGCTTGAATCGTATGGTAGACCCAAAGTGAAGAGTGTTAGAATGGAATGGTGTAAAAATGATACTTATTGACAAAAAATACCTATTCCTTTTCTCAAGACTATTTCACAAGACTAAGAACAACTCAAAGGTAATGATGATTCATAGCTATATTATGATGATTTCACCACTTGTTACCAAAGTAAAGACTATCCTATTGTAAATATAGTAATAGATAATCAAGATTATGAGGGCAAAGGGGTGAAACCAACAAGGTCATATTGAGCTTGTATTTGATACCAATCACAAAGGAACTTGAGGTATTGGATCAAATCACTTGGGGGTAAGCCCTCAGATCTTGAGAACATTATCGATTTACTATCTAACAATGAAGATGTCAACAATGACATAGATTCATATTATAACATCTATGATGAGTTAGATGATACCAACCCATTTAATCCCAATACCATTTTAAACATCACTTATGTCACTTCTGATTCCCCTCTTTTCCTCCATCATCCCTAGTTAATTGACTAGGACCAACAAGATTCACATATACCATTGAATGATTTATAGAATGACTAGGTAAAATTTGAGTTTATGGGCCTCAAAGATAGTTTTCCAATTAGTGATCATAAATATGTCTTCACTATTATATTGGACCCAATTAATTATTTTGGAGAGAAGGTGAAACTCCTTAGTCATAAATAAAAAGAAAAAGAAAATGAATCATTGAGGTCTCAAAGTGAAAACCTCTTTGAGGCACTTTTGAACCAGGAAAATAGTAAAGAAAAATATGAGTCCCATGGTGAAAACTTGTTTCAGTTTCCATTGGATGGGGAAGTTTTTACTCTTTAAAATGCAGCCCAAGATGCCTCCTATCTTGAAACCTCATGTAAGTCAAGAATCAGTTCTGAAGATTATAATGTATTTAAACAACTGGTTAAAGATTTATCACATGCCTTTGTTGAGTGGCCTTTACCAACCTTTGGTGATTTAGTTTCTTCCTATATGGGTGAGATTGAATAAATAATTGAGCCATAAGATGAATAATATCCATGCACCTCATTTTCAATTATTATAAAAGATGGTTCCATGCTACTTGTGGAGGATACCACAAAAGTAAACATTGGAACCCTAGATAATCCCAAGTGGATCAACTTGGAGTGTTTCTCATTGACGAGGAATGTGAACTCCTTACATCCATACTTAATGAGGTTATTGATATATTTTCTTGGTATTATTCATATATTCCTAGCTTGGATCTTATTTGGTTGTAAATCACCTTGTACACCTAGATGTAAAGCCAACCAAATAGAAGCTATGAAAAATGCATCCTTACATTGCCATACTAGTAAAAATGGAATGGGAAATAATATTGGAGGTAGGATGTATTCATACAATAAAATATTAAATATGGATATCAAACATTATCATAGTTAGCAAGAAGTGACAAGTAATTTGAATTTATACTGATTTCAGATATATCAATAAATCATGCCCAAAGGATGATTTTCCTTTGCTAAACATTGATATGATTATTGATTCCACATCCAGGTATGAGATGTTATCTCTCATGGATGGATTATTAGGGTAAAATCATATAAAAATAACACCTAAATATCAACACAAAATAATGTTCACCACTTAGAGGGGGACATTCTATTATCAAGTAATGTCATCCAACCTAAAGAATGATGGTGCTATGTACCAATGTGAAATGGTTTTCTTCTTCTATGACATGATGTATGGTATTTTAGAAGACTATGTGGATGAAATTTTGGGTAAATATAAGACTAGAGTAGATCATTAAAAAGCTTCAAGAATACAAGGTACATCTTAACCCTAAGAAGTGCATATTTGGCATCTCTTCAATAAATTTGATAGGTTTCATTATATCTAATAGGGGCATTAAAATTGATCTATCCAAGGTTAAATCCATTATATAAATTCCTCCTCCATTTAATTTGAAGTAGCTCCAGAGTTTGTAGGGTAAAATTTAATCTGTTAGATGTTTCATTTCATAATTTCTAAACATATGTAATCCTTTTACTCACCTTTTGAAAAAAGGCACCACCTTTTCGTGGAACCCTAACTGTCAATAAGAATTTAAGAATTTGAAGGATTATTTTGAAAATACACCTATCTTATCCCCACCAATGCCTGAGGATTCATTATTCCTCTACATTTTAGCAACATAACATGCCTTGGGGGCACTTCTTGCCCAATGTGATGATTAGTAGAAAAAAATAGTAGTATATTATTTAAGCATAACATTGGTTAACTATAAACACAATAATACACCAATAGAAAATCCTACTTGGTAATGGTATTCACATCCCAAAAGTTGAGGCATTACATGCTCAACAATAAAACCATTGTTATTTCCAAAGTGGACCCTCTCAAATATTTAATTTCCAAGGCAACTTTGACTAGCCATATGGCTAAATGGCTCATGATATTAAGTGAATTTGAGATTGAATATGTACATTATAAGGAAATTAAGGGGAAATTAATTATATATCAACTTGTTGAAGCACCCTTATCAGATACCAAACCACTCACTTTTAGTTTCCTTGATGAGTCAATCTTGACTTTGGATGAAGCCTCTTCTGAATCTCATCACTGGACACTATACTTTCATGGTTCCTACACATCTTATGGATTAGGAGCCATAATTGTGTTCATGATACCACAAGGAGATATTATTCCTAAAGCTTTCCATATTTATTTCACTTATACCTAAATATAGTGTAATATAAATCACTCATTGCAGGGCTTCACCTAGAAATACAATGGGACATTAGGCAATTGCATGTTCATGAGGATTCCTAGTTGATTATCAATCAGGTGACATCAATACTAGACAAAGGATGAAAAATGTATACCTTACAAAAACATGGTGGATAAACTTAATCATAACTTAAAAAATATCCAATTTAATCAGATACTAAGGGATAATAATAGGAGTATAGATGTAATGGTAACCTAGCAATCATAGATCATGTTCCAAATTACCAGTTCCTTATTGAACATCTTTTGAAACCATCTCATGAATAATCAAAATATAAGATGGTATGTGATATTATTTCTCCTATCTCACCTTGGTAAAATTATTTATATGATTATGTCCTTGACCACATTATTCCTAACAATCTTTCCTATAGCTAACAAAAATCCTTTATTCACAATGCCTCCCATTATACCTTCTTCAGTGCTACACTCTATCATAGAGGTTATGATGGAACTCTGATTCATTATTTAAATTTTATATAATATGGATTAGATATTAAATAAGCACACAAAGGGATTTATGGGGCCCACATCAATGGAATGGTCCTAGTGAAAAAAATCTTATGTACCAAGTATTATTGGTCCACTATTGAAGCAGATACATGTGCATATGTTATTAAGTGTGTGACTGAATAAAAACATACCGACCTCATTCTTACTTCAACTAGATCAATTCAATTGATCATTACTCCTTTTCTATTTTCCACATGGGGACTTGATCTCATAGGGAAAATAAATCCTACCTCTTTAGATGGTCACAAACACATCCTTATTACGATCGAATATTTTACTAAGTGGTTTGAATAAATTCCCTTCACTTACATAATTGATAAGCAAATTTATAAATTCATTCTAAATCACCTTATTTTTCATTATGGTATTCCCTCTAATATTATATCTGATAATGGTGAATCATTTAAAAATAAATATGTAAAATCTCTTTGTGCTTATTACCATATCAAACAATGGTTTCTTACTCCTTATTTTCCCTAAGGTAATGTACAAGTCAAGGCATATAACAAGACCATTGCTAAAATCTTAAAAATATTGTTAATTTTGTTGGCTATGATTGGAACTAACAATTATTTCCCACCCTCTGGGCCCATCGTACCAATACCCAAACACCAATATGATCCATACCATATTCCCTAGTATATGATACTAAATTTATTCTCCCTATCGATATCAATTTGCCTTGTGCATTTAATTATAGGATATCATTGATGATGAGGAGTGTAGGGTTACTCATTTTCTAAAGATGGAACTACTTGATGAAAAATGGGTAGCTACCTTGAATAACCTACAAGCATATAAAAACAAGTTATGTTTAACTATAATAAGTGCATCAAATCTAGAGAGTTTGAATTTGGTGATCTTGTGTTGAAAGAAAATTAGAAAAATACTAATGTAGAGAAAGAAAACAAGGGAAAATTTGAGACTAATTGGTTGAGACCATTCATTATCATGACTAATTATGCATCTAGAGTATATAGGTTGGCTATAAAATATGGGAAAGATCTAGATGAACCCATGAATATTATGTATCTCAAGTGATTTTACACTTGATTTACTTGAACATTGTCTATGATGACCCCTACTTAAGGTCATGGCCTGTCACATTCCCTTCATTAATTTTTTAATTATGTCAGTCCATCTCTTTTCTTCCACCCTATTACCATTATGATATTGTTTCTAGTCTATAGGTATAATAGATAAATTCAAGTGCTAGATTTAGAGAAAAGATTTAGCAAGTTATTCAGATTTGGTCATCATCAACACATGATTGTAATCAAAATCTTAGAGCACTTCAACATGGTTGTTCTACATAATGGTCCCTAATATTGCATCTTTCATAGATTTCCAAAACCTATACCATTATTCCTACTTTACCATTATTGTTATCATAACCTACTATTGATTAGTGGTATCTTTCACTGTAGGTTGAACTCCAATGGATTGAGGTCTATTTTTTGATTGTGCAGCCAACACTCAATTTCTAAGGTCGGCATAGCCAACCCCCATTCCATGCTCTCACTATTTTTTGAGCATTCTAATCCATGTTCTCACTATTTTGAGAGCATTATAAGCTACACTCTTACTATTTTGATAGAATTCTAAACCATGCTCTTGCCATTTTATGATTATTCTAAGACACACTCTTTTTGTTATATGAGTATTCTAAGCCACACTCTCACTATTTTATGAGTATTCTAAGCCATGCTCTCAATATTTTGTGAGTTATCACTTTGAACCCCTACCTAAGGTTACTTTTTCCTTTGATAGATGGTTCCATTATCCATTTTTTAATACCCCCTTGTGCCTTTTAATTTCTATATATTTATATAAATACCTTATTCTATAAAAGGGCTTCATAAATCCCCAAGAGATATAAAGTCATAACAACCTAAAAACTTGAAAATCCAAAAAGCCCTAAAAATAATTTTTTTAGAAAAAGGCTAAAAACCTCCAAAAGAGACATAAAGCTATAAAATCTTTAAATCATTTATCACCCTATTCACTAGTGCCCCTTGGTCCTATTTTGGGTGGCATTATTTAGAGCCTTTCATAGGTACCCTCCATTTGAGACATCTACTAGGTGGGAATATCTTATTTCATCATGATCATTTCCATTCACCACCACCATTTATTCATTACACTCCTATTAATGGGAGAACAACATTATCCTAAGGGTGGCACAAACTAGGTAGGTAACACTTGGATATATGGGGAATCTTGGATCAGCTTGGCCCCTCTTATTTCCATCCATCTTTCCTAAACCAGATTTAATTATCTCACCATTTTATGAGATAATTACTTTAATGATCTACCATTTTGAGAGTCCCTCCCATTTTATTCTATTAATTACCCCTTTCCTCTTGTCATTACCATTATTTTTATCCCCTTTCCTAGGATAACTACATTTAGCATTAATTACACAATGAACTATGTAGGTAACACTTAGATGCATGGGGTATTTTGGGTCAGCTCAACCATCCATTACTTATTATTTTATTCCTCCTCATACCATAATTATTAAAATCCTTATCTAAAATTTCTCTTGCCTTTGGGGTAGCACCCAAGAGTAACACCTTATTTACACATACACACAAATGATCAAGTACTTACTTGTTCCTTCTTGATTATGTGCTTGTGTGTGTTTTATTTCTTGCTTGTTGATGTGTTTTATTGTATTTTGCTCTCCTTGATTGCCTTTGTTTTTTCTCATTATGTTTACACTTCGGGATTGATTCTTTATATATTGATCCTAAGTTTTTTACATTTTCATTTAAATCATGTTTTTATGCTTATGATGTCTAATGTCATCATGATTCATTTATAATTATGGTGTATAATGTCAAATGCAAAAATAAAAATCAAGTACAAGAGGTCTAACAGATATTGTCGTAACAATAAATCTCCTTATCTACTATTCACAACACAATTGGCTACACAACATGGCTAATCCTTATTTTGCTCATGATACATACCCACCAATGAGTTTTTACAAAAATTTATAAACATTTTCTAACATAAACAAATATCGATATCTCATGCCAAGTTGTATTACCTTTGCAGTGCAAGAAGTGAGACTCAATTAACCAATTAATTTAATCAATGATCAAATCCACCATGCTGGGGAAAATCATTAGTCAATCAATTTTCCCCTCTTTGGGGTAATTAAATCAATCCATATTTATTCTAATTCCAAGCTTGTAACTTTCATCCTTTTTAGGGTAAGTCAAAGTGTGCAACCTATTTTGAGATAGATAATTTACCTATGCCCACAACTTTTGCCATGTTTGGGGTATGTTAAAGTGTGTTACTTATTTTGGGATGTATCCTTCCGAATTCCCCCCACTTTGGGGCCAATAATTTTTATACTCTATTCAAACTAGAAATCAAAGTGTGCACATAGTAGTTCATTATAATTATTATCATCCATGGGTTAATTTCACTCTTCTTCCTATCCATTTTCTTATTTGTTTTTGAGGGACCATTTGTTTGAATCATTCCCTGATCGTTACCTCGAGGGGACATTTAGGGCTTATCAATCCCCCTTTGGGGCATCAATTTGAACTAGTTGGCCAATAAATTTAGCAATTATCAACACATCATTCTTCAATATTTAAGAACTTATTTTTAACAATTTTTTCATTATTTGAAAAGATGTTACTGTGCATTATGTCTCGCAATGCCTTCTCAAATAGAGGAAAAATATAGACACTACATTTTCACCACTTTCAATTCTAAACTACAATAAGAATGACTTTCTATAAATGACATGCATGTTTACTCAAAAATCATCAATTAATCTAATTATTTGCATAACTATCAATTTAATCCAAAATTTATAACAACACATTCCTAATTGGGGTAATGCACCATAATGTCATGATAATTTCATCAAGTGTACCCCAATTAAATATAAACCTTTAAAAGTTTTATTCTAGGGCTATTAAATGAACATTTAATTAAATAAATGAACATTTAAAGTACAAAATTCTTCTAATCACTAATTAATTACTTGATCAATTAACCTAAACATTCTCTAATGCAAATTTCCATAGCTTTTTAGAAAATTTTATTTTCTAAAATCAAAAGTAATTTTATTTCCTCATCTTGTGACATAAATGGTGAAATTCAATGGGAAAGTATATGAATTCAAGAAATGTCTTACACTCCCATACACCTTATTACACACTCTTTCGTATTACACCACCTTACACACTCTAAAAGAGGTCATGATTACACTTTTCTTCCAAAACTCTTCCACACTCAAAATTTCCTTAAATGGGCCTCTTACACTTCCAACCTCCAAAATTGATGAGGGAGAAGACTCATTCCTATCAATCCATTTGGAGATCAAGATGGACAAAGCTCACTAATTCAAAAAGTCTATAAATTGAAGTTTCCCCCTCCATTATAGAAAAGCTTATTAGACTTAAAATTACTCTACCAAAATACATAAGGATCTTCACCATTCTCATGTCATTTCTAAAGCCAAAACAAGTGTAGAAAAGGGGAGATGTTTCCCATATGTGGAGTCAAAATTTATAAATACCTCTAGTTTTAAAATCCAAGCACATACCTCTTTGGATAAACAAGCAAAGGAAGTCTTCCAAGGAAGGTGTAATTATTTGTGTTTTATCATCTATTTGATTAATCATTTTCTTAGTCTTGATCAAACCTAGTGGATAGGTGTATAATTTTATGGTCTTTCAATTGTTTTGATTTGCATTCACTAATAATGATATAAATTTCTTTGGATTCTTATTCTACACCTTCAAGAAAGGGTTTATTATAGGTATATACTAAAAATAGATGATTGTAGATACTAAATCTGAATTATATAACACTTTAGTCTTGTATATTTGGTAAGTACTTCTCATGTTTGTACCCTTAATTTCCTAGACCTTCTTGTTACTAAAAGACTCACATATAGTATCTCTTATGCTTAGTGCTTATCTCTTAGTCTGACTAATGTTATTATGATGACCAAGACTTATATAACTATGAAAAATTATATAAACTTGATTATTATCATCCTTTACAAGTTTTAGACCTATACCTATTTTCCAACTTCCTAGACATTTGTGTCCCAATCAGACACCTATGTTGATAAAAGTGTCCTATGACAAACTAAGTGTTTAATGCCCTAAATTCATCAAATTTTTAATTATAATGTGTCCTTATGGTCTACCTAAGGGATTTAATGCAAGATATTTAATAATAGGATTGGTATATTTTCATGATCAATCCCCATTCATACCTCACCTAGAAAATTCATACTTATCACAAAACAACTTACTAAAAGCATTCAATCAAGATTTCAAGTAAGCAAAGCTTCCCTATTATTTCCTATTTCAATATTAGTCATAGGGACAATGCATATATAGGTCTAAAGTATTTAAGGAATAACCCATGAGTTGTATTTTCCAAGTTACAAGATAGGTCAATGTATGTACTTGGTTTCCACATGCTACATCCTTGTGTACACACACCAACACATTAAGGGAAAACTACATCACTCTGAGACCCTATTTTAAGTATTAGATATGTAGGAAACACCCATTCATAGAGGTATATTTGGGGTTACTCGACATAGTGAGCCCACTAACCCATTTTACCCATAATCACTATGAAGATGAATAACTAGGGTTTGATCATTTGATAAGAAATGACAACCTATGAGAGATATGAATACACCAGAGCAAAGGCAAATGAAAACCTAGAAGGATCCAAGTGGTTTCATCTAAATCTAGTCAATATTCAATACTAAAAACTTACGTCCAAGTTAGATAGGTGTATTGATGCAAAAATCTAGATCTAACACAAACATTCGAGGCCACAAACTGAAAGTATATAGAATTTGATGATTGATCTAGAATCCATATCTAGTCCAATTCTAGCCTATTCCATATCAAATATACATGCACATAATAAACCAACTAATTACTCTTATTTTCCATTTATTTTAATACTAACTGATAGGTATACTTACTATTTTTATCATATATCAACATTTAAATTTAAAATATTATTTATTTGAGTTACACTTAACTAGCCTACTATAGATATGTTTATCACCATTGTGTTAATTCATTTTATATTATTAACCCTATACTATATTTGTCCATCTAAATTTATAGTTAAACATTTGTTGAACCCATCTCTTTATGCAAACCCTAGCTTATCCTAGGGTTTTTAGCCTTCTAAGGTTTTTCATTGCTATATTTTTCTATATTTACTCTATCATTTATATGCAACCTTTGCATATTCGTAGATTAGCTGGTGTTTTTATCAAACACTTAGGGCTTCCTCCTTATCCACATAAGATAGCTAAAAATAATGAAGTAACAAACCCTATATGTAATGAAGATGCCAATAAGGAAAATGAATGATAATGAAGTTATCATATAAATTTATTCTGCGTATGAAAATGATGAATCTAATGAAAATGATGAAATTGAATAAATACACCAAAAATAAGTACAAGATCTTACTATGTTATGACATTGTATCTTTGAAAACCTAGATGATCTTGATGAGATCCTCAGAACCATATTAGAAACTAAAAAAGAAAAAAACATAAATGAAAAATCAAGTCCATATATTCATCATGCTATTAAATATATGGTCCATCCCCATATACCAATAATGCTCCCTATGAGCACATCATCACTTCATACTTCTAATGGGGACATGAGATATGTGTTTACACCTGTGTTCCCTAGAACTATTACTGCTACATATTACTTAGGAAACATTAATACTTCAACCCAATTACTAGTTTCAACTCCTATATCTACTCAAACTATGGGTACACCTCCTTTGGTGGCTTCTAAAACTTCAAACCTTAATGACAAAGATATGTAAGATCTTATCCTAACCATAAAACGTTTTCAAGCCAAGGTTACAAATATTAAACATAATTCTATGAAATCACCTTATTCTATTGATTCAAAAAAGGTGTTTCATAATCCTCTTGCACCTAAAATATCTTTTCACCCCTTTCCAATTGGTTTTGTTTCACCTAAGTTCAAATTTTATGATAACAAGGGTGATCTTGAACAAATATTCGATCTTTCTATATGGCATGCCTTGATTATGCCTCCAAAATAATCTTTGGACTAAAATATTTCTAAAGAGCCTCAAGGACTATGCTCTAAGGTGGTTCTATGACTTAACAATCCAATTAGTAAAATCATTCAAACCCATTACATATTAGTTTTTGGCATACTTCTCTATCAATACTACCAAAAAGGTTTCCTATGCCCAAATTGCAAAGATCAAACAAGGAACCAATGAACCTATCTATGAATATGTATTAAGATAAAAGATAATTATAGATAAAATGACTAATCTAATGGTAGATAAATAACTTAAAGACATATTAAAGAAAAGTTTTCTTGCCCCATTACATGAGTCCATTGTTTTCAAAAAGTTTAAATCTTTTGATGACTTATGCCATATTGTTCACAATCAAATTTATAAAAATTTTCAAACTTATCTCATTGAAAAAATTTAAGTATGTAGCAAGCACACTAACTACATAAAATACCAAGTTACTATCAAACAAATTTATAAGGTGAAACCCACATAACCTAAAAAGGAAACAACTACTATAGTTAATATAGCATCACAACAACCTAATCCACTTGTCTTATCCAATGCACCAAGGAGATAATATACATTCATACTTGAGTTTCTAGATTCATTTATTGTGAAGCTTATGGAGTATCACCTCATATCTCTCCCTCATCCTATAAAGGTTGATATGAGTTGACCTCTACCTAAAGGATATGATTTAAATGCTTATTATGACTATCACCAAGGCCCTAGGAATTTTATGAGCCAATGTTTTACCTAAAATCATAAGATCTAAGGCCTTATCATTGAATAATAAATTGCATTTGATGATCCTCCAAAGGAACTAGGTTTAAAATATGATGATCATGATTATCAAAAGATATTTAACAATCCTTTTTAAGACCATTCTAAGAAGGATCTAGAAGTGCAAATGGCATATAGTACACATCCTCCTCTATCACATTATGGGCACCCATTAGATGGGATTATTGGTACTTATAAATGACATACACCTCCTATGGTTCTAAGACCTTTTATTAATTTTGATGATAGTGATATTTTAGATGATGACTTAGATCTTCATTCCTTATTCATTTTATCATACCTTTATCACCAGCCTATACACATTGTTATGATTGATAATGGTGTAATTGAGAAAGTTTGCACCATGAAATTAATTACACACTTGGGTTATACACATGATGGTTTGAATCCTTTGAATAAATCATTTAGAGAATTTGATGGGACCTCATAGTAGGTTCTTAGTGTGATTAAATTACCTTTATATGTGGGTCCAACACATGTGGTTATTACATTTTTCATTATACCTTACATGGGTGTCTTTTTTATGTTATTAGGATGAATTTGGAAACATACACTTTGCATAATACCTCTACAATGCATGGATGTGTTAAATACATTTATGTCAATCAGGTAATTATAATTTCTAAAATTTTATATGAGCATCTATTAGAATAAGAGAAATTTATACCCATATAGTTAATTATCAAACCTACAGAGGTTAATCCTCATAAAAATGGTAGGTAACACATAATATCCTTTCCTTTATATAAGTAATTGAGATATCATTGCATCAAAGACATACATTGGATTCTATAGAATCCTCATCTACTCTTATACAACATATTCAATTATCTAGAGTAACCAAAGATGTTACTATTTATAATATTCCAAATAAACCACATAATACTTAATGATGGGTTCAACAAACCCTCATTTTTTATATTATTTACTCATAACCACATAGTCCTATTATACATATGTAAAGCATCAGAGATCCTAAAATGCCAATTATTACACTTATACATGCTCCTTGGTAGTACCTCCAGTTTATTACACTAGATTCTAAGTGGGAAGATATCTATGACTATCCTTTGGATGAGATCATAGGATATAAATTTTATTTCAAATATTAAAAAAATACCAAAAAAATTAAAAAAAGTCAAAAATCCAAAAATATTTTTAGCATTTACATATTTTCATAGCTCTTTGGAATATATGTTGTTCTATGTTGGTAGATAATATATCATTAATATATGTATACACATATGTTTCACGTATATTTTGACTATGATATAGGCACACCCAAGCACATGATATATGTATTTTAAAATCTTGTGCCTTCCCTTTACTCATGTCATATGGACACTAGGGGCATCTACTACTTTGATCATGATATACCAAGGTTACATTATTCTATGATCATTTTCCATTATCATGTTTGAATTTATATAATCAAACATGCCTTTATCCATGATTTTGTCTTTCACAATGTACTTGATATGCTATTTAATTAATTATTTTTACTAACACATATATCCAAGGACTAGTTTAATATGTTTATGCAAGTTACTTAGGTTCCATGCTTTCCTTTTATGCACTTACTTAAGTGTATTTCCTTGTTATCTATTTTATTTCTTGTTTGAGAATTTGAATATGCTCCATTATTTATGACCCCCATGCCTTTTTTCTCTTAATTTGAAATTTGAATATGTAATTGCTTATTCTATGGACACTTGAATATGCCATTACTTTCTTTGTGGACATTTGAATAAGTCATGTCCATTTTATTGTGTAGCATTTGAACATGCCCCTTGTTTGAGGTTTCCTTAGATAATTGTATTTTGATTTGCTTTTGAGTGCTCTTGTGTTTGTGCTTGATTACTTATTAAGCTTGTATTATTACTATATAGATGTTTTCATGATCTATATCATGCATTTTAGGCCTTTATGTGATCACATTCTATGCACTTAAATGATATATTTACTAGACATGTTTATTCTATATGCTACATTATACATCCATAGAATATATAATTATCTTATCTTTTTGAGGTAATGTGAATACCAGTTTCTACTTACCCTCACCTTAAAAAAGGGGGCATATTAGTTGGGGCATGTCATATAGGAATGAACTCCACATTTTTCATAGTTTTAGATTTAGTGGGGGCATGTTATGGAAACATGTTATCCACACTTATACCAGTTCTCAATTTCATATTTCAGTGGAGGCATGTCATGGGAACTTATCTTCCACACTTAAAAATTTAAAATTAGCCAAATTGCATAGTTATATGATTCAGATACACATTTGTGGCAATATTATATACATCAGTACCATTGTTATACCTAGGTTTTAGCTTGAGACATATATGAGGTACATATTCTATGTAAAGGGCACCTTAAATTGCAAAATTAAAATTAGTTTCAGATTTCAATACTTCTATGGACTTTATCATAAATTAGGAGGGAATTTTATAGATTGTTATTGAGTCGATATATTTTAGTAGTTGGTTTTATTTTGGCAAGGTTGAGGTGAAAAATAACTCAATCTTATTAAGTTTAGAGGATGGAGTGGTTAAATCATCCAACCTCACCAAATTTATAGTGTGATTTGACTTGGATCACTCATGTTCACTAGATTATTAGTCGAACTGGGTTGCACGGTTTAGTTAACCTCGAATATTGGGTGGAAAATCATCTTTTATCCAAAGTTGGGGTAATTTTTCCTCTAATATATATATATATATATATATATATATATATATATATATATGCACTTGCACATTTTACATTTTCAATGATGTATAATGAAACATATTTTAAAAAAGGCAAGACAGTTGCATCAATACACAAGTGTACTCTTAACCTTACTCTCTTCACTTTAAAACATTTAAAATGATTTTGATTTTAGATTACATGCACTGATTATATACTATAACATGTTCTTGGTTATAGGTTAGTCACCAAAAAAACACTCAAGTTGGACTCATGTAAAGGTAAGGTGTTTTATATACATCCATGTATGCATTTATTTTCCTTTAAATTAGTAATTTCATTACTAAATTAAAGGGGGGAAATGTAGTTACTAAATCTAAAATACATAACACCTTAGTCTTGTATACTTGGAAAGTACTTCTCATGGTTTTACCCTTTAGTTCTTAGACCTTCTCATTATCAAAAGGCTTTATCCACTATCTCTTGTGCATATTGATTATCTCTTAGTTTGACCATATGTTATTATGAAGACCAGGCCTTCTATAACTATGAACAACACTATAAACTTGATTATTATAATCATTTACAAATTTTGGATCTATACTTATATTTTAGCTTCTTGAACACTTGCATCCCAACCAGATGCCTACATTGACACAAGTGTCCTATGCCAAACTATGTTTCCAGTGCCCTAAAGTCATAAAATTTTTAACTATAATGTGTCTTTATAGTTGGCCTAAATAATTTAATGCAAGATATTTATAGAAATGATTGGTATATATGCATGATCAATTTCATACCTCACCTAGAAGATTCATACCTCTCACAAAGAAACTTACCAAAAGCATTCAATCAAGAATTTAAGTGAGTAAAGTTTTCCCATTCTTTCCTATTTTAATATTAGTCATAGGGACAACCCATCTACAAGTTTGAAGTATTGAAGGAGTAGCCTATGAGTCATATTTTCCAAGTTATAAGTTAGGTCATTTTATGTACTCACTTTCCACATATTGTACCCTTGTGCACACATAAACCAACACATTGAGGAATAACTACATCCATCTAAGGCCCTCTTAAGGTAGTGGATTTATAGGCAACACCCATTGCTAGAGGGGTCTTTGGGGTTAACTTGACATTATGATCCCCATTTTACCCACAATTAATATGAAGATTAACAAATACGGTTTGATAATTTGACAAGGAGAAATAACCTATGAGTGAGATATGATTAAGAAAACTCATAAGGTTCAAGGTGGTTGCATCCATATCCAATCAATATTCTATACTAGACACCTGCATCTGAATTAGATAGGTGAGTCGATGCAACTATATAGATATGATGGAAACATCTGAGGCCACAAAGTACAAATTTACATAATCTGACTATTGATCTAGAATCTATAGCTAATCTACTTCCAACCTATTCCATATCAGGTTTGCATGTACATAGTAAATAATTTAATTACTCTTGATTTACATTTATTCTAAAACCAATTGATAGTTTTACTTAATATATTTAACATATCTTAGTATTTAAATTTAGAATATTGTTTATGTGAGTTATAATTAATTAGACTGCTATAGATCTGCTTATCACCCTTATGTTTTTTCATTTTTATATTCTTAACCCTATAATATATTGATTCATATCAATTAAGGGATACATAAAGATGAGAAAAGATGCGAGTGGATAATACCAATTATTTCCATTAAACTAACAATTTTACCAAAGTAAGGAGAGAGAGAAATTTTATCAATGTTTTAAGCATTTTCACACAACAAAAAGAATATTGAGAAGAGTCCTACCTTAGCCTCCTTTCTCCAATCTCATTCCAACCTTCTTCTCTCCATTTCAAGTTCCTCCTTCTACCCAAAATGAACAACAAAAAATTCTAAGAGTTGGCAATAAAAAGGGAACCCTAATTTATTTTCCCAAAAATTTCCACCCAATTCATCAAATGGAAGGGGTACTATCTCTTACTTGGGTCATTCTTATCTTATAATGCCTATAACTTTATTTACAATACCGTATAATGTTGTGTGGGATTAGTTTCCCAAGTATCCAACCCTTTTATTTCTCTTACAAGGTCAAAGGGTATTATTACACTCCACATTAATTTCTCTTACAGTTTCCTTTCTACACTCTATAAGTTACACATCTATCTACCCTAGTCTCAAGCCTACTTATTAAATTCCATAGCTTTCCTAGAGAGGGTAGGCACAAGTTGTCTAATTAATTAAATTATATAATTCATCACAATTTATTTGGTTTTAATTTTTTTAATTTAGGACTAAGTAATTAAATTTTTTCTAATTATATTTCAACAAATGAGGATTTTGAATAAGGGATGGAACAAAATTTGAATTTATACACATTTTAAGGGTCACTGCATAAGACAAACATACCAAGATGACTAGGGAAACAATATTACACATAATTGGTATTAAAATTCAATGAATCTCAACTTTAAGTAGAAGGAATAGTGAAGATTGTTTCTTCTATTTAGGTCTTGATCTTTGACAATCAGATTTTCTATTCTTTTTGATGATACCTTGTTTTAGTCACTAAATGGTTTAGGATGACTTATATATATATATATATATATATATATATATATATATATAAGATGTTCTAAGATAATTTGTGTGTATATGTTGACTTTATAAATGATAAGGAGCTCATTTAAATGTGGAAGATAAGAAATAATAGGGAAAAGTACTCATAAAGGTAAAAGGGATAGACTTGTGCTACGCATGTGAATACCCAAGGTGGACTCACACAAGGAGTGAGTCTGACTTGGAATGGGTAGAGGCTTAGATATATATTATGAGTTTGATAACATATGAGATTTAGTTAAAGGATGCCAAAATGTAAATTTTGATAAGTGTTAAATATTATTTTAAGGCTCAACAGTTAAATGGGGACCAATGTGGTGTAGTAGAAGTTTACAAATATACACAAGTATGTCAACTTTGATAAATTGGGGATAAGAAACTATGAATAATGTCTCACACTAAATTTAAGTGTCTACATAATGACTCACTTTTACATGGGTATTTGAGTGGGAATTAATGTATGTATGTAAATATATGTGTCCATAAAAGTATATATATAAATTAATTAAAACATGTACCTTCACTTACCTAGGAAAGAGTGGAGGGTATTTAATGCATAATCTAGCTAAGAATCCATTCATATAGATTTTTTATGTACCTAAAACAAGTTATAATTGATATGGTAGTTAATTCTTATGATAGATATTTTGAATTTTAAATTTTGAAATTTTAAATAGATTATAGTAAGGAATACACCTGGCTGGTATTTTCCCCAAATTTAATGACAAAATACTACTAAAACTAGACCTTTGATAGGTGTTGAAACATATCCAATACTTTTCTAGGAGCCACTAGGGACCAATCCACTTCTTGATCAAGGAAGTAGATAAATTTTATCCAAGTTTGATGAGGTTCACTTAAGTTTTCTCAATTTTCAAATATGATTTTATAAATGTTCCAATTTTAAGTTGAATGATGAAGACACGTGTTGTAATCACTTATCTCAAAATATAATCCAAGTGTCTCATATGTTATGAAAATAATATCACTAAAGTGTCAATGTATTGAAACATATGTAATGAATTTGAAAATAATTCTTACCAATTTTTTATTTTTAGAATAAATGAATTGACATATAGGCATGCCCCATAGTATCATGTTTAAGTGAAAATAAAACACAAGAAGATAATATCATATCAAACACAATGTAAAAGGGTATGATTCCCATGAAGGAAAAATAAGATGGGAATAAATATATGCCCTAAATATGATATAATATGACCCTAGTTAATCTAAATGTAGAAATGAAAACACAAACAAGTAAAATGCCCCTATAAATGCATGGTAGAGACCACAACAATGTAGGCACCAAAAAAGTATAGTACTATGGATGATTAACATCATGGATACAAGCATTAATAAATTAATGGATCACATAAGTTAATGACCACACACAAGTTCGTAACTTGAAAAATTAGTGAGACAACACACAAGAATAAGACTCATAAAACATCATGATAAGAGGGTCTTCCATGTATAAGGGCACATAGGCAAGTAAACACATACAAATGGAAGCAAAAATTCATGTATAATAGTCAATGTAACACTCTAATAATTATAATGAATATATCAATGTGATATTTTAGATATAAATACTAGGAGATGATGTAGTAACCAATGTAATATAGCTTAATATGATAAAGGACAAGCAAGGAAATATATCACCATGTAAAATATGCTATATGACAATGACTTTAGGAAAGGACATGTTGTCTTTGAAAATGTGCCCTCAAGATGTGGGACAATAGTGTATACATAGTTCAATATCATGTATCCTTAAATTTTCATAGCACCCACTCAAGAAATGCCATGAAAATCTCATGTAACATATGTGAATATGTAACCATGTATAAAGAAATGATTTTTATGGTTTTGGGATTAGTTTTTTATAGTGTAATAATAAATAAGGATGGTCTAGAATCAACTATTTAAGAAATTAATATTATGACATTTCAAATTTCACTACTAGATCCATATTCAGGGAAGAAAATATTGAAGAATTGGATTCAATATTTTCTTCCCTAAATATGGATCGAATAGTAAGCTTTAAAATGTTGGAAAATAATTTTGTTACACAGTTGATTCCATAAGAACCTTATTTAATGTTTTTTAATTTTTTGGTACATTTTGTAATGTTTTTGATATTTTGTAATAAAATCCTACCCATTGATGGGTAATTATATAAATAAATTATATATTAAGTAAGATGAACACAATGTGCCAAGGTGTAGAATTATGTGTAGGTCATAAGGGCCCATTAACGTAACAATGAAAGGCATATATGAAGTATAAACCTCAATCATAAGATAATATATATGTTTCACAATCACATAGTATAGATGAATATGTGGCAAGGCTCATAAGTGAATGCATCCTATAGTAAGGATGAAGATGTACATGGGGAAACAACATACCCTTGAATGTATAAGAATTCAATAATAGAAATATATTACAATGAATGCACCATGAGTGATAACCTATCATGTGTCAAGGTATGTGTAAGAGATATAATCTAAATAAACAATGTATACTCTTATGAAAAATGAGTATGGTAACCCTATACATAGGAAATATCAATAAAGAACATGTTTGGGTAAAATGCCCCCATAAGTAGATATACGTATAAATATGAAAAATGGAAATCATAAGATAAAGACCATGGATACTATTCCCCCATGGAAAAATATGTGTATAGATGTGATCAATAAGTAACAAGTGTGGGTATTGTGCCCCCATAGGTAGGTAAATGTACAAACACAATCATGTGTGAATGAACAATTTTTTATTTTTAGTAATATGTATAGAATAAGATAGATAAATAATATAGGAAGGCATGGGGCCACACATCAAAATAAAGGAGCAAGGCTCACAAACTAGATGAATAATATGAGGAGTATTCTAAGCAACCTATGGCTTCCCTCACAAATCAATGCATGTTATGACCAAAGGTCCTGATAAATGTGTTATCATCATCGAGAAGCCAATGCAAGTGTTTTGAATGGGATTAAAAATCAAATGGATAAGGCTAGTGAAACATAGAAAATAACATGAAAAAGTGTATATAAGACTATTGATAAAAAACAAAATTCAAGTGCTAATGTATCAAATTAAGAATATAGAAAAATGCAATCAATCTCTAGGAGGAAGGAACATGTAAGCTATGACATATGGAAAAATAGTATTACTTACATGACTATAATATAATAAATATGTATCGATGAGGCCAAAATATTAGTCATATAAATATGGATGGTATGATTCTAAAGTGCAATATATAGACAAATATTGATCATAAGGAAAGTGATATAAAAATTACTCATCCATGTAACAATAATATGTAATAAATTCATGTAGATATCCATGTACACAATCAATATATGTATAATCCACATAAGAAAAAAATAAAAGATATATGTCTATGTAAAGTGGCTCTATATAGTAATTCGAGAAAAATCTACAAAAACTTTAACTATGTAATAATCACTTATGTAACTTAGCAAGAGGAATCCCAAAGGTAAGTGCAAATCTAATGAAAAAGGTAAGTTTTATGATGAAAAAGTTAAGGTTGAGTCCTTGATATGTGAGGACCTTGGTCCAGTTCAATAAATAAATTATAATATAATTAGCAAGGGTGAGGTTCACGTTCAAGGAAATAATGTACAAGAGATTTCAACTGACCTAAGGACTAAGGATGAGGCCCCAAATAATTTGGAGGTGGTTTTACCTTGTATTCCTTATCATCCAAGAAATGCCAAAGAGGATTATCAAAGGAAAAATTAAAGTCTATAGGAAAATTCCAATCTATAGAAGAGTATGTTAAAGTGGTTACTTAAGGACAAGGATGGTCAAGATAAGGACATGAGGGAAGGGGGCCAGGAATAGAAGGGAACCTTTAAAGGGAAGCTTGATACATACATATCGAACATGGAGATAAAAAGGGATGTGAACAATATGGGGGAGGATATTGTGAGTCTCATAATAAGTGTGGACAAGTTGGAGCTGAATTAGTAATGATCAAACAAAATGTGGACAACGTGCTCAAACTTATCACTTAAACGATCATGAACTATGTGAAAGACATTGAGTGGTTCTAAGATTATTTGGGAAAGAGGACCATAACCCATAATCTAGATTTATAATGGAAGATTAAAGATATTTATGCCCTAAATGATCATATTTAGATGATGAAAGAAGGGTGGGAGGTTGTCACTACATTAGATATTCTGATGACTCTGCCATTTCTGGATGGACTTGTCTGTTTTGGGAAAGTTTTGCTAAAGTTTGGTATCTTATTGGTTGTTTGGTTTGCCTGTCTAGCTAGTTTTGGTCTTAATTGTTCCTTGTTTAACCTTGGTGGTAAGTCTTATTGTTCTTTATTTAAAATTAATGGTCTTATTTCTATTTTTTTCTAACTTCATGTTGTAATATGGTTGGGGCCCTTTCAAAAACCCTTTTTCAACCCAAATAAAAAAAGTATAATCACTTATGTATATAAATTTCCCCTACAAATGAGGCATGAATGATTCCATAACCATATATATGACATAAATACCTTACATCTCACCCACTCAAAGTAGACCGTGAGAAGAACATATGGAAAACATGAATATAGCAACACATTTAGTGTAGGCATATAAGCATGACATACATCATATGAATAAGATAAAGGCAAATAAATTTTTGATTTTTTTGTATTTTATGAATATTTTTTTATTTTTAAATTTTATGTTATTTTTTTATTTTGATAAGGAATGCCCATAAGTTGTATAGATATGAAAATCTAAGAATCAAAAGTGGAATGCAATAAGTGAAGAAACCCTAGATAATGAATAAGTGAATCATCATGAATGATGAGGCTTAAAGATAATGTTTACTTCAAATAAGTAAGTGTTGTAGTCATATATGTCATATTCAAAGGGACTCTAAATATGTGGTAACACACTCAAGTAGCTAACTAGGTGCATTAAAACTGTATTAAAGTAAAAAAAGGAAATAAAAGTATAATAGACAAAAAATGTTGTAATATGTGTGCATTGAAGTGAATGTTATTCCTTGTGAGGCATTAATTCATGTAGTGGGGGTGGTTACTATCCCCTTAATATGTCTCATCATAAAATAGTTCATCATCATCATCAAATTTATTATTACATTGATATTGGTCATTGGTCTTTAAGTTTTTTGATTTTGAAGTACCCTTAAAAGGTTGATTTTCTTTGTAAATAGTGACCTTTCCTAAGGAAGTTTGATTAAGAAGAATGATTTTTCCTTATTCAATTAGCTCTTGTATCTTATTTCTCAATGCAATGCATCTATCTATTGAATGTTACCTTTTTGCATGATATAAATAAAAGTATTTGTCTTTGTAAGATGTTAGTTTTTGATTTGAAAGTATGTTACACATAGGATGAAATTTTATCAAGTTTTTGTCCATTAAATCCTTTAGTGTACTATATTGATTTTTGAAAAAGTATGTGAATTTGGTTGTAATGGTTTTGCATTGTTTCATATTTTACCTTAGTAGTAGATGTAATCTCAGTAAAATTATGAGTACTAGATTTTTTTAATTCCTTAGTATGTTTGGATTTCGGTCTGACTAATACTTTATTCTCTAAATCAATGGATCTATGTTTAAGATAAGAAAATAATTTGTAAATTATGTTAAGTAACTTGTCTTTAATAGATGTCATGAGACTATTGATAAAGATATGTTACCTTTTAGTATCATATTGTTGATAAATCAATGAGCACATATGAAAACAAAATCTAAATATGTAATCTCACATTTATTCATTGGGATCTTGTTTAAGATGTTGAGTACATTTGAATGTAGTTCTAGGTCCATTATTAGTAATGGATTGATCTAGGAATATTTATAAAAATCCTATTAAATCTAATGAACCACTAAGAAAAAAATTGAACCAATTTAAGGATTCACAAAGAAAAGTTATAGGAAACAACTTAAACATCATCAAATGATTAGATGGCATAATTTTAGGCTAAGATTTTCTGTGATGATGTATGGTCCATGCCAATTTGTTTTAAACTTTCTTTTGTTCTCTTTGTTGGAATTGATATTTATGAGATTTTATTTTAAAACCAAATAATTGATTTCAAATTCCTTGTTGTGGACTTGGTTATTGTAGATTATCTAGATTCATTTTTGATAAGCTCTAAGATGCTCTACAGCTTGTATAAGTGAGTGATCCAACTGTTCTAATTTGTGGATGTCTCTTTTTGTACTGATCATCTGTGATGAGCCCTTTTAAAGATACCTATCAAAAGGTGATTTTCAATTCTAATGGGATGATGGACTATATGGCATATACTAGTGAATAAAGAGTAGCCCCTGTTGGTGTATGCATGTTGGTGTGGTAATCCCATAGTGTATATATGAGTTTATTGTGCTAGTCATCACCAAATTTGGTAACTATTTTACTAAGAATACTATTGGTTGTCTTGTTTGTTGCTTTTTCTTGACTGTTGTCCTATGGGTAATATAGAGTAGAGAATGTGTGCCAAATTTTATATTTGGCACAATTTTTTTCACTATTTTATTCTTGAAATAGGTTCCATTATATTTAATTATGATTTTTAGGAGGCTAAAGCATGAATTAATATTGGTAATTAGAAAATGACAAATATCCTCCCCCTTTGTTGATTATAATGGGATGGATTCTACCAAATTTTAAAAATATTCTATAGTTTTGATAATGAATTTGTTACCTCCTATGGATTCTAGGTTTATCTTTTCAATTAAATCAAAGTCCCATAACATGAATGGCCATAAGGATATGATAGGTTGAATATGTTGTGAAGGTACATGGTGAAAGTTGCCATGACATTGACATTTATTACATAATTTGGCATATTCTTGGCATTCTTACTCTATAGTTGGCCAATAGTAACCTTGTCTATGTAACTTGTGTGACATTGCTTTACCACTGGAATGACCACCACATTCAGTATTGTGTATTTTTTTAATAGCCAATTTTGCTTCCTTGACTATTAAGAATCAAAGTAAGTGTCCGTTAAAATATCTCATAAATAAATTATTTACAATGATGATATATCAAAGAGAGTTTTATTGTAGTTTATGCTTTTCATTATTTATGAAAGTATCAGGTGTAATAAATTTATTCAAAAAATTATGTATGTTAGAGAACCATTCAGATGGTGTCATATTGTACATGGTAACTAGGACTGTTAGAGTAATAAGTTCTACATGGGGCACTAATGGAGATTGTAATTATTTAATAATAAAAAGAGTCTGGTCCACATCTATATCGATGGGGATCAATGATGTGGTACTTAACATTAAATTGATATGACATTTGTCTTTGCATGGGATGTTTTGGATAGATAAATTATCAAACTGAACCTATAGACATTAAACCATGTTCTTATAAGGAATAAGGTGATCTTCTTTTATTTGGTAGACATCTATAACTTGATTAACAATTATTTGGGAGCCCACATAAACTTTTATTGATTTAATCTTAAGATGTTGGGATACTTGAAGGCCTAAGATAAGAGATTAATATTTGGTGATAATGTTAGTGCATGAAAAATTGAGTTAGTATGCAATAGGTATTGTGTATCCTAGGGGATTGATGAAAACAATTTTGGCATAGACACTAGATGGACTTCTAGTACTATCAAAGAACATTATCAATGTATCTAAAGTGGTATTATATAATGTGAATTCATCTCTAAAATCATCATTAATAATATTTGTATCTAGTAATAGAGCTACTACCAATTGATCTATAATTATCTGGCCTTTTACCAGTTTTTGTAAAATGATTTTGAGGTCAAATTATATAAGTAACATAACCCATTTTTAAATATGGATCAAAAGATGTGGTTTTGACATGAGGAATTTTAAAGAATCAAATCTAATAATGATATGTGTCTCATTATTAATCCTATAGTGGTAAATTATATGAGTAGCAAATACAAGTGCTAAGCAAATTTTTTCAATTGCTAAATAATGCCACTCATAGTCAACTAGTGTATGATTGATGTAGTAAATGGCTCTTTCTTTGTGATGATCATCATGTTGTGTTAGAAGTGTTCCTAGTGCATGATCTATCACTGAGAGGTGAAGTAAAAGTGGCTTAATAGGTATGGGTAGGACCAAGATAGGAGGGTTGAGTAAGTATTTGTTAAGTGTATCAAATATCTTTTGACATGTGATGTCCCACTCAAATTTCATGTCCTTTTAAAGTAGTCTATTAAATAATTGGGTTTTATCTATGAGTTGTTCCATGAAGCCATGAATTGCCTAAATTTTTACTTGGAGGGAGAAAAGTTGTTTTAGATTTGTATGAGGAGGCATATCTATGATTGTTTTGACTTTTTTAGTGTCACCTTCTATGATGCATTAAGATATAATGAATTCTAAAAGCTTCCTAGAGGAAATTCCAAAGACACATTTCTTAGGGTTGATTCACACATTATATTTTCTAAGTCTTTCAAAAATTAGTCACAAATTTATTACATGATTTTGTCCCTCTTTTAATTTTGACAATAAATCATCCATGTAATATTTGACTATTTTATGAATTAGGTCATGAAATATATGTGTAATAGTCCATCGTTATGTTTTTTAAATCCAAATGGCATGATAATATAGAATAAATTACCCCATGGTGTGGTGAAAGAAGTATTTTCTTGATCTTATTCAATGATCTTAATTTTATTATATTTAGTGAAACTATCCATAAAGGAAAAATCTCATAACCAGTTGTGGAATCAATTATCATATCAATGTTGGGTAAAGGAAAGTAATATTTAGGACATGCTTTATTGAGGTCACTAGAATCACAAAAACATAATATTTAGTCATTAGGCTTTACAATGGGAATAATATTAGAAATCCATTATGGATGAGAAACATGTCGAATGAAACCAACATTTAACAACCATTGGATCTCATCTTTAACAAAAAGAGAAATTTTAGGATGCAATTTTTGAATCTTTAATTTAACTAGCTTGGCATTGGGATATAATTTAATTGTGTACTACAATTGAGGGATCAATTAAACACTTATCAAAATAATCCCAAACAAATACTTCAAGAAAATATCTTAAAATGTGAAAAATATCCATGTATTCTAATTTGTGTAAGGCAACATCTAATAATACGATACGAGTATTAGTTTTGGTGCCATAATTAAATTCAACTATTTATTCATTAAGTAATGGATATTGATCCAAAGTGTATGGTGTTGTAGGGATGGTATCATCTATGTCAGATAACATATAATTTATATCATTTAAACACTCACCAAAGTATGCCTATGAACTTGTGGAATGAGGAAACCTATTCTTATGATAGAAGGAAGGGAGATCCTCATATGCACCTAAGAATTTGAATAGAGCCCCATCATTAGTGAACTCGTCAAGAATGGGTAGATTTAGAGAAACTATATCATCAATAAGATTAGGGTAAACAACTGAGAGTGTATAAATATGGTTTACTATATCATTTGCCCATGGAATAGGTGGATAAAACATGATATGTTGAGAATCATGGTGGGAGAATCTAGCATTAGATGTATTATTTCTATATCCAAGTCTTTATCTACCCTGTTAATCATATGATTTATTGGGATTAAGGATTACCTAATCATATTTACTAAGAACCTATCCTATGTATCTCATCTTTTGGAAATATTGTAATGCAAAAGGTGAAGTGATCTTATTATCCTGTGTGTTGAAATAACTCGGGGAGTTGTATGCATACTTTATATTGTATATTGGAGTGGTATTGTATTGAAATCCATGTGAAGAATATAAATGTGTGAAAGTTATGTATGTTGACAATACTTGAATGGTTCTTTATCCATAGGAAATGTATATATATGACCTTTATAGCTAAATTTTAAAATTTCATGTAAAGTGGATAGAACTACATACATAGTGTGACTCCATGGTCTCCCAAGTAATATTATAATTAAGATCATTAGGCATAGCTTGGCATGTAATAAGTAGTGTTATATGCCCTAGTGTAAGGTTTAATGTGATTTAACCTAAAAATTTGCATGGAGTATTATCAAACCCTCAAATGTTCATATCAAAAGGATCTAAATTTGTAGCATATATATTAAGAATTTGTAGAAAAGAGATGTTGCAAATGTTTAATCCTAATCCATTATCAACTAGAAATCATTTGACACCCACCTCATTAATTCATAAAGTAATGTAGAGAGGTAGATGTAAATATATGATGTGATGAGATGGGAGATCTTACCTCTCAAAATAAATATGTTCTTCTATCCATTTCATAGTATTAATTATGGAAGCAACATAGGTAGGCTCAGATGCTTGAGGTACTTGAGTATCAGTGAGTGTTACATACAAAATATTTTTGTATGTGTCAAAATAATGTAAAAAATATACAATGTAACTTTTACTTGAAGGAGTACTACTTTGATCAATAAAGATATATCCATGGGTGTTGAAAACATACCAAGCTTCATGACCACATGATGACATTGTAACTTGGACCATAGGGTCTACTAAGAGTGTATAGATAATAGTAGAGGTGAGATGGTGGCTAGATGTTTGTGATAGAGAAGGAGGGATAATCAATACCACTGATGGTTCCATATGTCTAGGAATGATAGGGAAGGAATCATAATAGACTAAAGAGCAAAATTCATCTAAGGGAGATTTGTTGATTTTAAGTAGTATAGTTATTATTTGATGTAATAAGTTATCTATGTGATTAAAGATAAGTGTCTTAATTGCATTCCAAATAAGATAAAAATAACAATAAAAAGAAATAATGAAACATAAGAGACATTTTAATTGATATGAAACATCATGTAAACATGTATCTATTTCATTTCTGAGTTTATTCTAAATTAAAAGAAACAAGCATGCAAATGAAATTATTAAAATTTGAAAAAAATGTGATTAAGTTCATCTGTCGTTATGATCATGATTATATAAATGAGAATATATAGGGATTTGAAATATGAATTATGTAAATGTAAACCCTAGTTTCGCTAGGGTCAGGGTTCTGAATTAGGTTTGCTTTATAAAAATTTAAATTATATTTAAATAAATGAAACCCTAATTTGGGATTGTTTAAATGAGCTAGGTTATGCCAAAAAATAAAAAAATAGGAGTTTGTAACCCTAATTTAGTGCATAAAAATAAGGATAAGGTAAACCCTATGTAAAACCAGGGTTTTAAATAGTGTTCGAAGTAAGTTGGGTTCACCAAATGTTTTAACCTTTTAGGATTTACTATGTAAATCGTATGTTTGATTAAAATATTAAGTAGTTTAAATCAGTGAAATAATATGAAATAAATAACCATTGATTTGTTATAGATTTGACTAGATTTGAATTTTTAAAAATAATAATAAATATGTAGAAATAAAGACTTATCTTAAAAACACTTGATATGGAATATCTAAGTGATAAAAACTAAGATATGAATAGGTTTGAGTGTCATCAACTGGATCCTTATGTCAGATCCTCTCTTAGACAATAGTGCCACACTTGGATTGTAGCGCCACATGGCTCTAGTGTCTTAAAAATGATGCTAGTGTCCTTTATGCAAGACTGTTCCTAAATTTTGGGTACATTTGCATATATGTTTTTAGATTCTATTCTTGCATGCATGAAGTATGAACCTATGTATTATGCCTATAATAGATGATTTATCATGAAAACCCTAATCATCCTTATAATCAAGGAATGACTTGAAAAGTGTGTTCGTTAGTAGGATAGATTGGACATCCTCAACACCCCACTATGAAGAGATTTACCTACATACCAATATTTTGAGGGATCAAGCCTAATTTAGTTATCCCCACCTAAGTGATGGTACAAGTGTAAGCGATACTAGAATGATAGTGATCTTAAATGCC
Source organism: Torreya grandis (assembly GCA_037957365.1). Taxonomy (NCBI): domain Eukaryota; kingdom Viridiplantae; phylum Streptophyta; class Pinopsida; order Cupressales; family Taxaceae; genus Torreya; species Torreya grandis. The sequence goes on along the minus strand of JARHVA010000350.1, from coordinate 5,059,014 downwards.
TTGAGTGTGCTTGATATTATAAATCTAAAAAATCTAAGCTTAGGGAAAATGTAGATGGTAGTATGTACAAGTAGGGTAGAATAGGGATTAATAACCTTAATTTTTCTCAATTTGTTTCATGTTTGAATAGGTATTTTGCATATAATCTCAATCTAGTGGTAAAGTCTAAAATTCATGTATTTATAGTGTATTATAGCTTGTGTAGATAATAATATATGCTTAGGTTGATCTTAGGAGGTTTAAATTTTGAAAATATATCCATTTAGGAAATTAGGGTAAAGGACATTAATGCCATTTTGGGGACACTATCACCACATCGATCTAGTTTCCTTAATGTGGCACTAATGTCCAATTAGCAAGTTGTTGGGCATGAAAATCCAAGATCTAGAAATGAGGGTTTGAGACCATATTTTAGTGAATAGGGATGCCTATGGTCCACATAGAGGCTAAAAAAGTGTGATAAAAGGATCTAGGATAGGTTTAGAGTTAAGCTAGGAATAGGTTATCTCAAGTAACACTCTTAACACTCAAATACCACTTTTTGGTGATTACAGTGAAATACACAATCATCAATAAAGGTATGTGTAAATACATAAAATATAAAATATGATAATGAAGATACCATAAAATGATATAACTTGTAAGTATCATGATCAAAGAAGTGGATGCCCCCAATGTCATATGACATGAGTAGAGAGAAGGCCCAACATCAAAAATAGGAATAGATCATGTATCTATATATGATTGTATCACACTCAAGTAGAATAATAAAGAACATGTGTATGCATAAGTAATTGATATGATATCCATCAACATAAAACTAACACATATATACCAAAGAGTAAATAAAACGTGTTTATGCTAAAAATTGTTTGTTTATTTTTAAAGTTCTTTTATTTTTCTGGTATTTTGGAATATTTGAAATTGGAAAGACTACCCTATAATCCCATTCAATTGATGAGAATCATCGAGGAGTGGTGAATTTATTATGTGTCCTAAATGAGATGTGCTATGTATGTGTATAGTAGAATAAAAAAGTGTTTCATGATTTTTGGTAAGTTTTTTCTTAGTATCTTTGCTTTATAGATGTTTTTCATTCATTTCTAGTAACCATGGTTTCCCAAGCTTTGCATTATATTTGGGAAAAAATTGGATAATGTGTAATATAGTAGAGTTTGATTCTGATCCATGTGTGACATTAAATTGAATAGATCCAACACAAAAACTAGATGCCATAGATTTATTCACATATTCCATACCATATCCCAAAGATGTAAAGAATTCCTAGGTACATATATTGAATTCACAAGTTGGGTCAACTATAATATTTTGACCTTGCTTTTCATATATGCAAGGTTCAATGATTTGATGTTTTGAGGAATGATTGGTAATTTATTCACATGAAGGGACACATTTGACATTACCCTTTTTAGATACTTTTTGTGCTATATGTACTTCTTCCTTTTTTTTTATCATGTTTTGATCTTAGTATTTAGATAATATATCTAGTTCTATTTTTTCCTTTATCTTGGATTTCATTTAATTTATAGAATTTTATTCTTTTGCATTGGCTAAATGTATCTTTGAATGATTTACATTAATATTACCAATATATCCTAGTTTTTTTATCATCATTTTGGTCATATGTGGAAATAGGATGAGTGATGCCTTGGGAATGTTTTCCCAATCCTTGACTATGATAACTAAAATTTTGTAAATATTTCATTCCAAAACCATATTGTTTGAAAAACTGAGTATCATTATTGAGAGGTAAATTTGTATCATTTTGTTGATCTGATTTTTATTTTAAACCTTTTATTACTCTATGTTTAATATTGGCAACTATTTTTAATCTAAATTTTTCTTTGATACCCATATTTGTTTTTTTTTTACATGTGCTTTAAGAGAGGTAATCATAATGTGAATGGTTTTCTTGAGTGATGTATCGATTATAGGATCACCACTATCTTTGATACATTGTATTTTGTTTTATAATGCTAAACAAATATCTATATGATGCCCATGCATTCTATGATATAATTAGTAGTATTTATATCTCCTTATAAGATGTGGAAGAGGTAATTTGATCACTTTATTTGGAATCATTTCTCTTAGGATTTCACTTGGACTCTTAGTAGTATTTTGGTCACTTTTGGAATCACTTATTTTGGATATATCATATTTTAGCTTTTCATTTTGATATGAAACCTAGTTTGGCCCAACATTGGTAGATGAAGATGCAAACACATGATTAACACTAACATGTGTTGGATTTTTGGCACATGGAATCTGATTTTCTAATAATATGATTTAATGAAGTATTGATTTTGATTTTTTAACTCTTCTATTAACTTATTAATAAGGATGATTTGATCTATTAGGGATTTAAAATCATAAACCCTAGTTACCTTGGTTTTAATATGCATACATACACCATCTACCTTACCCTTCAAAGGAGTGATAGTTTGGACCTAGTTAGAGGGATGATATCTATCACCCTCCTTAGGTCTAGGAGGAAGAGGATCAATACTATTGCCATAAGATTGGTAAAGAGAGAATTGAATTTTATATTGATTATGATCATTCTACGATTTTGTTTTTTTGAAGTGATTATATTTTAAACCCCTTATAGCCTTAGTTAATTAAATTAGGTATGAAACATAACAAGTAACAACTACCAATATGTAATGTAAAATGAAGTAACTAAGAGATATATCCATATTGAACATGATTTTGGAAAAGATAAAATTTTAAAATTTAAATTTTGAACACTTTGAAATCAAAAATTAGTATTTAGGAAATAGTAAACCATGAAACCCTAGGTCAACTAGAGTTTCGAAACCAAGGGTCAAGGTCACCACAATGTGCCAAATGAATATAAATAAATATAAAGTGATTGGATAAAAGTTTTTGAAATATGAAATAGTTTTTTATTAAAAATAGGAAATAAGACAAACCCATAAAAATAGGGAAACAAAAGTATAATGTACGACCTATAGGTCTAAATTTGCTAAAAGTAGTAAAATGTTAAATTTGAACAATCTGAACAATATTTTGGTAAAAAGAGAGTTTTTTTTTATATCAACATAATTATAAAAAACCTCCATGTAATTTTTAATTTGTCTATTATGAATCAGAAAAAGATCAAATAATGTGGAATTATTCATAGGCAAAACCCTAGATGAATTTATTTTATAGATATAAGAGAGGATTTTGAATAAAACATTATTTTTGATGAAACCTAGAATTTAATTTCAAAATAAGTACACCATTTGCCTTATATACCAATGTTTACTAAAAATAGTAAATTACAAAGAATGAAAAAACCATGATACATTTTGGCCAAAAAAGAGGTTTTTGAGAATACTAACTTGATTAGAAAATACCTCTAAGGAATTTTAAAATGGATCTATTTGGAGGATAAAATACACCATTCAAGGAAGAATCCATTTACAAGTGTATGCAAACAAAACCCTTGTAACCAAAGGAGGTTAAAACCCAAGGGTAAAATTTTAGATCTAAAAATCCATCATAAAAAGTTAAAACCATAGGAGGCTTAGAAGCACTAGATCAAAAAAATTGCATTCACATGAATTAGGTTCACTAAATATTTAACCCTAAAAATATAGATCAGGGAATCTAAAATTAAAGGGGATAGAGATAGACCAAGGTACAAAGGTAATAAACTATCTCTATATTATGTTAATTAAATGTTAAACTTAGATATAACATATGTTAAATTCATTAAATTAAGATAGGCTAAAAATAGTAAGTACAACTATACTAGATATGAAAATGGCAAAGAAATAATGTACTTAGTAAGTTTTGATGATAACATAGTTTTGGATGTAGAATAGGTAAGAAGCAAACTAGAAGATGATTATAGAATAGTCACTAAATTATGGATTGAGTGTTTCTAGAGTTGTATAAATTAGCATTAGCCTTGGATGATTACATCGACACTACTTCTTGAACCTAATGCAAGTGTCCTCTAATAAATACCCACTAGAAAAAGATGCGATCACCTAGTTATTTTTGGGTTTGTCTTCACCTTTGTTTTGGTGCAATTAGATATAGGTCATGGACTCTCACTCCTTGTGAAAATTAAAAACCCTAGTTCTTCATCTTCATAGTGAGTTTGTAAAAAATGGGTTAGTGGGCACATGGTGTCAAGCTAACCCCAAAGACCCTTCTATTAATGAATGTTTCCTATATAACCAATAATTTGAAGAGGTCCTCAAACTGATGTAGTTCTCCCCTAAATGTTAGATTGTGTGTGAATCATGCAATATGTGGAAAGTAAGTACAATAGTGACCTAACTTGTAACTTAGAAAATATATCTCTTAATCTTCTCTTTTAGTAATTCAGACTCATATATGTGTTGTCCCTATGACTGATATAGAAATAGGAGAAAATAAGGAAACTTTTCTCACTTGAGTGCTTGATTGAATTCCTTTTGTAAGTTGTCTAATGAGTAGGCAAGAAGTTTCTAGGTGAGAAATGAGTAAGGATTGATTATGACTATAAACCACTCTTATCAAGAAATAATTCACATTAAAGCACTTAGGCTAACCATTAGGATACATTTCATTTACAAATTATATGACTTTAGGGAACTAGACACTCATGTCAGAGTAGGACACCTACATCGATGTAACTTTATCTATCTAGGATGTTAGTGTCCAAGGAACAAGAAAGTAGGTATAGGCTCAAAAATTATAGAGGTGGAAGATTTAAGCATGATTTAAGCATTTTGGGAAAGATAGTAGGTCTAGGTCATTAACATAAGACTAGATGAACTAAAAGATAGGATAATAGGGCACAAGATAGAGCATATGCGAGGCTTCCCAAAATGGGAGAGATCTATAACTTAGAATAATAGACAAGGTTTAAATTTTCTAAGTGTACAAGATTGAGGTGTTATATTATCCATAAATATCATCTATATTTGTGTTATTTTGATGTGAATTATATTCTTCATAATTCAAATATTATAAGTGTGGATCATAACATTTAGGTCTTATTTTGTCATTAACTTGTAATGAAATAATGTTTAGGTGAATATTCATGTAGTATCATTAGATTCCTGAGGAATAAAGGATGAATCCCTTTCTCTCAATTAAACTTCAATCACATGTAGAAGATAAATATAGTGAGTTTATTTCTGATCATATAAAATATTATTTTAGTGAATTTTAAATTATTATTTTAGAAAGGGAAAAGAAAAACTAAGTACGAGTATGGTTGAAAAACCTGTTTGATTATGCACACATTGAATCAAAATATTATGGAACTCCTCTTTAACTTGGGAGGATGACCTACAAATAAGAAAGCACTAAATCAAACTTCTTTGTTAGACAGATAGTTAAGCGAATCACATAGTGATAGCTAGATCCCAGAAGTAAGAGCTTCCTTATTGGCTGTCAATCTATACATTTTAAAATAATTAAGTTTATAAATAGAAAAGAAAGTACTTGCATCAATAATCAAAAGGTACTAAAATTGAACATAAGAGATACTTGCTAAGAATAGACTATAAATGATTAAAAATAATGATAAGCTAATTAATACTAGTGTTAGATGGTTGGGGTCTACTTCAAAAATTTAGAAAAGGGTTTGTGAATAGGTAGGGACATAGAGAATTAGGTTTGGTTAAGGATAGGTAGGTGAAAATAGCTTGTTGAAATTTACTATGACAATTACCATCGGTAGTTAGGCTAACCGTTGGTAATTAAGGTGACCGTCGATGGTCAAGCTGATCATTGGTGGTTAGATAGATTGTCAATGGTTGAGATAATCATAAATGGTTATTATGTATAGATCTAGGTTGATAAATTGTTAGTTGATGGGATCAAAAAGTGAGATTTTGGGAGATGGGTTGCTGTTGGGCTGAGTGCAAGAATAAAATAAACTAATTGAATACTAAAAATCCAGTACTTATCTAATAAAAATTTGATGGAGTCTGTCATGATTTTGACAAAGTAATAGTACTTGGTACTTTGGTATAGCTATGGTAGTAAGTCAGCTCTTTGATGTAATAGCTAGTTTATTGGATTACTGATGATGATTGATCTAAAAAAAGAAAATTCTAGATATACAAGCTCTTAATGACAATTACAGATGATTTTCACCTCTTTGTTCCTTATTTTTATAGGCAAAGCAAGAGAGTTGCAATAAGGCATGAACTAGACCTCCTAATTTTAACTCATGCATGCAATGGTTCAAAACTAGATTTAGATGAATTATATTTAGAAAATCAAGGTGGATAAGTTTGCATGTTGGTGGTTAAGGAGGTGCACCTTGACTGTCAATGGTTAAGGTGACTGTCGATGGTCAAGGGTGAAGGGTCAAATTAAGTAAAAGCTATGGTTAATCTAGTTTAGTCAAACTAAATATGGTTAGGTTTGGTTAGAATTTAGAAGGTTAAATTGGTCTCAAGGGGGTGCTAAGGTGGTCTAAGGGTATTTTAACACTTGGGAATCATGATGTGTAGATTTTTGGCATCTATATTTTACCCTTTTTTGTTATGTAGCTTGAATTAACAAGATGCAAAACAAAAACCAATATTGGTCAAAGGTCTAGATACCTCGAGTATGGGAGGTGTTCCCCCTCAAACTGGGAGTTGATGAGGTAAAGTAGAATCAGGTGTAGGTTTGATAAGGTGGGTGAAGGTGATGACAAAGGTAGATGTCATGAAGGTAAATGATAGGTTGGGCACTAAAGCACAATTAGGCATACAAGTAGGACAAAAGGTGTGATAGCCAAGATTATGCAAAGATAAGGTTACCATAGTTTATAATAATAAAGGTTGGTATTAGGAGGAAAATGGATGAGTAGACCATGTGACCACATTTAAGCATGGTGGTAGGGTACACTAACATGTCTCCAAAGTGATGTCTATGTTTTGGTGGGTATATAAGGCAAGAAGTGCTCTTAGTGAAAACATAAATGGGTCAAGTTTAATGGGTATCCAAGGTAAGAAGTGATCCTAAGAAGACAAAAGTGGGTCAAGTAAGTAGTGCAAGTTTAAAAAGAGTCAACATGGCAATTTTGTCACTATGATCAAAGGACTAGGCAAAAAGTGTCACAAAACTTACATTAGATGGGTTGAAATGGACCAATGATGAGGTGACAAGGTAATCAGGGTGGGTAGAGAGGGTAGTCTCCATGGGTGGGTGGGTTGATTTGATGATATTTAAAGATGTCTTACTTAATGTAAGAGCAAAAATGGTGGGGCCACCTGACCATCGATGGTTAAGTTCCACAAGGGTGACCATTGATAGTCACCCTGATCATTGATGGTTAGGGTGGAAACCCTAAAAGTCCATAGGGTAAAAGTGAAATGGAATCACTTTTTACCCATTGTTAATTTTTGTATGTGTTGACTTGGAGCTCTATCAATTTTAACACTTTGTAGAGAAGGTGTTTACTAAGGGTGCTTGTTGAGGTGGATGATGATTGCTAGCTAAGTTAGAGGGTAGACCAAGGGGATCAATTAGGATGTAGGGAGTCCATAGGCATGGATGAGGATGAACAAGTCTATAATCAAATCCATGGTGGTGGTTATGAAATATGGTATGGATTTCCCTTAATGTGTTAGCTTATATTTGAATTAGTTAATACATTAGTTAAGGGTAGGTTTAAATTCTTAGGTTTGGATTGTTGTGCCCTAGGTAGGGTTGTTATGGGTTTTGGGTAAATTTGTGGGTAAAAATAGGAATTGGTAGGGTGGGGAGGTAAATTGGGTTGGGCAAGGATTATGGGTAGAAAATTAGGATGTTTTTTTTACATTTAGGTGGTTTTGTAGGGTAGGGAGGGTTTGGGTGATCCATCTTTGGAACACCCAAGTGACTATCAATGCTCGACATCTATATAAATATAGATGCATGACCATCGATGGATGACTAAGGAAGAGAAGGTTTTTTTATAAGTGTTTAAAAAGTTAAGGTAAATGCAATGTGTGAATTTTAGGTATAGGTTGGCATAGAAGGTTTAGAGGGAAAACCTAACAAGTATTGGGTAGATAAGTAAGAAAATAGGTCTATTACTTAAAGGGTAGGGTAGATGATAATGGTGTAGGTAACTATGCCATGTTTTTGAATTGGTGTAGGCCAAAGAGTAGATACAGATGCACAATTAAGTACCACATATCTTCATAGAGATCCAATAGGGGATGACCCTAGTTGATTAGGCCCACATAGAGGAGGTGGGGTTGGGAGCAATGAGGCACTAACATCATGTGCCTCAAGATTCATCCATGGTTGTAGTATTCATCAAAAGATGGGATCCTGCTATGAAAACCTTCCTATTGTTGACTAGTGAGATGATCAATTACTGAAAGATGTATATAGGATCACTCAACTTCTACTCTATGATGATCCAATCTATCATATAGAGTGAGAAGAGTGGGATGATCACATCAAACCTTTGTATGAGGATGATAGTGATTAGGTCAGATGGCATATTGGGGGTTTAGGTATAGTGATTTATATAGGAGGGCTCCAAGTGAGAGGAGACTCATGACCATGCTCATGATTTCTATTTCATGTTTTGTACTCCTTAACTTAAGAAAGAGAGGTTCCAATACTTACTATTGGGGGTGTTGTTTGAGATATTTCTAGGTCAAACTGTATTTAGTTGGGTGCCTATTTTACTAGTGTGTGTGTGTGTGTGTGTGTGTGTGTGTGTGTGTGTGTGTGTGTGTGTGTGTGTGTGTGTGGAACTATATGGGTTCAGAGGCCACAAAAGGTATGGCATCAGTGTTGGCCTGGTTCTAAATTGCTAGGCCTATGAGCATATCTAGATGCTTAGGCTAGTTAGATTTCTATGGGTAGGTTTCACACAAATTGAGTTCCCCATTAGCTTTATGTAGTGGAGAGGGGATTTTGTCATGTTAGGGGTAGGAGGTGGTGCACATGATGTGGAGTGGTTCAAGGGTGCACTAGTGATAGGAGACATCACTTGGAGGCCTTATGTACAGTTTCTAATATGGCTTAGCTACAAGAGGTGGACACTTTCTCTTTAGAGCTACAGATGGATACTTGATAGGTGGGATGGGGAGGTAGAGATAATAGTTTGGCTTGGTATAGGGAATTCTAGGTCCATTTCCTAGGTACAAGCAAGAGAATTCAGAGATCTTATTGTTAGACCCACATCCTATGCTAAATTTTCTAGACTACAAGGAGATACCAATTAGGGCATAGATAGATAATGCTAGGTTTATATATGGGTACATGACATGGTACCATCCTATATATGGATCTACAAAAATTGGTGGGGATGATGGAGGTGTGAGGTTAATGGCCATGGATCTGGATAGCCCTAATGGATAGGCAAGAGTGGCTTTAGCCATTACACATGGATAAGTTACAGTAATACAGGGGTAGGAGGTCACATTGTAAGGTTATATTGATACACTATAGGTTCAAGTTTCTACCTTACAGGATCAAGTTGCTACCATGATAGGTGAGAGGGACCAGGTCAGGACCTTACTAGGCTTGGTGACCTAGGAGAATGAGTCTCTGAGGTAGAGAGGAGGAAGAGTAGCAGTAGCATAGATAGTCCCATTGGGCACCATATCCATGACATAATACCTAGATATAATGGATGAGCTATGATACTATAAGGCCAAAGTTTTGACATAGTGTCTATAAGATCCTTGATGGGGTGAATATAGGGATAGATTGGTAGGCAGTGTCAGTGTGGTGACACCAGGGTAGTGGGAAACATCTATAGCTAGATAGATATGGATAGATAGGGGATTGACATGCATAGTAGGTGTACAGGCACTAGGATCCAACAATTCTCTAGGAGGTAATGGTGCCCCTGGGGCATAGGTATAGCTAGATTATGATGTTTTATATAATTTTGATTTTGACCTGCAAGATGATGTAGTGATATGTGCATTTTGAGAGAGAGACATGTTTATCTGCTTATACACATTATGATATTTGACTCATGATATATATATATATATATATATATATATATATATATATATATATATATATATATATATATATATATATATATGAATATGATATTTGTTTATGCTCATGTTCATGGTTTGATGTTGATGTTTAATGCTTATGATGTAATGTTTTACTACTTATGGGCTATGCTTATGTTGTTATTGATATATGCTTAGCTAGGCCTAAGATGGATTTGATATGTGGTTATGCTTCCTAGTTGCTTACAATATGCTAAATATTTAATGAGTATTTACTACATTACTTAGATTTAGACATGTAGTGGAAAATGGTTGCTTGTTTTAATTGCTTATGGATGTCATGATATTATCATGCTTGGTATGGTTATGATTGTTTTTAATTTTTAGGATAAAAAACATGAGGTAATTTAATTAAAAACACAAGATGGGAGACTAAATAATATAATCAAAAGACAAATGTCATAATGAAAATATTAACGAGTCACGATAGGATAAGAAGAGGGCACAATGCTTCTTTTTTGACAAGGACTACAACAAAATCAAAGTTGGATTAGCTTAATGAATATAAGCCCTTCTAATGCTTTGTATTATCATTCATTAGTTGGTTAAGAAGGTGTCTTGACCACATACTTCCAAGTAAGCTCAAAAATCCTTTGCATATAGTGTAAAAAAGGGGGGATGGATGAAAATGGAACCTTCCTGTAAAACTAGCATGCCTCTTCTGTAAGTGTCCAAAGAGTTAGTATAAACAAGTATATGCCAAACTATGTATACTAATCAATATGAAAAGTCTACTTGTGGAATCTAATTATGGATTCCACCTTATTTTACTATTGTGCTGATTGTGGCTTTCACATTAGTGTGCTTCTATTATGATTTTGATAATGGCTCTATTATTGATTATTGTATATGGGAATTTGATCGATATAGGAAGATTCAAAGAAATTATTATTCTTTTAAAAAAAATGCTTTACTCAACCATAATTCAAGGAAGCATTCAAAGTTTATTAGCTTTCTTTAATGTTTTTTGATAATTATCCTTCAAGGGAGCAATCCACCTTACATTTTGGCAATTTTAAATAAATTTTCAGTAACTATCCTTCAATGGAGTAGTCTTTGAATGCTAGGAAGGACCCATGAATGTTAATGATAGGGGTTTTTACTTTTGATTAATTTGATCTTGCTTAGATAGGCTTAAGGGTTCACCTTTATGAAGGCAAAACTAAAAGCATAAGAAGGTTGATTAGGTGTAAAGAGGTTTAGGTGACAATGATCATGAGAATCCATCCTAATGAAGGGGTGAAAAGTACCATGAGAACCATGCCATGGGTAGAGTTATGGTACCCATTATTAAAGATAAGGCTATGATGGTGACAGATTATCACATGATTCAATTTTAATTGATTGTCCCTAAAATAGGGAGATGGAATGTGGGTGGATAGCAAGGGATGAGATTAAGTTAAACTAAAGGTGAACTTGATCTTTTTTAACAAAATAATGGATGTAGATGCAAAAAATTAAGGGACTCATGTTCTGGGTGGCCTTCAAGAGAAGACAACTAATAAGCTCCTGATCCATACTTGTGGGTTATAATATAGGGTCCACGCCAATTAAAAGCAAACTTGTCCCACTTGATTTTCTCCATATTGGTGACATGTTGATTTTCTTTCAGGATGAGATCTCTAATGTTAAACTCTTGTAATTTAAGGTTTTTTTATAGGCATTCTTGATATTCTCTTGATATACATGAAGATGGGTAAGGGATGCTAAATGACATCATCAAGTAGCTCAAGTTGGGCTAAGTGGTGTTGATGATAATCACTCTTAGAGATGAGATCTTGCAAAGATATTTGAAGAGATGGGATTTGGACTTCAAGAGGAAAGACAACCTCTAATTCAAACATAAAAGAGAAAGGGTGGCACCTATAGGGTTTTGAATGCTAGTACGGTATGCCCATAAGGTGAAGGGGATGTGCAAATGCCAATCTCAACCAGAGGCATTGACCATTTTAGTTAGCATGTTATTAAGAGTTTTGTTAGAGGATTCTACCTATCCATTAGCTTGAGAATAATAAGGTGAGGAAAAACTTAAATTAATGTTGAATGTATCACATGGACCCTGGACTTGATTTTTCTTAAAGGATTTACCATTGTCAATGATAATCTTATGAGGAACAATAAAGCAATAGATGATGTGATGGTTGATAAAGTCGATAATATTTTTTTCTTTGGTTGAGAATAGAAGAATAACTTCTACCCACTTGGTAAAATATTTGGTCATAGTGATGATAGAGTGATGTTACTATGAGAAATGGAGATTAATTTCACCAATGAGGTCTAGACCCCATTGCAAAAAGGGATAGAAATTGGTAGGAATGTAAAAACTATGGCTTGGTGCATGATGAAAATTAGTGTGTTGTTGACATTTGACACACTTTTTCATGTAATAAAAACATTCTTGGTCAAGGGTAGGCCAATAATATCCAAAGTAAAGTATGTGCTTAACTACAATGAGGCCACTAAAGTGTCCCCCACAGATACCACTGTGCATTTCCTTGATAGCGTGATATGCTTCATGACTACGTAGGCAATGAAAGAGGAGTCCATCAAAGCCACATTTAAAAATAATTCATCCCATAATGGTATAGCATGAGGTACTCTAGATAAATTCTCTTCAAGCATTCCTAGATAGGCTAGAAGGAACTATTTTAAGGTTAAGATAGTCGAAGGTCTGTTGATACCAAAGGCCAAGTTGGGTCTTTTACACATTGAAAATGGTGGGAGAATATAGTTTAAAATAATAAGGATGGGTGATTTTCACACAAAACAATAGATAGTTTAGAATTTGAGGGTGAAAATGGTATTTGAGAGGTAAGGGAAGCCATGGTGTCGACAAACTTATTAGTAGATCATAGGGTTGATTAGATGTGGTAGTGTTTAAAGGATGTTAAGAGTGTGTCAACTAATTACTTGTACTATTAAAAAACATCATTATTACATTGGTAAGAGTTATTTATTTGATTAACCACAAGTTTGGAGTAAGATGTTAATCATTTTGACTCTTAGGGCTAAGACAACTTGAAGGCCTATCACTAAGGCTTCATACTCAGCCATATTGTTGGTATATTCAAAATCAAGTTTGAAGGACAAAGGGAGAGGTTTATTGGCAAAGGGGATAAAGATTATACACACTCCCCCACTATGTTGACACTTTGATCCATCAAATAACATGGTGACTTGATAGGTGAAATCCACTTGAGAAAGGGTCATGATGGATTCATCAGGGAACTCAAGAGAAGGAAGTTGGTTGCCTGCTAATGGTGCTTCATATAATTGGTTAGAAATGAATTACCCCTTAATTAAATTTTACTAGAAGAACTCAAGGTCAAAATATACTAAGATCATAAGCCACTTGGCCATACATTGGTTTTGGTATGGCTTGGAGAGCATGTACTTGAGTTGGTCAGTGTTGTTTATGACAAGTTTTATGGTTAAGGAGGTAGTGGAAAAGTTTGGTGGCCATGAATACTAAATCTAAGTAAAGATTCTCAATATGGGTGTACCAATTCTTGTATTCTATAAGAATGTGGTTAATGTAATATACAACTTTCTCTCTTGTTTCTCATCTTGGTGAGCCAACATTGCCCCTAGGTAATGGTCAGTAGCAAAGATATATAGGTAGAAAGGTTAGTCATCCTTGGGAGGGTTAAGGATAGGTGGAGATAAAAGGTAATTTTTGAGAGAATCAAAGGCCTTTTCATAGTTTCTATTCCATTTAAAAGAGACAACCTTATTTAGAAGGTGGTGGAAGGGTTGGCATCGATCAAAAAGCTGGGAGATAAAGCAATGAATGGATTTGAGTTTCCCTTATAAGCTACCTAGCTCCTTGAGGTTGATATATGATTGATTTGATCTTGGTGGGATCGAATTTGATTCCATGAAGGGAAATAATAAAACCAAGAATCTTTCTTGACAAGACCCTAAAAATGCACTTCTTGGGGTTAAAGTGGATGTGGTAGTGGATGAGGCATTCAAAGATGATCTTAAGAACAACCAAGTGATCTTTTTAGAGTTTGGATTTTCTAAGAAGGTCATCCACATAGTCCTTAACAATCTTATGGATAAGATCATGGAAGAAATAGGTCATGGCACATTGGTATGTTGCACCAGTGTTATTTATCTCAAAAGACATGACTCTATAGAAAAAGATTCCCCAAGGGTGGTAAAGGTGATTTTATGCTGATCTTTAGGAGTAATTAGGATCTAATTATAACCTAAGAATCCATCCATGAGAGATAAAATCTCATGATCAACTGTAAGATCAATAAGCTAGTTGATGCTCAATAGAGGAATGCCATCTTTATGGCAAGCAAGGTTGAGGTCATAAAAATCCACACAAATGCATAGTCCCACTCTGGCTTTTGTGATAGGTATGACATTCAAGACCCATTGGGGGTAGTTAATGGGTTGAATGAAATTGACAGATAGAAGATATTGAAGCTCTTCTTTGAAAATAAGGGCTATGTGAGGATGCATGCATCAAAGATTTTACTTAATAGGCTTGGCATCACAATGAGTGACTATGTTATGGGTGGAAATGGTGGGGTCAATTCCAGTCATATCGCTATAAGACCAAGCAAAGGTTATGTTGTGGTCTTGAAATAAGGAGGGGAAGTCTTAAAGTTTTTTATAATTCAATGATTGGCCAATTTTAACCATGTGAGGGTTGGTTAAAGTACCTAAGTTGATATCCATGGTGTATTCATTCAACATAGTCAAGGTATCAGGAGGAAAGAATTTATGGATGGAAGAATTTTGGGAACCAAAGTAGGTGAGGATGAAATAATCATCCTAGCACTAAACAATGTTAATGGTAGGAGAGTCTTTTTCTATCATCTCAGGATGGGTCAAAATGATAGTCACGATCACCCCTTCTTTTTGATAAGTCAGGGGTCTAAGGTTGATCATGTTGATAAAAAAAATTTTAGGTGGGATGATGTCATCATCCTCACATACAAATAGGGGATAGGTTAGTGAGGAAGGGGTATTTTACTCAATAATGGTGGTGGTAGGTGGTTTGGGTTCCTTCTGGTTAGGTAGGATGAAACCAAGTTTGTGTTTCTCATGAGGCTTCCTAGTTTCAACAATGATCAATTAAAGTGGGCCATACTCATATTAGTTAAGACCAAATCCTTTCTAAACATACCGATGGAGGTATGTCTTGGTGAATCTTGATTTATCTAGGTAGGAGAAACTGATAGTAAATAGCCTAGGTGAAAGAGAGGTGGTAAAAATGCTAAGGATTTTATCAAGTCCCCCATAGACAAAATGGGTATGATGGGAGGGAAGTCTAAAGGGAATGATAGTTCTAACATTTGGGTCATATCCTGGATGGTTGGTGAGTTGCCCATACTCATGAGGAGTAAAGAAAGCATCAAGGGATAAAAGGTGATACTCCCCCAATGAAAGTTAATAGAACTTTGATTCCAAAGGGTCCATGGTGGGGATTTGGTGTGAAGGGATAGAGGAACTAGTCAATGCCTCATTAGTGGAAGGGGATATGATATCTACTTTGGTGGTTCAAGGTTGGGTTTTAGCTATTGAGGGTGTGTTGGATGGGGGTATTAGGACATCATTAGGGTGATAGGTCATGTTTCATGTCAAGAAAGGACTTGGGCCAGCTTGGATGGTGATGACCTAGCCTTCGTACTAAAACTTGACACAATGGTGAAGGGTGGAGGGGACATAACCCATGGAAAAGATCCAGGGTCATCCCAACAAAACATTGTACTAGAATTCACCTTTCACTACATAATAAAGTTCAAGGAGTGTACAGGGTCCTAGATGGATATGAAGGACAATAGTTCACAAGGTAGTGGCCATGGTATTGTTGAATGATCAAAGAATGGTCAAGGCCTTAGACATGACATTGTTTGGTAAGTTGAGTTGGTTGTCAATGTGGGAAGAAATGATGTTAATGTTATCTCCCCCATAAATCATGACCTATTTGATGTAGGTTTGGTTGTTGTAAGAAGTAATGAAGAGAGGGGGATTTGGGTCCTTGGGATGGATGGAAGGTATTTCCAAATCCTTGAAGGTAACAAGGTTATAAATTTGAAGGGCACCAATAAAGGCTAATAGAGGTTAAGGGTATTCAAGTTGGACCTTAATGGATTGCAAAAACTCTATTAGTGCTTGCGGTGATAGGGAGAGGTAGAGATCAACTCATACAAGCTCATCTTCTCTGGGGTCTATGAAGTTGCTTGAGGATAACTCTCCTGATGGATTCTAAGGGGTTAGATTGGGAGACACCTAAAATAGACAACTTAGGTTTGGTTGAATATGGAGATGATTAAGTGTGGGTTGGTTGGGAGGTTGAAGATAGATACATCTATAGAATGGACACTTAGCCCTTCCCTTATCCTTTTGCTATGATCCCATGACCATGTTTATAGTATGGATAAAAGGAGAGGTTGTGGTAGGAGATTGGTCAAAATCATCTTCAATCTTAGGTGAGAGTGGACTAGGTAAGTGTTGGGTAGGTATGGTTGTTGGTTAGAGTGGTATAGGGCTCATAGGATGTTCATATATTAATAAATCATCCTCATCATAAATCCAGTGGATATTGGTTTGGAGAGATTTTTAGTTCTTTATGTCATGGATGTGTGTCATATGATAAGAACACACTTGGTGGTCATTATACCAGATGGATTTTGAAGTTAGAGGGTCAAAGGGCCTAATAGGAGGTAACACCAAACAAGAAGTTTGTAATAACCTATGGAAAATGGTCAAGTAGGATTTAGCTAAAGGTGGTAAAGGTGTAGTGGTCTTTACTTTGATGGTTGAGGTAAAAGGTTACTTGGGAAGATGTTTGATGGTAGGTGCTTTGAGTAGGGTGGTATGCTTGGTTGATGGCTTTGGTTTAGGAAAGGAGGTTAATGAGCTAGAGGTGGAGGATCACAAGGTAGGTAGCTTAGGTATTTCTAGTGTGATGAAGAGAGGTGCATTAAAAAGCAATTATGAAGGTATAACCAAGAGATGTGGTGGGGTTTTGGTATAGATAATGAGATTCATACCCAAGGTAGAGGGATGAGGTCTTAAAATGGAAGGCAAGGTTGAGGGAGGTAAAATTTGGGGCTTCAAGATTTTGGGTGGTTTTACCTCTTTGGTTGCCTTGGTTTAGTGCTTGGTTAGTGGGTTTGAAGGGGTTAGGTCCACTTTCATAAATGTGTGACTAAGGTTTGATGTAGGGAAGGTACTAAGGCTTTTTGTTACTTTAGTTGGGGTGATAGAAGAGGGTTTGGTCATTTAGGTCTTGGCTGACTTAGGTGGTTGGGGGTTGGTTGGTTCAGTATAGGTCTTGGTTGGTTGGTTGGAGGTTTTAGTTGGTTGGGTAGATATAGTAATAGGTTGGTCAATAGAATTGGTAGGTTGGTCTACCAAAGAAAGGGTTGGAGGTTCTAGTCTGGTAATATAAGGGAGACCTAATTACTATCAAAAGGTAGCCTAGTCTAAGTTGGGTTTGGAAACAAATTCCAATCTCTGAACTAGATGAGAGAATGGTTTATAGATCACTTTAGCTCCCTAGGTAGTAGGTTCGAATGATAGACCCATAGGTTGGGGAAGGGGGGTGGTAACCTTGTCCTCTTCCTTAATTAAAGGATGCAAGGTTGAGATAGGTGGCTCCTCTATGGGAGGAGTGGACATAGGGATTTCTTCCTTGAGAATTATCTTCAAAGGAGGGGTGGGTTGCATGGTAGTTAAAGGTGAAGGTGAGGTAATGATGGTTGCTTGTTTTGATATGTTAGTTGAAAGGGAGGATAGTGGCTCCACTACCTCAATAAGTGGAGAGGGATAGGATGATGCTTCCTCATTTTGAGTGTCCAAAGGAAATGAAGGTAAGTTCACTATCTCAATAAATGGAGGAGGTGGAGGATCAAAATATTGGGTACTAGGTGGTTCAGTAATGAGTGCATCAAGGACCATATTAAATGTATGGGTATCATGAGAACACTCAATGTTATTTCTCTCATTCTTGGTAGGAGCATGGTTTGGGAAGGGTTGTTTGAATTTATTAAGGGCTAAGTTTGATGGTGCATTAGGGTTGTCTAATGTAATCTCCCCATTGTCAATGAGGGATTAGACAAGGCTCTTGAAGGTATTTCACCTACTGATGTCATGTCCTATTACCTAATAAAATTCACACAAATCATTCTCATTGAACTAACTAGGTGTAGGATGAGAAGCATCAAGTTGCTGAGGAGGCTTGATAGGAGGAAGTTGAATGATTTTGGATTTCAGTAACTTCTCCAAGATAGAAGCATATGATTCTTCAAATGGGTTGATTTTATTTTGGTTGTTCCAGTTTTGGTTCCTCATGTTTTATTTTGAGGAACTAGAGGAATTTGGTTGGTTGATGTAAGGTAGAGGAATGACATTAAGGACAACTGTATTTGTAGTGCCTTTACTTTTGGTCTTGGTATTAGACTGGTTGCTTGACTTGGAGGAAGAGGCCTCATTGGTTTTGTAGGTTGAATTATTATTTTTGAGCTTTAGCTTTCCTTCATCAATGGCTTGATTTTATAACTTACGTGCCATGGTAAAAACTACATCAAAATTTTGGAATCTTTAGACAGGAAGTGTAGAGGAGATATGATTGGCACATGCCCGAGTAAAGAGCTCTATGAGTTTGAGTTGAGGTAGGGAGAAGGAAATTTGGTTAATTAGGTTTCTTCAATGAACCATAAAATTGGCAATGGATTCATCCTTAAACTACCAGATAGTGTAGATGTCAATGATAGAAAATTTATTGAAAATATTGATCTAAAAGTGGTCCAAGAAGGTTTAATCTAATTAGGTGAAGGAAAAAAAGGAGTGCTTGGGTATGGTACTATACCAATCTAATGCCAGACTAGCTAGGGACATGAGGAAGGTGTAGAGAAGGAGAGCATCATTATAGGTAATGAGATAACAAGCATGAATAAATTCCCTAAGGTGTTGTTGGGGATCCTCTTTACTTTGAAATTTAAAGAGCTTGGGAAGTTCCCATTGGGGAGGATATGGCCTAATAGGTACAGATGGATGGATGAGCTCGTTATAGTTTTGCTCATATGATAAAATGTTGTGAGTAACCAAAATGGATGAATATAAGGTGGTTATATTGTCCATAAGAATATTCATTATTCATGTTTAGGGATGTGTACCCATAAGGTTATATGATGCATACTACATCGATGGTTAGGAGACATACTGATAGTCGGTAGAAGGTTGGCAGGCTACCACATATTGTTAAGTGGATGCTAATGGTTGGGTGGAATAGAAATAAGGGGAGGTAGATGTAGGTGCTTGGGTAGTGGGTATGGGTACATGCCCTTTTAGGTTAGGGATGTATCCAAAGTTTGGTGTGAGGGGTGTTTTTTGGATAAGAGTGGTAGTTGGGTTAGTGACCGATCAAAGGGTGGTGATCCTTATACTAATCAGTGGTAAGATAGAGGGTATGGACACCACAAGGATTTAAAGTGGAGTAGTGGTTAATGGATTAGGGGTAGATAAAGGAAGGTTGATATTTCTAGAGGTAAGCACTCTTATATTGAAGGAGTGGTTGGTAGGATTGGAAAGTATAAGGGTAATAGTAGTTTGGGTTGGTTGGTTTTCTATGGTAGTATCGAAGGGGTTATTGGTTGATGAGGAAGATTGGGTAGTCAATGGTTGGGTGGTAATCATGTAAATATAGGTACTCCCCATGAGGTGGAGAGGCATGTCATAATGTAGATCCATGGGTGGGGCTGAAGTTAAGACATGGTTGTAAGATAATGTTGCAAGGTTATAAGATTGTTATCTAGCAAAGTGGAAAAATATACATCTCCTTAAAGAAAATCTTGAGGGAAAGTAGGACTTCTCAAGGGGTGAGGAGCGTCTATTGGTTTATAAATGTATTCCATGGATGAAGAGGTAGGTTGGCTTGGTGACGGGTTTTTCTCTGCAAGGTTATTACACTATTGGTGAGTGAGAACCATACGAGATAGGGGAGAGAGAAATCATAAAAAAACTCACCACTCAAACAAAGAGAAGATACGAAATGATCAAATAAATAAAATCACACTCTAAAAGAGATTTTAAGCCCTAGAGTTTTAATTAATCTCACATTTGGCTTATGCCTTAAGAAGGTGTGTGACTGAAATTGGTTTATAGAGAGGGTACTAGAAAGGAAGTCTAAATTTAGTTTTAGGTTGTGTTTAGGCACTAAAAAGAATCTATATTGGAATCAATACATGTATTGGTATTGGGTCCTACCCCCTCACTTCACACACTGTAGTGATAAGGGTGTCAGGTGCTTAGCCAATGTATATTGATATCTAAAGATTAAACTCAACCAAGGATTTGAGTTGGTTCTCCCCTTGGTAATGACCTCCAAGTGGGATTATTAGGAAAGGGTAAGACTACTGCTAGGTGATAAAATCCCAGTTGGGCCTTTTCTCAAGTTTATTTGATGTATAATTGATGAAAGTGGTTTGGTTGAGTGTGTGCAACAAAGAGTGAAGCTATGATAGATTGCTTTGTTTTTAAGTTAAGTTATGTGAACTAAAATTTCAAGTAGTCGATGTATGCACTTAATTTAAATCCCAAAAGAAAATTTTGATTTCATTAATGAGCATAGAATAGAGAAAGAATGTAAGAAAACAAGAACCCAAGTAAAGACATAAAGGTCCCATCGGGCATGCCAAAATGTTTCAGTGAATTTCAGCTTATTATTTCAGAAAAGAAAAAGAAGAAACTAAGTACAGATATGGTTGAAAATCCTATTTGATTTTGTGTGCATTGAATCAAAATATTATGGAGAGTTCCTCTTTGGATTGGGAGGATGTCTTGTAGATAAAAACTTATAGATAAAAAAACACTAAAGTAAACTTGTTTGCTAGATAGATAAGCGGATTACCTAATGATAGCTAGATCCCATAATCAAGAGCTTTCTCGGGGGCTATCAATCCATATATTTTTAAACAATTAAGTTTAAAAATAAAAAATAAATTACTTACATAAATAATCAAAAGGTATTGAAATTGAACACAAGAGATACTTGCTAAGAATAGACTAGAAATGATTAAAAATAGAAATAAGCTAGTTAATACTAGTGCTAGATGGTTGGGGTTTGCTTAAAAAATTAGAAAGGGGTCTATAAATATGTAGGGACATAGAGAATCATGTTTAGTTGAGGGTAGGTAGGTGAAAAAAACTTGCTATAATTTATGATCACAATGACCGTCAGTGGTTGGGCTGACCATCGACGGTTAAGGTGACCGTCAGTGGTCAAGCTGACCATTGGTGAATGGATAGATCATTAGTGGTTGAGACAACTATCGATGGTTATTATGTGTCTATCTAGGTTGATAAATGGCTCATTGACATGATAAAAAAGGGAGATTTTGAGAGATGGGTTGGTGTTGGGCTGAGTGCAAAAAGCAAATAAAGTAATTGAATGTTAAAAATCAAGTACTTATCATACAAAAAGTTGATCGAGTGATTGATTGAGGTGGTTGACTCATTGATGGAGTTTGGCATGATTTTGATAGACTAATGGTACTTGGGACTTTGGTGGAGTTGCAACAACAAGTTAGCTCTATGACGTAATAGATGGTTTACTAGATTGATGATGATGATTAAACTACAAAAAGAGAATTTTGGATGTACAAGCTCTTTATGACAATTGTAGATGATTTTCACTTCTCTGCTCCTCTCTTCTTATAGGCAAGACAAGAGAGTTGTAACAAGGTGTGAACTAGGCCTCCTAATTTTAACTTGTACATGCAATGATTTGCAACTAGATTTAGATGAGTTGTATTTAGAAAATCAAGGTGGATAAGTTTGCATGTTGGTGGTTAAGGAGGTGCACCCTGACCATCGACAGTTAAGGGTAAAGGGTCAAAATGGTTAAAAGCTAGGGTTAAGCCAGTTTAGTCAAACTAATAGTGGTTAGGTTCGGTTAGGGGTCAAAAGGTTAACTTGGTCCCAAGGGGGTCCTAAGGTAGTCTAGGGGTATTTAGACACTCAAAATTATAGTGTGCATATTTTTAGTGTCTACAAATATATAGTTGTAACTCTTAAAGTAGTACCCTGATTCAACTATTTTTTCACACACTTGACTTATTCGTACATTTGAGAATTAATTCAAGGAGGAAGGAGAGTTAATACACCACATTTTTCAAGTCAAATCTACACAAAGATTGTATGACCCTACTCAACATTAGTCTACACAACTGCCTATAAATTTTCATAATAAAAAAAGATGTAGAAGATAAAATCAGTGCTTAGGTACATATTTGGTAGTAACACGGACACACATTTGGAAACATGTTGATTTTCTACCATACACTTTTGACAATCTGTCGATTTTATCCCAATATAGTACCCAATATAGATTTAATATATAATAATAAATTCAACCATAGATCCCAAATCCAATCACATATTTATAAAACAAAATCCAAGGGTTTCAGATTTGATCATTTTTATTTACTTTCATTGTTCTTCCTTGTTCAGTCATTGTATTGTTCTATTTGTTCATATTTTAGCCATTAAGGTAAATTTAATTATTTTTAAGACTATATTATTGATGATATCCATTATGCATCCCTATTAATTATTTTTGTATTGAGTAGTCAATCTAAAACTACAATAATTAACACAACATTTTGTAAAAGGAAATAATATTGAATGGATACATTATTTAAATTGATTGTGAAATATATACTTGTTATTTACTTATAAAGTATATAGATTTTTGGTTTTTGATTTATGATTTTATTTTATAAATTTTCTAATATTCTTTTCATTTTGTTTTATATAGGGGAAGCACCAAATCTACTCATATTTAAATAAGAATAACACTTTTAATTATAAATGGGAGATCAAGATCATTACAATTTTTTTACTTCTTGCAATGCATGTGAGTCCCAACCAATTTTAGGTAGTGAGGGTTTTAACACTAGAGACAATTAAGGATATGTTAGTGCTATTTCTAATGGTTGAGAAGATGCTAGTGAGTGGTGGGATAATGTAGATAACCTCAATCATGATAATAATGTTGTGTGGAGACAATCATGGCTAAACTTTATAAATATATTTTTAAATTATAGTATTATGAGTTTCATTTTATTATTGTATTATTTTATTATCATATTTATTTTTTTAATGTGTGGTTTAATATTTAATTTATGTTTCCATTCAAATTTACTTAAAAATTCATATTTATATTTCACAACTATATAATTATATATAGTAATTATAATTATATAATAAGGTATCTTTATTTTACAATTAACAACATTAAATATTTTTAATTAACTAAAAATTACTATTTTTAATATAATTTAAAAAATTAAATTTAGATTTAAAAAACAATTCAAATCAACTTAGTGTTTCAATTAAAATTGAAATTAGTATTGTATTTAAATTTACTTTTAGTGATAAATTTAAAGTCACCTTAATAATATAATTACAATCATTTTTGTTGATGGATTTAAAGTCATCTTAGTGATAGAATTGCAATCACATTTGTTGATTAATTTAAAGTCAACTTAGTGATGGATATAAAATTACTCTTGGTGATGAATTTAAAATCACTTTATAAATATATTTAAAGTCACCTTAGTGATGTTGGCTAACATCAACCTGAGGACAACCCTAACGTCACTCTAATATTAGGCTTTGTTCATAGGGTGACTAAAGCATCATTGTAGTTAATGTAGCATAAGAACAATTTTAAACATGTTTTTAGAATAAAATTTGGATTCCAATCTTTTTTGTTTTGTGAGTTAAAAAAAAATATAACTTAAAAATATTGTAATCTTAAAAAGATTTGGAAATTTTGAAAGATTTCTTCCCTCAAAATAAAATATTAGTTTATTATATATTATAATACGATTGCTAAATATTATAATATAATTCATCATATATAATTTACTTTACTTAAATATTACTCATTATATATTATATATTTGAATTACATAATTAAAAGTATTAAATTTTGTAAATAATATTATAAATAAAAAAAAATAAATTAAAAAAAATAAAAACTTTAATTCAATAAAAAATAATTATAATAAAAACTTAATGTTACATAATAGAAGGTACTAAATTTTGATAAATAAAGTATCATAAATCTTCTGAAAAAAATAAGAAACTTCAATAAAATAAAAATAATAATTATAATGAAAATTTAAATCTTCTTTTATTTAATGGAAAAAAATTAAATCAAAATACTTTTGATTAAAAATAACAATATATATTTAATAAAACATTTAAAAATGTCCTTAAAACATTTCACGCATTAAATAATTACATTCAATATTTTACAATAAATACTTTTAATAGAGTGAATATTCCCCCGTCATCTCTCTTAGGGTTTCATAGTTGGAATGGACTTTGCTTATCTATATAAAGAAGCTGGTGGTTGTAATATGATCATGGTGGGAAGAAATGAAGCCCAATATGACAATGTTTATGCAACATATTTAATTCTATCTAAGTTGTACCTTATTTAGCTAACTAGCAGCATATTAATAAAGTTGGGTGATTTATGTTGTAAATGAGCCTCCTTTTTTTCCTTTGTTTTTTTCAATTTTTTTCCCTTTCTTATTTCTTTTTTAAAAGAAATGTGTAAATGTATCATGGCAAGAGTTTCTTATAAAATCTTTTCTCTATAGTATGGAATGTGAAATTATATGATATCAAATGGATAAGTTACCGGAGAAGAAATTAAATAAATTACTGGAGAAGAAATTAAATAAACTATTGGATACAAATATTAAATTAGTTTAATTTTAAAAAAAAAATGAGAAATGAATTTAATTTTAATATTTTAATTTATTATTATTTTTGAAATCTTGTTAGATATTTCTTAAATATATATTTTTAAAGAGAAAGGAATTTAATTTTAGATATTCTAATTTATTATTAATTTTGAAATTTTGTTGGAAATATTTTTAATATATATTTTTTAAATGAGAAATGAATTTAATTTTAATATTTTAATTTATCATTATTTTTGAAATTTTGTTGGACATCTTTAGTATATGGAAGAAATATGTTATCAACATATTTATATTTTTTAAATTATTTAATAATTAATTTTTTTCTTCAATGTAAAAGATTTCACGTGAATATTAAATATGATATAAAGTCTTTTCTTTTTCATAGATTTTAATTGATTTTTTAAAAAGATTTTTAAAAGTTTTTAAATTTTATTTTAATGAAAAATAAATTTAGTTTTGATATTCAAACTTGTTATAACTTTTTAAATTTTGTTGGACATCCCTTTTAACATATGGAAAAAACATTCTAACAATTTATGTTAGTTGTAATAATTTTTATCTTTTCTAAAAAATTTAGTTTAAAAAAAAAATTAATATTATTGAAATTATAAATTAAATGATTATCGTCAAATTTTTTGAAAGTTTTTAAAGTAAAAGTTTTAAACATATTATTTTTTTATGTATAATATTTTTAATTTTTTTGTGAACATTAATATTATTATTTTATTTTACCTTATTAATTTATAACTCAATGAAATTTATGTTAAAAACGATATTCTTGATATAAATATATACCTCTTCTAACTTAACCAAATCTCTTGTAGCTCAACCAAATTACATTATGATTTAGACCATCAAGATAATATTAATTATAGTTAAGAAAATTATAGATCCATTACCACATTTTTCTACATAAATAATATTTCTAAACTAAAAAAATAAACAAATCAAATATCAAATAAATTTTATTTTTATTTTTTTATATCTTTAAAAAAATAAATAACAATCAAAACTTATTATTTTTTAATGATTCGGAAGAAGATAGGGTTGAATCTCAATTCAAATTTTAAAACTTAAATTATTCTTAATGATATGTTAGAAAATGAAAATTAAAAATACTTAATTTAAAAAAATAAAAATAAAAAAATAAATATTATATATTCTATGATAATAGTTATATAAAATTATATTTTAATATTAAATTAATGTTCAATATTTATTCATATGTTATTTAACAATATTTCCATATGATTTTCTCTTCTAAATTTAATCCAAGAATATATTTTAGAGTTTCTACTTTTCTATTATTATATTTTTTCTTTTCTACATCTTTAAATTCATATAATGTAATTTTATGAAATTGTACCCTTAAAATTATTTTAATGTCACATGTTGTTTAATAATATTTCCATATGATTTTTTCTTCTAAATTTAATCCACGAATATATTTTAGAGTTTCTACTTTTTTATTATTATATTTTTTCTTTTCTACATCTTTAAATTCATGGATAATGTAATTTTATGAAATTGTACCCTTAAAATTATTTTAATGTAGTTGTAACATATATAAATAGATTTCAATAACACATATATATTCAATTAATTTTAATTAGATCAAATAATTTACATAAAAATTATTTTTTTTAATTTATTCATTTCAAATTTTGAAGTATGGAAAATATGTATAAGATTTAAGATTATTTAGTTTCATTTATCAAAAGGTAATATTATTGAAAAAGTTGTAGTCTAATTGGTAAGGATGATGATTGTTTATATTTGTCCATTAAAGTATAATCCCTCTAAATTATTGGTGTAAAGAGTAAAGTGATTAAGCCTAAAATCATGTCCTAGGTGATTTTGACAGCATGAATGCCCTTTCCTTGTGGTTGCTTAACCAAAGGAGCTCATTAATTAGATGTATGTTTACTCAATATTATAAATATGCTATATATTTATTTTCAAAATATGGGTAGAGATGTCGATATCTATGTAATTCAATTATTTTAACTAGGCCAAATAATTTGCACAAAAGAATGATTATTTTTAATTTATTCATTCCAAATATTGAAGTATGAAAAACATGTATAAGGTTAAGGATTATCTAGTTTAATTTATCGAAGTATATATTGTAGAAAGAGTTGTAGTTTGATTGGCAAGGATAATGGTTGCTTATATCTATCCACTAAGATAAAATCCCTCTAGATACCTGGCATGAAGAGTCAAAATGATTAAGACTAAGATCGTGATCTGAGTGATTTTGATGGTGTGCATGCCCCTTACTTATGGTTGCTTAGCCAAAAGATCTCACTGATTTAGATGTATACTACTCAACATTATAAATATGCTATATATTTATTTCTTAAATATGGGTAGAGATGATGTTCTATGTAATTCAATGATTCCATATAATACCTTCAGGCATATAAAAAAAGTAATATTATAAATGTGCATTTATAAATGATATGAATTTAAACCAAAAATTTGAAAGATGAGTAGAGATGTGTATTTCATCATACAATTTCTCTCAAAACAATCCAAACCATCCTATCATTTTGGATAAAAGTACAAATATATGTCTAAAATAACTTGAAGACTGCATTCATCTAATTTTGACCTCCAAAATCCTCACTCTATTTTCTAATGTTTCATTTTGATTAAGATAACAAATAAAATTATTCTTCTTTCCTTGTGAAGTGCCAATATCTAAAAAGTTAAGGAAAATCACATATATTTTTGGGCCTTTGTTAAATAAGAGAAGAGTATAATTATCTTGATATTTATTAGGATCTTCTATAATAATAATATAAAAAAATAAACCTAAATAGTTGGAGAAGATCAAATAGCATACAAACTAGTGGTTTATGTCTAAACATAAACTTGAGTCCTTAAATGAATGTTTTATTTCCTTTAGAATTATTACAAGTTCCTTGTTGAACTATAATATTTATGTATTTAAAAACATTCAAATTAAAATTATGATTATATTGGTGTATGAACCAATAAAGCAATGATTAAAAATAAAAAATATGATACCACAAAATATCAGTGCACACTAACTAAAAGGGGTCACTAAAATTTTGAGGGACATGCTCTAAAATTCTAGACTATATTGAACATTAGCGCACATTTAAAACACACTATCTTAGACACCTAAAACTATAATAAAATGATAAGGGAATGAAATTATAAAGATAGAAATTATTACAATCCAAAAAAGTACCAATAGCACATATTTTAGATTAATAATCAACAAAACACAAACACCTTAAAATCATATAATTTAACCACTTATAAATACATAAACATCATTTTTAGGTGTCTATATTTTTCTCCACTTTTATGTGTGAATGTATGTATACATATCAAAGTAAAGTAAGACATGTGGATATAAAGTTTTATATACCTCATGCTCTCGATAAAAATCCAATGTATTTTTGAATCTACAAAAACATTCTCTTCTACACACATGGGTCAACTACAAATTATAATAGTAAATGCTAAATTTTAAAGTAGTAAAAAACATAACATCTAAATCAAATTTGAATATATTAAAAGATCTTAGAGTCAAATAAATCAAACCATATTTGAACCATATGTCTTAAGTCAAATATATTTGAAGTTAGGCACCTGTATATACTAAAATCTGGTATTAAACACTTGAAAATGTCATTTTTGACCTAATTTAACCCTACATTACTTGTGCACACATAGATGATTCTAATTATTCATTATCTCATACTCATATTCTATCTATGGGTCTAATCCTTCAAGTTATTGTTAGTCACCTAAAGAAAACTTATAATCTATGTCAAACTAGCTATATATCTTACTCAGACATCTTTAGATCATCAAATAATTACCCATGTATCTTAGATAAAAAACATCAGACTCAAAATGTACCATATGGGTGATTATGTTTGAATCTTTTTTTTTTGGTCTCTTGCCAAACAATAGTCAATTTAAAAAATCAAATCATTCTTGTGGGTCGGCCTATTTTTTTAGTGCTTCAGTGGTGCAAGAAATTACCCAAAGATTCACATATAAATAAAAATTAATTCTAAGATTATCATCATCTAGCATTGGTATATCAAGCACATACAAACTATTACACATCTAAGAGTGCTTCCTTATTTCTCCGAATTTTCAAATAAGTCACAATAAACAGGTCTTAGCCAATTCTAGAGTACCTCAGATTCAAGTCAAAGTTTCTATTTTTCAAGTGCTAAAAGCTAGATCATAAGTTTCATACATTACAAAATCATAATTGAACACATACACCTAATGGTGAGAACTGCATATGGTTTGATTTCCTTCCTTGAAGTATTGGATATGTAGGTAAGGTTCAACTAGTCATTGGGGACAAGCTAAGGTCAGCTTAGCCCACATTTCCCCTTATTTTAGGTCTAAATTACTATTAAATTAGACCTCAGGTTTTGAAATAAATGAAATTAATTTCAAGGTACCACATGAGCAATCATACTTTGGTATCACACACAAGGACACATAAGATGTAGTTGTAGAGGTTTGTAATAAAACATAAATGTAAAATATTTATGGATAAAACAATCCATTTTGGAACACATAATTGGATGTTACCAAATCAAGGCTTATAGTACCGCTTGAGCATAGTCATAGATCTAAAACCTGATTTGAGTAATGCATAGTCCATATTGTCATCTTTCCTATCATCTACCACATGTCTCAATATTTCATAGAATAAGATAAAGTTAATTATATTATCTTATTGTACTTTTTATATTTATCAAATCAATTGCAGTCTTTTACATTTAGATTTATGCGTAATTGTCATATATTACAATATGAATTAATATTCTTTTTTTAAATCATATTTAAGGTTCACATAATTAAATTATGGTAAAATCAAAAGGGTTATAGTCCAACTGATGAGGATGATAGTTGCTTATATCCATCCACTAGGGTAAAAATCACTCTAGATACCTGACACAGAGAGTCAAGTGATTAAGGATAGGATCATGCCCTAGGTAATTTTGATGGCATGGATGCCCTTTATTTGTAACTACTTAGCGAAAGTAACTCATTGATTTAGATGTACACTTAGCATTGTAAATCTACTATATGTTTATTTTTGAAATATAGGCATAGTTGCTAACATTCTATGTAATTTAGTGATTCCATGTAATGCCTTCAGGCATACAATAAAAAACATTATGGCAAAATATATTGGTGAACTTGCATATTGTTTGAACACTTCCAACCCCTAGGTTTTCCTTAGGGTTTCATCCTTCTCTCTATGGTCTTTAGATTTCAACCTTAGGTTTTCATTTTCAAAACTAATTTCTGAATTTTCCTTAATATTAAAAATTACACATGGCTATAATTGATGAACATCATTTTTATTTTTTGACTCAAGCCATTTGGTAGTAATTACATATTGTTGGCCTTTATTATGTAAAATTAGTAGCAAATATGTAATTACATAGTATAAATATTTATACATGAATAATAATAAAATTAATAATAAACAACCTAGAGCTTTCCTTAATTCATATTTTTGTAACATCCAATTTGATTTGAAACCTACTACCACTCAGTGTGAAATGTCATGTATGAATAATTTTATTCCCCTCCTCTTAGACATAAATGTTGTACTAGCTACTATCCTACTTCCATTATTCACCCATGACTTATATTGGGATTCAAGGTCCATGTTATCACTAAGATAGGTAAGATACCCTAGAATTAAGGTAGTCAACATGTTCCTCCTCAACCCACTCCACTTATCAATCATTATAAAAAGACATCCTAAATAACATCATTGACCAGCTAAATAACACTAAAGAGATCAATTATTTACAAGGACATCCTATATGAAGCATTGTGCAAGACAACTCTCCCAAGCGATACACAACCCATCAATAACAATTATGTAATTCCATGGACCAAATATTTATACATGAATAACACTAAAATTAATAATGAACAACCTATAGCTTTACTTAATTCATATTTTTTTAACATCCAATCTGGTTTACAACCTATTACCACTAGGTGTCAAAGGGCATGCATGAATCATTTTGTTACCCCTCATCCTAGACCTCAATGTTTTACTAGATATTATCCTACCCCCATTATTCACCCATGACATATATTGGGATCCAAGGTCCATGTTGTCAATACTAAGAGAGGTAGGATACCACAGAATAGAGGTTGTCAACATGTTCCTCCTCAACCCCGTCTACCTCTCACAAGGCAAGTTAACCAACCCTAGGGATATAAAATTATTGACCAACTAATTAACACTCATGTTAATATTTATAATTTGGAATTGCTCAAGAGATCAACTATTTACAAGGACATACTCTATGAAGCATCATGTGATACAATTCTCCCAAGTGATACATAACCCACATCCTTTCCATTTACAATGAACACATTCAAGGATATAGAATAATTAATCACTTTTGATAAATAATATTTAACTTCTAATCCTATTATAAATCAAAATATCCCATTATTTATCTAAGTTAAAGTTTAAACCAAATGATCCAAATGTGTGTTGGTAGATAATGGTTCATGTTTGGACATCTGTAATACTAATCTATTATAAAAAATGGGTATAAGTATGAACACCGTTCAAAATAAGATCAAATCATAAGATAACTAGATAACACTCCACTTCAGTGACTTGGGTCAATATCATTGGATGTGAGATTAGGACCCAATGTGTTTCCCACTTAATTCCACATCATGACCACTCCTTTGCATTATAATTTACTTTTGGGGTGAGCTTGGATACATACCATAGAAGTAATACCATCTACATTGCATAGATGTGCCTAGTTCATATATGATAGATTTTCATTTATATTTCCCATAGATGACAACCCATTTATATGTTAGCAGAGGTTCCTAAAAATACCCATAAGAGCATGCTAAGGGTTTTACTATGCAATATTGGTACACGTTTAGAATATTAAGATGAGAATAAGGATGATAGATTCATTCTTAATTAATGTATATTATCTCAAACATAGTTCATTAGCCAAGATCATACATCTTTGTTATATTAAACACATTTATTCGAACTAAATATGGAAATTTATCCACAAATAAAAACACACAAAAGTTTAAATGGAATGATTAAAGGATATTTATATAATTATCTCACAAAAGTGAAAGATTTTTTTATTTATAATACTACGATTAAGTTTTGTCACTTCACATTCTTGACATTTCACTTCCATAGCAAAGGATTTTTTTTCATATTTTAAATTTTTTTAGTATTCAATCACATGTTGAATTACATATGAAATATTATACATCATACACTTGTTATTTATACAAAACTCTATGATTTTACACTTCAAAATTTACTACCAACACTTTCTCAAGCTTAAATTTTTTTCTCATCTAGAGACAAAGTTGTAGGAAGTGTGTTGAAGTCTGGAGCTAGTGGAGTTGCCTATGATTCTCTAAGTGGTTGGTTAAAATTAATGATTGTTGTTATTTTTCAAAGTGTTGTTTATTAATTTTAACCTTTTGTGCAATACTTATCTACCCTTTTAGGTTTTTAATTAATCATCATAACAATACACTTCCCTTTATGGTTTTTTTAAGAAATTGGCATAACTAGGAGGCTTCCATTTATAGTTTTTAACCTTTTTGTCCCCATTCTCAAATATTATGGCCTTTCAAACCTTATATAATCTTCAAATTGATAGTAAAATCATTCACAATACCTACTAACAAAGTGGAGGCATGGACTATGAATCTAGAATCGAATCAACCTACAATAATTAAGATGCTACTAGATATGTTTCTAAATATGTTATTACAGATTCAAATGCTGTTGTGGTAGATGTGCTTCTTACTATGCTTCAAAGGCTTTATTTTCTCATAACTCTTATATGAAATGAGTAGGTGGGATGAATTTTGGTTCATTAATGATGGATTTAATTAGTGTCAATATTCACCAAATATTTCTTGAACTACTTCCAATTTTCTAAAACATCTTATACTATTTTAAATAACGTACATAATGGAGATTGGATATGCATGATTATTTGAATGTCTTCATCCTCTGCAGCTACAATGATTAATTTATGTTATTTTACCCTCTAATGGATTTCATATGTAATCTATTCTATTCTATTGATATATTTCTATGTTTTGATGTTGGTGAACATGTTTCAGAGATCTTGAACTCCCAAGTGTGTATCCTTTACATTACGTAGTCTTTTAGAGCAAGATATTATTTGAGCATAGTGTTTATCTTGGCTAGTTTGGATATTTGAATATCCATGATTGATTTAGATTTTTTAGCCTTGGAGAGGTCTACATTTATATCTTTCCATGCATCATATAGTTGGTTCTTCTAGTCTAGCATACTACTATAAATTTGTATTGATTGGTGTATCATAGTGACAATGAATTTTTCATATTATTTGAAGAGCTTAAAGATCACTTTAGATCCAACTTTCAAGTGTTGACCTTGAGTTCATAGTTGTTTCATATTTTATGTAGTTAGCTAATGATTTTTGAGTTGAGTTATCAAGGTTGTGAATTACTTCTCCTTAGACATCACATGCTTTCCAAAAATCTTGATGAACAGTGATGGAAAAGTGTTGTCGATCAACTTACATGTCTTGGTTAGTTGATTTTGAAGGTCTGTATTCTCTTCTCACAACTAAAATTTTTCATGCTCTATCATTGATGATTTTAGTGCAATAGAATCCTAAAATTAAGTGGATCCTTAATTTTTTTTGGCCAAGATTAATATGTTAACATATAGTGATGCCACTTGGCTTGTCATTTCTAGCATAAGTGAATTCACATTAGTTTTTATTAGCGGTTTTTGATTTCTAATTTTTACAATAGGGAGTGTGATTTTTTTTATTGCAAAGGTGAAGCTTATAAATTTCATAGGTAGTGACTATTAGCCTCTAGTTTCTCCAATGATTTTCTTCTTGATCTCCTTCCTGGGTTGATACTAATCCTATAGATGTGATTTTAAGGTTGTTGTGTCTTGGTGATTGGATCCTTCTTCACTTCAATTATTAGTTATACAACTTGATCTTGGTTGTCAATTCCTTGGATTTATGTTCTACTTAAACCTTGTGTTTCTTCTCTTTCTCCTCTATTTATTTATAAAATTTCTCTACCTGCACCTACTATTTGTTCCTTTCTTTCTTGTTCATCACCATTTTTCTTATTTTGAAGCATTCTTCACAACTTTATCTTCTGCAATTTTTTGTGTAGTTATTCTTAATTTTGAATGTCTTGTTTATTATTCCATTCAACTTCTTTGGCTTCTAATTTATCCAAAAATTTCTTCCTTTACTCCTCCTACCTTTTTAGATCCTCATTTTTTCCCTCAACATCCTTGGTTTCTTTCTTAGCCTCTTATTTATTATTTTGTGCCTCCTACACATATTTATCTTCTTGATCCTTTTTTATTTTTGTATTCTTCCTTTTTTTTAGTTCTTATTTTTGGGCTTACTCATTATCAAAATTTTCATTGTCCACCTTGGCCTTTTCATCTTCCTATTTATTCTTTGTATGTTCCTACACTTTTTTTTTAATATGTCATCTTTTGGTGTGAATTACTCTGGTTGTTGTTATGTTAGAGGTTGATCTACCAAAGCTTGTTATTACACACTTGATACTATAGACTTAACAGTTTATAAAATTAGGTAGGGTAATTATGAGAGTGTTGGGGAATATGGAAAAAAAGGGGGTGAGGGTGGTGGATAAGGAGATGAAGATATGACCATTTGAAGCTTGTTCATAGGTGTTTTTAAATGAATAGATGAGACAAAACTTTTCATTTGGAATTTTGGTGTAAAAGTTTGTGCAACAAGTTGTTCTTATTCTTGTTGTTGTTCTTCAAATGATTCTTCTTAAACATATTGAACTATGATAAATGCACCCACATGTTACAAGATTCTTGGATAAGGCCTCATAGTGCCTAGAGTGTGCGGTGTACATGTTATTTTCCTTTAGGGACTTTATTATTATACCCATGATTGTTAAATTAATGCTTATTATGAAGTCAACTATGTTGGTGAAGCTAAAATCACCAACAAGCCTATAACTTATTCACCTCCTTGAAAAATGGATTTTTTTGTTTACTTAATTTCTTCATTCTAGTTGAATTTATACACTATAGTTGATAGAGGTGGAGAGGGAATATGTATAATCAAAATGACTAGGAACACATTATGTACTTGGCAAGTGCAAATGAATTTATAAAATAAACATTCCTTTTTCTTATTCTTCCTCATAAACATCATATTTTATATCCTCCAATAGTGATTTGTATATTTCATCTAGTGTGACTCCCAATGTTTCTAAGTTATACTTTGATTTAATATTTGGCATCCTCTTATCTATGAGCTATGAGTTATCTTTGGTGGTGGAGAATATATATGAGTAGGAGATTCACACTTTCATGTAATTTATTGTGAATAACAAGTATATGGTTCTAGTTATGTTTGTGGTTGGGCCTATGCATCTTCTTGTGCTTGTCATAATGGTTTCTCCAATCTAAGAGGTATGGATTGCAATGGTTGCATTGAATTTTAAACCATGGATTTTTTATTTTTTACCTTTTCCTTCATATAATTAATGTAAATTAATAACAACAAAGGAATGAATGGTGGCTTGGTGAGCTCATGAATATATATTTTAATCCCATTAGACATTTTGGTTACTGTTATAATTGGTCCCAAATATTAGAGGACATCTATAGGAAATTTAGGGTGTCAATAAGTCAACCCATGAATATAAATACACTACTAATTAAATCACTTAATTTACACATAATTTTTTCCATTTCTTTTCCAAAAGAGGTTTGAAAAAAAATTATAGGCCAATGGTCACAATCTAGTGTGATCAGGCTGTCGAGTGATTCCCTATGGGTGAAACACAATAATAGTACCAAAAATCATATTTAAAATACTAAAATGCACTTGAGATGATGTTTTATATGTTGGCGATAATATTTTTTACTAGGAATTTAATCCAACTGAAGTCTTGTCCCAACTTGATCATGCAATGTGTGATGCCAATGACTCCTTTGGTTACTTTTCATGTACTCTTTATAGTCTGTCATTACATCTTCATGATAAAATTTTATATCAATCACATAGGTGAGTCACTTACTATATCAATGGGAATACCTATATAATCTCATGAATATGCCTCCTTTATGTTGATGTGAATCAAATGAATCTTTATTTGGTAAGGCAAAAATGGTTTTCCCTTAGTTGGTAAGTTGGTAGCTTGCACCATGGTGTTTTTTGTTAGTGTATATTGTGTCATAATTGGACCAATGGATATCCAATTAATTATTATAACTTATAAGAGTCATCACTACTTTATCTAGATGGATAGAGATAATAAATCTTATTAAGTGTTCTACATCAGATGTGTGTAAGCCTAGCTAGGGTTCTTGGTTGCAAACTCACCATTTATTTTTAAGCGAACCACCAAGTATTATATGCATTGATTAATTATAAGGGATCTAGATCATGATAATTTTATACCTCAGTACTTAACCAATCCCTATCTCTTCCTTTTTGTGAATCATATAATAATACTAAAATTTGAGGCCTCTTCATTTCTCTCTATTTTATGGCAGTTGTATCAAAGTATCTCTACTTGGTTGGATTGGAAAAACATAGATACAAAAAGACTTTAGTTTTCCATAAATTTCAATTGCATGTCCCCTTGTTTTCCATGACTTATATATATTTTCCTCCCCCAATATTTTTTGACACTTTACATTAACTCATTGATCTAGTTTTGAGTCATTATCCTCTATAATTTGAACTACGATGGTTATTATGATGTGATTTTTTCCTTTTCAATGAATATATTCAATGTTTCCTCTAATGGAATTTGAGGAAGTGATGTGTTACCTTTTATTTACTAAAAAAATTATTTTTATTGTTCATTAACTCAGTCTAACATACTTATATATTTTTTAAATATAGATATCTTTGAAGTGATTTATCATTAAATACCTTGCTAGTTACCATTTTTACCATTCTTTTATACATGTTATGTACCACCTCATTCCTAGACTTATTCATTTTATTTCTCCTTTGACCAACTTTTGCACCTTTAATCTACATTATTTCCTTTTTGTATTATGTGACTTTGAATATGATACATGCTTTGAATGTTTGTGATATAGATGTCATATTATATACATCTATTGCTATTACCTAAAACACACAAAATTTTGTAAAAATAAAAATACTAACTATATAGTGTTATTCAACATGCATTCTTATTCTTCATGCTTTTCTAGATATAATTGGTAGTATGTCTTAATCCTACAATCATTTACCCATCATGATATAATGGTTTCTTATAGGTCCTTGAGTAATATTGTGCCTTGTTATGACACTTCATGAATAATGTATGGATGTTTCCATAGAATATGTAGTTTCCCAAGGTGTGTTCTAAACCTATTGTCATACAATAAGGTTTTCTAATCTTGTTAAAATTCCTTTGATTACAGGTTAAAATCATGAAAATATTTTTGGCTCTTTTTATGAATCTTATATATCCATGTTTTCATTATATCTATTTTCTTCCATCTGGTTAAATCTAACAATCATGCATGAAGTGACTCTTGATCACCTAGTCTCATTATTAGTTTGACTCATAGGCTCAGAACTATTTATTTCATTAGCATCACCACTTCCATGTCATATACCAACTAAAAAGGATTAAATCACATTTCACATTTTTGTTTGGTTTTGTAGGTGCATAGGATCATAAGTATTCTATATTCATAGTTGTCCCTCTAAACATTGCATATTTTTACGAGCATATTTTCAAGAACCTTGTTTGATGCTTCTGCCCGACCCTTTACTTGGGGATGATACATAGTATTGTTGACATATGAGATCTGAATTATTCAATCAAGGGTTTTTTGGTGTTATTCAGTAAGTGTGTTCCTATGTCATTGACTAACTTTATAGGAACCCAAACTTGGTTATGATGTTTTCATACAAAAATTTAGTTGTCTTTGGCACTACAACTTGGTGTCATATTAGTTTTTACCCATTTTTAAAAATAATATATCATAGTGATTATATATATCACATTACTACACTTTATAGGAAGATTAATGAACCCTAAAAAATTAATTCCCCATTACTCAAATGATAGTAAAGCTAACATTGTATTTAAAGGAATCTCATCTCGTTGATTCAATCTGCCTACTCTTTGACATGCATTATAATTTTTTTAAAATTCATGTGCATCTTAAAACAAATTAGGCCACCAAACACCACTTTTCAATATTTTATTACAATAAATTATCTTTAAAACATTCTTTTTGTGATTATTTGGTGTGTTTGTTTTAGTAATTGTGGCATTTCATGATCCAAAGCAACTCTATGTTAAACATCATATTTACCCATATTATAAAGTAACCCATTAATAATAATTAATTATAGATCTCATGAAAATACAAAAATTTTATTTTTTACCCATAGTACATAGGTAAACTACCTTTTTACCAAAAAAAATTGTATTCCATGTTTTCTAGAATTGTAGTGACTCTAAATAAGTACGCATCTGATGACTCATCCTATAACTCCTTGAGATATTCACCATTATGTATGAAAATTAAATGATTGAATCCCACATTATTTATATTGATGTTCAAATTAATATTTAATTTAAAATTTAAGAATAAAATTAACCACATGGATATTTAACCTCATAATATAGTCTTATTCACAAAGTATCTTAGTACTTGATGATCTGTGAAGAACTCAAATAGTGTATCCAATAGATGATGCCTAAATAATTGGAGTGTGAACACCATAATGAGAGACTCCAATTTAGTGTAAGTGTAATTATTTTCTTACCTAATACTAAAATATTATTTCTTTTATAGTAGATAGGGTGATCAAGACCTCTATCTCTTGATTGAGCTAGCACTATACCCACTTTGATACCAGATGCATCCACATGGACATCCAATGTTTTGTTCTAATAAAAGAAGACCAATATTTTGGTTATAATTAAAATTTGATTTAATTTAATGAAAATTGATTGATATTTAGCAGTCTATTCAAACTTTAAATCCTTGCAAAACTATTTATATAATGGTGTTGATACCACAACATATCCTTGTATAAACTTGTGATAGTACCCAATATGACATAGGAATGATCGCACATAAAAATAATTTACAAAATGTTTTAGTCACGCAATCACTATGATTTTGATTCATCCACAAGTATTCCATTGGTGTAAACCCCATGTCCTAACAGAACCCAAAATGGTGTAAAGAACAAATACTTCAAATTCAATGCAATGTGCATAGCACTACATATTTCTAACATAAGTCATAACTTTTAATGATGGTATTTTTATATAGATAACACAACTTGGTCATCTAGGTAATCTTACATAAATTCATTTAGGAAATCCTTAAACTCAATGACCATAACCCTATAAAATACACCACGAGCCTTTATTAGGCCAAAAGATATTACCTTGTATGCAAATGATCCCCAATATATGGTAAATGTGTTATCCATCAAATATTATCCTAAAATAGGGTTTTGGTGATAAATTCTCATATGTGAATGAATATACTTAATGTCTTATGACCTAGTCTAAAACTTCATTGAATAATGTAATTGGAAAATGATCATTTATGAATACATTATTTAATGCCCTATAGTCCCAACAAACTCTGATTTATCCATATTCATTAGGCTAAAATACCATGGGACTTACCCAATATAATTTTTAAACTAGAAATATGATTCCTTATTATTGCATCTAATTAATCTTTGCCTTGACTTTTAGCTTCATATCCAGGTTTAGTCTAGATGGGCACTTATTTATAATCCTTGCACACTCCTTCAATTCGATATGCATCTCCCCTAAGGAAGGGTCTACACCCTTAACTTATAATTTTTTGTGGGGAAATAAATATTTATA
Organism: Torreya grandis; assembly: GCA_037957365.1. Classification (NCBI taxonomy): domain Eukaryota; kingdom Viridiplantae; phylum Streptophyta; class Pinopsida; order Cupressales; family Taxaceae; genus Torreya; species Torreya grandis. Next base: position 5,019,293 of record JARHVA010000350.1, on the reverse strand, counting down.
GTATTGTATCAATTTTATTGCCTCTAATTTTTTTTGCATTCAGTAATATCCTATGGTCAAAAGTTTAGGTAAAAAATATGTGCCAATGTTTTCAACTACCTTCTTCATGGGTTCCTGATATATTTTAATAGGCCCATTCATAATGGATTATATAAGCTTAGTATCTCATTATTGGTCTTGAATATTTTTGTTTTGAAACTATGTATCCTCTTTCTCTTCTTTGATATTGGTTTTAAGCTCCTATATCTCATGATCTGGTTTAAAAATTCCTTTTAGATCTAAATCCTCTCCACTGTCACTTGATCTTTCCTACTTTATGCTATCCATAATTATATTACAAGACTTTAACATAGAATATTTTTTATCCTTTTGGTTTAAGTAATTTTTGATAGCCTTATGTAATTTCATAGTTAACTCTTCCTGGGAACTTTGAGTTTTTATATCAAGTATGTCCTCCTCACATTTTCAATTTTTGTAGGCTTGAAGCACCATTAACTTCTCATCCTCAAACATAATTTTTTTTATAAATTATTTTTGAACCTACAATCAATATTTGTTTTTATGTCTTCACTCTTGATTCATGTACCATGTTATTAATAGAGGTAGTAATATATGTTGGAATACATGCACACAATATTTTAGTTCTATACCCTACGATGACCATATGTATACACATATATGGATATGCAACTTGGGGCACTGTCCTTATTGAAAAAATGGACACTATCCTAAGATCATAGATGCCACCTAGAACTAATCTTGCATCATTTAATATGCCTCTTCCCAATGCAATTTATTTTATTAGTGAACTACCCACCATGTACTAAAAACACCTTTTAGAGCATAGCTTACTGCATCAAATCTTTGATCTATGTTTGAGACATGTTGTTCCATATTGAAGATAAATTACACTAAAACTTTAATTACAAATTAATGGGGTGATTTCCTCTCAATATAATAAACCATTATCATAGACCTTACTTCATGGTCTCCACATACCCAATTTAGCATATGTGCATCTAAGTAACCACTTAAATAAGACATAACTTCCCATAGAAAAGTGTTTTCATGAGTGAGTTTTATGTAATCCATATTGGTAGGAGTCACCTGATAAAAAATATCCACTCCTAACCTTGTTGAAGATAACATAGATAGAGAGTTTACATCATCTAGATGCAATTTTGGGACTTGCTCCATTATCTTAATAGGTCGATATGAAAATTGTTATGTTTGTTGCATATGTGGAAATTATTGAGACTATTGTGAAAAATCAGTGAACTCTCTTCTTCATAGAGATTTTCACTTTGATTATGTGCTAAATTTAAACCATGTGTATCCTCTATAATCATATGGTGATGTAGAATCCTTAAGAATTCTATAAGTCTTATTTTTAAACTTTTTAAATGGTATGATAATGATCTTATCCCCTTGATGCACCTTCAATTGATTATCTACTATATTGATGATAATTTGGTCATATTACACCCAATTTTCATAATTAATGGAAGGTAAAATATTTCATCCATTTTCATATCAATAACTTCTAATTCTTTTCACAAACTTAAATTAGCTACTTTGATATCCATGTGCTCCAATCTCTTGATGGGTTCAACCAGACCATACTCTGTGAGACTCAATGTGGAAAGATTGAAATTGAGAATCGGTATCCTAATGGCCTCCTATTTTGACTTAATAATCACAATCATCATGATTATAAAATTAAATGCCATATTGGTGAAATTATATCCTCTGAGTTCTATGTCCATTATAGAATTGACATCCTAGGGCTTCTTCATTTTCACATATGAGACTACCTTTTCAGTTCTCTATTGTCCCCTTTTCACATAATCTAATAAGCTATGTAATAAAAATTAATATTATATGATATATATTCATTACATAATCTTTCCTTAAGATGTAATTTTTTTCATACATATGCACATCGACTATGGCAACATCACATTCCAAATCATTATAACTTTTTATTGTCTAGATTAACTACACTTATTCAAAAATTAGGAATTTATCTCTAAAAACATATATATATATATATATTTTTCCTTCTAAAACATTCTAATCATAAGCTCTTAGGGAATTTACAGAGGTGGTAGACCTTTCTCTTTATACTAGTTCCTAGTGACATCTTGCATAAACTTTGTATCTTTGGGATGAGAATTCACCATATTAACATTTTACATAGGGTTTTCCTTTATTTATTTATTATTAGAGGACAATATTGCATTTTCTTTGACCTATAGTTTAGTAATAAACATAATATGTCTACCTCTATATATTACATGGACATTTTTGTGTGATATGATTGTATTACCCACACAAATAGAAAATAATAGGTTGTCTAGCTTATTTTTCCTCTTATTTTTTATTCTTGTTTCCTCATTGGTATCCACCTATATATCCTCCCTACCTTTGAGTTGAAACCCACCCTTGTTTTTAGCCATCATATCCCCCATACTATCTTTGTGGTGAAGGTGGAGCCCATCCTAATTGTTATTGAGGAGATGTAAGATTCCAACTCTATTAGTATTATGGAGACTGAGGTGTACATCATGCTTAGTATTGAGGAAAATATGATTTACAACCTACTAGGTACTAAGGTTGGTATTTTAGTGATTAATACATCCATCCATGATTGGACTACATTGTTATTTCAATTTCAACATATGGGTTTGGTAATCCTAATTTTACAGATAGAACTTGTTGCATAGTTGATACAAAGACATTCTAGGTGATGCATTTATTCAACTCCTAAAGGGATTAAAATTTATTCTCATCACATTTATATGATTTATAAAAATTAAAATACATAGTTTGAGGTTGATGTAGGCACTACTGTAATAGATGACATTTCATAGTAGGATGCCTGAATATGTGATAAATTTCATAGAATTATGCCTTTATCTTAAGACATTTGTTCCTATTATTTCCCTCTTTATGCATGCAATACACCATATAACTAATCTATGTCTATTTCTTTCATTAAATTCTTCCATATTGCATAGGACAATGTCTATTTTTGGCATTTATTTTTGTAGTATAATGAGGACAATCTCCATTTTATCTACTCAACCTAAATCAAATCTTATTAAGCATTTGATTGATTAGTGAATTATGTTTTCACAATATAAAACCTAATCTTGGGTCATAGGCCTTCAACAAACCATACAAATTTATATAAATTTATAAATTGAAATTAATTCTATTCATCACATCAAAGAAGTTGTGATCATAATCCCAAATGGATCTCCTAATTTCAACTGAATCTCGTTTAAGTGTAAATAGTTTGACTTGCAATTTCTTTCATTTTTAACTCCCCTATTAGTTTATATTTGACTAGTTTAAAATTTAATAATGTCGGATTAATTTTGAATAGAAACTATGAAGCTCTACCTATCAATGCTCATATGAGATTTCAACTTCTCTCATCATCAATGGTTATGCCCTTAGCCTACCATTTCATTTCACAAGTCAAAAAATACTATTATAGGTTAGAAGACCCATCATAAGATGTCAATGTGATAAAAAATAATGCATTAAGATCCATATTTCATGTACTTGTGCCTGATTAAATTGGTTGCTTAGCCCTTTCTTAATTGGTGTATATAATTTTGTTACAACTATCTTTAGATTACTAGTACTTTTGTGTGCACTCAAATTATTGGTTTCCAAACTTAACTTTCTGAATTTCCTATGAAAATATCAAACCATTTATAACATTTTTTGATCTTTTAAACTTTTTCTTTCAAATGATAAATTAGGCACAAGGGATGTGTCCCCTTAGATTGAATGAACCTAAACTAGGGTAAATTCCCCTCTCAATCCTAAATCTAAATTAACCCTATAATCCATCATGAATTATTTAAATAATTGTGTTTCATCATAAAAAAAATATCTTACTCATTGAATTATTTCTACCATCTAATTATTTTATTACCTTTATGTGGTTTCTCCTTCATTGTATTGGTCTCTATATTTCTCCCGATCGATCCACATATCCTAAATAACCTTTACTATCTCTATGATATTTATGGTGCCTTTAATTTATTCATAATATCTAAATTATATTGGAGGTCTAAATCCTCCATAGTATTTGTAGTCTTTATTATACTCCTATTCATGGTTAGTTTTTTCCCATTTTATTCTATATGACCTTGTTTATTCGATCTCTATTATTTTCATATCTCTCTTTGAAGTCCCAATGTTGTTTTCTAATTATACCACTTTGTGTTATCCATACTATAGGTCTAGGTTCATATTATTAATTTTTCATAATTTATTCCTTTTTAGTATGCATCTCTAGAGTGCCCCTAGGGGACTACTCTATATCATCTAGGATTGCTACCATGGCCTCCTCCACAACCAACCTTTTCAATAGTATAAGTAGTTATTGTAAGAAATTGACTCTAATGCATTTAAAAAATAATTTGTGCATAGATTAAAATTAAAATTTAGTGATGTATCTATCAATAGTGGTTTTCTTCTAATTATTTATCACACATGTCCAATTAGTAATTAAATTTTATAGTTTTTTTTTTAATATTTTCTTTGGTTCAAACCAATTATTTTATTTCTCTGGGATTAAACTAGTGATATTCAATGCTTGAAAACCAAGTGGATATAAATAATTAATATCACCATGAATGTGTTCATCTATAATTTATTTTTCATAGCCTTCAATTCGTCTAGCTTATTATTTTGAAAACTTATGTATTATTTCATCCAACTAGTGTTAAATATATCTTTGATTAGGTAACCATATCAACATGTTTTAGTTTCTATTTTCACCACACCATTATTAGTAGAGGTTCTTGGAAATACTCATTAGAAAATGCTAAGGGTTGTACTGTGTGATTTTGCTATAGGTTTGTGATATTTAGACATAAATAAGGCTATTAGATTCATTATTAATTAATGTATATTAATTTAAACATAATTCATTATCCAAGATCACAAATTCATTATATTAAACATGTATATTTTAACTAAACATGGAAAATTATGTGCATAAAATAGTATAATTTTTTTTTAATAGAACCATCAAATTATCTCTATATCATTATCTCACAAAATTTGAAGAGGATATAATTAATATCACCATGAATGTGTTCAGCTATAATTTATTTTGCATAGCCTCTAATTTGTCTAGCTTATTATTTTGAAAGCTTATGTATTATTTCATCCAACTAGTGTTAAATGTATCTTTGATTAGGTAACCATCTCAACATGTTTTAGTTTATATATTCACCACACCATTATTAGTATAGGTTCTTGGAAATACCCATCAGAAAATCCCAAGGGTTATACTATGTGATTTTACTATAGATTTGTGATATTTAGACATAAATAAGGCTAGTAGATTCATTCTTACTTAATGTATATTCATTTAAACATAATTCAGTATCCAAAATCACACATATTCATTATATTAAACATGTATATTTTAACTAAACATGGAAAATTATATGCATAAAATAGTATAGAAAACAAAATAATGGAACCATCAAATGATCTCTATATCATTATCTCACAAAAGTCAAAGGTTTTCTTCTTTACAATACAATTATTTATATTACTATGATGAAGCCCTATCACTTCATATTATTGACCTTTCAATTCCATATCAAAGGATTATTTTCATATTATAAAATATTTTGGTATTCGATCACATGTTGAATTACATATTAAACATTATACATCACACACTTGTTAGTTATACAAAATCTATGATTTTACACTTCATCATCTAATACCAACTTTAGATATTTCAAAATGTCATCATCTACAAATCAAATCCAATCATATTTTGGAGATCATTATATATATGTGATAACAAAACCCATCCCATTTGATCAAATGCATATATATGATGTGGTTGAATCTAGGTAAATAAAGGACAAGGAACCGATTATAAAAGTTAATAAAGTTTAAAAGAAAGCACCACAAGTTGATGAAGATAAAAAAGAGAGAATTCCATATCTCCCTCTTTTTTCAATTCAATAGATCCAAATTGCATAGTCATATATTGGTATGATAGTGATTATGTTAATGATATACAAGATATAACAAATGATTATTTGTGAAAGCTAAATTTTAATCATATTGATCCAGATAAGTACTTATCTCTTAATATGTTCGCACCTATTTGTCTAGGAGAGTATCAGGATAATTATATGTAAAGGGCACTAATAATGTGAAGGATTCTACTCAAGAAAAACCTTCTAGGGAAAAGGAAAATTAATAATGTCAAATCAGTACATTCAAAATACCAAAAATAGTTATAATATTATGTCAAACCAATATTTTTATATACCAAGGGAACTGTTAAGACAAACCTTTGTAAAATAAATCATGACTTGGGCATAATAATAACTATAAATTTCACTATATCACCAAGGTTGTGAATAAAACTAGTGAATAATATCAAGTTTTTAGATACAAAAACATCCATAATATTAAAACTAACATGTCTCTAATATAAATTATCAAAATACAATTATTATTTGATAACAATATAATGGTGTTACCAACTATTAAACATCAAGAAACATAACATATATCACACCAAAAGGAAAATCATATTATGATTATCATAGAATCACATGGCATGACATAGATCTTTGTGAAACACTACAGAGGAATATTCAAAATAAAATAATCAAGGCATAATCAAAGTAATACAAGATTATTACGAGTAACCTATACTAGGATTATAAGTGATAAATTATACAAAAAAACCAATAGAGATTATAAGCCCCCATGACATGAGCCCTGACTGGTATAACATAAATTAAGGGTGAATATTGAAAACACATTCCAATTGATGAAAAATAGTGGAAAATAAGTAGTATTATTACAACCTTAAAATAATTAGGACATGACATTGATGAGTTATAACCCAATACATATTGGCATAAATCCCTTGCATATATTATTTTACCAATTGCTTGTTGGACAAATATTGACAATACATGCATATGGTTCATGCCTCATACTCATCAGTTAACATTAAAATTTGAATAATTATGGCTACAAAAAATGGATACCCTAATTTTATAGAAACATTTATACATCAATTTCTCACTTGAAAGAAAGGTAGTTAAAATTTGACATGATGGCAATAACAATCATCACCAAATAAAGTCTCCTAGGATAACAAGAAAGATAGAGAAAGGAACATAAATAAAGATAAAGTATATGATATTATCTATACAAATTATATAAAATATAATAAATGGAAGACACACCATGCAATATAGATCTATTTAATGACTATGATGACTTAAAGGATTGATTCTTTAAAAAAAATTAAAAAAATCAATAAAATACAAAAACATTCAAAAAATTCAAAAACTCAAAAATTATAACCTAAGCATGACATGATTTTTAGATTAAATATTTATATATTTTATTTATTACAATTTGTGTATATGGAATATTATTTTCATACAAATACATTTAATTACATATTAGTGTGATGCATGACATACCAATCATACATGGACACACAGATGATAGATTTTCATATACCTATGGACAATGCCAATATTGGCAACATCTTATTTTATAGCTAACATTATTATAGGTTATATATTTATATGACCTTTTACTAGGTTGAACACATATATTTATTATGCATGTATTTCTAATTATTTATATCTTACACAATGTTATACATATATGCTATTTTAATATGGCATGAAATTGATATACATGGATGGTGGAGACTTATTTCACTTGTTCTATGATTCATTAATGTTATTTATCTTGCATAATAGGTTAGTCATTACTCATATATTATGTGCATACCTTGGCCTTGTGTGTGTGACATATCTATGTCCCTTACATGCGGCCCTTGGCCTTATTTTATGTGACATATTTATGTCCCTTGGCCTTATATGTGACATTGTGTGCTTATGAGTGGATCAACATAGAATTTTATATTGAGATTATTCATCTTGTTGATTTTTTAAGGATTAATGAGTTTATGACTGCCATGATACATATCACACACATCCCCTTTTTTATATCACCATGATTCAAATCATACTCCTCATTGCTATGGAGTTTTATTTAGTGATGGTTGTTATTTTGTGCCTAATTATTCATTTATATTGACATAACACTTATATGCCCTACATTAAATATATTAAATGCATGCCTTGATGACATATTATATACATGTTGACATGATTCTACATAATGATATCTTTACACATAACATAATATAGTTAAATTTTATTTTGAAATAAGTGACTTGAAAGATAAATATATCACCTCAACATGGGGAATACTAGTGGGATTGTCATAAATACACAAGCATACATGAAAATAAAATCATATTTTTGGATATAATGAACAATATTCAGATAGATGGGTTCAAATATGAAATATATAATCATACATTGATAAAAATTCTAGGGGCAAATTCCATGCGTATTCACTCACTTTATAGAGACATGTGTTATAGAGTTTAAATTACAATACACTTTAGTGCATATTCCATGCAGGTGCACATGGTTCATAGGAACATGATATAGGTTTACACATTTATATACATTTAATATATAGGTTCTCATATTTAAAATACAGATGCATAACATTCTATATCAGTTGACACCAATTTAGTGGAGGCATTATAATTTTTCATCCACACATTTACATATTTTTAGTGAGCACTAGTATATCTATTTAATTTAAAACACATTTTAATTGAACATAGTAATAAAAATCTAATCTATAAGTTCATCTGCAATGGTTGATTCATGTTTTTGGAGGCAATGCAATTGAGGTTCATTAATTCTAAATAGCCTTGACATTACTCATATGGAGCCCATTATGTGGCTTCCACCATACCATATTTAGATTTAATATTAGAGATATATTATTTATTTAAGATAGTATGGTTGAGGTTGAGTGACGATCAATGGAATTAGTACATCTCCTTTTACATGAAGGTTAGGGTATGTAACTTTCCAACCCACATACTTACATAGTTATATAAAATTTAGGTTTGATCACCCTCAATTATCTAATGGTTCAACATGAAAAACCATTATCCAATGATTCAAAAATGAATAATCATCTCCAAAAAGTTACATAGCAACACAAAATCACCCACATATAGGTGTACTCCTTCCTTATTCTTATTGTTTTTTCAAATTTATAGTACAGTTTAGATTTCAAATTTAATTTTATGTATATTTGCTATTACATTTTCATTTTAGGTTTTTTTAGAGTAGATTGCACATTTGGATCCTTGTCCCAAATATAATGTGTGTTTTCCACACTTGGTGAAAACATATATGGGGGGAATGATTAAGTTCATCCTTTAACTTCATGTTTCTTGGGTTTAACACTCTCTCATTAACACACTTGAGAACACTAATAGGGTTGACACATTTAAACACATCATATTTATTAAACTCAACATGTTACAAATAATTGAATGCACACTCCCATAAACACTTTAACCTATAGGATTATTACCATACATGAAGAAGAATAAAAAAATTCATATAGTACCTCCTAGACTTGAAACATCCCTTTGTCCTATTCTTGGATAACTTTTCTCCTCTCAAACTCTCTCTCTTATGCCCAATATCCTAGACCTTTTTTTCTATATGACTCTCCTAAGTACTTTATCTTGAAATTTTTAATCTTATTTGATATTATATAACTTCTTAGAGTGTCTATTCAACTTCCCTAACCTCTTAAATGCATAAATTCTATAATTTATCATTATGGGTCATTGCTTTATTTTCCTCTTGATGTCATTGACAAATGTGTCCAAGATAATAATATAAAAACATCCTAATTACTTTTATAAATAGTATATATTTTTAAATATTATGTATATGTAGATTTTATAAAGTTATTCCAAAAATAAATCTACAACCATCTCCAGAGCTCCTTGTATGCATATTCAGGAGCTGATTGTGTGTGAATACAATAGAGATAAGGAACTCTAGTGCTAATTTTATATAGGAATTTAGATATATAATACTCTATATATAATTTATTCATAATTCATCTTCCACCAAATTATCCATGTCAAAACAACAAACAAAATTATGAAAATGCATAACTACTATTTTTTGGTTAAAACAAGATCTCAGTACACCTTGGATGTTATTGCATTAAACACTTGAGGTATTTAAAATTTTATATCCTCCTCACACAGATGGAATAAGTGGTAAAACCATTATTCTCTAGTTGAAACTCACCTTTTGTCATGCATGACATCTCTTCTCGTGCCACCTTTGTCTTGCTTTTGTGTTATTTATTTATAAGAGTCTTAACGACTCTTCTTCTTCCTTCACTTCTTCAAAAATTATGAACTAAAGTGGATCACTCTCTTTACCTTAGAAGGCCTCTTTTAATGCCTCATTTATATCCATATACACACCTAAATCATCATACTCTTCATCACGTGCTTGAGATGATAAAAAACTCAACTACTTTATCTTGTCCTTATCTTTTTTTAATTTCAAACTATTTACATCAGATCTAATATAAGTATATTCTCATTAATTCACCATAACCATGACACGTGAAATTAATATTTTAATCTCTTTATCCATATGATAATAATTCATACCTTGATTCATAAGAGTATTGTATCCAATATCTATGTGGCCTCATCCCATATGTACAACATCAAAATCATCCTTCATTACTCTTGGTAGAAACATGTACACCATATCTATTTCCTTACTTTCCTCTATTTTAAATGAGTGCCATTATTTATTTATCCTTGTCTAAATGATATTTGGAACAGCCTATATCACCAAGTTCCTAAATTTTCTATCCACCAATCATCTCTCCATCCATCTCTCAAGATGGAGTTTTGATGTATATCTTTTTTTTATCGATTGATGTATTATTGAGAAAATCTTATTGCTCTTTCCAATATATTTCACTTACTTTTTTGAGAGTGTTCTCTTCCACCTCTAGTTGTTGAAAATTAACTTTCTCTTATATATGATTTTTGGAACATTCTTGTACCCACATTTTTTTCACTCTCTCTCATCTCCATGATGACTTGATATATCCTTATCAACCAAATATTTAAATATAATTTCTATGTTATCCTCTTGTTCCACTTATTCACTTTTCTTCTCATACAAATGAGAATGCTAGACTGAACCACACTTTTTCCTCTTCTTTTTCATCTTTTCCATTGCTATACCTACACATTAAAAAATATATTAAAGTAATAAAGAGTTCCCACAATCACTTATTCAAGCACTTCATCATGACTCATGGACATGTTATCCAAATTTTATCCATTAATTTCATGTTTTTCATGGCTTCCACTCACATGATATACCCCCAAATGTACATTCTCCACATCCTCTTTGGTTGTCCTCTCCTCTTCATTATTTATATTTTCTTCTCTTTCACATGGATGGTATTTAACCATACTTTCCTTGTGTGCACTAAATTTCACTTCAACCACCTATATTGTTTCCTTCATGAAAACTTGTAACTCCTCATGGTTACCTTATTTGTTCACCTATATTATTTGCTTCAAAGAAAAATGTAGCTTTCCTTGGTTTTAATCAACATTATTATTCCAAAATATAAAATATAAATGCATTTCATTCATTAAAAAAGGATGATTTTGAGTCTTCCCATTTATGGAATACCAAAAACTCATTCCCATGATCAAATAATGGGTCTCCTTATTCTAGTTCAACAACTATCACATTCATATAATCCTTTGTGAGGATTCCTTCCTCTATGAAAATTTCAAACCTTCCTTCTCCTCACTATTTTTGAAATCATATTTGGGATTATAACATAGAAACCTCACTTTATTGTTATCTTTCAATACAACCTTATTCTCCTCACTTGTATCCAACTCCTTGATACTTCTCATAACAAACATGTGTTGCTCACATGACAACTTCCCTCTCATATTACCTTTTGTGACAATATTGTTCATCTTCTCTCATCTCTCAAGCCTCAAGACATGAATTTTATTCAACCATTATACTTAAATTATTGGGTGTAAAACATGACCCATCAACTTGGAAACCAAATGTGTCCAATTCCATATATTTTTCTTTCCTTTTTCATATCTCCTTTCTTGGAGAACTCTCCAATACTTATTAGTAAATCCACATAGTATCTTAATTGAAACCTTTACCCTCATGGGGTATTTAATATTACCATATTCAAAATACATTTATATTTCCATTATCCATTTCATGAGCTTATTTGGGCTCTTTTTACCATAAAACTACATAATATTGTTATTGGGCTTACCTCTTTTCTTTGCCTTGACCTCTAATAGTCTATTTTACTTTACAGTTTTTACTCTCTCTAAGACATCCAATCTATGTTTAAAAATATAAAATTCTCCAAAATTTATTACTCTTAATCTCTATTCATAACTACAACATATTCAATTTGTGCATCTTCCATGTTATCCAATCTCACTTTAATTTTCTTCAACATTTCTATCAAGTTTTATTCCTCTAGTGTTCTTCCTCATTGATGTGTCATATATCATAAAAAGGAAGGATTATATTTTAAAACCTATAATACACTCAAAAATATCCTCTCACTTTCTCTACACTTACAGTAAGTCACTCAAATGTTCAAAAAACTTATCTCCTATGCAATCTTATTTTTCACAAGTTATAATCAACTCAAGTAGGATTTCTTTCAGGATCTATAATTGACTCATACAAGATCCTAAAACACTCAACATATCAAGTAAAGACCTTAAAATAATACCAATTAGTGTAAACATGGAAAATGGGACCAATTAATGTCATTATAGACACATAAACTAACATTTATTGCTAAAATAATGCATTTGTGACCATTCCTTATACACTCATAACTCATGCCTAATTCAATGGTCCTTGACCACCTTCCTTATCTTATATGTGAATAAACCTGACCTCTCAAGTAAATTTTGATTATGAATATATCTAGTCACCACTATAAGCATTATAAAATCACTATCAAACTTCCCCATGCTTCTAATTTAGCTATATTTTCTCCTTAGATAAAGCCACTCCTTTAGTACTATCCCACTTATTGGTAGTGTATGAATCCACCATATTCATCCTCCCATAAAATAATAGGTACTTTATCAAATTAAAATTCACCTAATGAGTCATCTTGCATGTTTCATAACTCCCATCCAAAGTAATTTCAAAATTATGACTATAAAGTTACATTTTATAACCATTATTCACTAGAAGCTCATATGATTAAAAATCTCTAGAATATTTAATTGCACATTGTGAATAAAGTATTTATTCTCTCAATTCTAAGTGCACACAACCATAGTATATTTGAACTAATTATGCATACACCTCTAAGGTCACAAATAATTATTGAAGCACTTATTCACAATAAGATTTCACCATTATATAACATAACACTAATCTTTCACACATACCATCATAACATGGGATAACTAAGTAAAGTTTGATCCCTCTTTAGTGCATTGGTATGTAGGTAGTATTCAACATAGGGGGTGTTTAGGTCAAGCATGATTTCATCCACTAACCCATTTTGCCCATTTATTCTATTTATTATTCATGGTATATTGATCTAGGGTTTCAAGTGAAGAATAAGTCATCCAATGGATTTCACAATGAATAATATAAATATAATTATGCACACATGATTTATAGGTGAAGATACATATACCGATTTTTACATAGAGGGAAAAAATCATATCATATTTTGGTTCTCACTAAAGACACCAACATAAGTTAACCTCATCTAGTTAGCACAACATTATTCCAAGAAGATTCAAAACCATGTTCTTGATTTTTAGTGACCTTTAGTAACCCTATAAATAGTTACACAATCACAAACATAGTCCTACATTCTTGATTTTATATATAAGTTAGTCTTATTTTACATTTTCCTTTTTTAACATCTTTCCATATTTATTAAGTTTCAATTATATTTGTGTAATTTATTGCATATCTTATACTCTTTGCTTGTGCTTAATGGTTTGTATATTAAAGGATTTAACTACTATTTATCCCAAAGTTTGATAAAATAGTCAGCCTTTAACTCTATATTCCTAAGGTTTCACACTCTCTCATGGAAACACTTAATCTCACTACTAGACTTGGCATATTTCAACACATCATCTTATTGAACTCAACAACATGTTACAAATAACTGAATGCACATTCTCACTCACACTATAATACACACTTTCTTCTACAAGATTATTACCATCTATGAATAAGATATAAACATTCATATAATCCCTCATATACTTTAAACACCCCTTTTTTCTATTACTGGAGAGTTTTACTCCTCTCAAACTCTCTCTATTCTGCCCAATTTCCTATAGATGTTTTTTTACTATATAACTCTCCTTGGCCCTTTACATTGTCATTATAAATATTATCTAACATTATCTAAACTATTGGAGTGCCTCTTTAGCTTCTCTAACATCTTATAAATTCACAAGATTTAATAGTTTATCATTCTAGGTCATTACATTCTTTTCCTCTTGATGTCATTTAAAATTGTGTTTCATATCATTATATAAAAACATCTTACTTAATTATAGAAAGATAATATTTTTTGAAATAATATTTATATATATTTATATAATTTTTTTCCAAAAATAGATCTACAATCTTCTCCAAATCTCCTTATATGTATACTTTAGATTTGACTATACATGAATATTCTAGAGTTGGGGCACTCTAACTCCATTTTATATGTAATTTTATAGATATAATACTCTATAGATACTTTATTCTTGATTCATCTTCCACCAAATTCTCCATGTTGAAACAAAAAACAAAATAAATAAAACTTCAAAAACACAAAACTACTATTTTTGGTTGATGCAAAATTTTTTGTACACCTTGGATGCTATTACATTAACACTAAATTACATATTTATCCTTTTAATCTATAACGTATAATAAATTTAAATATAATAAAAAAATTATGGAATTTTTAGATACTAAAAATCTAGTACTAGACACTTAGAAATGTCATTTTTTACCTACCTTTACCCTACATGACTTGTGCACACATATATGACTATAATTCACCATTATCTCACACCTGCATGCTATATATGGGTCTAATCCTTCTATATTGATATATTTCACCTAAAATAAATCTACACTCTATCCTAAAATATCTATCTTACTCATACATATCTAAGTCATTAGATCAATACTTCTATCTCCTGGATATAAATGTTATATTCTAAACATACCATCTGCATGGTTCTATCTAAATATAGTGGTTCTATCTCCTAAAAATAAATGGTAAATTTTTAAAATAAAAACATTCTTATGGTTCAATCTATTTTCATGGTGTGTTAGTTCCATGATAAATTACCTAAATATTTGCATATAAATGTAAATTAAGTCTTAGCTTATCGTCATCTAGCACTTGTCTATCAATAATTTACAAGTTGTTACACATTCAAGAAGATTTACCTATTTCTAATTTTTTAAAAATAAATAAAAAGAATTAGGTCTTATCCAATTCTGAATCACCTCAGATTAAAGTCAAAATTTCCATTTTTAAAGTGTTGAAAGCTAGATCATATGTTATATACATTAAACAAACACAATTACACACATGCACCTAACAAGGAGAACTACATACAGTCTAATTTCCATACTTAGAGTATTGAATATGTAGGTAGTGATCAACCAATAATTATGACTACCTGAGGTTGTCTTAACCCATCTTTTCCCCCTTTTACGTCTAAATTACTACTAAACTAGACCTAGGGGTCTAAAGTGAAGGTGATGGATTTTTGGGTATTGTACAAGTACTTAGAATTTAGTAATTCATATAGGTCCACATAAAAATTAATCATATATGTATATAAAAATATATAAATATAAAATCTATAGGGATAGCCATCTACTTTGGAACATAGTATCAGAAACTAGTGAACTGAGGCTAATGACACCATTTGTGCAAAGTTAAAGATCCAAAACCTGGTCTAAATAACACATAGTCAAGCTTGTCATCCTTCCTACCATCTTCCACCTATCTCAATAATGTATATAACACAATAAAGTTGAGTATATTAACTTATTTTGTAATTTTTATATTTATAAAATTAAATTATCGAATCAATTCTTGTCCTTTACATTCATATTTATGCTTATTTTTCATATATTATAATCTAAATTAATATTCCACTTTTATCCTAATTAAGGTTCACATAATCAAATTAGGGTAAAAAAAAACAACTTTTTAGTTTTAAGCCTCCAACCCACATCATCATATATAATATTATTTTGCTAAAACACCAAAAAAGATTAACAAGGGAATATATTGAAAATATCACATCTTCACATGGAAAATGAAAGCTTCAATTATTTGAAAATTAGTGGGAGTAGAATGAGTAATACCATCATTAAGTTAAAAATGGAGGGGATATGAAATAATAATATTTGTAAAGAATCATAGTTATATATTTTTTAAATCAATAAGTTAGGAATGTTAAAATTAATAATGTGGATGAAGGAAAAATTAGTATATATGAGAGAAAATAAATCTTATGAAGATGGTTTGAGATTTTGAAGAGGAATGTAGGATCTAAGTAATGGAATATTTGATTATTTGAATATGGAAGTAATATTATAATTTATTCATATACATGTATGTATCAGAGTTCAATGTATATGAACAAGATCTAAAAAAATCAAAATTTCCATGAAGGAACTAAAGTCATATTTCATATCCCATCCAATAAGGAAGGATAAAATAATAAGGATTGAGATGAGTATAAAAAATAAAATTAGTTTCATTCCAAGTTAGTATAAATATGGGAAAATAAAATTGCTTATGTGGATTTTATACACACCATAGAACCTTATGAGATATCCTCTAATGTTTTAGGAATGATGAATAAAATTTACTCCAAGGCACAAGTTATGGGGTATTCAGTTTTGTAAATAATATAGTGGTGAGAAATGGGTTATTTACTTAGGATTTTTTATATGTATAGAGTCTAAAATAAACCAAATTATAATTGATATGCTAGGTGGATTCTAACTTAAGGTGGGTTGGATTTAAAATTATAAAAAAGAGGGAAGGTAGAGCAAAAAAGAGGGTTTATGAACCAAAGATAGATGAAACCATTCCAAACTAGACCTTGAACTATGGATTGTAAAAGTGATTGAGAAATAATGCCTATTATAGGTTGATATCATCACAAAAAACATAAACACATAATTAGATGTTTAAGTAAATATAGTAAACTTAAAAAATTATAATCAAAGGTTACTGCCAATATATGATTGTTATTAAATTATAATGAAAGGTTACTGCCAATATATGATTGTTATTGCATATCTTCAAAGGGATATTATATTAATAAAAAAATAATTAAATAAGATATATCACAATATGAATAATGATATTGAAAAAATTTATACATAATCCAACAAATAAAATACCAGTATGAGAGAACATCTTTAATGAATCATGAGATTCAGAAGAGATAATAACATAAAAATAAACTTATATAAAAATCCATATAATTTATTATTCACCTTAATTGGAAAATTCTCCTCCTTTTGGAATGTGAAGGATACAAGTATATATAACTTGGGATGGGGACATATCATCCTCAATCAAAGTCTAAATTTACATCTTCTATATTAAGACCGTGCCAAAATTCATGCTTCTCATGCATGCATATACTATATGACATAAATAACACCCACTCACCCAAAATAATTCTCAGCTAAAATATATATACCCAAACTAGAGTTGAGACTTGAGTCTCAATTAAAATAAATAGACATGAAAAATACATATACAAATTTAGGGTGTTGATGTGGAACTACTCAGTGATGGATCTTGCATGCTTGAAGTATTAGCCACTATAGTTATAACTATAGTTACAATGGAAATTGATATAGACATAGGTGGAACTATAGTTTTAAGTGTCACAAAATTGGCCCCTTTAGATATATGCACAATAGTGTAACCTATAAATTATGACTATGTACTTGGAGGTGATCAAGATACATAAGATGTACCAACCAAAAGATGAGTCTATTTAAATACCTCAAACTGCTTATACAAAGCATGAATTTTTCAAAATAAATCCTAATGGTCTCATAGTCAATGCTAAATCTTGTTAACAAAAATGGTATCTTGGCCATCAAATTTACATGAATACTCATTAAAGCATTGAATTCCATGTTCAATGTATTTGTGTTAGCTACCTTATATTTTACAAAATTTATTTATTAAATGATCTATTCATTATTTATATACACATTACCCTCCACTTCTACTTGTAAACTATCATCAACCACCTAGAGTAAGCCTTAAAAAATAGGTCATGGGAGTATTTTCCCTAGAGTCATAGATAAATCTATAACATTCATGTCCTTAAAAATTGACACTAGCCACTACTCATGAATTATTTCATTAAGGCATGCATTTCATTATGCCACTCTAAAAAATTATCTCTTCTAGTTGTCACATGATACTAGGTCAGAGTAACATTAGGGGATCATATCAAACATAAGTTTGCATAAGCCTTATTTTTTGTAGTTTAGCCCAAAAAATTGAGCTTGGAATTTACATCCTTTATCCTGTTATAATCTAGGGTTATAGTGCTCCATTATAGATGTGATTTATAACTAACATGCCTTATTGAACCAGTACTATTGTATATCATTCTATCTTATCCTTGTACATTATCTATAATATCCCTTGGAGATTTTACAACATCCCTTTCTTTCAACCTTTATTTTGACTAATCATAATTCCTAAACATTTTATTAAGTACTCCACATATTGCATCAACAAAATTGAAAAGATATTATTCATACTAATCTGGGTATGTGGGGTGGACCTTACTATTATTATTTATAGATAATATGTCTTCTCTCTACTCTACCTAGATATTTTCACCATCCACTAACATGGTATTCTTTTAGACCTTATTGATCATGTTAGTCTACCTATCAAAATGGAACCCTACCTTTGGTTACCCAGTGATAATAAAATCTTGTCTTCCTACCTCCTCTTCTTATATTTTTTTAATCCAAGGGGGAATCCTCACAATAGATTTTTCTTATTTATCCTTTGTATATATATAGGTGAAAGGAAGGAATTGAATATATGGGATCATTTATGTTAAGGTAGGTTGAGTAGTAGGAAACAAATAGCTAATTTAGGAAAAGATGGGATTTCATTTCTCCAAGTGATGACCTTATTTTGTGGAGGTATATCAATAATGTATATAGTATTTTCATATGTATAGAATATTGATACTATGGAGGACTTTATTTGGCTATACGAGGACATGGGCACACCTAACTATGTAAATGGCCTATGAAGAGTAACTCATGCAACCAAAATATAAGTAAACCTAAGTCTTCAAAATTTACCTATTGCTTAGGTCTATTAGACTATGGACTATATTTAATAATGTATGTATTATTTATTGGGGTTTTGAACAAGTTCATAATAGTAGTATAACTCTTAAAAATCTAATTTGTAGTAGAGAAATAAAAAAGTAATGGGACCTAGGCTATAGTTTGAAAAATTAGCATTGTGAATGCTTGAGGCCTCTTCAGTAGACTAGAAGAATAAAAAATAAAAAATGTAAATAATGAGGCACTCATATTATGTTAGTTTTAGTAATTATAATTACAATAGGAACTAAATAGTTAAGTGTTTGTGCACTTACAATTAATGGTTAGACATCACCCAGAGTACTATTAGTATGGAAATTGTTTTATTGGTTGTTATTATAGCTTGTGAAATGTCTATTTAATTATTAATTTACTCTATGAGACTTGTACCTATGATTGGATAAATGTTAATAACCACTAAGGTCTCCCTTATTTTTTATCATATAGAGACTAGTGTAGTTTCAACTACCTTCTCTATTTTTTACTCTAGAACTGAAGGTGGAGAGCCTAGAGGTGTATCTAGTGATGTAAGTTCCTACGTTGGAACTTATTACCTATATTTTTATATTGAATAAATACCCTCTTATTATTTATTCTCCCTTGATATTAACTTTGTCTCAATAGATTCAGCCCTTTATTGTTCCACTCCTAAGTCTTCATATATCTCGGTCCCCTCTGACTTAGTTTCTTCTTGTTTAATTTCCTCTTCCTCTTTAGTTTCCTCTTGTTCCTCCTCTATCTCCCCTTATAATCTTCATAGAAATATTCTCCTATAAAAATTAGGCCTTTAGATGGCCTTTCTTCTTCTTGTAAAACCTTGGGGGACACAAGTGGGGTCTTAGGTTTCCTTTGGTATGTCTTTAGTGTATGCATAGTTGTTTCTATGAGTGATGCCCAATTACTATAGGTGAATTAAAATACTAAAACCATTACTACATGAAAATTTTATGATTTATATAGGTAACTCTCTCAATTTATATGGGTATCTTTCCCAATTTCTATGAGTATCTCACCCATGTGCTATAGGTGCATAACTAGTTGTTATGGGTGCACACAACTAATTGCTATGGGCCATGAAAAAATTAAATGGATATTTTCTCCTTAATATTTTTGGGTATAAAAAACCTTGTAATAAGTATATTATACATTATTCACTTTCCATCAGTAATATTGTAAACATTCAATCCATTAAATCATACTAATTTATATAAATATAACTAGTTTTAACCAAAACAATGTGCATATACTTTATTCATAAAATATATGCATATATCAAAATAGTGTAAGCCAAATAAGTGTGAATAGATACATAGGAAGTTATTTTAGAAAAGAATAAAAAGATGTATTGGGTGTGGAATGGATAAGGGATGAAAGGGAGGAAGAAATATTAATGGATTTAGAGGAATATACATCATAAAACACAATTAATTTTGGAGTGAATAATAACCTAGGTTTTGTCACTCCAAATCTAGTGGTTTTCAATAAAAAGATAAAAATGAAGAAAGGATAAGGCAATGAAAATTCAAGAAGATTATTGAAATGTAATTATATTTGGGATACAAATAAAAATTCATAGAATGTTTACTTGAAGGCATGAATTTATCCCACGTTTATCTCTTCAAGAGAATTGACTATGAGATTGGGGGAAGGTTTGAAATTTTGGTGAAGGTGTTAATATAACACCTATAGACGTTAGGTATGACCATTATATACTTTGGAATGAATTTAAAGTGAGGTAAGTTTTTAGAAATTTTGAAAGTATTTTGTTAAGAGAATGACTGTATTTATTAGATATAAAATATAATTATTTAATGTGGAAAAACTATGAAATTTTAAGTGTTGGGAAGGTATTTTTAGGGTAATGTGTGATTTAATTTGATTGTGACTTATATTTTTATTGATAAGTCACTTAAAATTTTAAGGTGATTTGCATAAACTACTACATAATAAATTTTTGAAATCAATTTTGATAGATAACAATTATTTAGTTAAAGAGGTATGAATTGACAACAATAAATTTTGAAGAAAAAGTGCAAAAAATCAAGATTTAGCTTGTGTAAATAATTATTAAGACTTAAAGTATGAATATGACAAGATATAATTAGATATGGGATGAAATGAAAATGAATATTGATGAGGATAATAATGATTGATAATCAAGTTTGGGGTTTGTTCCTTCTTGTTTTCAAACTTTAAATCAATTGAATAAATTTTCAATATAAAGTAGTAAGGATGGATTTTCATTTATTTCAAGGTAAAATCAAGCTAGCATATGGGGTTACTCAAGTTTGAACTAGATTCTAAGTATCTTATTATAATGTATTTTATATTCACACATATATGGAGTCTAATTATCTAAATTCTACTCATTGGGACTATCTAGACATTTTATACATGACTTGTTTCTACTTTTTTCATTTTGGACAATATCCACAAATTGATTTAGTATTGATAGTCAATATTGATGATAGTAATATAAATTGACCCTATGCACAATGAGTAACCAGTTTCTTTTAGGGTGATGCAATTATACTTGTTATATCTATTTTTCCTTCATCCACTTTTATAAATGTATAAGAGCACTTGTATGCTTAAAAACCTAGTTTTTACAAGAAATATGACATCAAATGGTGGGGTGTTGAGTAAAAGGGTTGAGTTATAATGACCTTTATCAATCTATGTTGATAGACTAAACACTATACTACATTACCAATACTTTGAGGAGGGCTCAAAATTGAATATAGTTCTCATGTTAATATGTCTGTGTGTGTAATTTTTGATTCAAGCCTAGATGATATTTATTATATTTTTCACTTAGTACAAACATACAAATATGAATTAACCATTTTAAACTTGAGATTCAACTATATCAATTTATTAGGATCGATATGTAAACTTGTCTAGATATTTAGAATGCAATGTTCTTGTCCTAAAATAATTTATAATAGCTTTGTATATATATATATATATATATATATATATATATATGATTCTCTAATTTTAAATTTAAGACCTAGTGACACATAAAATCTAAAAAGAAGATAAAACATGCCAAAATAATAGTCATAAAATTAAATGTGCAAAAAAATTAAAATGAGACCTGGGTCAAACACATTATTTGTGGTCAGTATGGTAATGACTATAAATTTTAGAACTAACCTTATCACATCCTGATTTCTCTCTAAGCTAAATAACCTATTTGATCCATGAATTATTATGGTTGACTAGTTGATTAATTAATATTTGATTAAGCTTTATGGCATATGTTGATTATGGCACAATTATGTGCTGCATACTTTACATGATTAGTTTACTATAAATTAACAATACCTTTATATTTTATACATTGTGATCATGTTTGTTAATTATAAAACATTATTTTATGGATATAAGAAATTTTAGGTTAACTACCTTCATTGTTTTAAGGTGGATTTAGGATATATTCTTCCCTGAGAGTGTGATGGAGGGAGAGGATCATCAGAGAGGGTGGTTTAGATAGAAATAGTGGGGAATGATAGAGAATGAATCTGTAAAACCTTGCACACACGATATTCATATTTTATGATTGTGTGATTAATTTTTTTGAGAGATATTTTAGTATGCTTATTTTCTATTTGAATTCCTGTTGTGATATTTTATATTTTCACTAATCTAGTTGCAGTTAATGATCATGTTGATTTGTTTGAGTAATTTTGTTAAATTATTACTATCATACGTAGCTTATTTTTTATGATGTAATTATTTGAATGAATGAGTGAATTTTTTATGTGTATACTTACCTTACTACCTTATTAATTATGGATGTATAGTATAACCATGTGATGTTATGATGGATTCCATAGTTGTTATTTGATCTTTAAGATTTAGGTAATAAAAATTAAATATTATATATATATATATATATATATATATATCCTAATGTCAAAAGATATAAAAAATATCATTTTAAAATTTATTGTATTTGATTAAATATTGATCAAAGGATTAATATCCATAATACATTATACATTGATTATGATTGTTAAATGGTTTTAGGAAATCATTGCATTTGCAAACTATTTTTTTGTGTTGACATGGTAACATAAACCATAGGTTTTGAATAAATATGAGTATTGCCCATACTTTATGTTAAATGAGTAGTTGACTTTCCATGGAAAGTTAATCTCAATTAAGTTGGTAGTCATTGCATATTATAGCATGAAGATTATGACTTGTGGTTTATTTGATTTTTTGGTCAGGTTGAGAAATCAATGTCATGCAAATATTTTATAAAGATTATAAAATGATTATTTAGGGATTTTAATAGAAGATTATAGATGATTATGGTTTTTTATCATGCGTTGAATTTGAGTTAACAATAATTTTTCAAAAATCATGGAATTGGTTGTGTATTGCATGGTGGCAGACTATGGAATTGGTTGAGCTATTTTTTCATGCATTATGTTTAGTCAATTTTATCTACCATTAATAGTGGAGAAGAGGATGGAGAATAAGCTAATGGAGAGGAATAAAAATAAGGTAGAGAGGGATGTGGGGAGATGACATGCAATAGGGCATATAGAAGAGAGTATATATAAAGAGAAGAAGGTGATAGTTCAAAGGAAGGAAGAAGGATTATATATGACTTCTTTGGCATTCATAAATTCACAAGTAGGTTTTGTAATTAAATTAGTGTGTGTAAAATGTTGAATGGTTTTTCTAATTATATGGTTACTTGGTTTTTCAATTGCTTGAAAGTTTTGAAAATTAGAAGGGCTATATGTAGGGCCCTATGGAAGGATCAACCTCCACAAAACCCTATATCCAACCTAGGATAACATGAGGGAATTAATAGGTCTATATGGAATACCATGGTTATTTTGGCTTAAAACAAGCTCTATCTTAAATCCCATTTTAATTTGAAAACATTTTATTATATAATGGGAATGAATATCTCTTAATGAGTATATATGATGTGGCTTGAACTAGTTTTTTTTAACCAATTATTATATATTCATTTAATGTAATAATTAATATAATTTGAAACTTTAGTTAGTTTCAAGGTTTGAATGTGTAAACCAATTAATAATTTTTGGGTAAAAAAATGTGGGTTTCATTATACAAAAGGGATTGTGAATACACACACACACAAAAATATATACTTGTTTCAATCTGATGATGATATATATAATATATATATATATATATATATATATATATATATATATATATATAGTTACACACATACACACCTGTATCTTGAGTTGTAAGGCTTTATGGTAAACTATATGTATTACATTTAAAAGATGAAGACACTTGTATAGATGAATTTGAAGTTATGATTTTGATTGGATTTATGTGGCTTTATATTCAAACAAATTTAAACATACATGGATAAATTATAGTTTTAAACTCTCGACTATGTTATGTAATCTTTTATTATGTATAATTGCTTATATATGGATTTGGGAGCTTTTGGTTTAGCCACATTATGTAACACAGGTACAAGTAGGTGAACAACTACTATAGATTATGCATATAAATATACCCAAAAATGTTATAGTATACATGATAGAGTTTAGTTATAATTATGTTCATTATAAATATGAACTACACACATATTTGGATGTGACTGTTTAATATTATTTAATTCAGATTTGTCTTTGAATTAAGAAAGAGTTTTGCATAGTCAATAGAGGGACTAGGTTTATAGGTTTAATTGTATATTTTCATAGTTTTATTTAGCCAACTATGTGTAGTTATTATTATGACAAAACTTGAGTTGGGTATAGTTGATCATGTGTTTATATTTGCTCATATGTATTAAATTTAAGTGGAAAACTTAAATCGATTAATTTGATACATTTGATTTAATAGTTTTAATGGAGGAATGTGTAACTATGCTTGATTATCAAAATTCTATGTGTTTTAGTTATCAAGCACAATGAGATTTACTCAATTAAAAAATAAAAAGGTTATGGGGCCTTTGTTTGATTAACTATATGTATACTTAGTGTATACAATATACTCTAAGACTAATGATAGTGGATATCATCTTAGGAGTATATTGTATAAAATGAAGTATCTATATTGTATTAAATTTGTATGTGTGAATTCAATATATATATTTATGGTATAATTTATATATTACACACACACACACACACACACACACACACACACACACACACACACACACACACACACACACACACACACACACACAATTGTGTTATGTATAAAAATATTATTATCATAACATTGCATAGATTATACTTTCATATAATTTAATATTTATATAAAAGCATTAAAATAATGTATTTATGAGTTTAAATATAAAACATTTATGATGTTTTGGACCAGATTTTTTTATATGTGGAATATGTACAATTTATTAAGCCTGTGATATAATGTTGTTTGGTGGAAAAATAACATTATAAGTTCTTTATGATTTAAGTAACTACCAGTGTAGATAATCATTGCATAAATGGTATGTTATATTGAGGACTATTTTAGGATTTTGTTTATTAGTTGTAATAATATAGATGTTATCGATTCATTGCATTTTATTTGATGGACTAAATGAATGTATGTTTTATGTACTTAGCATAAATTTTATTAGCTAAAGGGAAATAATTTGAATGAATCTATTGGTATACACACACACACACACACACACACACACACACACACACACACACACACACACACACACACACACACACACACACACACACACACACACACACACACACACACACACACACACACACACACACACTAACTATAAAATCTCGTATTCATGACCCTAAATAAGTAATGGGTGGATTCCACTAGCTTAATTAGCACCATCAATGTGAGATGAGGTGTAATCTAATTGAGTGGTGTGTATGCAATTGATTGATCATAAAGATCATTTATTATTGAAAACTTTGGCCAAAGTAATGTTTTGATTAAATATTATCATTTTATATGTTGATATAATTTTCACATTTGTGCGATATCATATTAGAATGGATTTATTTATGGTACTCATTATTTATTAGATATCTTCAACACATGGGTTTTAGTTTTTTACTCTAGATTCTCACACTGTCATTATCTACCCATCTATGGAGGGAGGGAAATCCCATTATTTGAGAGATAGTACAAGGTATCTATGGTCTATGGTTGGTGTGGAAAAGTTCTTGAATGAAGCTCTTCCTCTTAGCTAGAGTACTATACTAGAGACTACACTTGAGATTACAGATTGATATTTGAGTCATGGAGACTCTACTCTATGGAGCTTTATATCATGTTTTATCATTTGAAATATTATTATGTATTTTTGAAAACTATAATATTTATACATTATGCTTTTACAATAGTGGTTGTAATCTTGTATCAACTATGGCTAGATTTATACTATTTCATTTATAAATAGATGTAGTATTTATTAGTTGTTTAGTATTGTTCATGATTGATATATATATTCATGGTGATCCTTAGCTAAGTGGATTATCTATAAAACCTTTTGGTGAACTAAATTAATATATTTAGTTAAAGATCACTAATTATATTTATCATGGTGAAATCTATATGATGAATATGTGTAATAATTTTTTTTAAAATTTTTTTACTGTATTTGATGGAATTAGCTACTAAGAGGGGGGGGTGGGTGAATAATTTTATCAACATTTTATTATAAATTTTATTTCATTATAATGAAAAAAACACTTAAGCATAATATAAACAACACATGAGCAAAATCAAGAGCAATTAACACAAGTACAACTCATCTATGTGGGAAACCCTCATGGGGGATAAAACCCACTCTCAAGCCTAAAAAAATGGACTATAGTATTATAAGGATAAAAAAAAAATGAGACTTTAGACCAACACTAACTGATCAAGGAGCATCCACTCCTCAATTTAGTCTAGCACCTACTAGACCTTTAGCTGGCTCCAACTAGCAAGGAGACTACAACCTCCTAGGTGATTAAGCACCCAGTCAACCTCATCAATTATGATGTATACCACTAATTTTATGTACTATACACTTGATTATTACATTTTAATTTTTTAACACCTATAAAACTACTTCTCTTCTCAAGGCACACACACCTACCTCATTCACTCAATCAAGTCACCCTTTAGACTGCTAGGTCTAATGACTTGTTAGATCATGAACATGATTAGTAAAAAATGATTAATCATATTCAACCTCTAATGGTCCTCAATGAATCATATCTAATTTTTGACTAAGATCCTTCCTTCACTTTTGTCCACACCCACTCTCATTTCTAAATAAGCCAAATACACCTAGTATATATAACATTATTTCATCTAGCCCATCTTCGTCAGACAAGATTCTTCACTTACATATATCACACTAAAAATAGGTTATTAAACATGTTAAATATGATAACCAAACATTCCATAGGTTTTACATTTCCCTTAAGACCCAAAAATCAATTAGGCCTAATAA
Source organism: Torreya grandis (assembly GCA_037957365.1). NCBI lineage: Eukaryota > Viridiplantae > Streptophyta > Pinopsida > Cupressales > Taxaceae > Torreya > Torreya grandis. Next base: position 4,991,414 of record JARHVA010000350.1, on the reverse strand, counting down.
AAACCTAAAGGAATTAGGCTTACAAACCAACATGATACTCCTTAAACTCTTTGGTCCACCTTCAGCGTTCAAAAACAATTGAAACACATAAAAAATACCTAAAATAGATATTTTTTCACTCCAATATGGGTATAAAACATCTATAAATCCAAACCACTACTCCATCCAAGCCATTCTCTCTCTCGCTCCAAGTCCTGTAAACACCCAAAAAATACTGCCAAGAAGAACTGAGGCATACTGTTGATTTTATAAAAAAACATCTAAAAAATAACATGGATAGATCCTAAATTACATTAAAAAATACCTAAAAATCCATTTTTAACCTTCACATATCTCACACAGGTCCAAACCAACTCAAACAAACTAATTACTCAAACTAGTCATGCACACTAGATACTTAGTCAAAGATATTTGACTGCTTCAACCAAAATAGAGACAAAGTATAAATAAAAAAGTCATATAATAAAGATATGACACTCATATAATATAACCAAGCTCTTAATCACCTCAAAATATACTTAAAATAGCTTAAATTAGCCTCTCCAAATAGGCCACTCCAGACTACCTACAAGCTCTAAAAACCAGTCATGATGAACATGACATATAATACTTGTGAAGAAACTTTATTGATATTCTAATGCATTCATGTGATCCTAAAAAAATTTTAAAAAATTTCCAATCACAAACATACAAAGGTATAATGTCATATATTAAACATATAGAACATTCTATGAGACATACTTCTTTATTGTCCTCATTACTCAGACAAGTCATCTTGAAGGCACCTTCTTGCCTATGTATGGTCATCAAAATCACATACCAATCAAGGGAACATAAGTAATAGGTCTTAAAAAAATACCCCAAACCATTGGATTTATCCATACTCACTTGCACACCCTCCCTAAATGGATTCTTACTCATACTAGATTTTGTCACTATTTTCACTATCTAGCAGATTAGCAATAAGGCAACTTTATTGACTTAGATAATTGACATAGAGCACATAGCTTTCCCAACTGACTCCATAGACCTAAATATCAAGTATTGACCTTTAATCTCTAATTAATCTCATGTGTTGACTCAGTCAACTTTACTTGTAGTATTACAATCTTAAAAAATAAGCATATTTTTGTACCTTCTACTCACTTTCTTGACACACCACTACCACCTAGAGATGCCTAGAGGATTCCTCTATACCTTAAAATATTAAAACTTATTCAACCAATCCATTCTATGTCATTTCTAGAAATTTATTTCTAATCACTCCATTATGAGGGTTTATAAAGGGTTTCGACCAGTTTAAATACTTAACAAATGTTCATAAAGCTTTGTCCCTCAATCACAAACTTCTTGGGCTAGGAAACCTCTAATTTATATGCACATAATAATTACCAATGTAATAAATTTATTTCTCTTCCTCCTTAGGACGTAAAACTTGGTTAACACCTTTTACCAATCATGTCATACCATAAACCATGCTTACATAAGTGCTATCAACTGGAATCTCTTCATGACTACTCACAAGGACCTCATTAGCCCACCTTGCCTGTTAGGCCTAGAACCACTAGGCCAAATTACCTCTTGAAGGTACTTGGAAACTTATCCACTAAGCTCATAACACATTAGATATCTTTAATACACTCAATACAAGCACTAAAATCACCTACTGAGAACATATAAGTCATACAACACTTACCTCCATATGCAACCAAGAAAAGACAAACATACAAGGCCTATGATGATGAATGGAACTCCACATGAAAATCATATGAGAAGAATTATCCTACTAGGATCATACAAAAAAAAATTCAATTGCTCTCTCTCTAAGCTCCATGCTATCCACTCATGCCTCAATAGAACCAACTACTCTAACTACTCACACTAGCATCCAACCTTACAAGATTAATGAAGACTAGACCAACAAGATTATTTTCTCTCACCACTTTATCATCATCCATACCTATTTACATTAATGACAACACACTACCAACAATGTCCCAATAATATTCTAGTAAAACCTAGTGGGGTTATTACAATGTGGTATCAGATCTAAGGCTCAAACTCTAGGACTTAATGTGTCTAATAACACAGAATTATTTTCCTAATAACTAAGAATAACAATTGTACATTGTATAATATAAGGTGAGGGTAATTTAAATACCAAACCCCCTATTAATCCAAATTAGTTTACCACTGAGTAAGCTACCAAGTTATACCTAATCTTCATAACCATGCAAGAGACTAGAGACCAAATCATGACCTTTGAATAAGAAGTACATGGACATGAAGAGGAAAATGCTTAGGAGGAACCTAAAGAGCATCCTAATAACTAGGAAAATATTCAAGAGTAGAGGTAATAAGAGGTGTCATAAGATGCAACAGATTAAGTAGTTGTAGAGTTGGCATGCGACATGAAAAAAATAAATCCATCCAAGTTTTATGGAACTATTTTGGGGGTTAGAGCTAAAAGATGGCTAACATAAATGGATAAGTATTTAGAGAATATGAATTATTTTAAAGTCATGAAATTAGTCTAGGGAGCTTATCAATTTTCTGGTGAATAAATAACTTGGTAGGCAAACAAGAAGCTCAAGATGAACCTTATATCAACCACAATCACTTGGGAATAATTTTTAACACTATTTAGGTCATGATGGCTTCCATAGCTTTACATAGACCAAAACCTTATAGATTTTTAGAATCTTAAGTAAGGGGATTTGTTGATGAATGAATACTATGAGGAATTCACCAAGATCCTTAAGTATGTACTTCAGTATCAAGAAAAATAGAGGTTTAGAATAAAGAAATTCATCATGGTATTGAAACCCCAAATTAGTTATGAAGTATATGTGCATAGCCCATCTATCATGGATCAGGTGTTCAAGAAGGTGGTCAAGTACTAACAACAACTAAAATATCTTGCCCAAGTTAGAGATTAGTTCAAAAATAAATTTAGAAGTTCTAAACTAGATTTCAAGAAGAAGAATTTGAAGTAGAGGAATGGAGACTCCAAGGGTCAGTTCAAGAATTAGAATGCCAAGTTTAATAGTGGTTTAGGTAATATGAAACCTAGTAATGGTTTCAAGGGAAATCAATAGACTAATAAGAAAGGACCTATTGGAGGTTGTTTCATTTGTTTAGGTGACCATTTTGATCAAGAATGTCCTAAGGACAAACCAAATAATAAGGGTTCAGATTCTCATCAAGGTATGTTTCAGTATCATATTCATGCAACTATTAATAATTGATAGGTTGAGTATCAAGCTTCTCCCATAGAACTATCAGGTATTTTGTTCGACCATCCAATTTCAATTTTGATTGACATGAGAGATACATAATGTTTCATTATTCCTAGAATGCTTATTAAATTACCTATAAAGGCTAGATTTATGGAAAATGCATGATTGGTATAGTATGGGAATGAGTCTAAGATCACTAATTAGGTTTCTCATGGTGAAATCTATAAGATGAATATGTGAAATAAATTTCTAATTTTGTTTTTTACTATATTATGATAAAACCTAGTGGGGTTGTTACAAACTTAAGGGTTAAAAGAATCTAAGGTGATAAGGAGATCTAAAGATATCTATAATTTGTCATGTGTATCAAGTCATAGTAAGAGGAGGGTTTCACACAACCAAATAGAATTATCAAGATAATAAAATTATGAATATAATTATGCCACCAAGTACTTAGTTCATGGTTTGATACCTATATATGAAAAGTTGCTTAAAAGTGTTATGGAACAAGGCTTGTACCAAATTTGGGTATCTACATTTCCCCCATTTAATCTATAATTTTAGTGGGACTAAAAATATTGGATAAAATGGAAAATAGAATGCAAATATGCGTTAGTTCTTATGAATCTAGACTTATTATTTGTTCCAATGATGTTCGATTGTTCCTATAATAGTCAAAGAGTAAATAAACATGTATGTCTATCATATGGTGTCACTCATGGAGTGTGTTATTATTAATAAGATTAGAAATGTTAATAGTAAATAGTTGACTTAGTCACTATGGAGAAGAGGAGGGAACTTGTAGTTTTGTCACTTCTTGGCCAAGGAAATGGACAAGATTAAAATCAATTTTTTAAAAAATAGTTCCAAGAAGAAATAAAAACTCTATGATTTTTTAATGAGTGATGTGTTAAAAAAAATTTAACCTTAAAACACAACTGAAAATGAATAAACAACTACATATGTCTTATATATTCAATTATAATGTTTTGGTCAATTTTTCTCTATGTAACACAAAACACGATCAAAAGGGTATGAACAATGTTTATGTACCTATCATGAATTTAGGTTGTGATTGTGTAGTAAAATGTATGATCAAAATAAAATTTAAATTTTAAATTCCCCCATCATGACCATTAATTTGATAAGTATGAAGTGGAATGATAATCAATTTTCTATTCAATTGTAAATTATTTTGTTATGTGTGAAAAAATGCAAGATCAAAATATAATATAAAATTTACATGGCCCATCATGATTATAAATATGATAAGTATGAATTGTAATGTCGAACATTATATATTAAATTTTAAACTATACTAAAGTGTATGAGAATGAACCGGTATCATGCCCAATAAATTTGAAAGTGTGCATATGTGCATGAATCAATATCATGCCTCCTAAAGTTTTAAGTGTGCATGAATCAATATCATGACCACTGAATTTTTAAGTTTTCATGAATCAATATCATGCCACCTAAATCTTTAAGTGTTCATGATTCAATATCATTCCCTCTGAATGTGTACCAGCTGATATAGAATTTGACATATTTATATTGCTATTTTTTTGAGAAATTTCTATCTAAAATGTATATGTATATGGAGATCTATAATGTCCATTCCTAAAAAATTGTGTACATATTTCTATGTATATGCACCCAAGTGTGTATGAATCTATGCTTAAGTGTCTATAAAGTGAATGCATATGCCCATATAATTTGTATCAATGTGACAATATTTGTAATGTAATTAAACCAAATGATATTTTAACTATTATGTATCATGATTAACATGCTAACTTTGATAATTTGAAGCATGTGTATTGTGATAAAATATGATAACCTAAATCATGTATATTGTGCCAAAATCTAATAATTAGAATCATGTGTACTATGCCAAAAAAATGTTAATTTAAAATTCTATAATAAGCCCAATGTATTCTCCACTTTTAATCAGAGGGATATGACTATCAAATCAATCATACAAAAATATATATGTAATTAGATAAGCTTGATGATTAGTATAATTTCATGAATTTATTTGAATTGTTTATTTGAAATATTCTTCATATGAATTTGTATTGTTATATTTTGGATTTTTCATGACTGATTAGCCAGTAAGACATAAAGAGATAGTATATATGGATAAATTTTCTCCTTGGATTATATAGAATAATTTCCAAAGGCAATGGTGTTTCCTTCATTTTGAAAAATTAGGGCCACTTGAGTGTGGAAGGAGAGTATCCAAATTTTTTTGGCATACTATAGATTGTAATTAATAGTATTAAAAATGGTAGCATGTGGGATAAAATGTTTCATTTGTTTTAACACAATTGAAAAATAATGATTTTGATATATGATGTTAAAGATGCCATGAGTGGAAGGTTTTTGGATAATAATTTATAAATTGAATTAGATATATTTCATCATTTGAAATTCAACCATATAAATAGGTTGAGTTTTTTAGATTTATGTAACTCATTTTCACACTACTGATTATAGATTTCAACTCTAAACCATTATAATTTCAAGCCACTAATATGTGTTTCCCCATTAATTTGATAATTTAAAAATGAAAATTTGACATTCGACAAGATGTAAACCCACCTTCATACCCATGGATCAGGACTATGAGATTAGCTTGTCATCCAAGTGATAAAATAGGGATAGGTGGTATGGATACAATAACTTGTCTTATAGGGTATGGTGATCCTACAAATATGGATGATGTAGTGTGTACTAAATCATACACCTCATGGTGGATAGGTTTGAGATGGCCTATTATATTTCATTTTGTCATATATCTAGTAAATGTGCCTTCATCTCAAGGAGGAGGAGATATGGTAGGTGGAGGAGGTAGAGAAGTAGTTCAAGCTATCCCCTAGCTAGCTCTATATGATGTTATAGATGTTATTATAACCACCTATGAGTATATATGTGTGCTTGTATTTATTTTCAATTTATTTTCATTTTTACATATAGATTACTCATGTATTTTATATTTATCATGCATATGATGAGTATTGAGATATGATGGTAGATGTGTTGATTTAGAATTTGACTTAGGACATCCATTTATATATAGTTCGTAGTGGGTTTTTTAAAAGGGTGAATCATATTATGAGTGTACATGCACCACTTTTTTTATCCTATTTCCATTATTTTCTCTTTGTTTAGTATAGTTTTTTGTGAGTGAGATGATATATAAGTAAGACCAGATAGCTGACTAGTGGCCATGCCCAAGATTTATTTACTAAGGGATTTATTGGCTCATTATAGTGCTATACAATAAGAACACTCATAAAATATGGTAAATTTGGGTGTTTTTTAGGATCACATGAGGTGATATATATCTCAATCATGCAATCATAGAGGAGATAACAAATCCTATACTTCTATGGCTAGTAGTTGTAGTGATGACAATGATTCATATGCATCAAAAGATGGTTCCTTGATTATTGATTGACTTTGATTGTATTGTAAACTTTCATCCATTATAAATGATGATATTTATTTATTTGTACCTCATGGTTTTTATTGTTATTATCAAATATTTTTGTAATTTATGTATTTAATTATTGTTCATTTGATATTGCATGGTCGTAATAGTTAATTTTTTATTTCCTTATTTGAATTTGTATTATCTTGTATTATATGTATTTTATGAGATTCTTAGATAGTACAATATGTTATCATGATACTCAACAATGCTTACCCCATCCACTATGTAATAAAAAGTTGTTGTAATTTTGTGAAGCTAATTGTTGATCCATTTTAGAAATGTTTTGTATATTTTACATGATTTATGTTTTCCCATATTGTTGTAAATGTGAAAATTTTAGAACCATATTGGCATGCATTTTGGTGGTTTTATCCCATGTTTTATATAACCTATGGTTTTTATACCCATGGTATTATAATACCACTTTGGTGGTTAGCTATTTATGGGCCTATATATACTCACACATATGGTAGGGAAAAGTAGAAATTGGTAGTTTATTATTGCATTGTAAATAGTTGGGTTAATGTAATAAATGTGTTACTTCTCTAAGTTTCTTATATAAAAGTGTGTTCCCAGGGGAAATCATGTGTACTATGTAATGTTATGTGTATTCCTTTTATTTTAATTTTTTAGATTAATGAATATTTTAGTTTTTCTTCTCTCATTGTAGTTTATCAATTTTTTTTCTCTTCATTAAATTATATTAGAGATAGGGATTAAATTCATGTAAAGAGTTAGGGTTTCTTTACCATGTGATAAATTATTATTTTAAGTGGGAGATTTGCATGTGAGAATTATTCCAAGTAAATGGAAATGATAGGAACCAAACACATAGAGATTTAAAAATTAAATGATAAACATTTTGAGATGTCAAAGATAAAGATGAAATATCTTGTTGTGAACATAGATCAATTGGCTGTTATATTAGGATTGCAACCTATGGGTATTATGTTATAATACTAATATAAATGATAATAAGGAAAGAAGTTGAAACTAATTATTTATATTATATTTATTTTATTTTAATGTCTCAATAAATAAAAAATATAAATATATATAGGTAAAGTTGGTCACTTTGTATCAGAAAATGTCTCTAGTAAAAATACTATTTCTCTAAAAGACATTGTATTCATTGAGAATGAATGATGGTGACTATGTAGTTGAACATATAAATACATTAAATACCATGGTAATTTAATTAAATTATGTTGAAATTAAAATGGATGATTAAGAAAAGTGTATTATTTTTCTTTGTTCTTTACCTAACATTTAGGATAATTTAGTTATGGAAATAATTATTACTGCATTGACATTAAAAATTGAGGACATAGTGGTAGCCTTATTATCAAAAGAAATGAGGTAGAAATACAATAATGATTATAAAAAAAGGAAATATTATTTATGAGAGGTGATTCTAAAAAAATAACTAAACTAAAGTTGAGACAGTCAAAGCCAAGAGGTAAATGTAAGAATACAACAAAAGATGTGAGAAAATGTTGGAACTATGGTAAAACATGGCATTTTAAGAAAGATTGAAAATATAAAAATATTAAAAAGGGTAAATCATTTGATAATTCCTAGTCTTTAGAATCAAATCCATCTAGTGAAAACTCAGGGGACTTTTCTTGGAAACTTCAAGCTCACATGTATGTGATGGTGCATGTTTTATTAAGTCAAATGCATTTTTTCATATGACCCCTCATAGGGATTGGTTTTATGAATATGAAAAGATAAATGCAGGTGATGTCATATTAAGAGACAACTCAACCTATAATATCATAATTTGAGGGATAGTTAAATTGAGGTTTAAATATGGAAGGGTTAAAACCCTTACTAATGTTATACACATTTTAGGTTTAACTAAAAACCAAATATTTTTAAAAGTTATATGAATGATGCAGGTGTGAAGGTAGTATTTAATGAATAATGTTTAAATATGGTTCATATAGCAATGGTACTCACAAGAGGACTTTGCATAGGAACATTATCCAATATTGAGGCAATAATTGTAAGTGATGAATGTAATAAATTTATGGTTCCTACGGTGAATAATATTTCAAATTAGGCTCCTACATTTCTTGTAGAAAATAAAATGTTGTGGCATCAAAGGATGAGACAAATTGGGGAGAAATCCCTTCAAACATTAAAATTTAAAGGTATGGTTGATGAAAATTTTAACTGTCCATTAGAATTTGATTTCTATTATCATTGTGTGATTGGTAAGCAAAATCAAATGAAGTTTCCTATTATTACTACAAGATCATACAATATTTTATTAGTGCATAGTAATGTGTTTGGACATGTGAAGGTTCCATCACTAGGGATATATATGCATTATATTTTTTCTATAGATGACTGTAGATGAAATTTTGAGCTATTGGATTTGATTGTGAAATTATATCAAAATACCCAAAACATCAAACCACCATTAAGATATAGAGATATTTATGAATAAAATGCAAAGAACAATGAGACACTCATACCAACATTGGATCCTAAAAGATAATTGATATAAACCATGATTTAAACAATAAAAAGACTAAAGGATTAATGGATGAAGATTGCTTACCATGGACTCAGATTGATTTGGCAGCATGATGTTGGCTTGATGAAGTCACTTAGATTGCATGGATTAGTTAAATTCAAGATTAGAATGATAACATGGAATCTCATAGATTAATTGGTTAGCTTGTAGTTCATGTAGTTAATTTTTCCATGGAGGAGTGGCTTGTTTAACTAGAAGGATGGAGGGAAGATCAATGGACCACAATAAAAGTTGGGTTGGGAAGATCCATGGTGGAGGATTATCCAAGGAATTAAAAATTATTTGGAAGCCTATAGAATAGAGGCTTTTAGAGAGAAGGGGATTAAGTTAGAGAGGATTCTAGAATTGGAGTATTTTAGAATCCATTTATGGGATAATTAATATTAGTAGGGGATTATGATAGGTGATTAGATAAGTTATTAGGGACTAGGGATATATGAGAGCTTAGGAATAGGCTAGGGTAGGTGGGTATTTGGGTCATGGGAATTTTAAATTCCCAAATAATGTACATGTGGGATTAGTTGGTGGATAATCCATGATTTAATTGAATTAATAGATTGGTAAGGTAAGAATAAGGTTAGTGGATGAAGAATGATAAAAGAGTAGGTTATATAAATTACCTAGGATTACGATAAAAGGGACAAATTAGCAAGATTAATTAAAATAATTAATATGAGTAAATTTTAGTGTATATAATGACTACTAAAAAAGATTTAGGTTTATCTTATCAAGACTAAATATAAGTTTTTAAATAAGTTTAAGGAGTTTAAAGCTCTTGTTAAAAACTAAATAAAGAAGAAGATTAAGGTCTTGAGGAGTGACATGGTAGATATTATTGCTTAAATGATTTCAAGTAGTTCTATAAGGACTCTAAAATATAAAATCAAAATACAACTCCATATACACCATAGTAAAATGGACTTTTAGAAATAATTAATAAGACTCTGATGGATAAGGTCAGAAGCATGCCTAATGGTGTAGGATTAGTAAATAAGTTTTGGGCAGAAGCAGTCATGACATCTTGGTATTTGATCAATAGATCATCCACATCAATGTTCATTGATAAAAATCCACATGAATCATGAATTTTTAATAAAACCTCTCTCAAACATCTTAGATTTTTTGGTTTTGATGATTATATGTATATTTTGAAGGAAAAAAGATTAAGCTGGATAGAAAATGAATAAAATATATATTTATTAGACATGGTACTAATTTGAAGGAATATAATCAATGGAACCCAAAAATAAATAATGTTGTTTACAGTCACATTGTTACCTTTTTAGAGATTAAAGGGGTTATAAAATAGGAAAGACCACTAAAGGATAAACTTAAATAGATTTAATTTGATGAAGAAGAGGGAAAAGAAGTGTCTAAATTCAAATAACTATAAAAGATGAACCAAATCAAGAGTTTTAAGAGAAATATTTAAATGAATCTAATGAGGAGGAACCAAAAGATGCAAAACCAAAAACTCCAATCATGAGAAGATCAAATCACATGATAAATATACCTAATAGATGTATTCATGTTGATTTCCATTTTTTGATGATATATATTAAGTTAACAAAAATATACAAAAAATTCACAAAAAATATAGGTGGTATAAGAACACACCATGTAATCACACTAGGCAAAGCCTAGGAGCTAGAAATAAAAGTATAAAAAATAACTAGGCAAAGCCTAGGAATAAGTCACATAATAAAAAAGAAATTTAAGAAGCAAGAACAAGGCTAGTAGGAGGTAGATCCATATCATCTAGACCCCATATTGAACTAGGAAAGTCATTACCATTTGGAATAGGCTCCCAGCCAATAGCTTGAGTGATGTCCTTGTCATCATTTTATTCCTTTGTTTGAGTGGGCAAAATGGCTAGAGAAAGCTTGGGGAACTTGTCCAGCACATTTGATCAGCCTCTAGGTGGCACCCCCCAAGAATCCAATTATAGAGGAGGAGGAGGAACATCCTAGTGATCTTGCCTAGTAGGGGAAGGAGGTGGTAGCTACCACCCTTGTTACTACCTAGGAGAGGCCATGCACTTGTATAGGGTGCTGCTATGAGAGTGGTACAAAGAATGACTATGATGATGCCCACAATGAGGTGGTAGAGCCACTCTATATTTTTATTAGTTTTTCTATTACTATTGAATACTTAAAGATTGTAAAGGATATTTTCACCCCAAAATAAATTAATTCTTGAAAAAGGCTATGAATGAATAAATGGAGTCATTAGATAAAAATCACACATCAAACTTGGTAAAATTACATTCTAGAAGAAAAATCATTAGTTGAAAATGGATATTTAATAAGAAGTACAATGTATATGGGAGAATGCAAAAGTATAAATCTCACCTAGTAGGAAATGTATTCTTTCAGGTAGAGGAAATTTATTCTCATGATATTTTTATTCATGTTGTTAAATTACATTCACTTGGATTTATTCTATTTATTACTACTAGTTTTGATATGTAAATAGAACATATGAGTACATAAATAAATTTTATACATGGTGAGATTAATGAGGAATTATACATGATGGAGCCATAAATATTTAAGATAAAGGTGGAATAACATTTGGTGTGTAGACTCAAAACTTATTTGTATGACTTGAATAAATAACAAAGAATGTGGAACCATAAATTTTGTTGGTATGTGTAACTTGGGATTGGAAGAAGAAAATATATCCTTATGTTTATTTTAAACAATAAGGTGAAAGTTTTATCATCCTACTATTATATGTGGATGGCATATTATTAATTTGTAATAATAAGGAAATGATCAACCAAGTTAAGTATCAATTATCATGTAAATTTGATATGAATGAGATCCCAAAAAATATATTTTTGGCTTGAAAATTAAAAGGGATTAGGTAAATAATAAATTTTACTTAAATCAAATGAAGTATGTGGAGATGATACTAAAAATATTTAAGATATAGGAAAGTAATCATGTCATTTCTCCTTTTATTATTTGTCAAAAGTTATCTGCTAAACATTACCCTAAAATAAAAGAAAAAATGAGGACATGTCTCTAGTCCAATATGCTAGTGTTGTTGGTAGTTTTATGTATGATGGGATCCAATTTTTATAATGCTACTTTTGTTGGAACTTTTTGCTACCATACATATCCTATTATGACATGATCCTTGTGTTATGGAGACACAAAATGTTTGTTATTTCAGTATTATTGAGATAGTGGATCATATGTCTTAGATTATATTTGTTATTTACATGATTAATTAAAAGGATGATTTCAGATGATTATTGAGATGCGTACTACAATATTGTAATATATGAGCTAATATTACTTTATCACATGATTTGGGATTATGAGTATATGAGGTTATCATGTAGTGATTACCTTGTGTATATTGAAATGTTTTTGATTTTAATTTTTTATGTATGTAGTTTTATATTATTTTAAATTATATGATACATTTAAATTTATTAGCTTTGGATACCTAGGGTAGAACAATTTTGTGTGAAATTATGTGTAAGAGATAAGGGAGGCCAAGTAAGGGAAATGGGACTATGTTGAGTATAAATATAATATTGGTTTAGCTAAGTATATAGTGTCATTATCAACACATACCTTTTCATAGAAGAAAATGGGACCCATATATTTCAAAAATTAAAAAAAAAATCACCACTTCAATCGGGCCTTGATTGGTAATATTTTACATAAAAATGCCAATGTCTACTCAATCTTGATCAAAAGTGTCTCCCTTAGTTTCTTAGTTCACCATGACCTATTTATCACAGCTAAAATATTCTCATATATATGTATTGTTAAAATAAATTTTATTCCATTATGCTTTCATGAGGTATCCATACTTAGTCATCTTTTGGGATAACTATGTTTCTGTAAAAGCTTCCTTGCATAGGATTTTACTAGAGTTGTAGTTCTAGAGTCTAAGATAGAAATCTACTCAATTTTTTTGGGATGATAGGTAAATGTATCTTTGATTACATTTAAATTTAAATGACTTATTATTTTCATATATTTTTCATATCCTAGAGCCAATGAGAAGGTACTACATGTCTTCTACCACTTTTAGCATGTCAGACTTCTCAAATCCCCAGGAGGTCACAAAGAGTTATATGCTTAAATATGTCATATCTTAGAGTTAATGAGAAGGTTTAACATGTCATAAAACACTCCTAAGGTGTCAAACTTGTTATATCCTTATGAGGTCCTTGAGTGTTAGAGGCATCAACACTTTTCATATCCTAGATCCAATGAGAAGGCACCATGTGTCTTTAGCCACTCCTATGATGTTAGACTTGTTAGAGCCTTAGGAGGTCCCAAAGTGTTTGACATATTAGATATGTAATATATTGAATAAAATGATAAGGTTCCATGTTTATTTTCTACTCCCATGATTTCCAACTTATCAGAGCCCCATGAGGTCCTGAAGCATCAAAGGCATTAGAGCTATCATATTTTGAAGCCAATGAGAAGGTGCCACATCTCTTATATCATTCCAAATATGTCAAAATTATTATAAAACTAAGAGTTAATAGATAATTATAGGTGTTATATTTATAAAATCTTAGAGCCAATGGGAATTTTCCATGTGTCTTCTACCACTCCCATAGTGTCAGACTTGTCATAGCCCTGAGAGGTTAAAGAAAATAAAGAAGTGCTATGTGTAATTTTATACACATAAGTGGTAGAAGTTCCTATAAGGATATATTAAGGCTATAATATAATACATATCTATACCTTAATCTAATAAAGTGATGTCATGTATACATAGTATATTTAGGCTACCAACTCAAATATATAGGGTTGTCAAGACATGAAGCTCTTTGTTGTGCCAAGATGATGTAGTACTCATTGAGCCCACCATATAATGAAATATTAATAGTAATTAAAATTTTCATGAGGGATAGATATGCACATGATACCCACACTCCTTGTATTTATTAATTAGACCAAAGGAGGATCATGATCTAATGGCTCAAAGAGTCCCACCACCAACTAAATCTAAATTTCACCAGCTTTTAAAATATCAAATTAATGATAAATTAAGAAATGAATTACCTATACTCATGAAATAAACTCATATATTTATTACCTAATTCAAACACACAAAAAACCATTACTATGTAATTTAATTGAGAGCTCTGTAGGGTCCCACTGGATTAGTTTTACATTTGATAATTCTATGCACACTCAAATCATTCCAAAACCTATGTATCAAATTCACCCCAAGGACTAAATAATACATTTTTATTAATAATTTTTTGAATAAATATCATGAATATAAATAATGGTATCCTCATCCTTAACTCCTAGACTAGAGATAGAGTACTAAGCGATTACTTTCCTGTAGCGCATAACTAGGTTCAAGCACTAAAATGAGGTATTCAAGACCATCAAGGATATTTAAAAGTTAAATAGAGATGATGAGGATGTTGATGATTAAATACAATATGAATATGAAGTCATTTCCATTATATCATTAGGAATCCACATGGTTTTGGCTAGTTTTCTTATGTGTTGATCTATACCATAACTTGCTGCTCTCTTCCAAGTGTAATTAGGATATATAGAGGTCACAAAACACTAGGTTAAAAATTCATGACATATTTAGGAATAAATTAAATTAATATTATAATATCTCTAAGCATACCATGACCTATGTAAAATATTTCATGGATGCTTGGAAACATACCTACAACATTTATGATGTACTCAAGGACTGGGCAAAGGATGCAAATCAGTGGGTCAATAAAGAAGATATTTATTATTATAGAATAAAAACATTCCAATAAGGTGTGTGTATAATCATAATAATGATGAAATACATGTATGGGTAAATTAATATAATCCATGTCAATACTTACTGGATTCTTCTCAGTTTCATATTGAAGGGGGAATGGGTCTTATATTTAGGCAGTCTCATCACGTTCAACCTCACTATATAGGTGAAAGGAGATCATGCAGGTCATAACTTATACATTATCTCATACATTTTAGATGATACCTATGATACCTTAAAATTTATGTTCTAATATTTATTTCTATGGTTACTAATGGGATCTGTAGTGTATGTGATATTCTTTAATCTCTACATCCACCACTTCTAGATTAACATTCATGACATATGCAAGTAATTATACCCAATTTTGTATTGGGTGATTAATGAGAGGCACATGCTGAGGATATCACATGAGATTTAGGATTAATTTCAACCCATTGTAACTGAATGTTTTTGTTGACAAAATTTCACCTTAGGTCAAAATGGGTCAACCCCCTACATATTCAAACTTTTCATAAGGTCCTCTAGGTTTGAAAATGGTCACCATGGTCTTAAATAAATTAATTCATCCTTTGAGGGGCATAACATATGTTTTAACCTTTGGCATATTTGTCCACTTGTCTTAATGTCTTTTTATGCCCCTTTTTGGTCATTTTAAGGAGTTGTACATAAATCTCATCAAAAATACAAATGTCGAAGTGTAGGATAATGTAAAACATGTTAGAGATTGTTAGAGGAAGGTTTTTAAATTAAAACATTATAGGTTTAACATAAAAAGAATAAGATCATCTAAAAAAGGTCAATTTCAAGTAGTTGTACAGACTAAATGACTCATTTGGCACATGCAAATAATTTAAGGTGTCTTGAGATCCCCATAGGGATTTTCCATATTTAGGTAGCTTCAACAGATCTAAAATTAGTGAAAAATAGTTCCTGTTTCATATCACACTTTTGGATACATCAAAAGGGGTCAATGGTTTTCATTTGGTATGAATATGAGAAGAGGAGTTTGAGTGAGTGCACTTGGGGAATGTTAGCAGTCTTTATGATTTTTCATTTTATGTTCATGGTTTTAATATTGGTGGTCTATGTTGTATGAATAATCATTAAGATTGTTTGTACCTTCAAATTGCCTATGTAACCCCAACATCTTAGATTTTCTCATTTGGTTGCATTTTAGAAATTGGTCTATGTGAACTAAGTGGTGTATGCAAACTTGCATAGCACATACATCCATATCATGTTGAGTTCAACTAGTTTGGCATGTTTTATCATTAGAAGATAGGTAGGATCACTCTCTTGTGATATAAATGATCACTATTGAGAGCTAATAATAGTGTTCTATCAGTTGCAGTGTTTATTCTCTTGTGAGTGGGTTTAGGTCAAGGCTAATACATTTGTTTTCAACCTAATAGAGCATTGTTAATCATATTATCCATTGAAGGTTTGTATCTAAGATCATCATGGATGGAAAGTGAGGTTTAGGAAACTTGATACAATCAAGTAACCCTAAAATAGGCACCTACAAGTTGTTATATGAAACCATTCATGTTTAGACCTAAAAGATGGACCAAAGCATGTTTGGAAACATTTGAGCTTATTTTGACATCTCAAATCCAATTAATGGATCATGAGAAGATCACAGTGTAATTGGTGAGGCCATTACATATAGTCAAACCTAGATGGAGAGGTGTATATTTGAAAAAAGTTAAAAAATGGGTGTTTACCTAAACTTTTCCAAAAATAGATATTGATCCATATATTGTCACCTTATGATGAAGGTCTATGAGGTTTAGGTAAGCCTAATGGTTTCATTCTAGCAGCCTAGGCCTAGGGGTAACATCTTAACTCAGAGAAGGTTGTTAGATCAAGATAAAATGATGGATGAGTAAAGTTTCAAATCAATAAAGTTTCTAATGAAAACACTTAGAGAACTACAGTGCCATTGATCCCAAATGAACTTGGAACTTACACACCTAGTGCATTGATGGTAAGGAATGGCTGCATGGTCTCAAGGTATAGATGAGTCTATTTATGCATAAAATTTTACTAATGAATTTATGAGAATCCAAAATCATGAAATAAAATGCTCAGACATGTATCACCACCTATATAAATCTCATAGCTTCCCTAATAAACACCTACAATGGTCTTAGGAAATAGACTAGCTTTATGCTAATGTAAAATGCAGGTTTTGAAGATAGGCAAAGGTGGAAGTTGGAGATGAATATGTAGAAATAAATCTTAGAGTGATAATATCACATTTACATGAGATTATTAGATGAAAATAAGAAAAGTGAATATGAACTAAATTGGATTTTCAAACCTCACTCTCAGTCAACCAAAATCTTGTACATAGTCACAGGCCTAAAAGCTAGTCATGAGATAATTTGATGTTTGAGACCTCTTGAAGCATGGTTAGGGTTTTAAACTTGGTATATAAGGTCAACATGGGTTTAAATATAAATCCATGGTAACATTTAGGTTATAATAACAAGGGAAGTGCTATTTATTTTGTCTTAGACCTAAGGCACTCCACAATCAATATAACTTATAAACCTAGTACATAGATGGTAAAAGGATGAAAGGGAGAGTCTTAAGGAACTATTGTATGATGTGTAACGTTTAATTTAATATTAATAGGTGTTGATAAATTTGACAACCATTGTGAACCTTTATAATTGGTCACATACCCAAAAAATAGTCTATGCTTACTAGGCCTAAGAACTAAACATGACCATCAGGATTCCAAAATTAACTCATATGATCATGTGATACCCTCAAATAATTTGAGATAATTCATGGGAGAATGGAGAGTACATGAGACTTAGTGGTTTGTATAAGACAACTCAAACTGGCCATTTTGGCCTTAATTTATCTCAAGGGTGTCCATAATGCTAGTAAGAACTTGAGAGCTAACTTATTTCACTCATATTTGCATGAAAAATATGCATGGGGTATAAAGCACTTAGGTATAGTTGAGTGGGGTCATATAATTTAACTTAGTGGCATTGGTTTGAGGGTTAAGGGATTAACCTTTATGAATCTTTGTTAAGAGCTTAAATGACCTAAAAGCCTCCTAAAATGCTCATAAGAGCCCAATGATAAAGATATAAAAAATAATGCATCCGTAAGGAGTAAATTGTCCTATAAGATGATTTGGACCTACTTAGCACTCCCTTAGGATCCTCACCACTTAGTTTTTTTGTACTGTCACTTATATGGATTAGGCAAATTTTATGTTTTCTTCAAGATTTGAGGTAATTTGAAGGTGAAAAAGGGAATGTATGAGTGAGATTCATGGTGGAAGGTGTGTATATATGTATTATAACTCTTGAAATACATTTGCATCATAGTTATGCATGAAAAATCCTATGATAAGCTGGTTGTTGTAGGTAGTCTTGAATAGAACATTGAGAAAGGTGATTACCAAGTTAAAGATGAGATTCTTAATATTTATTTTTATTGAAGTCTATTTGATAGAAAATAGGAAAAATAATATATGAAAAGGTATCTTACATCTTTACAATGAATCTCCTTGAGTGTGTGTAAGTCACCTTAGTGATAAGTGTGAGAGTCTAGGCCTAGAAGGCTAGTGAGTGACTACAAGAAAGTGAATGACAAGTGGTAAATAGAAGATCATTAGTTGAGGGGTGTATAATGGCCTTAAAAAATAATTATTAGAACTTATTAGGTCAAGGTATATGTGTCATTGACTTTTATGGTAGTTTTAAGTAGATAGGTGGACTCTTCATTAAGAAGGGCAGTTTCAAGAAGGTTAATAAAGTGTTCATGTTGTCACTTGAACTTTCAACCCTTTAGGATATGAATAGTCTCTCTTAATTCAAGTGGCATAATTGAACCACCTTAAGGCTATGGGTAACCCAAATTTGAGGTGGATCTCTAGATTTAGGGCTAGTTCCCCTTGATGTACCACTTTGATCAATCCTAATACTAACACTTGGGGGAATGAAAAGGGATAAGAATAGCTGAAAGTAAATCTACTCTAAAGGAGGTGATACACCAAATAATTTTTATACTCACACCATCTAACATGCACTTGGAACCAAGAAGAAGTCTACACATACACTTCATCTAATGATAATCTTCTCTTTCACATCAATGTTTCAAGCATAGGGTCTTAGAGAGAGCCTAGGTTCATAAAAATTAGAAAATAGGCATTCTAAGAAACACTATTTAATATACTTCTCACTATACCTACAATCCAATTAGACACTTATTTTTGACCTACAAAAGAGAGATTCCAAAACACACAAGGCACTAAGAAGAGTAACATGTGAAGGTAAGTTAAAATACACTTGCACAAGACCAAAAACCATTTTATGTACTTAGTGAAATCTTGAATGAGGTAAAAAAATATATTTATTATCTCAAGGCAAAAAATATGGTAGGGATTTTCCATACCCAGGTGGAGAGATCCATACAATAGCTAAAAAGGCTAAAATTTATAGAAATTATGAGAGGAGAGAGAGAAAGGGAAGATCAAGAGTCATAGAGACACTTGCCAAGAAATAAAAAGGAGTTAAAATGGTCATATAATTATGTGTGGGATATGTTATAAAGGGAATCAAGGAAAAATGCCCCTATAACTTGTTCAACTCCTCCACATGAAGCGTAGATTCCCTTGTGCTTGCATAAGAAACTTCCTTCATCATTTGCCTTCACAAACTACCTAATCACTACATAGGGTTAGGTATAATTATGGATATAAGTGGGATGGGTCACTAAAAATACATCACATTCATTGGATTATTCTCTAATCATTCATATTCTTCTATCCATTTATAACCATCCAGGACAGTCCCAAAATGACTTCTTTACATGCACCTCTCACTCTTGGCACCAAAAACCCTTTCAATTATGAAATATTATCCATAAAAAAAGGATGGATTACACTTTTAAATAGTGTCAATAGCATCAATTTCATCAAATAGGCATTAAAAGGATCCCTAAATAGAGTTTTACCCTTTTTTCCTAAGTGTTCACTATTTGCCCACTAGACTAGCTGAAATGAGAGAGGTAGATGATAGATTTATGAGCCTATATAATTCATAAAATGACCATGGATACTTATAAAAAGTCTCAATATATCTCACAAATGTTATTTGATCTTTTGAAACCTTTTCACACCTAAAAAACACATAAAAATGTCAAATAAAGCATTATTTTGCACTATACATGCAAGTGTAGTACACCCAAATCACGTGTGTCATGTATTTTGAGAGTCCTATATAGCTTCAAGTTTGTTTCATATCATTTACATTTCATTTATATTCTTTAATTGAAACATTTCTCCAATTGGGTTTGTAGTGAGGGTTTACAAGGGTTTTGGAGTTATTTTAGGTCTTAACATTTGTTCATAAAGAACAGACATTGGAAGTTTGAGAAAATACCACTAAGGGCTTCTTGAGGACCCTATTCATATTACACAAACAAGTCAGAGTCTCATACAAAGTGTTATGAGAGATATAAGCATCTTAAGTTGACCCTTCGAACTCTTTTCCTACATTCTATGAGGGTCTGAGTTCATTCCAAGCCAAAAATGGCTTCTTGATGAGTTTGTATGCAAAAAATGGATTAAACACCTCTATTATATCCCAAAAATGTGTCCCTAGCCATTGGTAAGGTCATCTCATGCTGTAAATAAAAATGACTCACCATTTGCCTTAGGCCTAGACCTTGTTTTCATAGGTTTGCCTACTACCTAGGACTCAAAATGACCCTTGTATGTTTTCCTTGAATATATATTTCTTGGAAACATCCATTTTACCTCTTCAAACATGAATCAAATTCTTGGAAAAGACTAGAAATGGAAATGACCTCCCATTTAGCTCATTGGCTTTAACCTTGCCTATTGGGTTTGACTGCAAACCTTATTGCCCAAGGCACCCTATCTATCTTCATAATATATTAATTAGTTTAAAATGTGGTATTATGTGTGATAAAACTCCAAAAACCTTATTTCAATATTTTTTGACCTCTGGTCCATGTTTTTACCCCCTTTTCTAAAAGTTGTAGGGTATTTGCAAGGTGAAAAATGTCCTACCTATAAGATAGAATAGAGGAATATTATAATATTTGTATCTAAATATAAATAATTTTAGGGTGTTATATAGGTCATAGGTATTATTCATACAAAATTTAATCATCTAACTCCAAATATAGACCATCCATCTCTCTCAAATTCCAAAACTAGCTTTTGAAGGCAGACTGCCTGCAGGGTATTAAGCCAAGACTGTGTTTGTTGAAATTAGGGGCCCTCATTTGATTATTTATCCCTAATTAAGGTGTTAATAAGTTTTTATATCTTATTTTATGATTTATTAACTTCCATGCACACTCTAACTTCCCACAAGGTCCTTACACACGTCAAAACTAGGACCCTGCTTAACTGAGATAGTTTTGTCATTTAGAACACTATTTTAGGTGTATATAGGGGTTTTAGGATCCTATGTAGACTTTAATTTACCTTTTAAAGGTTTTTATGACATAACTAAAATTATATTTGAATTGGTCATTCATTTTTTCACTAAGGTCAAACTCCCATTTACTACACCAATGTACTTTGAAACCACTAAGATTGGGTCTCTGTCTATAGGGCTGAGACACTCTTAGTGCTTATTGTAGGTCATCACCTTGCTATTTATAATTTTTTTTAAATGTGTGGAAACCATTTTATTTCACCTTGAAACTCAAATCATGTCCTTTCACACATTACTCCTCCTTATGAACCTATAAGGCACTATTTTTCATAATTTCTCATTCCACTACTTGAATTAGGATGCTCTACCCATATCCCTTCCTATAGGTGAATATAGGGGTGTTTTCCCACTTTTTCATGATTTACATTATATCCCTATGACACCTTATTAGGTCATATAAAAAACCTCACCTAAACTCATTTATATGCCTCTTGGGTCCACACCTTGGATTTGAAAATCTCCTAAGGCTAGTTGCATTTAGTTGACTGTGAACTCTACATGTAGGTCACTGTTAAGCCTCCTCTTAGGTTGATAGTGATTTGGTTAGGATAACCTTGAATATAATGAATTCACCAACATGTTAAATATATTTATTCATTTTAGAATAATTAGAACAACTCATCAAGGTCTCATGCTAATTCAACTGTTGGTGCAATTTGCTTGCTATAGGTGGATCTTACACTGTGTACAGATAGGGAGTGAGCTTGATCAGAGAGTACAAACCAATTTCAATTCTCCCTTGTCTTGTTTCTTGGATTCAATGTAGGTTGTCTTCTCACAAGGGTCCTCTAATGCAATTTTATGCCTTTGTAGTTATTTTTTAGGTTTTAGGGGTCTCTTAGGCTAGAAGCTATTTTTTAGGTTTTAGGGGTCTTTTAGGTGGATTTAGTGTTTTTAATGACACCTTTAGACCCTTAGTAAACCTATATCCTTTTTAAAACTATCCTTCTCAATTGGTAGAGTCATTGTCTAATTATAGGGCTATAATATCAAGCAATCACCATGCATCATACGCTATTGTGCCTTCATTATGAAAACTCCAAAAAACCTTGAGGAGCAATGTTTTGGCCCTTTTGGGATAGTAGGCTTGAAATCATAGTCACATTCTTTTGATCATGGTTTTCCTCTTCTAATGCTCATGAAATTGGAACTAGGTCTACCAAGATGAAATTCAATGCATAAAATTTGAGGGTGGATTCCTTAAGACCTAAATCCTCCACACAAGGTTCTCCAATTTCTGTGGTACCACCTGTAGGTGGTGATGAGATGTAGTGGGCAGTGAATACAAGAAAGGCATGAAACATTAATATGATCACCTACATTAAATGTGAATCAAATTAACTCCTCAAATGCACTCCTAATATCTCTAAAAAGTTGAAAACATTATCAAGGTTACTATCAAAGTAATGATGTCATCATGGAGACCTTTACAGGTGCACCCCTTTTGAATTATGCAGATAATGAAGGAGAAAAGTGGACAAGGCACATGATTTGGGATTCATAATTCCTAGTTTGGTCATTAAGTACACATTTATAACTTTAAAACATTTGAGACACATTTCATGCCTGATATTAACATGGAAAACCTATGTTCAAGGCACCTATAGATGCACATTTTGAGTATAGAGTAGTGAAGTTTAAAATAGACCAAGAATAAGCCTAGAAGAGGATTCTTGGATTATTGTGACTTAAAAAACCAAGTTAAATATGGAAAAACTATGAAGGGACCCTATAAAATATATGGAACAATCAAATCCATCATACCAAAGCAAATTATTTAGAAACTAGCTCAAATAGTGACCCTTCTTAGATGAAAGTGCATAAAAAGTTGTCTCAAGTCTAAGTGATGGTTCATAAAGGATCAGATATGAAATATAAAATTATTTATATGTATTTGAAGTAGACTTAGAGTAATTTCCACCTCCAAAATCATTTCCACCCAATTCCAACTGTTTGACTCACACTAAGCATTCTAAATTGACCTTTCTTGGTTTGCAAGGATAAGAAGGAAGATATAGAAGTTGAAACTAAGATTTTTTATGAAATATCTACACACTTGACATGGAAAAGAGTATAAGGATATTAAGATACATTTTCCCCACATTTTTAGCTAAAAGTGGACTTCCCAAGTTTGTACAAGTGCCAATAAGGGCCTAAAATCAAGGGAAAACTACCTTCTTCTTCATATAACTACTTCTTGAATTGACATATGACTGATCCTAACATATTTTGACCTCCTCCACATTAGGATGAAGCTTGGTGACAAATTTTATCCCATGAAATTTTGTACATGTTGTTTAATGAGCTAGAAATATGCCAAAATTACACTTTTTGCACACAAGACATGATAAATGACAATTTTATGACTTGTGAACACCATAAAACATCTCAAATGCCATATTAGGACATTTATAACATAATACAAGCTTTTAAACATGTTTTCTCATGGTTGAAACTTTGACTTTGTTTGACTAGGCAATTATAAGGGAAATGAGCTGAGACCAATGCTAGACCAGGGATAAGTAAGGTGTTTAGACCAACATGAGACCAATATAGGATATGTGGAAACCTCTAAAAACTTTATAAATATAGGGGTTGACCTATTTTGACTAAAAGTCAAATTTGGTCAATAGTTCATATGCGAACTTTAAGAAGATGCCATGTTTGTGATTGACACTTGATTAAGAGAGATTCATGACCTATTTCCTAACTCTTATTTTTTCATTATGATTGGTATTTAAGGATCAACACTTAGAATTGTGAATTTTAAATGCCACTTCTTCTCTCTCCTCTCCTATGCTCTATATATTAAATCCATTTGACATTATAAAGGATCCACAATTGGTATGGAAAATCCATGCTAGTTTGACATCTTATTTTTCTTTTGAATAAAGTTTTCTCAAGATGGTTTAGTCTCTATAATTCTTTCCTAAGTATTTCAATTAGTCTATTTTTATGATAAGTGATGGTTGTTTCTCCTTGCTTCTAATTTGTTCTTGTATGCATTGTGTGAGTAACATTTCTTCTGATAGGTCTAATTAAGTGTATATGTTTGTTAGGTGTATTTTGAAGTGAGAAGGATATTATTAGTGTCTGATATTAGACCTCCTATTCACCCACCTTTGGAAATTAATAGTAATCTTATTCCATGCAGAAACACTTATGCTAGAAGAACCTTGAGTTAAGATTAGTTTTAGTAATCTATTTTCATAGTGCAAGTTTCAAGTATGTTTGTGAAGATATCCTTGGTGTATAGCCTTGATTAATATAGGTTAATTTAATGTTTCATTATTCCGTTTTCAACCCTAACAATTGAATATCCTAGTGTAATGTGTGAGTCTAAATAGTTAGATCAAAGGAACTAGCCCATAATCTAGAGATCTATCTCTTGTATCAACTTTCCTATATGTAGAGATAGTTCCATGTTATCCCAAATTTGATAAGGTATAGTTGGATTATATAGGGTGAAAATTTGGGATATAATAATAATTACATGGTTAGTGTATGCAAATGGAAATGTAACTAATCTATTAATCAATCCTAGTTCAAAGAAGATAAATCCTACTTACACTTCCAATTATTGATACATTAGATATTCTGGGTCATGACCAAGATGGATATGCTAGATCTAACCAAGGGATATGTTACCATAATAACATCAATAGATAGGGTTCCAAAGCATCTATTCAATCAACACCATGTAAAGGAAAGTAAAATCCTATTCTAGTGCTCACCAAAGCTTGTGGCATAAAATAGGGGTTAGTAAACATAAAAGTAAACATGCATAAAAAAATCCTAATTAAGATATGTATAGTTAAAATCCTAATACATGGAGAGAGTAATATATTTAAAAACCATTACTTATGATACTTATATCTACTAAAATAGAGGAGTAAAGTTAGAGGTACTTACCTTGAAGATGAACCCATCGAGATTCAATCTCTCCCTTGATCAAAGGTGATTCAAAAGAGGTTATTGTGGTTTGTAATTATCCCTAAGAAAGGCCAAATCATACAAGACTTTTACATACAACAATATTATTCTCCAATTATAACCCTAAGCTATAACTCCTCAAGTAGAATGGTGAAAGAATAGATTGTAAAGAAGCCAAATGAATAATTAATTTTTGTCTCTCTCTAAGAAACGGTGAAATAAATGTGTATATATATTTGAATCTAACCCTAAACCTTTATAAAATTTTAGTCAGTGGGGTCAGCCTAATTGAATTTGTATCACTAGATAAAAACAAATTAGGTCTTAATTTTAGTTGGCCAGGGGCTGACCTAGACCCTAAATGGGTTTTATCAAATTGAGTATAGGGTCGATGGGGTCGATAGTGTAGCATAAACCATCAAAAAGGGGTTTAGGATTAGGAAGGGGCTAATGAAGGTGATAAATGGTTAGAATAGTGTGAAATAGAGGAGATAAGTCTTAGGGAAGTGTATAGGATAAGGTTAGATTGATAAAAAATGGTGGTATAGAGGACAACAATCCTATGAAGCACCAATGGTTTACTCACCCCTTTCACGGTGTACCTTTTAAGGCATGCACTTGGAGAGATTGAGACTCAATGGGTTCTTGCAAGAGAGAAAACATCAATAATTGATATTTTTAAAAAAATACTATATGTATACATATGCCCCACTCAAATATCATCATGTTTCACTTAGGTGCAATAGGGTATGGTGCCTCAAGAAAAATACATAACAACACAATGCTGAAGCTGAATAAATTGCAATATTTTAAAGCATAAAATAAATAAAAGTAAATGGTTGAAAAGGAAATAACTAAAAATAAAATTAATGTATGCATACATGACTTACCTTTATCATTGGATGGTTGTCTATTGTGTTTATAGTTTTCATTATGGAGGGTGCAGAGATTAGTTTGGACAAACCCAAGGATACAAAACTAAAAAGTAAAAACAAACAAACATAGGAAAGCCAAGATAAATGACACTATGTAGATGAGACATAATTGGAAATTTGGTAAGTTTCAATGACAAATTCTAAGTTAGGATAAAATTACCATGTCAAAATTTAAATTAAATCATGTAACCAAAAAGCCAAGGCTACTAAAGACCCAAAAAATCAAACAACTAAACCTTAAGTAATAAAGGAAAACCAACCAAATCAAACTAAGGATACATGTCAAAAAATGGTAATCAAACATTATTTTGAAATCAATAAAAATCCTTACTTAAACAAATATGGGTAAGCAATGGTAAAACAACATTGATGAGAGAGCTGTAACAATCCTTACTCAATCAGTAATGGAAAAAGTGCATATAAATGAAAAAAAACATTAGTGAGTGAGAAGTAACAAGCCAACATCACTCAACAATGGAAAAAGTACATGGAAAATATAAATGGATGCAAGTATCTAAAGAAAGAGGTACAACAATAGAGAATGTTAAAATAATTGAAGGCAATTCTAAAAATATAAAATAATGGTGTAAAGAAATTAATTTATAGTTGTGCAAGCATACTCTTTTGTTATAAATATAGATAAAACCAAAACAAAGTAGTGATATCATGTTTTAAAGATATGACAAAGTGGAAATATATAATAAATGGGAAAAAAATAGAATCACACTTCCTATCAAGGGGGGAAATGAAATGGGTGGAAGGGAAAATGAAGGAAAAATAAAGGTAGAGAGAATCTTTGTCAAAGTCAAGACACTCAAATTAGGTTTGTCAAAATAAGAGGACTTTTGACATTAAGGAATCTAAAGAACTTATCCTAAACACACAAAGATTAGATCATAAAATGAAGTATGAATATCATCCCATGATGTCTATAGCATGAAAATTAAAATGGATCTACCATCTCACAACATTTTCCCCATTCCTCAGGATACCTTATAGAGTAGTTAGTCTACTGTGAAGATTGGGTACTTGTGTGAGAAAGTAGGTAGCACCATAGAGTATTTTGAATTATCCTATTCCAATATAATAGCCTAACACACACTAATGGAACTTGACTCTATCATGAGGCCAACTATGGAGTTTGAACTTTGATTAGATATAAGAGATGCACTATTAACATGTCTTTTGGTGTGATTTTGACTTCTAAATTTGTATGTTGTATTTTGATCATTGCCTTTTATTTTAAATGATTTGGATTTTAAATTTTGATGGATTTTTCTATTCCTCCTCCATATGGATTTAGAGAACCAAACATGGGTGCTAAATATGACTATCATTTGAAGACTTTTGATGTGGTTACTAAGAAAGAGAACTTAGAGATCATGGGTATAAGAATCTTGTTAATTCAGGTAAAATAAAAGTTATATCTTGACTTTGCCCATGCTTTATCCAAATTAGAATGAAAAGAAATGAAATCAAGGAGAGTGAAGCATGAACCAATTTTAATTACTTCAAATCATTAAAATGTAACACAGGTGAGAAAAGGGATGCAATGATAGGTAAGTGTGATTTATTGTCATGAGGATATGGGAATAATAAGAAACATGCTAATAGAGTTTGTTGTGTATGTTTTATCTACAAAAGAAGAAAAAGATAAAGCTAAGAATAAGAGATCATAAACTTTTAACCATTGCTAGACATTCTATAAAAATAACACTAAATTAATTAAAGATGGTGATTTAATGAGGAACACCTTATCCTATCCATGGTCTTACACTGAAACTCATAAAAGAGAAACCTAAGAGGGTGTACAAATAATGTGAGAGATAAATAGAAAGATAGTATTTGTGAGGAAGGCCTAGTCCTATCCATGGTTTTATATTTCAACTCATGAAATAAAAACCCAAGGGGTGAAAAATGCATTGAAAGTAAAAATTTAAATAAATAAAAGCAAAATGAAGTCATGAGGAAGACCAGGTCCTATCCAAAAATTTTACAATGAAACTCATGAGAAAAGAGAAACCAAAGGAACAAGAAAAAGAACTAAGATTTATGTAAAGAGAAACTGATGCATAAGGTGAGATCCATATAGATATTATACAAATTTTTTTAGTAGGATAGTATATATAAATCATGATAAGAAGGGAAAGATCTAAGCAAAATAATTATTTAAAAATTGTGCATTGGTGGGCTCTTTGAAAATGTGGCCTTCATTAGTTTGAAGGTGATAGGTGCTAGGACCAAGTATGTCTTTTAATAAATAAGGATCCAACCATTTTTTATCATATTTTCCAATTTATCATGGGTTTAATCTAATTTAAGGATAAGATCACCAACATTAAAATTGTGGATTTTAACCCTTTGTTATGTTATTTGGAAATAAGAGACTTGTATTGGTGATTGTGTTGTAGAGCATATACACAATGTTCATCAAGAGAATCAATAGAATGAATGTGATATTCACATAATTACTCATCAAGTATGATAACTTGGAGATATATATGGAGAGACTGAAGATCAAATTATAATGGGAGGATAGATTCAAACCCATAAACTAGTAAACATGGTATTTTCCTAGTGGAAATATGTATTCTAGTGTGATATGCCTAAAGAACAGGATATAGATGAAGATTCCAATCTATGAAAGTTTCAAAACTTGTCTTTTGGATAATTTTATTAAGAATTTTTTTAGTGGCCTCAGCTTGGCCTTGCATTATGTATGGTAGGGTGTGGAAAATTTATGAGATATTTTGAATTTAGTAAAAATTTGTTTTACATATTTATTTTTGAAGTTCCTACCATTATCAGAAATGATAGTATGGGGAACTCCAAAATGACAAATTATTTTATGGAGTATGCATTTATAAATAGTGATTTTAGTGACATTGATGAAAGGCATGACTTTGACCCATTAGATAAAATACTCAATATCCATGATGATAAAGACATGGTTGTCTAATGATATAGGTAGTTTGCCTATGATATCTAATCCCCACATTGAGAATGGTAAAGGAGATTCCATAGTTTGGAGCTCAGATGGTGGTGAATGGATGAGATCATCATAAAGCTAGTAGGGATTACACTTTTTATTGAACTCAATGGCATCCTTTTCAAGAGTAGGCCAAAATTATCCCATACGTAGGCATTTGTGTGTTGTAGCATATTTGATACAATGACCACTACAAATGCCCCTATGTTCTTGTTCAAGGATAGGAGGAACCTCTTATTTCATCACATAACAGAGTAGGGTACCTTCAATATTATGATAATAAATGATGTTATATTAAAAGACATATTTGAAAGGCTGTTTTTAAATTTGATTTTTTTTTAGAAATCCATGTCTAGAGGATATGTTTAATGCTCAAAGATATTAATGATGTCTTTGTACCATAGGCTCTATCGAATGGTGGCAAACTCAATATGATAGACAAGTGAATTTTGTGGTTGAATGGAAGATGGGGACTTTCTTATTTGAATAAGAAAGGCATAATCATTAAAAACTTGGTGCAGATGAAATAGAGATGTTGAAGAAGACAGTGGATTAGAAATATAATTTTGATCTCAAAGGATGGACTCGTTGGTAAAAGAAACAAATTCTTTGGAAAGGATAGTGGTTATTTTATGGTAAGCAATGAGATTTTTTATTTTACATTGATAATCACCATTAATATGTTATAAGATGACTTGGGAGTCATCCAAAGTGTGTATATATGTAATATCTAAGTCAAGTGACACTCTCATTCCTAGGATTAAAGATTTTTATTCTACCATTTTATTAGTAACATAAAATGTAAGATGGAATGCTAAGGGATAATTTTAATAAGAGGACTAATGAGTATACAACTTAGCCTAGCTCCTTGAAGGCATTTGGTGCCATAAAAATGAAGGGTCTAAGTATCTTCATGTAAATTGACATTAATTTCAAGTAGTTCTTTGATGACCACTTTAGATTTAGTAGTATCAGGAAGGATAGAGGAATCTTATTGATTACTTTCTTCAAGGTCAATAGTGAAATTGTGTAATTAATATCTGAGAGACATTTCCTAATGAAGATCATAAATATAGAGGATGTTATCATTGAGGAGGCTATTTTGAAGGTGATTAGTAGAAGGTATGGGAGCTTATATGAGTTAGTTGGTAGTGATTTATCCTTTAACAACTTTTTACATGATAATGTGGAGATTACATTGAATTGGAAGGACCATAAACTTGCCAATTTTATCATTAGGAAGAAAAGATTTAGAGAAGAAGTGACAAAGTAGATTAGAATGAATGATAACTAAGTGGTTTGATAAATCATATAATGATATAACTTTTGAGTTGCAAAATAGATAGCGAGGAAATCATGTTCAACTTTAATATAACATTTTTCATAGTCAATGTGACCTAAACTAATATAATAGATGGCATACTCTCTTTTAGTATCATCTTGTTGGGAAAACATTTCCCCAATTGATATGGGTGTGGAGGAAGTATACAAGATTAAAGGATGGTCATTAAAGGGTGCAAAAAATGTGGGTGGATTAATCAAAGTTAATTTCATATTTTCAAATACTTTTTGATAAGGATCCATCCATTTGAAAGCATTACCTTTTTTGGGAAAGGAATTAAAAAAATAGATGTGATAAGAAATTTTGGGGATAAATCATCTTATTGCCCCAAGCTTGCTAAGGTAAGTGGGAGTATTTAGAATAGAACAAGGAATATGCATGTTGACAATAACATTGATCTTAGCAAGATTGACATCAATACCATAAAGATAGACTAAAAACCCTATCAATTTACCATATGCAATTCCAAAAACACATTTTTAGGGGTTTATTCTAGCTTTATATTTTATGAGGTGATTGAAGATGATAACAAGATTGAAAAGATGATATTTTTGGTTTTTAGACTTGGTAATGAGATCATCCACATATGTTTCCACAATATTATAGATAGGGTCATGAAAAATGTGGGTTATATCCCACTAAGGTATCTCTAATTTTCTGAGGCCTAAGGGCATTTCAATGTAGCAATAGGTGCCCCATTCTGTGGTGAAAGTTATCTTATGTTGATCTTCAGGAGTGATATGAATTTGAATATATCCTTAAAAACCATCCATAAAGGACAACATTTCATAGCTAATAATGGAATCAATGATGGCATCTATGGAAGGTAATGGGAAGCTATCACTGGGACAAGTAAGATTGAGGTTACAAAAATTGATGCAAATATGAATGACTATGGTGACTTTTTTGTGAATAGGTATAATGTTTAAGGCCCATTCTGAATATTCCATAGGTTTAATAAATTTGGCATCAATAAGTTTAATGATTTCTTTATGGCATAAATTAGAAACTTCAGGCATAAAATTCATTTTTTTTCTATCGCATGGGGTCGACATCAAGATGGGTGGTGATGTTGTGCACCATGATACTAGGATCAATGATAGGCATGTCCTCATAAGACCAACAAAAATTCTCATGATATTTATCAAATAATAAAATAAAGTTATCATGTTTAGTTGGTGTAAATTCTCTATAGATTATTATAGGTTGAGGGCATGATGGGGTGCCATATTTAATTCTTATAGTTTATTTTATAAGCATAACATTTAAATCTTATAAATGATATGGCACATTAGGTAAAGATGAAATTGGATTTGTTTTAGTATCAATGCTAGTGATGAAGTTATTAAAATGAGGGGATTTTTGTTTGAAATTCCCAAGTTTATGATGTTACTGAGGAATTTGAGGTTCTCAAGCATGGAGAAATTTAAGAATGGCTTCATTGCTAGGAAAAGTGGAAAGAGGGCCATACTACTCAACATCTATTTCAATATCAATAATTTTGTTATTGTGGTGGTCACTTTAATAATGTATTTGATGTAATATATGGCCTTTACATTGAGGGTGATCTTAGAAGTAGGTGTAACTAGAGAATAAGGTTGATCTAATTTGATTGATTTATCATTAGTATCATTATCAGGGAGAGGATCAAAGAGAATGATTGGTTTGATAATAGGTATAAAAGATGATACAAGCTTCAGAGGTTCAAGGGATAGAATTTGTTCCACCACCTAATGGGATTTGAGGAGTGGATAATTAGTAGGGTTATATGACCTTTAAGTGCTTACTCGAAATATATTTAAATGATATGAAAATCATGATTGAAAGCATGTATTTTAGCTAGAGTATTTTGATAATGTTGAACATCCACGTATCATGATTAAGCTTGGGACATGATAGTTGGAAAAATTGTACATGTTTATGATTTAAATTATGAGGAAGGTGAAGAGGTAATCCAAGATTTAGGATCCTCTTAGGAAGTAAAGAGAGGAAGAAAAGAGCACCCCATATAGTGTCTAAATGGAATCAGAGTGTCTAAGAAGATTTTGATAGGGGATTTCATGATGATTAATGAAAGGATTTGAAATTAGGAAACAAGAGTGAAAAATAGGTATAGAGTTAGTCAGATAAATAAAAATGTTGGACAATAGGTACAGAGTCGACTGGGTCGATAGAGCAGGTGAATAAAATTCATATAATAGGAAAAAAAGAGGACACATTTGAGTTGATCAACTCTATGCTATAAGGGTTGACATTGAAAAAGGCTAAAGAGAATACATAGTAGTGTGTGTCAATAGTGTACTATTGAATAGAGAATAGGACAAAAAATAATAAAAAATAATTGGATAGGTTGATTGTGTACTGCTTAGATAATGGATTGAATAGGGAGATAAAGAGACAGAATCAAACAAGTCAACTATGTACTGTAGGCAAATATTTTAAACAACTTGTATGAGATTGTGTTAATAGAAAATGATAATGTTCTAAAATAAATAAAGGTATTTCAAGATAATTTTGAAGTAGAGTGAAATTAAACACATAAATAATTGGATCAATATGGTTGATCTAATTAGAACACAACACAAACCTTGCACCAATGCTATCCAATGCAAGTTTTGTAATACACCATACAATGATCATAAATTAAGTAGTCATTGGAAAGTAAATAATAACTAATTGGTCATCATAAGTGTTATTAATTTATAATGAAATTTAATTTTAATATGATTAGGAAATTGGCTGTAAGAAGGAACTAGAAAGCAATCTAAGGTTGGTTTCAGCATGTTTATGCTAAAAGGGATATATATTGGTGATGGTACTAGCTTGGTATTGGGACCTACCCCCTCACTTCATAATCCCATAGTGATAAGGGTGTCAAGTGATTTTCCAATATATACCTTCAACCATGTGTTTATACTTGGCCATAAAACCAATTTAGCTTCTGCCTTGGTGATGAAATCCAAGTAGGTAGACCTTAGGAGGACAAATGCTTAATGTTTTTTGAATGTAAAGTGATTTGGTATTGTGTGAAAAAGAGAAAAATAGTGTGACTAAAATGGTAATTTTAAAAACCACTTATTTAGTATATGTTTTTAAATCTAAGCATGCAAGCAAATAAAAAGGAAAGGTGAATTAATTACAAGCAAATAGAGGTTAATTCCTTGATTGAGTAGAGTACAGAGTTGGTTCAATCAACTCAGTATGTAAATAATGTAGAATATAGTTGACTGGGTTTCTACTATTCTACAGAATAAAGATATATAATAACATAGTCAAATAGGTCAACTATGTATTCAAGATGTAAAATAAACTACACAATTGTGTCAAATAGGTCGACCTAGTTTGTTGTAGGATTACAATTTTATAGACTAAAAACTTGTGAAAGAAAGTACTAAAAGAAGAAAATTGAAATGATAGAGAGAGAAAGAATGAACCTTGATGGGTTTATATTTCAAATTTTTATGTTGTGATGTTCAAATTTTAATTCAAAATTATACTAATAAGTTTGAATGGTTTGACAAATTTTGTAATTCTTGTGTACTAAAAAAGTTGTGAATAGAGTCGAATGACTTGACTATGTTGGTATAATTTTAATCTAAAAGGAGAGAATTGTGAATAGAGTCTATTAGTTCAACTATGTATGTAAATTTTGGACTAAAAATGAATATTGTGCTGAATTGATTGAACCAATAATTTATATTAAGATAAGACCTACACAAATAGAACATAGTCATTTTGGAGAGATTGTATGTTAAACTCATGCACAAACTATTAGAACTATAATAACTATTTTGATACAATAATAAAAAATATAATTTGATGAGAAAATGAAAGTATGAAAGAAGACCTATAAAGGTTTGATTCATGTTGGTTTCATCAGAATGTATGCAAAGTGAAATAAAATTGATCTATTAATCAATCATAGCACGAAGAAGATAAGTCCTAATTACACTTTTGATTGTTGATACATTAGATATTTAGGTTCATGAACATGATGGATATTCTTGACCTAACCAAGGGATATCTTACCAAAATAACATCACTAGAGAGGGTACCAAATCCTCTAGTCAATAAAAATCATGCAATAACCTTAGTTAGGTCCCATGTTTTCATATCCACAAAATTAGTTGAAAAGGAAATTAAAATCCTAATCTAGTGGTCACCAAATCTTATGGCAAAAAATGGGGGTTATAAAACATAAAAGTAAACATGCATAAGAGAATCCTAATTAAGTTATGTATTGGTATAACCCTAATACATGAAGAGAGAAATATATTCAAAATCCATTACTTATGTTATTTATTTATACTAAAATAGAGTAAAGTTAGAGATACTTACCTTGAAGATGAACCCATCGATACTAAATCTCTCCCTTGGCCAAAGGTTCTTTGAAAGATGTTATTTTGGTTTTTAAGGATCATTAAGAAAAGCCAAAACATCCAATAATTTTCCAAAAGACAATATCCTTTTCCATGTATAAACCCTAAGCTATAACTCCTTAAGTAGAAGGGAAAAAGAGCATATTGTAAATAAGTGAAAATGAATAATTAACTTTCGTATCTAAGAAATGGAAAAATTAATGTGTATATATAGCTAAATCTAATCCTAAACATTTCTATAAGCTTAGTTGATAAGGTCATCCTAATTTAATCTATATCACTATTGATAAAAATAAATCAAGTCTTGGTTTAGGTCAGCCCCTACTAAATTATTTTTATCAATTTGAGTACAGTGTCGATGGGGCTAACAGTGTAATGTAAACTGTAAAAAAAGATTTTATCTTAGGCAAGGGATAATGAAGGCTATAAATGGTTGGAAGAGTGTGTAAGAGAGGTGATGATGTATAGGTAAGTGTCTAGGATAAGGTTGGATTGATAACAAGTGGTGGTATAGGGGATAACAATCTTGTGAATCATTGATGTTCTATCCACCCCTTTCCCAATTCACCCTTTAAGGCATGCACTTAGAGAGATTGAGACTCAAAAGGTTACTAAAAGATATAAAACATCAATAGTTGATAAAAGTTTAAAAATATTATGTTTAGATAGATAGTGCCATAATCATAATATAATTATTTTTGGGTGGCTCCTCTTTTGTTACCATACATGGTCTCAGAGTACCTCACAGAGCAGGAAATCTCCTACCATCTCATCCATGGTATAACTAGACACTACCTTGGATATAAATATAATCCCTATCTATCATTCCCCATGATCATAGGCCACCATGATTATATAAATATTCCCCAACTATAATTTATGGTCCAACATAGGGAATCCTATAGCTTGGGCAAAGTAGATAAAAAGAAATAGGACCCCAAAGGCATAGTAGAGGCCCATGTGGCAAGGAAAAAGATAAAGCTCAACATCAATTATCACCATGAGACTCAAAATAATGATGATATATACATCAAAATTTATGGAAACATATAGGTGGTCATAAATATTGAATTTGATTGCCACCTCACCACTTGAAGTCTTATGCTCCTACTCAACCAATTCTTGAGGAGAGATTGGCCACTATATAATAATAACCCATGCTGCCAAACACTAAGGTCTAAATGAATATCAGGGGTAATTAAATATGTATTATTTATGGATCCCTAGTATCTATCACTACACTAGCCTTGTCATAAACTATGCCTATGACACTTCCCTAGTTAATCCAACCTCAAGTAGCATGTGCTTGAATTTTAATAGTAGTCTTGAGTCTAATCTATCTAGAAACCAATCTATGGATACCCTGAGAGAACCACCCCAATACATGGAATTTGCATTAAATATTTAGTAGCTATATTTGTTTTCTCCATTCCAACATAGCCTACCCCTACTATACTTCCCCCTACTCAGGTGATCCCAAATGTCCAATTCCCTTTTACTCTTTTGGGAGAGACCTTGCTTAACATCCCAAGTACCAGAGTTCCTTTGATTCAACCTATAGTCTAATTTTGGCATTAATATACCTTACTAGAATGTTTTTCACCTTCCAAAAATATCCATTTATCCCCACATGTCAACATTATCCCTGATAAAAATAAAATTACAAGTACCCCTACATTCTCAATGACCCTAATAAGTTCAATTGCCACTATGGTGGTGATCTCTATGAGAATCCCATCAATCCCTATTTCCCCTTTTACTTTTAGTGCTCCTATTTTCATATCTCTCACTAATACTACTACATCATTAGGCCCATTAGTGTTCCTTCAGCCTCTATAAGCTTTATCCAAGACTATTTCTACTACTCCTTCCCTCATGCCCATGGAAAATAGACCTATGGAAGAGACCAAAGAAGAAGTAGAAGATGATTACTCCCAAATAACCTATGCATCCATAAACTTAACATACATATATTTATTTGACCCCTCTATCCATCACCTCATGCCCCTAAATACTTGGATTTAACAAGCTAATTTCCTCTTTTATCATGAATACTAAGCTCCTGGGTGTCATTAGTCCTCAAGTCTCTATGACCCCAAAACAATGGTAGTATCATATGTTCCCTTAACCTTACTCATTTTTGGTTCCTCCCTTTTACCCCATGTCACCCCCTCCATCCTTATTTACAATTATGTCTCCATCTTCTATCCCATTTCTTATTCCCTCTCTAGTCTTGCCTCCATCCTTGCTTCCATATTCCACTTTAGCCATATCCACTCCTCATGTTAGACCTTACACTAGTTTAGGAAATATAACTAGGAAAATATGGATTGGTCCCATCATATACTTAGTTCAAATAGACCATAGATGGTTTATCATCTAGACCCAAATATCTACTGGTAATTTGATAGTGAATATGGGAGCATGAAGAGGGCTCTAACTCAGACCTTCAATCAAGAAGGCAACCCAGTCAGCTAAAGGAAAACTCAAGAACTAATCTCACTCATTAAGGTGAGAAATACAAGTGAATAAGAGAGATTCATTGAGGATTGAATATCATTAGTCTAGGCCAATAATGATCTCACAAAGAAGCTAATAAAGGACATGAAGTAGAAAGTGAGAGTGTTGGAGTCTCAGGTAATGAGAACTTTCATTATGAGTCTAATTAGAAAAGTGGAAGAAACACTCACATAGTTGTTCACCATATTCACAAAGGTGATTGAATCCCTATCCAAAAGTAAGGATATCCTCCGAATAACACATGAATACTAGGAGAGGATTATCTGATGTATAATAAGTGCAAGAATTTGGAAGTCTTTATTAATAGGAGGATATTCCTAGAGTTAAAATGGATGCCCCTTATGGATTAAAATTTGTATCATACCTTCATAGGGACCATTAGGGCATCCATTTAAGATTGGATGAGTATCTTTTAAGTAACCATTGATCCATTAGATAAAATTAAGTGTCAGATCCTTACTTATTTCAAGGAGGCTAGCATCTTAGTGATCTTTCACCCTAATGGAAATATAATGGAAAGGGATGAGTTTTGGGTCTACCTAGAATTATTTAATGAAATCATGACTATAAATTTGGTTAAGGCCAATAGGCTTACATCTATGTCTATTTTAGAGTTGGACATGTAGTTTACAATGATCAATAGTTAGGTATAAGAAGTAAAAGTATCCTTGGAGACCCCACTAAAATATCATGAGAGACTACTGACTCAACCATAGTTGCTCTTCAGGAGATAACTATCAACTTGAAGAAGCTTTACTAATAAGCTAGACTCATTGGTCAATTATTATCATTTAAATAGGGGTTTTTGAAAGTATTTGGGCCTAGACCACCTCTAATATCTTCTTGATTCTATCTTAGTGGACCTTAGGATTTTTTAATATTTATTTTGGGGATGAGTAATATTTTGATATAATTTTTTGTAACCATTTCAAGCCATGATGGAAAAAAGATGAGATATCATGCTACTAGGAGGTGGGTCCCATATTTTTATTATAACTACTACAATGTACTATTTTATAAAGTTTGACTCTATTGTAATCAATCACTTTCAAATTAGTGCTAATTTATTTTCTTTGTTCAAATTTGTCTACTTTCTATAGATGCCATCCATACTCTTTATAATTTAATGGATACATACTAATGCTAATAAATTATAACTACTACCTTTGATCAAATTTTATACCTTAAATAAGAATGAGCTTTCCATTATTTAAGTTAAGTTATCTAATTCTTTTCACTTTATTTAGAATCTATGAGGACCTATGTGTACTTGGCTAAATTTTTGTGTGTACTTATTTATAGGAGGGATCCCTGAACCAAGCATTCACCCTTCTCCCTATACTATTTCCACATGTGAATGGATCCTGATCCTTCATAAAACTTAGCATATAATGACATATCTATTGTTGGGCATGATTCTAGTTTCTTAAGGAATTTGTGTTGTTATTTATTCAGAAAGACTCCTTTTTAGCCTACTATTTTTCTCACCCTTTTTATGTTTTTTTAATTGTTAAGAGATCCTTATACCCATTATTTATAAGTTGTGAAGTGAAGTAAATTGGGGTTCATATAGTAAGACATGTTGCAATTAGTATAATTAGTGGTAAATAAGTTTTGTGTCAATGAGAAAGTAGGAATTAGATCTCTAGTAGTAGTGTTGCATCTCTTGGAGATATTTTCCAATCAAGATATTTAATGGAGTGAAATACCTATAGCTTGTGCACTATATTGACTTTGCAATAATCCTAAAATAATAACTTGTAATTACCTTAATTATTCCATGATCTCACTCAATACATCTAACTAGATAGACATATTTTTGAGAATGAAATATTATACCAAAAAATAGTTGGAACTAGGAGGTAACCCCTTCTCATTGATGAAAAAATATTTGAGCTCCTAACTAACAGAAGATCAACCTAGATCATACTATGTAGAGCACCATATCTTGATATAGTCTTGGATGATTGATAATATCACCTTTGTAAATCTATAGGAGAACATGATCTACTAGATGAAGATTAAGACTTTTAGTTACCATGACTAGATCATACTCTCATTATACCCCTAACATACCCTTACGTATGGAAACCCCCATGGCATTGATAGTTGAGTCTTTCATAAATGTCAGAACTATTCATGACCTACCCAAAAACTCAGATAAATATCTACCATGATTAACCCTAGGTGTGGGGCATACTGCCAAATAACATGTGACCTCATATAAAACTATTCTCATGATTATAAATGTAGATCATGAGGATGTTTCTTGAAAACTATCCCCATTTACTTTGATGGATGCATCTTATGATTGGTTCCTAAACCTCTCTAAAAAATACATCAATAGTTGGGACTAGTTCAATAACACATTCTTGGCTTAGGTTAAGCAAGTCATTAATGCAAGTGTGCTATAATAATATTTCACTTGCATCAAGAGAGATCTAAATGAACCCATTATAAATTTCAATACTAGATTATAAAATATGTATAGCCAATTCACTATGTTGTATAGGCAAGATGTCTAACTAGATCTCAAAGTGTATAAGAATGCGTCAGACCCTTGGATTTCAATGTTCCTACTCAAATACCCATTGGTGGTATATTTACCCTTGGCCTATGATGAGGACATCAAAGTGGATAGATAGTTGAACATTCAAGGCCATATGATACCTACCATATTAAATGTATTACCAAACCTATTTTCCATCAATCATCTCTTTAACACTAGCCAAAATATACCTATGCAATATTTTATACTCATGAAAAACCAACTTCCTTTGAGGCATGATAATCTTAACCTACACTTGGGCTTCCTTGTTAGTATAGATAAAATAATGACAAAATGATAATGATAAAAAATTTGTGCAAGCTAAATTTTTATTCAAAATTAAAATTGAAATAGATCAAAGTATAACAACATATAATTTAAGAAGGTTATTCACTTCACATTCCAAAAAAGACCTTTCCTATTCCTATGAGAATGGAAATAAAGTTATTTAAATAAAATAATAGCTACCTAAGACACCTAGGATTAATAACAAATATGTACAATATTGTTACACCCCCATTAATCTATAGGGGTCATTATCAGACTAAGCATTCCTTTGAAATTTTCAATTCTTTCTTATCTAAGTGATTTTTTCAGGATGTTTATTGGTTTCTCTACTATAGGGAAATGTTTCAACTTGACACTATCATATTTCACATAGTGCCAAATAAAATTAAATTTAGCATTGATATGTTTGGTTCAATCATGATAGATTGGATTCTTTGACTTTTTAATTTCAAAAGTGTCTGCAACCATGAGAAGTGTTGATGAAAACTATTATTCCTACAAATTAGAAATAACCCTTCTAAGCTAAAAAATCCATCTGGTTTTCTTTAAAGTATCCATATACTCTACTTTTGATGAATAAATTATCAACACTAATTTATTATTGGATATCACACTGACAACTATTGTTCCCAAGTTAATCAAAAAATCTATGGTGGATTTACCATTTTCATGATCACAAACGTAGTTGGAATCTAAATATCCAACCATTTTTAAGTCTCCTACCCTAGAGTATTTGAGCACAAAATTATGTGTTCCTTTGAGATATCTAAGGACTCTTTTTGCTACTACTCGATGGTAGTCTCTAGGTTATTGCATGAATATTTAAAGGACACTAAAATAAAAGGATATATATGGTCTTGTTGTGGTCACATAAATCATCCTTCCAATGAGCTATCTATATTTAGTGGCATTGACTAAATTTGTTTTACCATTTGATGTCAATTTGAGATTTTGTTCCATGGATATGTTGAGAGATTACAATATTCTATTATAAACTTGATCATAATGTTACCAATGTAATTATAGTTTGTGATGAATATATACTTTCATTTTTGAATTAATTAAATACCTAAATATTAATGAAGATAATCCAAATTAGTCATTTCAAATATTTTAGTCAACTCTGATTTGAACTTTGTGATGTGCCATTCATTATTCCATGTGATGAGTAAATCATCAACATGCACCACCACAAACATAATTTTTTTTTAAAATATTTTGATGAAAAGAGTTACCTATTTAAACTAATGACATTTTAAGTTCATGTTCATGAGGTTCTAAGTTAGTTTGTCATGTCATGCTCGAGGGCCTTGTTTCAAACTATACATCAATTTTTCAATTTTGCATACCTTGTGTTCCTGGCTATTTAATGTAAAACCTTTGGGTTGTGTCATATACACTATTTACATGAGGTAACCAATCATAAATTTAGTTTTTAAGTCTATTTAGTGAAATTTCCATCTATCATTAGCTACTAAATCCAACATGGTGTGAATGGTAGTCATTTTTATTATAGGTACAGAGGTTTAATTGTAGTCAATTCCTTCCTTTCGAGAATATCCATTTGTGACAAGCTTTGATTTGTGCTTACCAAGTGATCCATAAGAATTTTATTTATTATGGTATAACCACTTATAGATAATATATTTTCATCCATATAGAGGATCAACCAATTTCCATGTCCCATTTTGACCAATGCACTGTACTCATCGTTCATTGATTTTCTCCAAGGTTCAAGATTCTCATCTTATTTGAAATATTTTGGTTATGAATTAAATTAAAAATTTAGTTTTTATTGTAGAGAATAATTCAAATTTATCTTTTAAATCTTATATTTAATTTATTCAAGGATCCTATTTGATTGTGATGCAATTGCATGTGCACTTCTA
Organism: Torreya grandis; assembly: GCA_037957365.1. NCBI lineage: Eukaryota > Viridiplantae > Streptophyta > Pinopsida > Cupressales > Taxaceae > Torreya > Torreya grandis. The sequence goes on along the minus strand of JARHVA010000350.1, from coordinate 4,949,039 downwards.
GTGCATGTTTTCCCAACTTCATTAGGTCTGACATCATTTAATGTTTGGGTGGTCCACTTAGGAATATTTTTATATTTTTTTAGGTTATTCAATTTAATATTATAAATTTACTTCAATTTATTACCTATGTTCTTATCAGAGTGGTCTAAAATAAAAGATCAATTTGGATAGGATTGAATGCACAAATAAATTACATGTGTAGTGGCAAAATCAAACATGACCTAGAAGAATAAATTGCATCATAATAGTAAAATTATCACTAATTTATTATCTATAAAATATTTATAAAGGAAAATTATATAGGTTATATATAAATAGGTCCTCACATCCTTATGAATGTGGAATTATCTTTCAAAATGACCTAAAAAGACACCTAAGTAAGCTAAACAACACGTGTAGGAAAAAACCATTAAATGGAATAAAAAACTACACTAACATCCATTTAAGTGTAGATTAAGTGGGGAGTGTAATTTGGTCCCATAAAAAAATACTAATGAGGTATCCACATACATATAAATTTCCCCAAAAGAGGATGCCATAGCTTCCTGAACCCCAAAAAGAGCATGAAAATGAAGATACTTGCTCTCAGTGAAGGGTTTGGTGAATATATCAACTATTTTATTCATTTTATAGATGTAAAAAATATAAATGACTTATTCATGGATTATATCTTAAAATAAATGCATTCAAATATTGAAATTCTTGGTTTATTGATGGAGGACTAAATTTATACAGATCTGGATTATGCTTTAGTTATCATAGAATATAACTATTGGCAATTGAAATTAGATGCCAAACTCAATTTGAATCTTGTGAAGCCAAATAGCCTCAGTGGAAGAATTAATAGCTCCTATGTATTCTTACTCTATATAATACAAAGCAATATATTTTTATTCTTGCTTAACCAACTAATCAAACTTGAACCAATGAAGAAACTATAGCTTGAATTATACTTATGATTCTAAATATTGGGATAATATGAATATGTGTACCCAATTACGTTGATGTTGATTCTCACTCCAAAATGAATCTAAAAAATATAATTACCTTGAATGTAATGGCAAATATATTTAGTTGATTTCTAGTACAATTCATGTGGTTCCTACATAAATATAGAGACATTCCCACTACATATGAAATGTTAGTCTAGCATGTGTAAGGTATATGAGACTTACAACAAATTATCGATATGAGGTAGCATCAACCAAAGGAGATGGACAATTAGACTCAAGCTTCACACTAGATAGAAAATGAGTCAGAGTTGGCTTATAGTTATCCATGTTAAACCATGAAAGCAAATCAAGAGCATACTTGGATTGTGCAATAATGATCCTAGAGTCAGATTGAGAAATTTCAAACTCAAGAAAGTAGTAAAATAAGTCCAAGTCAATCACTGAGAACCTGTTGATCAAAGTCATCAATGATTTAGATTTAGATTTTCTTGAGCATCTTCTTAATGACCTAGATTCTTATTCTCTATGGGGTTTTAACTTCTACAAGCATGAAAAAGAGTTACTCTATTCAATGCTTTATGAGGAACACAATTTTGGATATAACAAGCATATTTGATGGCCTCAACCCAATATTGAGGTGAAAGAGACTTGGAGTGTAGAATATAGTTGGAAATTTCCTTTAAGGACCCATTCTTATGATCTGTAATACCATTATATTGAAGACTATATTAAACTATACATTATAGTTTAATCCCATATAATGTGCATAATTTCTCAAAATGGTTACTGACATACTCACCACCATTATCAGTGTGTAAAATCCTAATGGCATTCTATGAATATTTTTATACAAGTTCCTTAAAGTCCTAAAAATGATCAAAGACCTCATAATTATTCTTAAGAAAGTACACCCAAGTATACCTCAAAAATTCATAGATGAAAGTAAGCATGTATTTAGGCATGTTGAATGAAGATCATATAAAAGGTCCAATAATGTCACTATGAACTAGCTCCAATATTTGTGTACCTCTCCATTATTTGATTTTATCATACTTTTCCTAAAGATGCTTACCAAGTATACAACCTTGGAAAACATTGCTAGAAAATTGAACATGTGGTAACTAAAACCATGTCATGATGACTAAGATCTGTGTAGTGATAGTTGAGTGGCTGAAACACTCATCCCATAATTTACTCACACCATCCAATTAGTGAGCAATGTAGTAGAGGGTTGATCAGGAGCAAAATGTGAGAAAGTATGCATTCATGATTGGTGATCTTATTTCCTAAATGTAACTATGGATTCATTGTATACTTCACTAATAACCACTAAATTTAGTGTGAACTCAAATCTCTTTCCCAAACTAATGTGAGTGATATGATAAATAGATAAGAGATTAGTGGATAATGAAGGAACACAAATAACATTATGAAATGTCCCATTATTCACTTCACTAGATCCTGACTAAATTATGTGTAAGTATCATTACCCAACAAGGTGGAAGGATATAACAAGGATAAAAGTATAAGAACATATCCTATCATGAATCCATGTGATGTGAGGTACCAAAGTTAAGTACCCATGTGGAAGGTTGGGTTACAATTACAAAAACTGCTTTACCCTTATCTTTTCCCTTTATACTATCTTTGGCCTTATAAGACTCTTGTGTTTATGAGATTTGATTTGAAGAATTAGGGACACTAATATTTTACTTCTCAAGCACCTTATTCAGTTAGTTAATCTACTTATTCATGAACTTAGTTTCATCATGCCCAAATTTATTATAGTAGGCACACGTGAGTCAATATTTCTTGGATTTCCTGTATAAAGAGGAGGACTCTTTTGATGCTTTAGAGTTTGAATCATATTTTTGACCCTTTCTTTGCTTTAGGTCCTTGTTTTTTTCCTTGATATTGGAATCCTTCTATTTTTCATGACTCACAATTAAGGAATGAAATTTAGATGACTTCAATGTACCCATTTGAATAATCTTGTCTTGCTTTTGAGTCAACTCAAAATCAAAGTCATCCAAGAATAGTATGGTTCATGTAGTTTAAAGGGCATGATTGGTGGCATGGAAAGTAGAAATGAAAACTAAATTGTTAGATGCTAATCTGATAAGGATGGAAAGAGTAAATTGATCATATTTTTTTTATTAATGTTGCATAGTTTCAATTGAAACCTAAGTGATTTGAACTTTGTGAAGAAGTTTTGTATAGTATCAAAGTTTCCTGGGATCAAATTAATGAGCTCATTACCCAACTCATGACCTCTCATTATGACTTACTTCCCAATGATTTTTTATAATGTGGTATAAACTTAATTAGGAGTAGTTACAAATTTAATTTGAAAGAGTAAGTTGGGAGACATAGTAAACCATAGGGTTCATCATTTTTATTGAACTACTTTTCCTTCTCTACATCAAGTTTCAGTTCTTTTTCTATACCCATCATGATATGGTGTAAATATTTACTCCTAAAGAATATTTAAACTTGGTTTTTACACTTGTGATAGTTTAATAGTGTAAGAACTTGAATATGAATCTGATCCATGGTGTAGAAAGGAATGTACTAAACTTTGTCAGTAATAAATATAATGATATGTAACCCCTTAAATATACAAAGGTTCAATTTTACAAGTCATGAAAATATCACCAATGTGTAGAGCTTAATAAATTCACATATTAAAGAACATGGCACATAAAAAGGAGATGTGAATTGAAATTTATGGAAATTTTAATGTTTATTGCTTACAAAAATAATGATGTCCACTTGCATAATGGTTTTGGCATGAAAAAAGTTTGGCAAATTTTTGTGAGGAGAATTTAAGCCCCCTTAGGTTTCCAAAAATTTTGGGCATGAAAAAATTTTGGCTCAAATTTGTGAGGAGGAGTTAAGACCTATTGGGTTATTTGTGACCAAGGACTAATTTCCCATGTGACTAGGGAGCTAAGGGCTAGGATCTTGTAATCCCTCTGTGTAGCCATCAAAGTTTCCTAGATTTATTGTGATTTTCAAAGATAGGCATCAGAGTTTTAGCCCTCCTATGCAACTATTAGGGTTTGGTATTGTAGCTCTAGGTTAGATTTCCACTTTTATAGATATGGACTATAGGTGAAATCCAGTTTATTTCCATTAGAATTTTAGACTATCTACATAGTTAAAAGTTCCAATGACAAAGTTTTTGATTACAAGTGCAGTCTAAAGTTTCACATCAGGATTTATGGTTGTTTGTGTAGTATATATTTTTTCATCAAAATTTGTAATGAAGGACATAGTTTAGATCTATGGAATTAATATGTAGGGCTTTTAATGTAGTTGAAACTTTTGTCAAGTGCATACATTTGTGAAAACTTTGATTTTTGCATGTAGGTACAAAATTTATAACAAGCCTAAAAACTATAGATATGGCAAGACTCTCAAAAAGATACCAAATATCCATTAAATATCTCTAAAAACCTATTAATTATTTTTAATTGAAGACCCAAAATAGTATGTATTTTCACAAAATCACCAAAAAATCCTAAAACCTCTAAAAATGGTAAAATCAACTATCACAAAATAGGTCACGTTTACAACCAATCATAGGGTTTTGACAACTTCTGAATCCAATGGCACAAACCATTTTTCATGAAAAAATACTATATGAAATATGACCATCAAGAGACACCTTTCTCTTATTATATTTTTTAATCTATTTTAGAAAAGGATCCCTAAAGAAGAGTAAAATCTAGGAAAGAGTGTATCTTAAATAACTAGGTCAATAAATGATAGATCTATTAAACAAGCTAAAACTCAATATTTTACAATAGGAATAATGACATTCAACTTCTATACAATCTATGATACCATGTCATAGTGGACCATAATTGAGGATCGATTTAGATAGGATTGAATGCATGAATAAACTATCTACACATAGTAGTCAAATCAAACATGAGCCAAAATAAGAATTTGCATCACAATAGTAAAATTATCATTAATTCATTAGCCACAAAATATTTAAGAAGGTAAATTATATAGATGAAATATAAACATGTCCTCATAAATGTGGGACTATCTTTCACAATGACTTAAAAAGACACCTAAGCAAGCTAAATAACATGTGTATGGAAACATCATTAAATGAAATAAAAATCTACACTAACAATTCTTGTGTCCCTTATTTATTGTCTAATGAAGTTAAAATTTCTCATTCATGAGGAATTTAATTATCATGGATATGATACAATAAATAATTAATGGATTCCCAATTGTATGTCCCCCACTAATTTTTTGGCACGTCCAAATAAATCTCCTTGTAGACATCAATTTTATTATATTTATCAAGTCAAATCAGTTTTTGACCAATGCTTACTTTTTAATTTTTAGTTTCACAAAATAAAACTTATCTTGAAATAATAAACTTTTTTCCTTCTCATCATATAACATGTATGCCTTGGAGGACTCATAATATCTCAAACGAATGCATTTTTGACTCTGTGGTCCAATTGTTTCCTATTCTCTTTTGGAATCAATGTGTAGCAAGTGGATCCAAAAATCCAAAGAGTCTTGAATTTGAGGGCTATTTATGGTGATATGTTGTGGATGTATATTGTTTTTTAGTTGCTTCAGAACAAAAGTGTAGATTTACCCCTTTGAAGTACAACAAACACAAACCATATTCACCATAGTATTATTCATCCTCTTTATAACTACATTTCATTTTGGAATTTGAGATGAAGATAGGAATCAAACTATTTTTTAATTAATTCACCACCATTATTAGTCCTGAGTGTTTCAATGCAAGTTTGAACTTTATTTTCAATCATGGTTCAAAACTTTTGGAAACTCTTAAAGACTTATAATTTTATCTTTTGAAATTATATCCAGGTCATTCTATTGTAGTGATCAATGAACAACATGAAGTAATTATGAACACAAGCTAATAAAATTGGAAGAAAACATAAGTCTAAGTGGACCAATTATAACTTTTTATCATATTTCCATTGTGACTTTGGGAAGTTCTCTTACATGTTTTGCCAAAATGTAGGCTTCACACTTTTCATCTAACTTTGTGGGAAAGGTAGGAATTCCAAAAACACAATTATTTTTTAATACACAAATGTTGTTATAGAGAGTATGCCCAAACCTAACATGCCACAAAACATATATTGAGACATTTTGTCTTCAATGAGAATAACATAATTCATTTAATTTGATGGTTCACTCCTAATTTTGAGTAATTTACCTTCCTCATATCTAGTTAAGATGATTGCATTCATACATTTAAATATGATAGTGATGTCACTATTATCTAATAAGATGGAATGGCCTTGTTACCTAATGAAAAATAGGGACAACAAGTTTCATTTCAATTGAGGAAGGTATAAAACATTTTAGAGTTTGAAATATGGAAGCCCTAAAAACTTGAGTCATATTATACCTCTTCCTTATGGTTATACATTTGATCTATCTGTGAGGTATACTAAACCACAAATTTCTTCACTAATTCCTCAAAGGAGTCTTTCCATAAAGTCATATGTAGAGTGGCATTAGTATTAAGAACCCAAGCATCAAAACATGTTGAACTAATTGAGATAGTGTTTCTTTCATCATCTATACTAGAAACCACACATTCACTGATGAATTGAGCAAAGTTTGACTCTTTTGTTTATTTCTTTAATTTTTAAACTTTCATCATACATTATGCTTCAATTTTATCATAGGGTATTATGAATTTATGAGTCTCATGGCTTCCTTTTCTATCACACCATTTACAATAGAGGTTTTATTTATGTTGAATTTGTGAGTCTCATGGCAATGTGCCCATGCCCCCCCAATCCCCCCACCCCCCAACTATGGTCACTGTGGGGGTCTAGGGGGGGTGGAAACCATACTTGAATCCCCCTTGGTGGGGTTTCAGGGGTAGCACCCCCAAGAAATTTTTTGTTAAAATGCATTGTAAAATATTGTAATTTTGTAGTAAATATATACCGTTCATTATTATGTCACAAATCTAATAGTAAAATTTATGTTTGTGTATTTTCCCCCTAATATGTAACCCTCATTTGATATGATTGAATTGAAATCATGACAATATAATGTGTGTGAGTGAAGAGGATATTGCATTGGATGTATTGTAGGTTTTTACCTTTGTTTGTTAGACTGAATAATAAGGACTGATTATTTCTATGTGGATGTAGCCCATATTGGGTAAACCACGTTAAATATATGTGTTTATTATGTTGTGATTTATTCATTTTATTTACTTATTAAATTAATTAATATTAATTTATGTTCTATATTCCTAAAATCGATTTTTAAATAAAAAATATTAAAATTTTGTGTATCTCTCCTCCATATTTGATAAAAAAATTCCAATATTAGAATGTATATAAATAGTACACCTTTTATATTAAGCTCCATGTAGTAGGAGATGTGGCTTAGATGGCTCCACTCTCTATGTTTTCTCCACTCCTCAAGCAATAAATACCCTTAAATAATTATAAATTCAAGCACATAATGTGATCTATGTGACTAATTAAAGCACAAAAGGAAAAATATGAAACTAATTTTAAATAAAATGATGCCTTGGTAATTTTTGTGTATAAAGGAAATGTAACTAACCTATTAATTAATCATATCTAGGATAAGGTAAATCCTACTCACACTTTTGATTATTGATACATCATATATTTGGGGTTATGACCAAGATGGATCTTCTAGACCTAACTAAGGGATATCTTACCATAATAACATATCTAAAGAGGTTTCTAAAGCTGATAGTCAAATAACACTATGCAATAACCCAAGCTAGATCCTATGTTTTCATATTCACAAAGTAAATTACAATTAAATTAAAATCTAATATAGTGCTCACCAAATCTTATGGCACAAATTGGGGGTAATAAACATAAAAAGTAAACATGCATATAAGATCTATAGTCAAGTCAATCTATAGGAAATCCTAATGTATGAAAGAGAAGTACAAATGTAAATCTATCTACTCTTACAAAGGAAGAACAAATTTAGGAATACTTACCTTTGAATATGAACCTATAGAGCCTCAATATCTCCCTTGGCTAAGGTGCTTTGAAATAATTTTTTTTAGTATGTAAGGATAATAAGGATAAGTTAGATCTAGGCTACACAACTTCTCTATGCATCCAAAATAATTCACAAGACAAGATCCATATCTCCAAAGGAAGTATGGAAACCCTACGTAATAATACTCAAGTAGAATGATGGATAAATAGATGTGTAATATAATATTATTATTCTTCTCTTCTTTTTAAATGATAGAAATAGATGTGTATATATAATTGATTCTAACCCTAAATTTTTTTAATAGTTTAGTCGATAGAGTCAACCCAATTCAAATTTGTATCATTATTTGATAAAAATAAATTAGGTTCCATTCTAGGTCAACCAAATCTGACCTATACCCATAACATACTTTTAACAAATTAAATACACGATTGGCTCAAGCTGACAGTGTATTATAAATTGTCAAAAAGATTTTTTACGCTTAGGAAGGGGCTAAGTAAGGCAGTGAATTTCTTGGATGAATATGTAAGGGAGGAGGTAAGGATTAGGGAAGTGTATAGGACAATTTTTTATAGATAATAAGTGGTGGTATAGGGGACAACAATCTTGTGAAACACCAATGGTATACCCACCCCTTACTTGGTGTACCCTTTAAGGTGTGAACTCAAAGATATTGATACTCAATGGGTTTTTACAAGAGATAAAACATCAACAACTAATAAAGTTTGAAAATATTATGTGTATGCATATGCCCCACTAAAATCTCATCATGTGTCACATAGGTGTGACATGGGATGGTGCTTTAGGAAAAGAACATAGCAACACATAATGCTTAAGCTAAATAAATTGTAGTAAATTGAAAAACACATGCCTTTACTTACCTTAGTGTTGTAGATATGAAATGAAGTGAAATAAATGTGAAGGTTTCTAATGTAGGGAACATTAGGTGATCCTGTATAAATTAGTGAAAAAAAGAAAAAACATATTTTTTTACAAAATATACATGTAATACGTGAAATGATTCTCTATAACATCAGGATTCTAGAACATCTTTCAGTTCAAAAAAATATCTAGTAGAAACAAAGATATGATCATCAAATGGAATTTGGTTGTAAATATTTGACATGTAAATACTTTTGAACAATAAATATAAATAACGCAAAAAATGATTCATTTTTTATTTTTACTATTCTAAGAAAAATTTGCTCTAAGAGACCCAATTTGAGCCTAGAGAGAGACCATGGTAATGAGATGATAACTATGATGTGGAGGATGCATAGCAGCTATAACTAATACAACATGGATAATAAGACATGAATTTAAAAATTTTGAGCAATTTTTATTTAAAATTGAGCTAAATATATAAAATTAAATGGCAGGCAAAATTTAAACACCAAAACTGACCCTAGGAATGTTTTAGGGAAACTAGGGGTATAATGGGGTACTAGGTAGGAAAAGATCAAACCAATAAATGTTGAAGGCATTTATGAAAAATGGTCAAAAATTTACCATAGATAAAGAATAGAGTCCACCTAGTCGACTCATTTCATAAGGTGAGAGAAAAATAAGGGGTGGACTATGTAGCAATGGGATGACATAGTATTGTTGAAGGTGGTTGATTGTGTAACAGTAGGATAACATAGTTTAGAATGGGAATATTATTGACATAGTACACTCTTGCTGATGTAGTTGGTAATAAATGACTGATATAGTTTGTTAAAGGGGGTTAACTATGTATTAGAGGGCCAATAAAGTATGCTAAAGCTGGGAAAGGGTTAATTTAGTAGAAAATAAGTTGACACAGTTTGAAAGAAAAGAGTCAACCATGTACTAGTGGGATAATGTAGTATAATAGGATTTTAACAAGGCCAATTGAATATCAAATTGGCTAATGGTGTATAAAAATAAGAAATATAGAAAACTAAATCAAATAAGCTGATGAAGTAGTTAATTTATAAATTTTGAGAATGTGTTTTAATTATTATGACATTGAAATCTAATACATCCTTTGTTGTTTGATATTTTGTAGAGATGCCAGAGATTTTGGCACCTAGTGGATGAATCATGGCTACTAGATCTATTAAATCATTTAGCTGATGTGGATAGGGCTCTACTAGTCACCTTGGGCTTTGGCAACATTATGGAGATGAAATAAAACTCTTTTATTGTTGATCTCATTGTCATGTTCCTAGGAGCATGGTAATGGTTGACCAACAATTTTTGATGGGAGGTGGAGGGGGAAACCATTGAGGTGGATATTACTCTGGAGGATGTCCATGCATTTCTTGGAATTTTAATAAGCTGAACACTAGTGATTATTAATATGCTAGAGTCAAAGGATAAGATATGAGCCTTATCTCTGTGGGTTATTGGCTCAAATAGGATCTATAATGGGTTATGGGTGAGCTTGTTTTATGTTTATCTTATAAACATTCTTGACATCTAAAAGGTAGTGATAGGACTTATGATAACACAAGTGCTATGTCACAAGTCAGATAGTAAGATATCATTCTATGTGATAGCCTTGTTCTATTCGATATTGGATTAAAGAGTACTCTATGATTTTGGTTCTATCAACTGGGTCTAACTCATGCATGATATGGGATTATATTTAAGGGTATAAGAGGATGGGACTAGTGATACTCTTGAATGCATGGATATATTATAGGTTCCCTATGTATTGGCTAGATGGGTTTCCCTATGTGATCGATGATAGGTTACCTTGGGTCATTCGATGGAGGCAAGACCATGTAGCATAGGACATGCCCCTTATTATAACATTAAAAACTATCAAATGAGGATAGATAGTGTGGCATCCCTACACTAACATAGCTTCCATATGGTTGATTTAGTCTACCATTACTAAAGGGTTGGCATGTGTGTAGATCATGAGCCACTACATTTCATGGTTGGAGCCTCATCTAGTGGCTCACATACTTGGATAGCCAGGACTTCCCCATTTGGTGGATCCTCTAGTAATTCTTACTTATTTTTAATGACATGATATATATATTAGAGGGAGAGGAGGTAGAGGGGTACTTATGGAGATATTGGTTATTAGGCCTTAATGGGTTAGACCATGAACTGGTCAAGCACGGTAATATGAGGTTGTAGGGCCAAGAGGAGATGGTATAGATGTGGATATAGGAGATGAAGTATCACATCAAGAACCATAATATATGTGATAGAAACCACCATGAGCTCATTAGAGACAAAACATTATCAAAATAAGGAGATTTAAGGGCTAACTATCGCACAGGAGGATCCAATAATAACTCTAGGACATAGTTAGTCTATAGAGAGACCACTGAGGAGAGAACCATAATGGGATTAGATGGTGGATATTATATTTAAATTGGTGTGGAAGTAATTGATATAAGAGGTGCTCAATAGTTAAGCAAATGGGGAGACTGTGATCAAAGATACCAACACTAGTGAGAAATGTTTTAATTTTGGTTTAAGTTTTGAATATAGAATACTATTTACAATATTTATTATGATAGATATATGATTTTTTTTTTTTTTTTTTTTGTGTGTGTGTGTGTGTGTGTGATCTAATACCTATTTATTTTTTGGTTTTGTAGATCTGACAATAGTGGAGGCAAGATGGGGAGCCCTATTTATGGCTTCACATCATGACATTTTGGATGGGGTGTTAGTACTGTACAACCCTACCAAATTAGATAATCCTATAGTTCCATCTTCCCTAGCCTAGTTGGGATAGTTTAAACTAGTGGGAGAGGCTTTAAGATAGCTATAAGAATGCAGTGATGGGTCACAGTCACTGATAAGGGTTGGAAATAGAGAGGCCTAGGACTGATATGCCTTAGCATAGAAGAGAGTCACACACATGGTGACTACCATCCAACTTATACAAGTGTAAGCCTAGATGGATAATGTATAAGAACATTTTATTGGTTTGAGATCCTAGACTACCTATTTACAGTGCACTATTTATAGGGGTTAATAGTAGGCATCCATAGATAATGTGGCTAGGCTATAGGATAAAAATGATGGCTCATAGCCTTAGAGTTGTATGTATTGCATTTTTTATTTATATTATAAACACACACACACACACACACACACACACACACACACACACACACACACACACACACACACACACACACACACACACACACACACACACACACACACACACACACACACACACACACACACACACATTTATCGATGTTGACATTTTCATTGATCTCATGAGTTGTACTTGGATTTGGATGTGGATGCATAGATATATTTCCTTTCTAGTTTATGTATTTAGCTTTTGTTGTATATTATATGGGAAATATGTGGTGTATGTTTCATTTTCTAGCATTATGTGAGACACATGCATGGTTAAAATAAAAAGGAAAAAATGATTTGGAAAAGTATAAATACTTAAAACAAATGTAATGCACAATATATCATGATGAGAAATGTGTAAAAACAAAATATTAATAAATATAATAAACCAAAGATGGTAAAAATGGATAATAAAAATCACACTATATCATGTTGAGAAGTATGAAAATATCATAATAAAATGGAGAACACATGGAAAACCAATGGTATAAAAACAAAAAAAATTAAGTCAATCAAACATACTAAATCAAGCTGGGAAGTATAAAAATAAAGATAAAATGTAAGAGGAAATTAAATTAATCACACTATTCAAGATAGGAAGTATGAAAAGTTTAATAAAATGGTTGTAAGCATACACATAATCAAAAAATAAGAAGAAAAAAGTGAAATACTTATGAAGTAAGCATACAACATACTAAATTGAGATGGGATGTATGTCAATAATGTGTAACTCATATCAAACACTACTTATCTCAAATTTGATGCATTTAATTTCATTATAACTTGGTTATAGTAGGAACTGGGTATTGAAATATTTTATGAGGGCTTGGTCCTATCCATGGTCTTACATTGCAACTCACAAAGGGAACACCAATGTGGTGGAAATGACTTTGGGAATGATCTTAAAATATGTTTTTAATATGGTAATTTATGAGGAGGGCCTGGTCCTATATATGGTCTTACACTACAAATTACAAGGGGAACACCAATCAGGTGAATGTTAATATGGAAATTTTTTAATATGGTAATTTGTGAGCAGATCTTATTCCTATCGATGGTCTTATATTGCAACTCACAAAGGGAAACCTTAGGGGGAATGATTAGTTAAAAAAACAATATTTATCAAGGAGGAATATTAGGAATTTTGTAATGAAAGAGGGAAAGTAAAAAACATGACATAGGTGTCTATGAAAATACCTTAAGAAACATGAGGCATACTAGGTAAAAAGGAGAGAAACTAAGAGTCTAGTGACCATACAAATACAAAGGATACCCACTTATAATAAGCACAAAGTTTGATATAAAAATAGGTGAGATACTAAGATCAACTCATGTTGATTATATGAACAATAAAATTAAAATGGACTTACTTTCTCATAACATGTTCTCCATTCCTTAGGACCTTTTACAGAGCCATCGGTCTACTATGAAGATTGGGTACTTGTGTGAGAAAGTAGGTAGCACTAAAATATTTTTTTATTCTCATTTCCCAATCTATTGGCCTATCATACCCCAATGGACCTTGACTCTATCACGAGGCCAACTATGGAGTTTGAGATTTGATTATAAATAGGAGATGTGCTATGAATCACATTTTTTATTTTGATTTGAATTTTGAATTTGTGTGTTGCCTTTTGTATCATTGCCTTTTATTTGAATTATTTGGATTTTAAATTTTTTATAGATTTTATGATTCCTCCACCATACAAATTTGTAATAATCAACATGAGTGATATAAGTGACACACACGAATGAAATTTAGACTTTGGTTAAAGGAATCTAAGTATCCAAATATATGACTGACTAAACACTTAGGCTTACTTATGAACCAATATGTAATCTCAAGTTTCAACCATATATATTCTTAGTATGTGAAAGGAATATATAATAATAATGGGAAATTCAAATTAGATTGATAAATAGAATTACAATGAGACATCTTGTTTACTAACTAATCATATTGTAAAAAAAGATTACTAAAGGGATTAATGTTTGTATATCCAAGTCATAATAATAATTATCTAAGTTTAAATTAAGACGAGATACTAAACAATCATTGTAAAAGAAAAAGAATCCATGCAAGAAGTGAACTCATAAACATAAGTGTGAAATTATGGAAATAACAAATTAGAAGTCATAAGAAAAAGGAAAGTGAATTAAACCATATACAACACATAAATCATAATATAAATATCCATGTGAAATAGATAGGTGAAACCAAATTTGACACATGGTCAAATGTATAAGATATATAAAAATGGATCACAAATGCAATCCAAAGTCATAATGAAGAACAAAGTGAAATAACACAATTTTATGTTCATAAAGACTGATACATTTACCCACAAATATTATCTATGACATCTAAAACATCTCTATGAAGCTAGATTCTAATGATAGCCAAAGTCTCAATAATCTTCATGGAAAGCCATGCCAAGACTTCTCTCTAGATTTTATTAATAGAAGATGTAGGTGTCATATAAGGATCATGCTCATGAGGGAATTTATATGTAGAATACTCAATGGTATGAATAAGATCTTGAATAAGAATGGTAGCTACAAGATGAGAATGAGGCACCACTAGTGGAAAAGGAGGTGCCAATGATGAATAAAGGGGAACTTTCTTTCATGGGTGACCTATGGATGGAGGAATACCTAGTATAGGTATCGAATAAAGGTGATCACGAAGGTGCTATTGGAGAATATGGAAATGATTGATACGATGGGTACAACACTAGTGCCAAAGATAGTATACATCCCATTACTTAAAGATATACTCAAGTAATAAATTAGGAGGAGGTATAGATTTTTATTTAGGCTAAGTAATTGTGGGATGTAAAAGCTTCTAGTACTAAGTGGAATAATGATTATCTATCCCATGAAAGAAAAAGATATAATTGTTAGTAGACTTTGGGGGTCTACTAACAAAAAGGTATAAGGAGAAGCCAAGGATGGTTGATATAACTTGTAATCTCTAGTCTTATGACCAAAAAATTTATGGATATCATAATAAGGTTGACTGAACCATTGGGAAGGCATGGGATCAAGATCAACAAAGGAAGAAGGCCATCACCAAAGGAAGGTGGAGCTGAAGAAACAACTAGACTAGGCTTATCTGAAGGTAAAGTAGTATCATAAATAGGATGAGGTGTAGCTAAAGGTAGAGAGGGAGTAGAAACTATACTAGGATCATTTGAATGTGAGGTTAGACATGTGAAATGTTTAAGATTAGTAGCTAACATATCTGGGGGAAGCAAATTAGAAGGATCGTGATATCTATTAAAATGGTAAGGACTAGTCATGACATGATCCATGAGCATAATTTTAAGAGGATATACTAAAAATAGAAGTGTACCATGTAATAAATCCATCTCTACCCTATGAAAAATAGGAATAATAATATAATTAGGCACTATAAAGGAAATAATGCTAAAAGATGAACCAAAAGACTAAAATTAAGAAGTAAAATATCAAAGAATCTCAACATATCTAGCCTAGATAAGTCCACCTAAAAATGGATTATCTAAAGCATAACCATCATCATAGTTAGGTGTATACAAGTTGATGGTACATATAGGTATGAACTTATGTCAAAAGTCACATGATGGATATAATGTCTAGTCTTGGCTAAGACCATAGGTATATCATCAATAAGAGGTTATTGGGATCAAGGTTTCAAAGAGGAAGGAAGTTGGGTGATGATATGAGGGGATAAATAATAAATTTTGATCTTGAGGGTAACCTCATTCACCTCATCATCACTAGAATCTAAGAGGTTAGGTGGTATGTTCCCAATGAGTTTGGGGTGAGCATTATAACCTCAGGTAGAATTGATAGGACAATTAAAGAGTTGAGATTCCCTAAATGGGATACTAGGCAAAGGTTCAAGGGTAGTAATTTTAAAGACATAATGTTATTGGAATTATTCAAAATTCCAAGGGTTTGTGTCTCCTTGAATCTTGTAAATAACACCATTATGAGGTAATTAAATGCATTGACATGAAAATGGGTGAAAATCCTCATATAATGAGTCTAAGGTCTACCAAGTAAGATGTTATATGAGAGGGGAAAGTTAAATATCATAACTTTCACATGGATGGTGATAGGAGGGATGGTAATGGCAAGCCACATGCAGCATATAGGAGGTATTTGCCTTATATCTTAGCCTTGACATGTGTTACATGTAGACTTGAGATTGCATTTAGAATATACAAGAGTTCTAATGAAATCAAGTGAGGCAATGTAAGTACCTAAACCCTCATCAATTAAGGCATGATTAACTTGGATATCATCACTTTGGACATTAATGAATAGAGGAGGATCATATAAACAAGGAAAAATATTAATTAAAATCATGGAAGCAATAGGATATTTAAGGGAAAAAGAATTATCCATTATTTCATAAACATGTTTGGACATATCTTTGCATTGTTGAAGGATACTATCTTTGGATGTAGACAAGGTAGCTTTGTGTCCTGATAGAGGAGACAAGGGATGTTCATTTCAAACAATAATTAAATTATATGGTTTAAATGATAGGGTAAATTCTCATTAATTAGAGGAAAGGTGTTTGAAATGGGAGATGAGAAAGTTCCACAATGGGGTCCCATTAATCATAACCCATGGGGGGATTACTAGATATAAGTGCATAATGTTAAAATAGATATTGTGAAGGAGGATTAGAAGTGAAATTAAATTTGTGTTTGTAAGGTTTAGCTAGTTTGGGTTGAGGAAAAATAGGTTTGTTGACTTTAGGTGGTGGGGTGATTGATTGAGGTATTTCTTATGGTTGGGCTAAAGAAATACTAGTGTAAAGCTAGGGAATGTTGTCTATATGTGTAGATGTTGGAGGAAGAGTAGAGATAGTGTGAGATGTATGATCAAGTTGAGTTATTTAAAGTGTTTCTTCAGAGGTTATAATGTCCTCTTACCCCAACTCTATTAGATGATATGGGGAAGTATCATGAATAATGCAAAATCTTTGAGAGGTTTGGTACATGGGCGCTAGATTTGAATTGATAAAAACAAATAATTATCATATGTTAGTCATACTTACCACATTTTATTCATTATTAGTGAGGTATATATAAATTTCAACATTATTTATAGGATTAGGCTTTTTTTTGCTATCTTGATGATTGAGAAGAGGATCTTTGTACATAGTAATATAAAAATTAGCTTGATTTAAAGAGTGATTTTTGTTTTACATTTCATGGAATTTAAAATCTATGTCATTTTTTTGTTGATGCTTGTGAATGAGGGTTTCATGATCAAAGTTTAGGCTAAGAAGAAAGTCCATAGCTAAATTTTGTAATTATCTACAAGTCTCATGAGAATAGCCCCAGATTACATTAAATCAACAAAATTTATTCAAATCATACCATGATTTCATTAGACAATTAGGGTTAAGATATCATGGTAGAAGACTTAAAATATTCTTTTGAATCTTGACAAAGGATAATGGTTTGTGGGTATTAGTGTTGCTTATTTGAGAATATGTAGGATTAGGAGTGTTGTTTGGAGTGATTGCTTGAATGTTGCGAATAGTTTCATAATTATCAGTAACACCATCATTATTTACATGATGGTTTTTGTTCTTAATAATAATATGAGTGCATGAATTATGTTGAGATGGTTAAAATTGGTGCATGAGAAAGTCTTTTTGCTTAGCTTGGTCAAGGGCTTATTCGAAAGTTCTTGGAGAGAGAGAGTCCTAACATGATATTGCAACTTGGGGTAGAGAGCATTAGTGAATAGGTGGAAGAGGTTATCATTTAACATATTATTCTCACCTTTATTAGAAAATTTATTACATAGTTTGATGAAATATTATGTTGTTTTAGTTTCAAGTTGTTTAAAATTTATGAAAAGAGCTAAGTTATTCTTGGGAATATCATTAATTTGAAATTATTGGAATAGTGAGTTAACCAATTCTTCAAGGCTAATGATAGAATGGGTTTTTATTTGATTGTACCAATCTAAATCATCTCTTAAGAGTGTCTTAACTAATAACTTGGTAGCATCAAAGGTATTAAGTTTGATCCAATCTTTATACAGGTTACCAAATGTCTTAAAGTGTAATGTGGGATTATAGGTGATGGTAGTTGTGATACCTCCTATGTTGATATTATTAATTTGAGGTACAAGAGGTTTATTTTGGATATGTTTAATCATTTTATTAATAAGGAGTGGTTGAGGAATGAGGTTGCCATAGGAATCCTTAAGGGGGGATGGGGGAATTTAGATTTTGCACTCCCAAAGAAACCTATTGGGGTTAGTTTTAAAGGTTCATGAGATATTTTTGCATATGCCTCATTTTATTGGCATTATTGGTTTGAAAATTATGCATTTGATTGAGTGTTTGTAATAAAAGTTGATGAGTTTTGGAAGTATTTTGACTAGTGTGCACAACATGTGATGCATTATTATTGGTATTAGTGGCTTGAGTTGCACTCTAAATAGTAGCATGCACCACAATAGTGGCATAAGAAGCATTGGTAGAAAAGGAAGCACTAGTAGAATGATTAGTATTGGTATCAAAATATGTACTAGTGGCATGATTAACATTTGAATAAAAAGAAGAACTAGTATCATGATTAATAAAAATGGTATTTGGAAAAGGCCCACTAGAAGTTGAACCTACCATGTTAGTTAAGATACTTGGAATGAAGGTTTAAAAAGTCATAGAAGAAGATTTCATGGTGTGTGAAGGATAAAAATAGAAGGAAAAGGTTAATCAACAAATAAAGTGTTTCCACCAAATCCATGAAAGAAGGTAGGGAGGGTGAAAGAGGATCTTTTACATGAGGAACTATCATAAGTTTATAAATGGTTGAAGGGTCATTTTCTCTTTGTTGATTAAATTCATTAATGGAGAAGAGAATTTTAGTTGTGTACTCTAAATCATGCCCATATTCTAAGGAAAATAAAGGATTATGAACTAAGGATGAATGAGGAGGAGACCCATAATTGGTAGTGCAAGTGGAAATATGAACATTGGTTTCATCCAAGGTGGGAGCCACAAGAAATGTTTTAGGAAAACTATTAGGATTGGTAAGACTCATAGACATCCAATTAATAAGACCATTATGTTGAAATTATAAATCTTATTCAAAATTTGTGAAAATGCACAATTTGAGCCAAAATCACTAAGATGCACTAAATGGTTTGAGCTTGTCATATATAAGTGATAATTTAGGATAATGTATCCTTGAATGGGGAAATGAATTTTATGTGATTATTAACTTTTATCAAATCATTTTGAGTCAAAATGACAAAAATGCAATTTGACTCTTTGAACCATTGAATTCTTCTAATTCAAAAACACACGACATGTACATGTGTTATTTCATGTCGATAATGTCCTAAATGGGATATTGGTTCATATGCAACTGACACCTTATTATAATTATACTCAAATAAAATTGTGACCCATTAATTTGACATTTCATCTAGTTTGATTCAATGGGCAACCAATTTCTAAAGAATTACATAAAAAATAGTTAATCTTACTTAGGCAAATTAATCCAAATAAAAGGCTTAAGTGGAAAATCCATGGAGGTTATTGAAGATTTCTTAATTGGAAATTGATTATTAATATCTACTTCATCAAGTGACATTATTTGTGGGGTGGCATCCATAAGCCACAAATGGATCAAATATCAGGTTTAAGCCCTCCCATGCCTCATTAATGCCCCTTTCTTCCAAATATTAATGAAGGTATTTATGATTTGAGCCTAAAAATTGAATTGATTCATGGCCACACATCTTGATCTCAATATGGATGGTCATGATTGATTATGATAAATTTCAAAAATCTATAAATAGGAGGCCCAAGACTACCATTTTTGAAGCTCTTTTGGTTTGAACTTATTATGTAGAATTCTCTTCACAAGTCATCTTTGTGTAGTGTTATTAAGCTTAATTTTTGATAGGATAGATTCACTATAGGCATAAATTTGATCAAAATCATGGGAATAGTTTCATTGGTACACTTGAGATGATGGAAGAGCAATCCACTCATCATTGACAAAGACTTGAGCACCAAATCAAAGGGAAAATCATGTTTCGAGCTGAATTTGGAGGTGGGATGCTCTTAGGAAGGTTTATTGGTATATTCCTTCTTTCAATAGATATTAATATACATTTACAAACCCCATTTAAGGAGTTGGCTTAGTTAGTTATGTTCTTTATGCATTTTTTGAGTTTTCTTGACTAATTCTTGATCTAACTCACTTTGGATTCCATCTCTACATCTTGACATGACCAGTGGGACATGCATCACATACAAGCAAGGAGACTAATTTGATACTCTTATATTTTATAAAACATGATTAAAAATCTCTAAAAATCAAGTTTTATCATTATTTTTCCCATTTTTTTATTATTTTATTGACACATAATTTACATAATAATCAATATCAATTTACCATAACTGGCATTGATCCTACCCTAATCATCACTGATCCCTATGCGGAGTAAAACACAACATAAAAATTTAGTTTTTAAGTTTTCTTGAAAGTTACAAGTTATTATTTATGATTTTAGAACTTGCATGCTCTCTATCTAATTATTTTGTTGTAGGATCCAGAGGTTTTTTGGATATTTTATACTTATTTGGGCTAGCAAACATTTTTTGAAAAAATGTGATTTGCTATGGGTTAAAAAAAATTTATATCGATTCTGAGTTGACCAACATCAGTTTTGTTATAACCAACATCAGTTTTGTTATAATCAACATCAGTTTTATTATAACTTTCATTGGTCATTGTGGACTGATGTCAGTCTCTATGTAACAAAAATAGAGAAACCTGAGAGTAAGTTTTCAAATATTGATTTTCTCAATGATAATTTTACTTCAAGGAAGACATAAACCCTCTAAATATTTCAAATCACACAATAGAAAAAGTGCCAAATTTGAACATGGTTAACTCTTGAAAACTTTCATTTGGTGTTTAAAAGGAACCTTGGTGTTTTTATTTGATTATTTTAGTTGAAGTTCTACAAATTTTCAATTAAGTCCAAGGGGGTCAAAATTTTCACAAGCACTTCCATTTGGTGCATTAAAGTAAATAATTGTTTATTTTATGCTAGATATTTTATACTTGTTTGTTTTTTACAAAATGAAAGATGCATGTATGCTCTCCCCACATCCCATTTAGGGAACTTAGGTGACCATAAGCACTATTTCCTTGAAAATTTTGCCTTGTCCAAGGTGTGAAAATAATGTTGTTAAGGCTCTCCCCAAATCCATATGGTTTGGGTGGTCTAAACACTTGAATATTTAAATTCTTTTCACTGTATCTTTCATTTTTATGTAACTTAGCTTGTGAATATGAGTTCATAGCCTCCTCACAAGTTATTTAGGAGTGCATGGACTTGGAGTTTTGTCTCTAAACATCATACCAACCCTTCTATATAGTGGAGTATATAAATTAGGGCACATATACTATGATTGCCAAGGGGTTGAGTGATTAACCTCTCTAGTCATAACAAAAATCTAAGTCAGGTCTAGCTAACCAAGGGATTTCACTAATAAGTACATGAATGGAATCACTATGTAAAGTAATATACCCTTGTATATTAAGTTAGTCATTATGAACTAAATTGACATGAGGCATCTCTAGTGTTAACCACACTTGGGACTATCTAGACATTCAAAAATTTAGTTTTATAATAACCCCACTTAATGCAAACATTTTGTTGATGTAGGGAAAGTAGTCCAAATTTCCATGTCATTTTAAAATATCTTAGGAGAAGGGGGTGTAAAAATCCTACTACTTCATGCACTTTTATTTTTGGATCAACACTTAAAATCCTCTCAAGAGTACATATCTAGATGGAATTCAATGGTATGAAGCAACCTTGTCAGTTTTAGGACTTTGGATGTTATAATCAATTGTATTTTATAAATTTTAATTTACTTTCATGGTCTTATTGAGTCTAAAACTTGTTTTTAAACCAAAACACATCAACCAAACACATTTTTTATCCACCATTTTATTTGAGCAAAGAGGTGTTACACTAACTAAATCAAAATCACCTTTTGCCTTGTTCAAATCCTCATTCAAAAAATTATGTTTGTATTATCTAAACAACATTGCTATGCTTCTCATTTTATTCTATATAATTTTTCAAAAATCTTCAAGTTCTTCATTTTTAATTCAAATTCAGAATCTCATATTTTTTAGTTATAAACTAAGGTGTTAATCAATTTACCATTTGCACATGGTTTGAGGTAACTTATGTATGATTTCCCATTTAGGTTGAAGGACAAAATATAAACTCATCATAAATTTTTACCATTTTTGACTTATGTTATCTTACATATCACTTATGCTCTAAGTTCTAGGACCATTATACTTCCTATTACCATGTGGTGATATTGTGTTGCTTGTTTGGTTTTAGTTTTATACTTAGGAGTTATTGTGGATTTTATGTCTTGAGATTCTTAGTTTGTATTATTAATTTTGTCATTAGAAAGACCTTATTCTAATTTAATATAAAAATTCAGTAAAGTTGTACCTTGCTTTTATGGTATTTATGTATTTTTAAACCAAAGTTTTTTGTGCTTCTAGCACTTTAGGTTTCAAATTTATCATACCCTCTTCTAATTTGAAAATTTCAACATACCAAAGTTGAGTAATTTAGGTTTCAAATTTATCATACCCTCTTCTAATTTAATTATTTCAACCCACAAAATTTGAGTAATTTCATGGCTATTTCTTCTAATTATGTGATACTATGCCACTTCTATTTTATTATAGTCTCTTTTTACCTAGTCACTTGTTTGGAGAAAATCAAAGCACACCTTATTAATGTTTAAAAAACACATTCCAAATATTAGAAAATGTAGATAATAACCTTATAAACATGATGTAAAGGTACACTCATAGTAGGGTCACTTATGGCCCTAGCTATGAGGAAGAGCACTTTTATGGTGGACAAGACAATCTTGTGGTATTTGAAGATATTCCCACAACTATATGATAAAAAAAAGACTATTTTGAACATCAACTCCTAGAAGATAAATATGAGGCACTCATAAGGTTGATTAAATCTGGCACGATATTGCTATCAAAATTTCCTATGGAACAATTGTAGACCTTGACTAGGGTAGAAGAGCAATAATGAAAACAATACCTCGCTCATATTACAAAGTCAAACATTACTTATAGTGCTCATAGAGTCAACACATAATGATCAAGATCTTACCACTAATATCAAGAAGATAAGTCAATGATATGTAAAATACCTTATTGTGGACTTAACTAATTCTTTAGTTTCCACTTAAATATAAAATAATGGTTCCAAACAATAGGAAAATGTATTTGAATAAACACAAAACACTTTAGTTGAGAACACACCTATGATGGATCATGGTATCTCAATTGAACAACCTAAGTCTCAAGATTTTTTACAAAATTCTTTTCTATACATAGAGCATACATATTTTAATCATCAATAACCCCTTGCTCCTTCACAAAATCAAGGAATAAAACACTCAGTGCGTATTGAGGAAATTATTCAAAATAATTTGACAAGTTCTTCTCAACAAATGCATACTTTGGTGAATAGGCCATAGACTCCCAAAAATCAACAAAACACTTATAATTCAATGCAATCGACCTCACATTATGTTTATGAACCAAAAAAATAGTGACTCACTTACTTGACTCAAAGAGTGAATCAAAATAAAGTTATTGATCATAGGGTGTATATTCCTAATAAATCCACTCAACATGGGCACATACCACCCCAAAAAAATTATATTCCACCTACCAATGTACCAAACATACAAGAGTGGAATTAATTGAAATAAATTATGTCGTGATTGGAGATGAGAAATATAATCAAGAAGTACAAATTTGATGAAATATGTCCATATCCATTAGATTTGAGTATTCTCCAAGTCCTCTTTTTTCCTCATTTTGAGGCACCCAAATTTTACAAATGTGAAGGAAAGGGTAACCCTTGTGAACATATTCAAGTATTTTTTGTATTATGCCAAGAGGTAGCTTACAGTATCATTTATTTGCTTCACTTGTTTCCATAAAGTTTAGTAGGGCCAACTTTGGACTAGCTTCTTAAGTTACCTAAGGGATCGATGGAAAATTGGAATGGTCTATCTAAAAATTTGTCAACCACTTATTTTACAATATTGAACATGAATTAATTATAGTTGACTTGTGTAAAGAAAAATAGTGAGATGGAGAAAGCTTCAAAGTATATCTACAATGATGGAGAGCATTAGTTTGATTCTTTCAAAATAATTTTCTAGATAAACATCTAGTCAATATTTTTGCATAGAACCTATAACATGAGGTAGCACACAATCTATGGATTGATTCTGCAAACACATTTGAAGAAATTATAGACAAGGGTGTGCAGATTAAGAAGGAGCTTATTAGCAAAGGCCTTATCAAGATTTATTCATAGGAACAAATGTCAAATCATACCCAATATCTTATTCAAAATATTACAATGGAGAAAACTAAGGGGTTTAATAAGAACAAAAACATGGTAGGGAACCTATTAACCAAATAAAGATATGTACAAATAGTATAGGGCCCACCAGATCTAAATGTCTAAATAGATCTAGGTAACCCACTAACCACTTTGCAAAGAGTTCATACACAAAGGGTATTTAATAATAAATATAGAGTTTTTAGCAAACTAGTACAGCTTGTTGAGGTAGTGTTACAAAACCTCATAATAGTTAATCAATTGTGTGGCCTATCCCAAGGCCATTTTCTAAAGATAAACCCAAACCTAATTGGTATTAGGTAGATGAATTTTAAAACTTCCATCATGTTGTTGGTCATGGTGCTTACAGATGTGATCAAATATGACATCTCATTAAATATTTGATTGAAATAGGTGAAGTTGAGTCAAACTTGCCTCACAAAACACTAATCAAGATATGGGCATCTATAAAGAGCCATTTCCTTGACATAATCAATAACTAGAAAGAAACAAACAAAACCAAGGATAGAATCAGCGATAAAATTAAAACCAAGTTCAAAATCATAATCAACATGATCATAATCAAGATCATAATACCCATGGTAATAACTTGGGTTACAATAACATGCCTTATGACTACAAAAATACTATGGGGCATATTTATACAAACCACATTACCATTGTCACTGTCAAAACCTATGAACCATCCCATGATCCTTGATACTAGACCCATTATTATAGGGTCAAAACCGTCTCCCCTAGGTAATACTGCATTGAGTACAACTAATTTTATTGCACCTTAGTTTGCATGGGTTACTATTTCTAGACCCCCTTCTTCTAATTATAATGGCTCCTCATCAACTCAAAATTATTCCAATGCAATTAGACACTCATAAGTCACCTCCAAGGTTATTTTACTTTGTCTTATAATTATAATGGCTCCTTACAACCTCTAGATGGTGTAATCAGAACTAGATGCTCATGAGTTACCCTTCAAGTACCTTTTCCCTCTTCTACCACTAAACCCAACATGAACATTGTGCCTTTGGATTCAATGTTAAACACTGTACCAATTAAGGCTAAACTATATTATCCTAGTATTGAAAATCCCTATAGGATCTCAAACCAATTGAGTAAAACCCCTATGCAAATTTCTATTTTAGATATTTTGCATACATTAGAGGTCCATAGAACTATTTTGAATGACTTTATTCAACAATCCACTATTCCTCAAGACATTAACCTTAGATAATTCCAAACACTTATAGGGATTTTTAATTCATTTTAATAGGTCATGTTTGATAAAAAATACATGCCCACTCTTGGTCCTAGCCATAATAACCCCTTATATATTAATGTCATCATTAAAAACCATAAGATCAAGAAATTTTTTATAGATAATGGTTTAGGGATGAACATAATGTCTCTCAAGATTGTACAATGATTGGGATATACTATGAAGAATATTCAACCAAAGATGATCACTATAAAGGCATATGATAATTCTAAAAGGGAATATTTTGATACTATCTATTTGCCAATCATTGTTGGGTTTGTGTCTCATCATACATTGTTACATATTATGGATATTGAGTTACCTTATAACATACTTCTTGGTCATCCTTGGATCCATGAAGTATAGGATATCCCATCCACTTTGCATCAATTCCTCAAATTCCTCCATGATGGGATTGAAGTCACCATTCTTGCTAATTTGCAACCTTACTAGTATTATAAACATATATTATAAATTTATTGTAAATAAGATTAAAGAAATAGTTTGAATCTAACAAAATCCAATTATATCAACCCAAGTGACCTTTCTTCCACTTCAACTGATCCATTTCCCACAACCCTTTCAAAACATGTTATCATAGAAGATGTAATAATTTACACATACCACCTTACAGATGTCTTCTATATTTTTAAGTTGCCCAATTCTCCCAAATCATTTGGTGAACCTAAAACTTCCAAAATCCATAAAAAACCCAACATGATTTGGTAAAATAAGAAAGAAACATAGAAACCACTAGTGGTATTTATACCTACTACATCACCAAATCAAGATCAAGAAGCTTTCACTGAAGGAGACTGGTTATATTATAATGACATTGATGATTATTTTTAGAATCTAAAATATCATATCCATAATAGGATTATGGATAATTTTGATTATACAGGAAAAGGCCTCAACCCACAAGAGCAAGTAATCCTAACACCTTTATTAGTTGGTAAACCTAACTTGAATCAAGGACTCAAATTTATACCACCTAGGGGTGACCTCATGACTTTTATTAGTGATTTTTATGAATCAACTAGTGAAGAGACTCTTAGTAGTATCCTATTATAGTATTTATGATGAGTTTATTGACATAGACTTATTTGATTCAAATTACATTATGACCATAACAACCCATTGTTCCCTTTGCCTTTTCCATCTCAAACTCATTGATTGGGACTAAAAAAATTTGGTCATATGCCTTGATGAGTTCTATAATGAAGAATATATTACAAAGTATATGGGCCTCAGAGATGGATTACTAATTGGAAATCAAATGTAGGGATTTGATTTTTCTTTAGATCCTTCTACCTACTTTGGAGAGTAGGCAAACTTTCTTGGTCTTGAAAAAGATAAAACATCAAGATATTTGGGTGAAAACCTCTTTGAGGTGCTCATTGGTCAAGGAAATAGTAAATAAAAAGACAATCCCTTAAGTGAAAACCTATTTTATGCACTCTTGGATGGGAAAGTTTGATCATTCCCAAATGACTCACAAGGTCAATCATGTTCTAGCTCTATACCCAGTACCAACATTACATCATTATAAAAAAAAGTCTTTAAACATTTTGCTCTTGACTTTATTGAGATATATGCTAGTTGGTCATTACCTGAATTGGTGGATTTAAATTCATCACATTATCTAAAACTTTGGGAAGAACAACAAGAGACTTGAAAAGAAGCAAAAGATCATGATCACACATTGCCTATTATTCTAGAATATAGTTCTATGATCCTTGTAGAAAACACTATTGAAGTGAACATGGGAACATATGATTATCCGAAAATTGTTCACCTTGGATATTCTATCACTAAGGAGGAATAGATCACATTATATCAATTTTGAAGACTTTTATTGATATTTTTGCATGGGCATACTCTGACATGCCAAGATTAGACCTTGACTTGGTTGTGCATCGACTTGTTGGTCATCCAGATGATAATATAGTCAAATAGAAATTGAGAAAGATGTATCCACACATCATTATTTTATTAAAATTAGAACTAGAGAAATTATTAAGATCAAGCTTCATTAGACCACTAGACTATTCTGGATGGATATCAAACATAGTTCTTGTTAGAAAAAATCCATAGGTTATATGTCTTTTCAATAATTTTAGGGATATGAACAAAGCATGCCCCAAAGATTATTTTTATCTACCCAACATTGACACGATTTTCAATTATAATACTAGGTATGAGATGTTATCAATTATGGATGGATTTTTTTGGATATAATTAGATCAAGATAGCTCAAGAAGACCAACACAAAACTACAATCACCACATAGTGGGGAACATTATGTTATCAAGTCATTCCATTTGCCTTAAAGAATGATGGAGAAAATTATCATCATGATATGACTATCATATTATATGACATGATGCACAATATTGTTGAAGACTATGTTGATGACATCTTAGCTAAATCAAGTATGCATGCTGGACATCTTGATGTTCTATGAATAATCTTTGAGAGACTTCATGAGTATAAGATCTACCTGAATCTTAAGAAGTGTGTCTTTGGCATCACTATAGGGAAATTTTTAAGGTTTATTGTATCACAAAGAGGGATCAAAGTAGACCCTGCTAAGGTCAAGGCCATTATTGAAATGACTTTAACTTAAAATCTTAAATAGCTCCAAATTCTACAAGTAAATATCCAGTCTATCCACAGGTTCATTTCACAATTGGCAAATAAGTGCCACCCATTTAAAAATATCTTAAAAAAAGGGTCATTTTTCAATGGGATCATGAATGTAAATTATAATTTGTGAATATCATAACATATTTTGCCAACCTATAAGTTTTGATACTACCAACACCTAGACAACCATTATTGCTTTACATTTTAGTGAATGAATATGCATTGGGGGCACTCTTGGCCCAACATGATGACCAAGGTAAAGAAATTGTAGTTTATTATTTGAGTTTCATGTTGGTCTCTTATGAGCATAATTATATGCCTATTGAGAAGACATGTTTAGCTATGGTATTCACATCCCAAAAGTTGTGACATTATATGCTGAACAACAAAATTATTGTTATTGCTAAAGTGGACCCCTTTAAATTTTTATTATCCAAAATAGCTCTCATAGGCCACATGGCCAAATGGGTCATGCTCTTAATCAAGTGAGATGTTGAGTACTAGAATATAAAATCTATCAAGGGGTAGATTATTGTTGATCAAATTGTAGAAGACCCTATTATAGATGCTCAACCACTTAGATTTGGTTTTCTAGATGATGCTATTATGACATTAGAAGAAGTCAAACATGAAATTGAATAATGGAAGATATAATTTGATGGTTCCTTCACTTATCATGGATCTAGATCCAACATTTTGTTGATTACACCATAAGGGGATATGATTCCCAAAGCATGAGGCACTTTTTATAGGAATTCATCTTGAAGTGCAACAAGATATACATCACTTAATGGTCTATGGGGATTCCCAATTTATTATCAATCAAACCACTAATTAGTATCAAACTAAAGATGACAAGCTTGTACCCTAAAAACATATTGTGGATAATCTCAAGACTCATTTTAAATCCCTATAGTCTAAACAAGTACCACAAGGTAAAAATAGATCCAATGATGAAATGGAAAAAATTGGGTCCATGATATAGATTGATAGTAATGCTAAAGAGTATCAGTTTCTCATTGAAAATATTCTCTAGCCTACACATGTCTTGCCAGATTTAGAAAGGGTATGTGTCATTGTTGGTCCCAATTCCACACCTAAATTTCCATGGTTTCAAGACATTTATAATCATTTTCATGACCATATTTCTCCACCTAACCTTTCTAATAATCATCAAAAACTTTTCCTTCATCACATAGCCTATTATTCCCTCCTTAGAAACATGCTTTATTATAAAGGCTATGATGGAGAGCTACTTCATTATTTCAGGAGAATCTAACCTAACACTTAAGGAGGTTCATGAAGGAATGTTGGGGCCCACACAAATGATGTAGTCTTAGCTAAAAATATCCTTAGATTATGTTACTATTAGCCAAAAATGGAGACAGATGCTTGTAATCATGTGAGGAAGTGTGTTTCTTGTCAATACATGTAAATTTGATCCACACACCTTCCTCACCACTACAATTGATTACTACACCATGGTCATTTTATACTTGGGGCCTCAACCTCATTGAGAAAAAAAACCCAACATCTTTTGATGACCATAAACATATTCTCACTTCTATCGAGTATTTTACTAAGTGGATTGAGGCCATTCCTCTCACTTATGTCATTGAGAGGTAGATTACCAAGTTTATACATTACCATATCATCTATTGATATGGTATTCCATCCCATATTATATTCAATAATGGTGGATCATTTATAAACCAAGATGTTAAATATATTTTTGAAAAATTAAAAATCAAGAAAAATAAATCCACACCATATAAACTAGAAAGCAACAAACAAGCTAAGGTGTCAAACAAAACCATTATTTCCATACTCAAAAATATTGTCAATGATGCTAGCCATAATTGGCACTTGAAAATTTTTCCTACCCTTTGGGATTATCACACTAGTCATCAAACCCCATAGGAGCCACTCCATATTCCCTTGTTTATGGCATATAAATTATTATCCTGATTGAGATCTAGCTACCTTCATAGCAAGTATCTTTGGAGAATATTGAAGATGATGAAGCTTATAGAGTTTCCAAGTTTTAAGATATATAACTCCTTAATGGCAAGTGTTTATCTTCCTTATACAACTTACAAGCCTATCAAAATAGATTTTGTAAAATCTACAATAAGCACATCCTCCCTTGGGAGTTTGAAATTGGTGATTTTCTCTTGAAAGAGAATCAAATGAACACAAATGCTAAAAGCAAGAAGAAGGGTAAGTTCCAACCCAATTGTCTTGGCCCATATGTTATCATAACAAATTATGGATCAAGGGCATATCAACTAGCCACTCCATGTGCCAAAGAACTCTCAGATCACATGAACATTGTATATCTCAAGTGGGTCTACACTTCATAGCTTGTTGATCCATTGTCTACAAGACCTTTTACTTGGGGGAAACTTGTGTTAAAGTTATTTTATCCCACTATTATATCTTAGACCATTCTAGATTGGACCATATTAATTTTGACCAACCATAGACCATTCTCACAAGAACCATATTATTTTACAAATCTAGATAGTTAAAAATTTGGACTGTTAACACTCTGGATCATTTATATTCCAGCTTGACTCTTTTTATCCCATTCTAGACCAGTCTCCTTAGAACCATATTATTTTCATACCCTAGGCCATTATAACTTGTATAGTTTTATCCCTTGACTAATTATGATCCTAATTATGACTCATAGGCATTATGGACACATTCAATGCCAATTATACAAATCAATGTAGCCTATATAATATTTTGTAGCTTCTTCTTATAGACAAGTAAACATGAATACATCAACACATAGTTTTTACCTACTGACTGGAACTTTAGATTTATTATGCATTGCATACTGATATATGATTATTTCATTATTATTTGGTAGGCATTGTTACCTTGGAAGGAACCTCACTCTCACTAATTTGTGAGCATGGGCAGTTGCAGTTGAATTTAGCTGTCATTAGAACTTTTACTCTGGGATGTGCATCTCCTTGATTAGTTGGTTCCCTATGCCATTGTTTATATCCATGATCCCCATTATAGTCAATTTACCTATTATTTGAAATTTTACCTATGGATGTGCATCTACTTAGCTAGGTAGTTACCTTGGGCCTTTTCTAAATATTTCATTTCTATTGCTTATCCTAAAAACATAAAAACATTAGAAAAATTGATTGATAAAACAAACAAAAACATCATCTTTCTTTTTATTTATTCTGTTCTCCACACTCTTGCCATTTTGTAAGTAATCATTTAAATTCCCTTACCATTTTACAATCTCATTTTCCTTATTTCCTCTACAACATCAATCATGTTTTCTTATCATCATTTTTTTCCTATCCCATTTCCTGGGAGAACTACATTTGGCCTAAAGTTCATGTTAGATCTTGCTTCTATAGAACTATGTAGGCAACATCAACTTATCTTTTACACCTGGAGTCAGCTTGGCCAACCCCCCTCCTTTTATTCTTTTTCCAACATTTTGTTGTGTTGTTGTTTCCCTATAAATTAGAGGTAAAATTGTGTTATTTTTTCTTGTTACATTGTTATATAAAGTAACACCTCTACTACATGTGCACAAATGATTATTTTTTGTTGGAACTAACATTGTGACTAACCATTAATTTATGTGTGATTATTTTCTTATTTTTGTTTTGATTACTTCCTTATCTCTCCTTATGTTTTGTTTATTTTATTCTTTTGGCCTTTTATGTTCCTATTTTGTCTTGTTATTTGTTTGGTTTTTTATGAATTTCTTGTTAGTACACATGGATCTTGATTATTAATATATTGCATTCATGTTGTATATCAAGTTGTTCTTGATTTGTTTTTATACATTTTTATTCCTACTTAAGTCTTGATTATTCCTATCTTGATTTAAGTTAGGTTAATTTATGTATTGTTTTTATTATTTGTTTTTTTTTTGTTTAAATGTAAATAGTTTTAACTCTAGTATTAGTAGTTCTTATCATTATTCTTAGTTATAAATATTCACATTTGATCCAAATCATCACAATTAGAATATAATGTCATTATAGGTTACTCATACTTATGATGCATAATTTCATTTTTGATATAGTATGCACCAAGTGCTTTAGATCCCAAGTTAGAAATTCAATGCATCTCTAAAGATCAGCTCTTAATGTACCAATGAATTAAATACCAATGGATTTTTAATAAGACTCTATGAAAGACGTTCATCTCTTGGAATACATTATGAGTCTAATTCAATAGTGGTCCATTTTTCTTCTATTATTCATTCCTCATTCTATTTTCTCCCACTCTTAGGTGAAATACATTGGCTTGAGGTCCATTTGGAATATGCATTTAGTGCTTAGATACATGAATTATCTCAAGTTATCTCGGCCACCCGCATTCTTCTATTAATCTCTTTCATCACTTTGTGCATCCTTGTATGCCTAGATTTTGGTGGATTATTTAGTCATTAGACCATCACATCTATTTTTTCACATGTTTATATTTAATATATGAAATAGGTTATATCCTTGATATATGCTTGCCAATTTTTCCTATTTGGGCACAACATTTAGACCAATCATCGAATCAAATCACCCCTACTAGGGAAAATTGATTTATTAATCAATCAAATACACTTTATTAGGGCATATTATTATTTCATTTCTATATAAACACCCTCCTTTTTATTCTAATTCTAAGCTTTGCATATTTTGCCTTTAGTTTGGTATATTTTTAAAGTATGCAACTTGTCTTGGGATCAATAATTCCCTAAGTGCATAGCTTTCACCCTCTTTTAGGTGTGTTCAAAGTGTTTCACTTATATTTTTAGATTGTATCTTTCCCACTTCCCACTAACTTTGGGCCTATTGTATTCTATTATATTTTGATCATTTAGACTCAACATGTGAAATCATTATCTCATAGGGATTTAATCTCATCCATGGGTTAATTTCACATATTTTTCTCTCTTTTAGAGGGTCCATCCTTCTATTTAATCCTCATATGTCCTTTTGAGAAGGCATCATCAGTCATTTACCATTGAACATGGTCATTGATGTCTTAGGTTGTCATTGATGTCAAGAAGAGTATGAGGTACTAGTGCATTAATGATAAAGAAGTTGTGTTTGATAGTTTGGAGATCATATGGCATATGTGTAGGTTAGTGAGGATAAAGAAGAGGTTTTGATGCATCCATATATGTCTTGGTGAAGTTCTAGTGTGTATATTTACCTTTGGAGATATAAAAATGCATAATTATAGCTTAAGATAATCCAAACAATTAACTCATGTCATGGATATATGAATAACCCAAAAAATTTGTGAATTTATTGTAGGTACTCAAAAAGTCAACCCTAGTTAAAGGTTTTCATGGTGATTTTGTCCATAGTGCCAAGAATGTAACCTAAAAATTTGGTGTCATGAAGTGTTTCCTAGCTCAAGTTATAAACCTCCAAAGTTAATCTAATAAATTGTGATGTGCCATAGACCATAAATTTTTTACCTTGGAAAATAGTTGTTAAAATTAAAAAATATGAATGTTGGATTTCAAATGACTATGTGTGTGCATTGGCTTAGTGAGCAAAAAATTGATTGTAGAAATTTGGATATTGGTCAGATCAAGTTAGTGTAAAAGGAAAAGTTTGATTAGAATCCATGAATATAATACTTTAGGTGGTATAATGTCCTAAATATACATATAGTTTCATTTATTTTAGTTTAAAATCAAAGGTTCTGACTATGGTAAAAACCAAAAAAACTAGGGATCATAGGAATGCATATAAAAACCAAATATTGAGAATTTTGGCATAGTATAGAAATAAAAATTTTAGTATACTCCATAATAAAAAACTCCAAGTGGAATTTATTTATTAAATTCCATATAAGTGAACTTATTTATTATCAATGTTGACTACGTTTTTGTAGTTTATGGTAGAAACAGGGTGATCTTTTTAAAGAAGTGTTTTTGAGTGTTTGAAGCCTAATAGAAGGTGCCTAATGGATTTTATGATGAACCTAAGTTCAAAATTTTTATATTCATATATTTATTTTGGATTTAAATTGTTTATATATATGTTATAAGTTGCATTCTTCATGACTATTTTGAGGTAAAATGACAACTCTAGGTATGGAAGATGAAGTGAACTATTTGAGACTCTATAACAAGATTAATTATATCAAATAAAAATTAAAATAGTTTTTTAGACCTAAATTACATATTAATTATTTATATAATGTTTAAATATAGTTTAATGAGGTGAAACATGAAAGATAAAATGGTCTATCTAGCTATGTTTGAACAATGAGAGAGAATCTTGAGAAATTGGTTTGTAAGACTAATGGTTGACACTAGGGTTTGAGATATATATTTTTTATAATTATATATAGGTCATATATAAACTATAAATTTTAATAATTATTATTTTAAGTATCATTACATGACATAAAGACAACATGCTTCAAGACTATGTTTTTAGGGTCATTGATAGTTTTCTATATGTTAGTGAAAATGATGTTTTTGATTCATGTTTCACTAATTTTAAGGATAAAATACACATTTAAGTGTTATATTTATATACTAATTAAATTTTAAAATATTTTTATGAATGATAAACTCCTATGAAGGTATGAAAATTCAAAGGCTTTTGATTGGGTTCTTAAGGCCTATGTACAATTCTGAGTGAGCTTTTGAAGTGGATTAGTTTGGGGTCATTTGCCCTATTTGATGAATTATAATGGAAATTATGGTTATAATAGGGTAATTAAGGCTATATAAATGTATTTTAAGGACGTGTTTATGTTTAATATTTTTTCATATTCTTCATATATTCAAGGCATACTTTTTATGTGTATGAAGGGCTAATTGCAAGTAGTCCTAATGGTGTGGTTCAAGGGGTCATATAAGATAAAAAGTGATATATAACTATATGGATGTTATAAATGGTATATTTTAGGAATATTTTTTGTGTTACATTCATTGTTATATGCTCAAATTGTTCCAAGTACGTGTAAGTGAAATGTGTGTTTAAAGTAGACCTAATTACATTAGGTTTCCATTAGGCCTAATGGTGGTTTTGGCCCTTAATGGGTACAACCAACCTATGTGATGATTAATTCACATATTAAAATTGTGATATAACATATTTAAATGGTGATACATTTATGTAAAATTTATTTTCCAAACACAATGGGTGAGAGTAAGAATCATGTATAAATTTAAGGCAAAATAGGCCTATTTGAGCTAGTTGATGAAATGAGAATATAAGCGAATAAGAGTAGAGAAGAAGAGGGTGTTTGTGAGTAATAAAATGATTTGAATAATTATTAAAACATTTATATAACATTATATGTTAATCAATGATAAGTGAAGAATAGAGTTGTACTTGAGATCAAGGGTTCTAGACCTAGTATGAACAAATAAGGCCTAGTTACCAAGAAAGAGTGCAAGTTATTAAAGGAGCATCTTGAGGAGTAGAATTAGGTCATGTATAGTGATGGCATGTTTTTTGAGAGTGGGCCAATAATATCCCATCCATAGGCATTTATAGGCTATAGCATATCTACTAAAATAGACATTAAAAATGACCCCATGAACTTTCTCAAAAATATAAGGATAATCTTCTTGAGTGATAAAAAATATTAGGATACCTAAAACATTACAATAATAAACATTGTTTTTTTCTAATGACATGCTTGCAAACTTACTTGTGGAAACTAGTCTTTTCTCAAGAGTTAGAAAATGAGAGGTAAGTATGGTGTTCAATGAAATATATTATGTCTTTATAGCACCAAATTTATTAAATATTGACTAATTAAATGTGGAAAATAAGAGAATAATCCTTAATTATTAAATTATATGGAAATTTTATCATGCGTACAAGGAACTACGAGTCATGCAATGCTTGATGAGGATAAAAGAGAGAGGTTGAATAAGAGAAAGATTATATTATATAATTTTTCTCTCTTAGAATTATTTATATTGTGAAAGGGGAAAACTCTTTGGAAAGAGTGGAATAAATTTGATGATATGTAATATTATTTTCAATTTTTCATTGATTTCACTATTTTCATCTTTGGAATGCACATCAAAAGATACATTAATAATAAGAGCATTATTTTCTTCCAAACTTACAACATAATTCTCATTAATAAGACTAGTAGGAATAATAGAATTAAAAGAATCATTACTATAACTATAATGTACCTTTGTAGTCTAGCTTGGCAACATCTCTTCCGAGAGATGATTTGATTGTGGTAGGGCTCCACATCTCATGTGCAACTTGAATCAAAGATGTAATGTCACTGATGTTAGGATAAGACATTAAGTCCCCATAGTCAATCTTGTAGCTTCCATTCATTCATGATGCCAATATATTAACACTTAGAACAATTACATCAATGTTAAGAACATACATAAACACCATAATCAAACCCCTCAAAAAAATGGAAAGGCCATAAAAAACATGTTGGTCATTTTTTATTGTCAATGGTGGACAAGGATGTCATGAGAGTCAACTTGATTATGGCAGGGATCCAGGTCTCACGTGTAGTTCAAATCAATGATGCAATGTCATTGATCCTAGGACAAGACATTGAGGTCCCAAAATCTAACTTGTAGCTGCATGTAGACATTATTTTTGAATTATATAAAACCTCAGTGTTGTACATTAGGAAAAAACATATCATGGATGTACCTTCATATTCTAGACCTTTTCTGTTTCCAAAAGGCTTACATACACTACTTCTTTGTGCCGAATTTCTCATCTCTTAGTTCAACCAATGTTATTTTGATGACTCAGACCTTTTAGCATGCTCAAAATATTATAAACTTACTTATCATCTATCTCTACACAAAGAAATTCATAATTGGAATTTCTAAATGTTTTCACTAAAGATGGTTGAATAGGCCTAAGATCCCTAGAGATAGAGTCTACCATTCACTATGGGGAATTGGCCCCCAATAGGTGTATGACAAGGTCAAGTTGACCTAATGAGCCTAGTGAGAGGCATATTGAGCAAATGAGCCTATAAGGCTCTTTGAGAGGGGTAGCAGGTCAAGGAGAAATAAGTGAGTTGATTGGATATTGAGAGACCATAATATATACATGAAAGGTGTTTTTCATGTTTATTATATATAATTTAAATCATATAAATAATATTTATAGCTAAAGAAGACATTATCATCTATTGGTTGAGTGACAAGGTGTTGAGGTGATCTAGTTTATATTGGCTAAGTTAGTGATTGGTCAAGAAGGGAGTTGGAGATGACATGTAGGTTCTATCTTGAATAAGTGTCATTTAAGTGGCTGGGTTTTTTCTAAGACACTTAAGTGGTTTTATCCTCCTTGTAATTTGGAGCTTGCTGAAGACTATTTGAGTGGGTGATTGACTAGGTAGAGGTTGGATCTCCTTGTGGGGTTGGTGCCTCATTAAATGTTGTTTTATTAATTATAGGATAGTACTAAAAGTGGTTTGATAATGGTTTTTATCCCCCATGATGGTTTAACACATATATTTGGTATTCATGTGTTGATTTCTTGCTTCATTCTTATGTGATTGCTCTTCTATGCATTAATAAAGCTCTATGCTAGTTTAAATGGTTAAATAATTATGAATGAAATTGAATGAAATGTTTACACACTAATTCACCCATCTACCCCTATCAATGTTATCATATTAGGTCCTTTCAAATATTCTTGATATCTCGAAGGTGATCCTAGAATCATAAGATGGTTAAGAAGCTAAGGAAAGAGAATCAACAGTTAAGATTCATGGTCAAAGGTCTGAAAGAATGGCTTAGTATTTTTGAGACAAGGTGGAATAACTAATTTAAAGGGTGATGAACATGAGATGATCATCAATAATCTTAAAGAATAGGCCAAATCCTTTATGGAACTTAAAGGAGAAATGAGTCATCTTTAAACTAAGTTTGAGGAAATTGTTGAAGTAGTCAAAGAAGATAATAAGGTCCTCAAGGATCTCAAGAGTCAACTAAATAATGCACATGCATGTATAAGTTAAAAAGAGGAATAATGTACTAAATTTAAGAGTGAGCTAAATTCCTTAAAGTTTGTTCATGAGCAACTAATAGACAAGATAAGAAAGGTTTAGAAAGGCA
Source organism: Torreya grandis (assembly GCA_037957365.1). NCBI lineage: Eukaryota > Viridiplantae > Streptophyta > Pinopsida > Cupressales > Taxaceae > Torreya > Torreya grandis. The sequence goes on along the minus strand of JARHVA010000350.1, from coordinate 4,910,494 downwards.
AATAGATAGCTACAACAAAGAAGGATGAGGATAAGGTAGATCATCTTAATGAAGACAAGAAGGTCAAAATATTTTTTAGATAACCAAATTATATAAGGTATGGAATTTCACTTTGTGGTCATTATTTTTTGTTCATAGGTTTATTCATAGCAAAGTATTGCAAAATTACCTCAAGGAATAATTTTTCATGGGAACATAGAATAAGGAACAATAAGATCAAAGGTAAGTTTAGTAGTAATATTTGCTAAAATTATCATAAAATTGGTCATATTTCTAGGTTCTACCCTAGAATGCATGAGAAGGGTCCTACTTAGATATGGAGACCTAAGGTAATCAATGATAATTACACTGGTTATGAGAAGGTGGCAATCAAAATAAAGGATAATGTGAATGTCACTAAGAAGATTTGTGTTTCAAATTAGACATAAGATAAGAAAAAGGAAGATGTTGAAGATATTGAGTCAAAAGAGAATATCAAACCAAATAGGTTTCTTGAGAAGAATATTCAATCCTATGATGAGGACTGGGGTTAGCCATTATTCTAGATCTCCATGAGAATAGGTGTCTTTTCTAGGCTTCATAAAGACACTCTTCAGCCTATAGAAGCATATGAGGTTGTAGTTAAATCTTCTATCCTAAGATTATTGTTAAGAGAAAGGTATGTTTGCATATGTGTTACTTTGTTTTAGTAGCTTGTATGGGTAACAAGTGCAATATTATAAGACTTGTGTGAACAAGGTGTTTATTATATAATCAAGGTATGTGGTAATATGAAATTTGGATGAGTTGATAATATTAATGCAAGAGGTTTCTAAGTATTTTCAAGATCCAAGCATGATTGGAAATTTTAGGCCCAGTGTGCATAAGAGACATAGTGTGGTATAATGAATGGTAAAAGTATATTTTAAAGGTAATATATCTCATTTGAGTTATTGTAGAGGTGTAAGAGGTTTATTAAATCATGCTCAAGAAGTTTTAGGTCTTGAGGAGAAATAAAATGCATGAAATGGCATTTTGAAGGTCTCATATGTATGCAAAATGAAGGTTTCCAAGCCTGAAAACATTTTTTTATGCTTATTGGAAAGTGTGAAAGTTGTTTGGAATTTTAATATCCTAGGGAGAGATGTAAAATTATCCTAAAAATTATTTCCAATCATTAGAAGATGGTTTCAAGGATATAGTTGTATGAACAAATGCTAAGAATGAAAACTGGTCTAAAACCCTCTCAAAATCCTCACAATGACCCAATTGGAAAGTGAATAGATTATTTTTTTAAGGATATTATGATGTTTTTAACATGTATTGGAATCTTCTAGGAATATCTAAGTGGTAGTGGTTTTTTAGGTCAGTAAGTAGAAGTTAGAAAAAAACCCTTATTTCTAAAGAATTTGATATAACAAAAAGGGTTGACTGAGTCAATGCATTCAAGATGATAGAGTTTGAATGTAAATACTTGTTCTTGTTGTCTATTTTTTTATTTGGGTAATATATATCATCTATTTCAACTATTTTTTTCATTCAAGTTGACCTATCACTAGATTGTTAGCTAAAAATGGTAGACAGGGACATTTTGCAGAGTTGTAGAGTTATTGGTCTCTCAAGGTGAGTGTTATAAGTGTTTGAAGATGTTTCTAAATTTATATATATAATTTATATACATTATATATTATCATATTTATATTATATGTGAATATCAAGCTCAAATTTTGAAAAATAGAGGTATGAGGGTTTCAAGTCATTTTACGACTATAAAACCTAGGTGTGTTTTCATGAAGCAAATGACTCTATCATGACCTATGAAATTTAGTATGTTTTAGAGGGATCAAGTGAAGATTTTTATTTAGTATATATAATTATTTAAATTTATTTTTGAGCTAAAGGCATGGATATGATCAAATTTTTTGACTGTGCAAAAACCTAGTATGACTATATGTTAACCAAAGAAGGTGCCTTATAGTGGTATGAGCCATGATGGATTGTGGTGCTTGAAGGGAAATTGTTTGATGATATTAGGAGTATATGAAGTTTTTAATGCATATATAAGGTGGTATTTCTAGTCTAATAATTCATTGTTGAGAAATAAGGAGTGGATCTATTTGAGTTAGGTCTCCATGGGACCTATTGTTGGTATGAGGCTTAATGAAGCATTCAAGGTATGGTATTCTTATGAGTTATGTATTTATTATAATTAGTTGGTATATGGTTTAAAATGTCATAATATAGGTATAACATGGTGTTAGGGGGGAGATAACTTAGGTATCTTGATAAGCTTGAAGATAAAGGGTAAGCAAGAAATTGTGAAAGGTCAGCTTGTAGATGGACTTTAAGAAGGTCAAATAAGTTTGGATGTTAGTTCAAGAGGTTGATCAGTCAAAGACAAGGACAAGTAGTTATAAGTTATCATGGTGATAGGGGGAGCCTATTTGAGTTTTTTATATTTTCATGGCATTGTTTGTTGAAGAATAGGTACAAGGATCAATTAACAAGCTTGTAAAAGGGCCTTTGTCATTAATTTCAAAGGGGGAGAATGATCAAAATGATGGAGTTTAAATGGGCAAGAAGACATTTTAAATGTATTTTTACATCAATGAAAAATGGGGAGATTTTTTAGCATGGTCATTGATGTCTTAGGTTGTCATTGGTGTCAAGAAGAGCATGATGTAATAGTGCATTAATGACAAAGAAGCTATGTTTGATAGCTTGGAGAGTATATGGCATATGTATAGGTCAGTAAGGACAAAGAAGAGGTTATGAGGAATCCATATATGTCTTGGTGAATTTTTGATGTGTCATATTAACCTTTAGAGAGATAAAAATGCATCATTCTAAATTAAGATAAGCTAGACCTTTACTGCACATCATGGAGATATGAATAACCCATCAAGTTTATGCATTTATTGTAGGTACTTATAAAGTAAACCTTGGTCAAAGGTTTTCATGGTGATGTCTTCCATAGTGCCAATAAGGTACCCTAAAATTTTTATGTCATGAAGTGTTTCCTATCTCAAGTTATAAACCTCAAAAGTTTCTCTAGTAGACTGTGATGTGCCAAAGATGATCAAGTTTCTGCCTTAGGAAATAGCTGTTGAAATTCAAAAATATGAACATTGGATTTGACTATTTGTGCATTGGATAAGTGAGCAAAGAAGTGATTGTAGAAGGCAGGATATTGGTTAGATCAAGTTATGTAAAATTAAAAGTTTGAGTATACTCCATGACTATCATCCTCTAGGTAGTGTCATGTCTTATCTATCCATACAAGTGCATTTATTGTAGGTCAAAGGCAAAGGTTCTGAATCTAGTAAAAACTAGAAAGAATACTAAGGAAATGAATACATGTATAGAACAAAATATTGATAATTTTGGCATGGTATAAAAATAAAATTTATAGTAGACTCCATAATGAAAAACCTTTAATTGGAATTTATTCATGAAATTCCATACAAGTGAACTTATTTCTTGTCAAAGTTAACTGTGTTTTTGCAGTTTCTGGTAAAATAGAGTGAGCTTTTTGAAGAAGTGTTTGAGCATTTGAATCTTGATAGTGTTGGAGGTTTGTTAATGATGTCTCCAAGGTGACCAATTATGGTGATGATATTTCATGTGTGCTATAATGATAATGAAAAAGTGTTCTTCAATGATCCTTAGTGTTTTTGCATGATTCTTCAGTGTTTGATTGAGTGAGGCATTTGATGGATGATTAAATTGGTATGGACATGTTTTAGATACCCTATGGGGTGTAAAGAGTTATTAGATTTATTATGGAAGTGATTATATCTCATATATTATTTCTTTTTTCATCTAGACCTTTTGGGTCTAGTGGCAAAAAATATGAGTAGGCAGTTTGCTGATGTCACCATTGCCATATGTGGATGAGTTTGGGGGAGTTGATCATATGGTTATGACCACATTAGTCCATAGTTGTTATGTACTATAATTTAGGTTATGAATTAAATCATGGTAAAATATATAAGGGTGAAATTTTGGCTTATAAGATAGAATTCACTATTTTCCCATATTTAGCCAAATTTGCAAAGGGTTAGAGCAAAGCTAAGTAAGCATGTTGATGAGGTTAGAATTAAAACTCATGGATGTGTCATGATAAAATGATTATATGGGTTTATTCAGTTTTGTACCTAATTCTTATGTGCCAAATTTTAGGTCATGTGATGTATCATGATAAAACATATGCATGTGCAAAGTTGGGTTCCTAGGCATCTTTATAATGTTTTCTATGTTTAAATAGAGCTGAGTAAGTAGTTTATTGACATCATATATAGAACATGTGGAAATATGAAGATAAGTTGATCACATGGGTTTGTTTAATTTTGAGCTTAGTTTATTTTTTCTAAAATTTAGATCATGTGATGAAGTTCATCAAAATATATGCATGAGCAAAGTTGGCCTTCTAAGCAGTTCCAGGCATATTTGGCTCTATGGAAAAAAATCCCAAGTAAGCATGTTGATGATGGAATATCTCACATATGTGAGGGTTCTAGGAGTATATTTTTATATGGATGGATTCCCCTATGTGGGGAGATCATATGGTCAAAATTTTAGATCATGCATCAAAGTGTAGAAGAATTTATTAAGGTTCAAAAATGGCTACTTAGGTAGATGAACAAGGTTCCCATACTTAGTCAAATTTGCAAGTGGTAAAGTTCAAGCAAGTATTGAGAAGCTTGATGGAGTGAATTGTCCCCAAGATGTTTAGATGTAGTGAGATAAATATATGTGCATGATTTTTAATGTTTGGGAAAAGGTAAAGGATAGAGATCACTGGTGAGCACATGATCATACAATTGAATATCTATGGAGCATAGTAAATGAAAGTGGTCAATCTATTCGATATTTAATATTATTAAAGTTAGATCTCCTTAAAATGAGATTGATGGAATGTGATTGGTTGAGTTGAGTGAGATCATGAGATGAAGGCAAGAGTTTGAGGCTTAACTATGACCATTGACATTTAAATATTTGATTTTTTCAAAGTGAAAAACTAGATCTCTATATTTTGTCCATATGTTTTGATAGAAGTCAAATTTTCTCATGCTGTAAAAAGAAAAGATGAAATGAATCCATGGTGCATATAAAGAACCTAGTTTGGAGGCTTGAATATGTTGATTTGATGTTTCATGGTGAATTATCTACTGGGAAGTGTTGTATACTCCATGAAGATGCTATGTGTGGTCTTTGGAGGTTTGACCAATCAATATTCTGTATAAACAAAGGTTATGAAGTTGACTGTGTTCTTGAAGGTTAATGGCAGATTGAGTGACCATCTTGTAGATATAAGTTGAAGGTGTTATATGTATAATTAAAGAATAAAATGAGCATGGAAATGTTTTATAAGTCTCAAAGACTTATGAGAAGGATTTTATTGTCATAGTTGGCCCCTAAGCAGATGTGGAGAGTCAAAATAGCTTGACTATATTTTGATAGTATATGACTAGTATTAGTGGTCATTTTGAGTATGTTGTTTTGAATGCTTAAAGAAGATGTTAAAGTATATAACTCACATGGATACGTATCTGAGGTCAATAAAAGTTCACCCATGTGATCTAATCATATGGTTATGTGAATGTTTTGAGTGCTTGGTTTAGTAGTTTGTGACTAGGGTTTCTATGTATGAAGACATAAAGATTGAGGTAACATAATTGGTATGTTTAAGTATGGAGTTGATGTTCTAGGTGGAATAGACCTATGTGGGAGTGAGTAATGGGTCATGTAAAGTGGAACTATGTGTTTAGAAGTGGTCTTGTGGTCTTGTTTTTATTCATGAAGTGCTAAAGTGGTAAAGTACAAGAGTTTAAAAGGATTGAAATTAAAGTTAGATTATTTGGGCTCATTAATTCAACCCCCCCCCCCCCCCCCACTCTTAGTGATTGTACCTCTAAAACTTGGTATCAAAGCAGGTCCTTTGGAAGAAGCTTAACAACTTGAAGGAGATTTTGAGTAGTTATAAACATGGTTAAATAGTTGAAGAAAGAGAATCAATAGTGGAAGGCTATGATCAAGGAACTTGAAGAGTAGATATGTATTTTGAAAAAAGATACCAAAGAGGATGAGAATGTTATTAATGATCTCAAGGTTCAGATAGTAGATGCCAAGACATGTTTGAGTTCAAAAGAGAGTGACATAATGTATGGTGAAGAAGTTTCCAAGACAAAAGAGAAGATGATAATGAGGAATAAGAAGTTGATCTAGAAGATGAGCTCATGAGTGCACTTGGTGAACTAAAGGAGAAAAAGAAAAGGAATCATAAGATGAGGTATGTGATCAAAGGTCTTGAAGCACAATTTAGTTCTCTTGAGTTAAGTTCTCTTAAGCAAGCATGTAGAATAAAGGATGACATGGCTAAAGAAGTTAGGAGTGATAAGAAGACTATCCATGTTTTTAGAGGTTAGTTGATGGCTACTACTTCAAGTATAAGAGTCAAAAAAGATGAGTGGATTCAATTGGAAGCTAAGCTATATTTACTAAAGGATGAGCATGAACAATTTATTGTTAAGATAAGCAAGCTTGAAGAAGATCAATAGAAGTTAGATTAGGTTAAGAGTAATGAAAGAAGACCAGTTAGATAACTCAATGTCCTAAGTTATGCTAGTTATTTTCATGGCCATTGTCATTTTTTTTATCAATATGGTCATAGGGCAAGAGCTTGTAAAAATATGAGATCTAAGAATGAGTTTGCATGAAGCCTTAGAAGAAGGAGCAATTAGTTTTGGAGAAGAATTAACTAAGATTAGTCAAGATGTCAATAAATGATGTTGAGACCAAAGACTATGAAATATAGTCCTAATCTAGGTGGACTACCTGATACTACAAAGAAGGAATCATATATGAAGAAGATACAAGAATGCCAAGAGAATTCATCTTCTATCTAGATAGAAAAATAAGATCACAATCATCATCAAGAAAAAGGTATGAATGATCTTGTTTGTTTCAATTGTCATAGAGTTGATCACATTACTAGGTATTGTAATAATAGGTTAAATGAGTTCCCAAAGAAAAATAAGGTATATGGAGCTACTATTATGCAAGGAAGTGGTCAAAAATAGGTATGTAAACGTAAGCCTATAAGGGCAAATCAGACTGAGACCAAAGAAGGTTTGTTTGCCATGATATACATGAAGAAAAGATAAGAGTTTATGTTATCTAATTTTTCTAACAAATATAAAGAAAATAATGATGTAAAAAATCCTTTGAAATTCAAGGACTACAAGTCAAAAAAGGATATGGAGATATGATAGTTTTCAGAGTTTTGGGACTTTTAGTCTCACTATGTCAAAAGGGTGTCTTCCTCTAAGCTTCAAGGAGACACGTAAAAATAAGAAGCATGGTAGATGTTAGTTACGTCTTGGTCATTTTTTTAGGACAAGAAGGTCATGAGAAGATGTGTTAGCTTATTATGAAGGAATTTGTTGATTTTTAGACCTGTGTGTCAAGATGTTCTTTGGTTGATCAGTTTGTTTTCACTTTTTGAAGTACTATTTGAAAGGATGAAAGGCAATGACTTGAGGGATTGATGTATATAAACCCAAAGGTGTGTGTACATGATGATAATGACTTGTTTTTGGTATATGGATCTAAGTGAAAATTAGGTGGAGAATATGAATTATTTTTCATTAGTTGGTGTCATGCTTGTAATGCACTGTTGAGCCCAATTTAGTGTTCTTTGTCATGAAAAATTATTGGTAGTATGTGCAAGGTTTGAAACTAGGGAATGGAAGTTTCTAAATGTATAATCAAGGATGATGAGGTGTCAATATTTTCTATTTCCTAGAAAGGTATCTTGATCTCATTCATGTGTGCTCAAGGTGTGTTTAGGGTTCTTGGTCTTAAAGGTAAGAACTTGTCAAATTATGTTGCTCAAATTGATTGATCAAATGTTGAAAGACTATAAGACAAAGTTGATAAGGAAGATGAAGAGAATGTATTGTCATGTGTTTAATATCATGAAGAAGGTATCTAATTTTTGTTGATGACAAGTTATGTATACCATAGAGTTAGTGGGAGCTAACTCAGTTAGTTTGAATGTCTTGAGGAACTATGCATGATGTGAGGGGGAACATATGTGAGATGCTTTAGTCATGTTGAAGATGTTTTGCTGTCTACTATAAATGAGAAATCAAATAGGCTATGATGATGACTTGAACAAACAAAGTCAGCTACTTTGATAATGTATTTAATCTTCATTCATAAACAAAGGAAGATCTTTGTAATTGGTCAGGTCCTGGGATCAATGGACTATGTAGTTGAATTTGAGAGAGAAGATATGGAGGAAATTATATTGATTCATCATTATTAAAAATGGTATAAAGATGTTAAAATAAAAGTGCCTAAGCTCAGGTGACTTAGGGGGAGTCCCTCTTAATGTTTTGAATGTATCTTCATGTAGTTTTTATTGATCATGAATATTTTGTCTTCGTAGAATCTTTGTATGATCAGAAGAGTGCAGTCATGAAACATGTTGGAGAAAATCAATGTGAGAATAAGTTTAATAAATATTAAGAGGAGTATGTATCATCTCTCAAAGATAGTTTCTTCTTTTTATTTGTCCTTGATGTCTTTTCAGGTCCATAGGATCAAAAGTTTAGCCCACTTTGTCATTATGTCAAAGGGGGAGGAAGAACCTAAAGAGAGAGATAGAGTTTGAGCATAAGATTTGTATTGGTGTTTAACATCAATAAAAAAGGGGGAGATTATTGGAGGTTTGTCAATGGTGTATCCAAGGTGACCAAAGATGGTGATGAGGTGTCATGTGTTCTAGAATGACAATGACAAAGTGTGCTTTAATGAGCCTTAATATTCCTAAATGATTCTTTAGTGTTTGATTGAGTGAGGCATTTGATGGATGATTCATCTAGTATGGACATGTTTTAGAGACCCTATGGTATGTAAATAATTATTATATTGAGTATGGAAGTGAGTGGATCTCATCTGTTAGTTCTTTGTTTCATCTATACATTTTGGGTCTAGTGGTAGAAAATCTGAGTAGGTAGTTTGCTAATGTCACCATTTACACATGTGGATGAGTTTGGGGGAGTTGGTCATATGGTTATGATCACATTAATCTCTATTTTTTATGTAATATAATTTAGGTCATGCATTAAAGTGTTTTCAAATATATGAGGATACAAAGTTGGCTTCTAAGATAAAATTCACTTTTTTCCCATACTTTGCCAAATTTGTAAAGGGTTTAAAGAGAGCTAAGTAATCATGTTGATGAGGTCATCATTCACACACGTGGAAGTGTCAAGATAAAATGATCATAAGGGTTTGTTCATTTTTATTCCTAGTTATTATGTGCTAAATTTCAAGTCATGTGATGTAGCGTGATAAAAGATATGCATGTGCAAAGTTGGGCTCCCAAACATTTTGACAGTGTTTTCTATGTTCAAATAAAGTTGAGTAAAGAGTTTATTGATGTCATATATTTCATGTGTGGATATTTCAAGAGAAGGTGATAATATGGGTTTGTTTAATTTTGAGCCTAGTTTATTTTCATTAAAATTTAGATCATGTGATGAAGTGTGTCAAAAAATATGCATGAGAAAAGTTGGTCTTGCAGGCATAGTTGACTCTATGGAAGAAAATTCTAAGTGAGCATGTTGATGTTGACATATATCACATGTGTGTGTTCTAAGAGAATATTGATATATGGATGGATTCTACTATGTGGGGATATCATATGGCCCAAATTTGAGATCATGCATTGAATCACATAAGAATTTATTAAGGTTAAAAAATGGCTACTCAGGCAGATGAGCAAGGTTCCCATGTCAAATATGCAAGTGGTAAAGTTTGAGCAAGTTTTGAGAAGATTTATGGAGTGCATTTACCCCAAGATGTTTGAAATTATTAAGATGAGGAAAATTATATGATGTTTAATGAATAGACAAAGGTAAAGGATAGAGATCAATGGTGAGCACATGATCATATAATTGAAGATATATGGAGTGTAGTAAGTCAAAGAGGTCAACCTATTTGATGTTTAACATCATTAAAGTTCAAGATCCTTATGATGAGATTAATGAAGCATGAATGGTTGACCTGAGTGAGAGCATGAGATGAAAACAAGTGGTTGAGGTTTAACTATGACCATTGGCATTTAAATATTTGAATTTTTCAAAGGCAAAAACCAAAGCTCTATATTTTATCCATGTCTTTTGATAGAAGTCAAATTACTCATGTTATAAAAAACAAAGATGAAGAGGACTCCTTAGTGTATCCAAAGAACCTAGTTTGGTGGCTTGAATATGTTTTTTTGATGTTTCATGGTGAATTAACTATTGGGGATTGTTTTGGACTCCATGAGGATGATCTATGTGGTATTTGGAGGTTTTACCAATTGATATTTTGTATGAACAAAGGTTAAGAAGTTGATTGTGTTCTTGAAGGTTACTGGAATATTAAGTGACCATCTTACAAAGGTAAGTTGAATGTGTTTTTATTATATTTGAAGAAGAAAATGAGCATGGAAATGTTATATAAGTCTCAAATACTTATGAAAAGGCTTTGATTGTCATAGTTGGTCCTCGAACATATGTGGAGAGTCAATATAGCTTGACTATATTTTGATAGTATATGACTAGTTTGAGTGGTCATTTTGAGTATGTTATTTTGAGTGCTTAGAGCCTATGTTGAAGTATCTAAAGTATATGGAGATGTATCTAAGGTCCAAAAGAGTTCACCCATGTGATCTACTCATATGGCTATGTGAATTTTTTGAGTGTTTGGTTTAGTAGTTTGTGACTGGGGTTTTTATGTATAAAGACCTAAAGAGTAAGGTGACCTAATTGGTAGGTTCAAGTGTGGAGTGGATGTTCAAGGTGGCATGGACCCATGTGGGAGTGAGTAAGGGGTCATGTAAAGTGGACCTATGTGTTTGTAAGTGGTCTTATATTCTTGTTTTGCTCGATGAAGTGATAAATGGGTGAATAGGTCTCCATGAGACCTATAAGAGCTACAAGGGCCTTATTAAAAGGTGTAGCTACTTAAAGGTGATTCATAAATGTTATGTCTAGCCTATGAGGGAGTAATTAAGCCATGTATTGGTGTGTTAGATGCCTTAAGGGTTAAGTCAAGTCTAATGGCTGATCATAAAGTTGTTAATCATGAAAGCCCTATATATAGTGGAACCAAAGATGATGGTTTCTAGGCTTGATGTGAGAGTCTTGTGGGATAGGGTTAGTGTTGAAAAAAAGAAGTGAGGAGGTTGAGTGTGTCTAATGGATGGGTTGAGAAGTAGAGTAGATTAAGGAATGCATGTATGACCTATAGGTAATGTTTTTGATGGTAGAATAGTGCTCTTATAGGTTGAGCATGAGTGAAGAAGTCTAGAGTGACCCAAAAGGTTGTTTTGGATGTCTAGAGAATGAGCTAATGACTACTATTGTCTATGAGAGCTTGGTGGCTAGTTTGAGAGACTGATCAGAGTTTAGATAGTTTATATGACCATCTGGTCAGGTTGTTAATGTGGTGATAGAGTTGTTACTAAGGTTTTAAGAATGGGGTTAGTTGGGATATGTAATGTGTCCTAATTGATATTTATGTGTTTTTTAAAGTATGTAACATGTTTTGACCAATAGGGAGTGTTATGTGATCCAAAAGGTGGATTTAGATAATCATAGTTCCATCATTAGGTGTTAAAGACATTATTTTAAAGGAGGAGTTGTTCAAGGTAGATGGATGGGTGGTTAGTTACCTAGGGGTTTGTTCCTTGCAAGGTGAAACTTTTTAAAGTTTAGTTATTATGGGTGCTCAACTAGATAGATGTAGAAGCTCCTTGTGGGATTGTAGTCTCACTAAAACTAGGAATCATAGTTCCTTTATCATTTATACATGGTCTAAATTGGTTCTTGTTATTATAAGATAGTAGTCCAATTATAGGTTCTATTGGGTTTTATTCCCCAAGAGGGTTTTCCATGTATGTCGTGTTATGCGCTTAATATTGCCTTTTATCTCTTGTTCATTGCTATGAATATTGTGTATGCTTCATGAATGCTTTTGGAAATTAAATAAGAGTTCAAAATGATTGAAATTGAAGTTGGATTATTTGGGCTTACTAATTTACCCCCCAATGATTGTACCTCTATCAATTGGTATCAGAGTAGGTCCTTTAGAGGTAACTTAACAACTTGAATGAGATTTTGAGTAGGTATAGAGATGGATAACTAATTGAAGAAAGATAATAAATAGTGGAAGGCTATGATCAAGGCACTTAAAAAGCAAATATGTATTTTGAAGAAAAATGCCAAAGAGGATGATAATGTTATCAATGATCTCAAGGTTCATCTAGTATATGCCAAGACATGTTTGAGTTCAAAAGAGGACATAATACATGGTGAAGAAGTTTTATAAGATAGTATAGAAGATGAAATTAAGGAATAAGAAGTTGATCTTGAAGTTGAGCTCATGAGTGCACTTGGTGAACTAAAGGAGTAGAAGAAAAGGAATCATAAGATGAGGTATATGATCAAAGGTCTTGAAGCACAAGTTAGTTCTCTTGAGTAAAATTTGATAGAGTAAGAATGTATAAGAAAGGATGACATGGCTAAAGAAGTTAGGATATATAAGGAGACTATCCAAGTTCTTAAAGGTTAATTGATGGCTGTTATTTCAAATCTAAGAGCTAAAGAGGATGAAATTTATTCAATTGGAAACCAAGATAGATTTATTGAAAGATGAGCATGAGTAATTTATTATCAATATAAGAAAGATTTAAGAAGATCAAAAGAAGTTAGATTAGGTCAAGAGAAATGAAATAAGACTAGTTAGACAACCCAATGCAATAAGGTGTGTTAGTTATTTTCATGGCCATTGTCATTTTTTCTATCAATATGGTCATAGGGCAAGAGATTGTAAAAAGATGAGATCTAATAATAAGTTCACATGGAACCTTGAAAGAAGGATCAATTGGTCTTGGAGAAGACTTAACTCAAATCAATCAAGAGGTCAATCAATGGTGTTGAGACTAAAGACTATGAAGGATAATCTTGATCTAGGTGGATTTTTTGATACTACAAATAAGGAATCATATATCAAGAAGATACAGGAATGCCAAGAGAATTAATCTTCTGTCTAGATAGAAAAAGAAGATCACAATCATCATCAAGCAAAAGGTATGAATGATCTTGTTTGTTTAAATTATAATAGAGTTGGTCACATTAATAGGTATTGAAAAAATAGGTTGAATGAGTTCCCAAAGCAAAATAAGGTGTATGGAGTTCCTAGTGTGCAAAGAAGAGGTCACAAATGGGTATGAAAACCTAAGCCTATTAGGAGAGATCAGAATGAGACCAAAGATGGTTTGTTTTCCATGATAGACACGAAGGGAAGACAAGAGTTTATGTTGTCTACTTTTACTGATAAATATAAAGAAAAGAATTATGTAAAACATCCTTTCAAAGTCAAGAAGGATTGAAAGTCAGAAAAAGGATATGGAGATATGGGAATCTCTAGAGTTTTGGGATTTTTAGTCTCACTATGTCAAAAGGATGTCTTCCTCTAAGCTTCAAGGAGACACTTTGCAGAAAGAATAATCATGGTAGATATTGGTTAGGTCTTGGTTGTTGTTTTAGAATAAGAATGTCATGAGAAGATGTGTTAGATTAATATGAAGGACTTTGTTGATTTATAGACCTATGTGTCAAGATGGTCTTTGGTTGATCAGTTTGATCTCCATTTTTGAAGTATTAGCCCAAAGGATGAAAGGCAGTGACTTGAGGGATTGATGTCTATAAAACCAAAGGTGTGTGTACATGATGCTAATGACTCAATTTTGGTATATGGAGATAAGTGAACATTAGGTGGATATATACATTATTTTTCATCGGTTGGTGTCATGCTTGCAATGCATGGTTGAGCCTAGTTTTGTGTTCTTTGTCATGAAAGATTGTTAACAGTTGTGCAAGGTTTGAAAGTAAGGAATGTAATTTTCTAGGTGTCTAATCAAGGATGATGAGGTGCCAATACTTTATATTTACTAGAAAGGTATGTTGATCTCATTCATGTGTACTCAAGTTGTGTTTAGGGTTCTTAGTCTTAAAGGTAAGAACTTATCAACTTTTATTGCTCAAATTGATTGATCAAATGTTTAAATATTGTAAGATAAGGTTTATATGGAGGATGAGGAGAATGTGTTATCATATCTTTGATATCATGAAGAAGGTCTCTAATTTTTTTAATGACAAGTTTCATATACCATGGAGTTAGGGGGAGCTAACTCAGTTAGTTTTAATGGCTTGAGGAGCTATACATGTTGTGAGGGGGAGCATATGTGAGATGCTTTAGTCATGTTGAAGATGTTGTGTTATTTTTTATAGATGAGAACTCAATTAGGTTGTGATGATTACTTGATCAAACTAAGTCGTTTACTTTGACAATGTATTAAGTCCTCATGCATAGACAAAGGGGGAGTTTTGTAATTGGTTAGGTCCTAGGATCAGTGGACTATGTAGTTGAATATGAGAGAGAATATATGGAGGCAATTGTATTGATTCATCATTATTGAAAATAGTTTGAAGATGTTTAAATAAAAGGTGCCTAATATTAGGTGACTTAGGGGGAGTCCCTCTTAATTTTTTCAAGGTTAATTCATATAAGTTCTATTGATCATGAATATTTTTTCTTCATAGAAGCTTTGTATGATCAGAAGAGTGCAATAATGGAACATGTTTGATAATCTCAAGGTGAGAATAAGTTTGATAAATATTAAGGGGATTATATATCATATCTTAGAGATGATCTCTTCTTATTATTAGTACTTGATGTATTTTTAGGTCTGTGAGATCAAAATTTTATCCGACTTTATCATTATGTCAAAGGGGGAAGAAGACCCTGAAGAGAGAGACAGAGTCTGAGCATAAGATTTGTATTGGTGTTTGACACAAATGACAAAGGGGGAGATTCTTATAGGTTTGTCAATTATTTATCCAAGGTGACCAAGGATGGTGATGAGGTGTCATGTGTGCTAGAATGGCAATGACAAAATGTGCTTCAATGAGCCTTAGTGTTCCTACATGATTCTTCAGTGTTTAATTGAGTGAGGCATTTGATGGATGATTCAGTTGGTATGGACATGTTTCAAAGATCCTATGGGGTTTTAAGATTTATTATATTGAGTATGGAAGTGAGTGGCTCTCATCTAGTAGTTATTTGTTTCATCTAGACATTTTGGGTCTAGTGGTAGAAAATGTGAGTAGGAAATTTATTGATGTCACCATTTCCATGTGTGGATGAGTCTAGGGGAGTTGTTCATATGGTTGTGATAACATTAGTCCCTAGTTATTATGTGGTAGAATTTAGGTCATGCATTAAAGTGTGGTAAAATATATGAGGGTGAAAAGTTGGCTTCTAAGATAGAATTAAATATTTTCCCATAGCCAAATTTGTAAAGGGTTCAAGTAGATCTGAGTAAGCATGTTGATGAGGTCAGGATTCACATACGTAGAGGTGTTAGTAAAAAATAATCATATGGGTTTGTTTATTTTTATTCCTAGTTCATATGTTCCAAATTTTAGGTCATGTGATATAGTGGGATAAAATATATGAATGTGAAAAGTTGGGCTCCCGGGCATTTGTTAGTGTTTTCTATGTTCAAATAGAGTTGAGTAAGTAGTATATTAACATCATATCTCACACATGTGGATATTTTAAGAGAAGGTGATCATATGGGATTTTTAAATTTTGATCCTATTTTATTTTTGATAAAATTTAGATCATGCAATGAAGTGCATCAAAAGATATACATGAGTAAAGTTGGCTTCTAGGTAGTTCCATGCATAGTTGGCTCTATGGAAGAAAATTCTGAGTGAGCATGTTGATGATGTCATATCTTGAATGTGAGTGGGTTCAAAGAGAAAATTATTATATGGATGGATTTTATTATGTTGGGAGATCATATGGTCCAAATTTGAGATCATGCATAAGAATTTATTAAGGTTCAAAAATGGCTACTCAGGCATATGAGCAAGGTTCCCATAGTCAAATATGTAAGTGGTAAAGTTGGAGCAATTATTGGGAAGATCGATGAAGTGTGTTTTCCCTAAGATGTTTGGAAGTATCAAGATGAGAATAGGTGTATGATGTTTAATGACTAGGCAAAGGTAAAATATAGAGATCAATGCTGAGTGCATGATCATATAGCTGAAGATCTATGGAGCATAGTAAGTCAAAGTTGTCAAAATATTCGATGTTTAACATCATTAAAGTTTGATCTCCTTACAATGATGTTAATATAGAATGTTTACATAAACTAATCAAGAGCATGATATGCAGGAAAGTGGTCAAAGTTTAACTATGATTGTTGGAGTTTAAATATTTGAATTTTGCAAAGGGAAAAACCAGAGTTTTGTATTTTCTCATGTTGTAAAAAGCAAAGATGAAGAGGACTCTATGGCACATATAAATAACCTAGTTTGGTGTCCTAAATATGTTTTTTTGATGTTTCATGGTGAATTATATATTTGGGAGTGTTTTAGACTCCATTAGGATGCTTTGTGTGGTCGTTAGAGGTTTGACCAATCGATATTCTATATGAATAAAGGTTAAGAAGTTTATTGTGTTCCTGAAGGTTACTAAAAGATTGAGTGACCATCTTGCAGACGCAAGTTGAAGGTGTTATGAGTATATTTGAAGATGAAAATGAGAATTTAAATGTTTTATAAGTCTCAAATACTTATGAGAAGGCTTTTATTGTCATATTTTTCCCTTGGTAAAATGTGGAGAGTCAAAATAGTTTGACTGTATTTTGATAGTCTATGACCAATTCAAGTCATTATTTTTAGTATTTTTTTTGAGTTCTTAGATCTTATGTTTAAGTATATAAATAACATGGAGATGTATCTAAGGTCCATAATATTTCACCTATGTGATCTAATCATATGTCTATGTGAAAATTTTGAGTACTTAGTTCAGTAGTTTGTGACTGGGGTTTCTATGTATGAATATTTAAAGAAGAGTGACCTAATTGGTAGGTTCAAGTGTGGATTTGATGTTTCAAGTGGAATGGACCCATGTGGGAGTGAGTAAGGGGTCATCTAAAGTGGACATATGTGTTTGGAAGTGGTCTTGTGTTCTTGTTTTGCTTGATGAAGTGCTAAATGGGTGAATAGGTCTCCATAAGACCTATAAAAGCTACAAGGGCCTTATTAAAAGGTGTAGCTTCTTAAAGGTGACCCATAGATGTATGTACAAGTTATGAGGGTGTAATTAAGATATTTATTTATGTGTTATATACCTTAATGTTTAAGGCAAGTCTAATGGCCAACCATGAAGTAGGTTAATCATGAAAGCCCTATATATAGTGGAACCAAAGATGATGGTTTCTAGACTTGATGTGAGAGGCTTATGGGAGAGGAGTAAGAATTGAAATGAATAATTGAAGAGGTAGAGTGTGCCCAATGGATGAGTTGAGAAGCAAATAATATTAAGGACTGTATGTAAAGGGTCATGTTTCTAATGGTAGAATAGTGCTCTTGCAGGTTGAGCATGAGAAAAGAGGTCTAGAGTGATCCAAAAGGATGTTTTATATGTCTTGAGAATGAGAAAAGGATTTTTGGTGTTTTTAAGGGATTGGTGGATAGTTTGAGAGATTGGTTAGACTATGGATAGTGTGTATGACCATCTAGTTAGGTTATTAATGTGGTGATAGAGTTGTTACTGAGGTTTAAAGAATTGGGTTAGTTGGGATATGTAATGTGTCCTAATTGATATTTATGTGTTGGTCTAAGTATGTAATGTGATTTGGCCAATAGGGAGTGTTGTGTGATTCAAAAGGTGGCTTTAGATACATTGAGAGAATGATAATTATAGTTCTATTAGTAGGTGTTGAAGACATCATTTTAAAAGTGGATTTTTTCAAGGTAGCTAGCTAGGTGCTTACTTGCTTAGGGGGTTTGTTCCTCCTTGCAAGGTGAAACTTGATAAAAGTCTAGTTGTTATGGGTGCTCAGCCAGATAGGTGTAGAAACTACTTATGGGATTTTAGTCTCACTAAAACTAGGAATGGGAGTTCTTTGATCATTTTTAGATGGTCTAAATTGGTTCTTGTTATTATAAGATAGTAGTCCAATTGTAGGTTTTAGTGGGTTTTATTCCCCAAGAGGGTTTCCTACATATGTCATGTTTTATGTAAATAATCTTGCATTATATTTATTTTTCATTGCTATGAATGTTGTGTATGATTCATGAATGTTTGTGTTAATTAATTAAGAGTTTGAAAGGATTGAAATTGAAGTTGGATTATCTAGGCTCATTTATTAACCCCCTCTTAATGATTGCACCTCTAACAGATAGAAAGTTCCAATGGATTTTATTTTTACAATAAGGTCATAAAGTTTCTATCCATATATGGATTGTGTCTTGAAAGTGTTTCTATAGATGTTAGAAGTCACATTCTTCATGACTATGTTTTGAGGCAGAATGACAAATCCAATTATGCAAGATGAAGTGAAGTGTTTGAGAGTCTATTACAAGATTAATTGTATAAAATGCACTTAAATTGTTTATTGAGACCTAGATTACCAATTAATTATTTATATAATGTGTAAATATAGTTTAAGGAGGTGAAACATGAAATCCAAAATGGTCTTTCTAGTTGTGTTTGAACAATGAGAGAGAGGCTTGAGAAATTAGTCTATAAGACTAATGGTTGACACTAGGGTTTGATATATATCTATTGGATAATAATATATATGTAATATAATAAGTATAAATGTTAATTATAATATTTTTAATTATCATTACATGAGATAAAGACAACATGCTACAAGACTGTGTTTTCAGGGTCATTATTAGTTTTCTATGTGTTAGTGAAAATGATGTTTTCAAGTCATGTTTCACTAAGTTGAAGGATATAATTATAGTTTATATATATATATATATATATATATATATATATATAGTAATTTAATTTTAACACATTTTTATTTATGAGAAATTGATATTAAGGTATGAAAAGTCAAAGGATTTTGACTGTGTTCTTAAGGCTTGTATATATTTCTGAGTGAGCTTATGAAGTGGATTAGTTTGGGGTAATTTTCCCTATTTTATGAGTTATAATGGACATGGTGGTGATAATTTGGTAATTAAATTTATATTCATATCTTTTAATTACATGGTTGTGTGTAATATTTTATCATATGATTTAGGTATTCAAGGTAGACTTTTTCTGTGTATGAAGGGCTAATTACAAGTAGTCCTAATGGCATGGTTCAAGGGGTCATATTAGATAAAAAGTGTTATGGACCTATATGTATGTTATAAAGGGTATATTATAGGCATATTTTATGTGTTACATGTGTTGGTATAGGCTCAAAGTGTTCCAAGGAGGTCTAAGTGAAGCATGTGCTTAGAGTAGACCTAATTACATTAGGTCTCCATTAGGCCTAATGGTGGTTTTTGCCCTTAAGGGTTATGACCAACCTATGTGATGATTGTTTCACATATGAAATATTTTATATGACCTATTTAAAGGGTGATACATGTATGAAATTGTTCTTGGCTGATCATGATGGGTGAGAGCAAGAATCTTGTATAAATACAAGGTAAAATAGGCATATTTGAGCTAGTTGATGAAATGAGAATATAAGAAAATAATAGAAAAGAAGAAGAGTTTGTGTGTGAGAAATATAATGATTTGAATAATGTTTTAAAAATTTATATAACATCAGATTTGTACTTGAGATCAAGGGTTCTATACCTAGTATGAGAAAATAAGGACTAGTTAACAAAAAAGAGTGAAAATGAGTAAATGATCATCTTGAGGAGTAGATGATAAATAAATGATATCTATTTTTTTTTAATAAATGTGGATGAAAAATTGAAGTTGATATAATGAGCCTAGTGAGAGGCATATTGAGTGAATGAGCCCTAAAGGCTATTTTAGAGGGGTAGAAGGTCAAGGAGAGCTAAGTGAGTTGATTTGATATGAAGAGACCATTAGATATACATCAAAGGTGTGTTTTAGGTGTATGATATAGATTTTAAATTATATAAATAATATTGAGATATGAATAAGACATCATCATCTATTGGTTAAGAAATAAGGTGTTGAGGTGATCTAGTTTATCTTGGCTGAGTTGGTGCTTGGTTAAAAAGGGAGTTAGAACTGCATTGCAAGTTTGATCTTGAAGAAGTGTCTTTGAAGTGGTTGGGTTAGTTCCATGTCACTTATGGGGTTGTAACCTCCTTGTAATTTTTATCTTTATAAATACTAGTTGAGTGATTACTTGACTAGGTAGGGTTTAGAGCTTATTGTAGGGTTGGTGCCTCTTAAATGTTGTTTCATTGCTTATAGGATAGTAGTCCAAGTGGTGTGATAGTGGTTTTTATCCCCTGTAAGGGGTTTTCACATATTTTTGGTGTTCATGTATTTATTTCTTGATTCATACTTATGTGATTTCTCTTTTATGCATTGCTATATCTCTATGCTAGTTTGAATGGTTAAAGAATGATGAGTGGAATTAAATGAAATGTTTACACACTGATTCACCCCCCTCAGTGTTTTTGAATCCATTACTTATTTATAATTTCTTATTGACAAATATTTTACTTTAAAATATGTTTCTTCATTTTAATGTCTTTCCATTCCTTCTCAAACAAGGGAAAAATGTAGACATCTAATTTCTAACATGATTGTGTTGAAATTGTCAATCTTACTCAAATTTTTTGAAAATGCACAATTTGAGCCAAAATCACTAAAACACACTAAATGGTTCAAAATTATAATAAACAAGTGATTATATATGCTAATTTTTTCATGAATGGGGTAATGCATTTTATGTGATTATTAACTTTTCTTAAATCATTTTGAGTCAAAGTGATAAACATGTAATCTGACGCTCCAAACCATTGCATTATTCTAATTCAGAATCACACGACACATGCATGTGTTATTTCATATCAATAATGTCCTAAATGGGATATTTATCTATATACAAATGACACCTTATTCTAATTATACTCTAATCAAATTACAACCTAGTAACTTGACATTTCGACCAGTTTGATTAAATGGGCAACCAATTTCCAAAGAATTACATAAAAATTAATTAATCTTACTTAAGTAAATTAATATAAATCAAGGGATTAAGTTTAAAATACATGGAATTTATTGAATATTTATTAATTATAAATTCATTCCTAATGTCTACATCATTAGGTGACATCATTTTTGGGGTGGCATCCATAATCCATAAATGGAACAAATATCAAGCTTAATCTCTCCCATGCCTCATTAATGCCCATTTATTCCAAATATTAATGAGGGTATTTATGATTTGAGCCTCCAAAATTTAATTTATTCATGGCCACACATCTTGATCTCAAGATGGATGATCATGGTTGATTTTGATAAATTTAAAGAATCTATAAATAGGAGGGCCAAGACCACCATTTTTTAAAGATCTTTTGGTTAAACCTATGCAAAATTCTCTCCACAAGTGATCTTTGTGTAGTGTTATTATTCTTAATTTTCAATAGGATATCTTCACTATAGGCATAAATTTGATCAATATCATGAGCCTAGTTTCATTGGTGCACTTGAGATGATGGAGGAGAAAACCACTCATCATTGACAAAGACTTGAGCACCAAATCAAGGGGAAAATAATGTTTTGAGTCACATTTAGAGGCGGGATGCTCTTGTGAAGGTTTTTTGGTATATTCCTTATTTCAATATCTCTTGATTTACATTTCTAAACCCTATTAAAGGAGTTAGTTTAGTTAGCTATGTTCTTTATGCATTTTTTGGGTTTTTTTGTCTAATACTTGAACTAACTCACTTTGGATTCCATATCTACAAGACTCATCATGTTTATTAGATTTAAATCTATATTATACTCAAATAGGAATTTAATGATGAGAGAAAGAGGTTAAATATTTAATTTAAATAATAATCAATTGTCAAGATATAGAATCAGATAAACTAATAGTATTTTATAAAATAAGAAGCAAAATAAGGAACAAGAAGACACAGTCATATAGGTCGACTATGTATTTCTAGACATGAAAATAAAACAAGATGATAAGATACATAGTCATATAGGTCAATGGTGTATTATTATAAAGGGAACATAACATGATGACAAAGATACATAGTTAGATAGAGTGACTGTGTACTAAAGGCAAACAAGATAAATAGTCTATAAGAGACTGTGTTGATAGGGATTATAGTATTATAAAAATAGGAAAAGTTTTTGAAAGATAATATCTAAAAAAATAAAATGTAGCACAAAATTATATGGATTAATGTGATTGATCCGATTGGGAAACATAGCACAAACTTTGCACAAACATTAGTTAATGCAAGTTTTACAATACAAAATATGATGATCAAAGAATAAGAAACAACCTTGAAAGGAAATGATAACTAATTGGTCATTCTTAAATGTTGTTAAGTTATAATAAAGTTTGAAATTAATGTGATGGAAATTTGGCTATAATAAGAGAATAGAAAGTAATCTATGGATAGTTTTAGGTAGTTTAGGTTAAAATGGATATGTATTAGAAATATTATTGGATTGGTATTGGGGCCTACCCTATCAATTCAAGATATCGTAGTGATAAGGGTGTCAGGTGCTTTGCCAATATATACCATCAACCATGTGTTTATAATTGGATATAAAATTGAGTCAACTTCCCCTTGGTGATGAAATCTAAATTGGGAAACCTTGGGAATAAAAAAATTTTAATGATTTTTTTTGTAAAGTGATTTGGAAGTGTGTACAAAAGAGAAAAATAGTGTGACTAAATTGGTAAATTGAAAACCACTTATTTAATCTATGTGTGCTAATATAAGAATGAAAGAAATTTAAATTAAAATTGAACTAATTACTAGAAAAAATAGGTTAATTCCTTGACTTTGAACATTACATAGTTAGTTCAAGAAACACTGTATTCAAATAATATAGTATAGATTCAACAAAGTCAGAATTATTTTGTAGAAGTAAGATCTAAAAGAACATAGTCAAATAGGTTGACTATATCTCCTAGATATAAAATAGGCTATAGAAATGTGTTGAGCTAATTGATCTAGTTTGTTGTAGGGTTGTAGTTTTATAGAATGCAAACTTATGAAAAATAGTACTGGAAATGAAAAAGGAAAATGATAGAGTGAGTAAGAATGAACCTTGATGGTTTTGAAGATGATTAGTTTGTAAAATTTTATGTTATGGTGATCAAGTGTTGATTGACATATTTTATGAATAGAGTCAATTGGATCAAAAGAGTTGGTAAAACTAGTATGCTGAAGAGAATCTATGAATAGAGTTGACAAGCTTGATTATGTATGCAAACTTGTATGCTAAAAATATAACTATGAACATAGTTAAATAGATTGACTAGGTATGCACTCATGTAATTGAAGAATAATATTGTGTTTAATGGATCAATCTAGTCACTTATATTTAGATAAGACTTGTATAGATAGAACATAGTCATTTTGGAGTGACTATGTTAAATTTGAACATAGACTTTTAGAACTATACTGACAGGTTTGATATATAATAGATGATAATAAATGAATGAATGAAACAAAACCTATAAGGTTTTGTTTCACATTAGGTTCACTAATATATATATATATATATATATATATATATATATATATATATATATATATTAAAATTTAGCTAACCTAATAATAAATCAAATCTCAAGAAGATAAATCATACTTACACTTCTAATTGTTGATACATTAGTTATTTGGGGTCATGGCCAAGATGGATCTGCTAGACCTAACCAATGGATCTCTTACCATAATAACATCACTAGAGAGGGTTCCAAAGAATATATTCAAGAAACACTATGCAATAACTCTAGATAGATCCTAAATTTTCATATTCACAAAGTAAATGATAGGTAAATTAAAATATAATTTAGTGCTCACCAAAACTTGTGGCACAATGTGGGAATAATAAACATAAAAATCAAACATGCATAGAATATCTATACTCAAGTTAATGTATAGGAAATCCTAATGCATGGGAGAAAAGTAAAAATTCAAATCCATCTACTCTTATCAAGGAGGAATAAAGTTAGGAGTACTTACCTTTTAAGATAAACCCGCCAAGCCTCAATCTCTCCCTTGGTCAAGGTGTTTTACAAGAGGTTGTTGTGGTATGTGTGAAGTAGGAATTAGACATAGATGAGAGGTTAATCTTGTGTTACTCTCATAAAACCAATGAAATTAATACACTAAGATCGTAACACCTCTCACCTAGATACTAGGGAGAGTTTAGTAACAAAAACTAAATGAAAGCATAACAAAACATTAAAAAAAAAACTCTTGTACCTTCCTTGGGAGCTCCAAATGGCTTACTTGGATTGTGCATCAACAAGTCTTTGACAATGGATGTTTCTTGTCCTTATTTACTTGGCACTTTGGCTTGTGATTTCTTCACTTAATATTTGGGCATGATAACACTACTTGCATGATTTCTATGGAGCAAATCCTGCATACTAACTCTACAATATCTAAGCTTATTAATGAAGAGGTATGGCCTTGTATTTATATATTTAAGAATTAACTCTCACCTAAAGTGAGTTAAGGTTGAGTTTAGGATTGGAATGGGTTTAAAATAAACCTAGGTGAGTTAAAAATAACTCCAGTTAAGTTAATAGTTGTCAAGTAATTATGATTTGAAACTACTAGGCATGGCTCTCAAAATTATATATTTTAGGATATTTTAAAAGAACTTGACAACTCATAAAGGTAATGATGAAAGGTTAAGATATTTTGAATTTTTGAATTTCCTTTTTTAGATATTCATTAATTTCAAATGGATAATTCAACTAGACATTTAATCTTATTTAGCTTGTTAATTGATTTTGATTAACTTTTAGCTCTTTTAATATTTAATGAAGTGTGCAAGAGCCCCACTTAATAGGTCCATAGGATAAATTTACTGTTATGATGACACAAGGTGATTAGGGATGAATATGTGAGAGGTTATTATTGCATATGATAGGATACCCCAATTAGGTATATCTTAACATGACTATGAGATTTGATGAATGATACATAAGTAAATTTGAGATGTTTAATGATTCCTAGGCTTAATTTTCAATGGTTGGTAGGAATCAGTCTGAAGTCTACTCGAAAGCTAGTTGTGGCTAGTTTTAGGTATCTATAATTTTCCCCACTTTAGGAAGGCATTGGAAGCAATAGGCATAGTAACATCTTCTCAAATAATGAAAAGGTCTTGTATGCCTACTACTAAAATTACAATGGATGAGGTATGGATGCTCCCTTGAGGGAGTGGTAAATAAAAAGGGTCAATGATTGGTCCCTCAAAAGGAGGAAATGATGGGACCAAAAAATATAAAATGGGGTAAAAAAGACTAATTTTCCCATAAGTAGTTATAATCAATGGCAGATAGAGCTACCCTAGTTAGGTAGACAAATAAGATGATTTTCCCGTAGAAAGTTATAATCATCGGCATAGGTGGGATAAAGAAGGTAATGATTTTCCCAAAGGTGGTTATAGTCATTGAAAAGAGGGTTATGTTAATAAAATAATTATTTTACCAAAGGTAGTTATAATCAAGAAAGAAAAAATAATAATTTTCCCACAGGTAGTTATAAGCATTGATAGGATAAAAACATGCCCTAGTTAGGTGGATATAGATAATGGTTTGCCCAAAGGTGGTTATAAGCATTATGACAATGAAAATGTGCCCTAATTGGGAAAAAAAAAAGATAAATATTTACCCAAAGTTAGTTATAATAATTAACCTCTAAATATATCAAAACATAATAATTTACCCATAGGAAATTATAATCAGGGGCTTTATGGCTAGGATGATACACAATGATTTTCCCAAAGGTGGTTAGAATCATTGGCATTTCAAGTGGGATGAGATATAATGATTTACCCAAAGGAGGTTCTAATCATTGATCGAATGATGAGAGTATGATGAAAAATTGGATAATGGGGCTTATGTAATGAATCCATACTCATGCATTAAGAGTAAGCTAGTACAAAGGAGAAATATGAATTTGGGAAACCTGCTAGTATGGAGATGCACATCCTAACTATTAAGGATTAAAATTATTTCATGATTTAATTACTTTGTATGTGAGACATGATTTTGGGTAGATTAGGAATTTTTAGGTGCCAAGGAGTAATACAACCTCATTGATTATAAGATTTCTTGAGATGATTTTTGTTGTAGCATTGATGGTAGGCCCCATGATATAAAACACCATGAGAACTTAGCCAAAATATGCATGAGGACTGACACACGATCTAATAAACAATAAAAAATAATGTAGTAATGATAATAACCATGATGATGATGTTGATGCATGAACATGGATGGATTCAAGAATAATGCACAAGGAATCACCCCATAAATGCACATAGACTGAATCAAGGCATACTAAGAAAGAAAACAAATAGGAAAATAAGCAAACAAGAAAAAAAATAGAAAAAAAAAAAACAATAAATAGAAAAGAAAGACACAATAAAATAAGATAACAAGAATAAAATGAAACAAATAAAAATAATGGTTAATCACAATGTTAGTGAAAATAAGATGACACAAGGTTGCCCCTAGGTTATAAGGAGGTAATGACATAAACAAACAATATGGGGGAATACCATAAAAGGAAGGGGGTGGTTGAGCTGACTCTAGATGCATTGGGTAAGTGGATGTTACCTACATAGTTCTGTTGATGTAAGGTCCAACATAAACTTCATACCAAATGTAGTTCTCCTAAGAAGTGGGATAGAATAAAAATGATGAGAAAGAAAACATGATTGATGTTATATAGGAAGATGGGAATGGGCTCACTAAATGGTGAGAGCATGCGATGTTAAGATAGTAAGGATGGGGAAACTAAATGACAAGTGGTTTCTTGTGAAATTGCTAGGGATCCTAGAATCCTTAAGGCAAAGAAGTGGTCATTATTTAGGATTTTCTATATTTTTTTGTAAATATTTTTGCAAGTTTTAAATTATCTCAATTCTATTGAGAATGATGAGATATTAAATGGTATAAGATCATAAAATGGTAAGAGTTTTCAAACTTGAAATTTATTGCAAAATGGAAATAGCATGTCTAAGGGTTGAGCTGACCTCAACATAAATAAAGCACTACCTACATACAACCAGGATGGGACCTCAAGTCACTGTGATTCTACCTTATAACAGAGGAATTTGACTAGGTAGTAATAAATTCATAAACTAGAAAAAGTAGGTAAATGGCATAGTAAATAATAGGAATGGAAAGGTGTTACTTCAAGGCATGAAAAAGGTGTTATTATTAATTTTCCCTTAGGTGGTTATAATTATGAAATAATTACATACGTCAATAATACTAATTTTCTCACAAATGGTTATAATTAGTAGCACAATGGTGAGACACTGATTTGCCTAAAGGCAATTATAATCAGGAACACCTTGTATAAAGTGAAACAAGAAATGAAGGATGTAATTGCCAAACCACTATCATACTAAAAAAATAGTTATTATTTATAATGTTGAATCAACTACAAAAACTTGATCATAGTATTCATGATGAAAGTGCCCATGGAACCAATGGAATGGAACCAAGGTCAAATGGTTGGGTAGGGATGGTAAAAATAAATCTAATCAATTAGAAAGGCATGGTAGCATGATATATGGTATGGTATAAATAAAATCATGATATGATACAACAAAAATGGGCCTAATAGATAATACTTTAGGTCTCTCAAGCAAAGTAACACTTGAAGTGTATAATGTTCATTGACTCATCAAGTTCATCCCCATTTATTATAGAAAGATTGTATGATTTGAATCCATAATTTACAATAAATATGTATGGACCTATCTAGTTGGGTTTGAACTTTCCCTTGTGCTTCTTCTTAGCCATGGTATTTTGTCAAATTTTTAAAGAACAAAATCACCAAGCTTGATTTCTCTATGTTTAACCCACAGGTTATAATGGTCATAGAGTTAGTTCTAGTATGATTTAAGGCTATTAACTACGTCCATGCATTTGTCATCAAGTAACTCTAGTTATTTTAAGTGAGCTACTTGATAATCTTCATCATCCAAAACATTCTTCAAATAGATATGCAAAGAAGGTAACTCGGCCTCAATGGGAAGGATGGCCTCAATACCATAAACAAGGGAATATGGAGTGGCTCATATTGGGGTACAATAATTAGTGTGGTATGCCCAAAGATCATGAAATATTTGGAGGTGCCAATCATGGTAAAAATCATTGATAATCTTTCTAAATATGTTGACAATGGTTTTGTGAGATGCTTCAAATTAACTCTTACCTTATGGGTAATATTCTATATAATTTGTTTGAGTAATGTGGTACTCAAAACATAATGATTTGAAATCATTACTATTGAATGATCCACCATTATTAGATATAATGTCAAATGGGATACCATCAAGGCAAATGAGATGGTTAAAGATGAATTTGGAAATTTGTTTTCTAGTCATGTAAGCGAGGGGTATAACTTCAACCCACTTAATGAAATACTTGGTAGTGGTGAGGATGTGTTCATGGATATCATATGAGGTTGGGTTAATATTCCCAATGAGATTGAGACCCTATGTAGAAAATGATGATGGTGTAAGCATTAGATTTAGAGTCTTGGTTGGGGCATGAATCAGATTAGCATGTCATTAACATTCATCACACCTTTTGACATAAATAACTATATCTACATCTATAGTTGGCTAATAATACCATAAACATAAGATCCTTTTGGTTAGATGGACCTATTTATGTGGGCACAACATATTCCATGAACTTCCTATAATGCTAATGTTGATTATGCCAAAGTTAAACAATGAAGCAAAGTTCCATCAAAGTTGCAATGGTATAGGGTTGGTCCAAGTAAGGTATATCATGTGGGATGGTGGGTAAAGGCATTAATTTTTTTATGGGATAGGTCTAGTGGCATAATGTGCTCATGAAGGTAGGTAAAAAATACTAAATACCATATAGATCTAGGACCAAAAATATTATAGATCATTACGATGGTTGAAGGTTCATGAGTTGGTGCTATAATATTTTCAATGAGGAATTGATATTATTTTGCCCTGTCTAGATGATAGATCAAAGATAAAATGGTGGCCTTGGAATATATTATTTTTTTATTGGCCCTTGGTATATGTTTAAAATATATATCATCAATCTAATATTTGAGAGTATCAACCATGGCCTTGTATGGCACTAGCTTATCATCCCTGGTATGAAACTAGTTTGTAACATGATTGATGATTAATTGAGAATCACCATAAACCTTCAGATGTTGGATATTCCATCATACTATTTGGAAAATCCCTAAAACAAGTGCTTCATATTCAAACATATTATTAGTACAAGGAAAGGTGATACAAAATGATTTAGGGATAAGATCCCCCTATGGTATAATAAATAATAAACCTTCCCCAAATCCATATGTTGTGAATGATCTAACAAAATACAATTTCTAGTGTTTTTCCTCAAGAGGTGTTTTAATGATGGTCATAATGGACTTATATGGGAATTAAAAAGTTAGAGGTTCAATATCTACAAGGGGAACTTCAACAAGTTGATCTATAAGAAATTGTCCCTTGATGGCCTTTTAGTTGACATATTCTATCTCAAACTAACTAAAAATCATGATTCATTTAGCCATGCAGTCTTATAAAGATGTCTTGGATAATAAATACTTGATAAAATCTACTTTTGAAATAACCATGGTCATGTTGTTCATCATGTAATGCCACAATTATTGAGTTGTAAAGACCATAGCTAAATTGGCTTTTTCAATAGGCATATATTTGTGTTCATACAAAACTAATGTATAATTTAGATAGTACATGACATGTTATTTTTCATTATCATCATGATGAGCTAGAAGTTATCCCAAAGCTTTCTTTATGGTTGAAAAGTACAATATGAACTATTTTCTTGGCACAGGTGGCAACAAAATAGGTGGATTTTTAAGATATTTCTTAAGGTGTTGGAAGGTTGATTGGCATTATTAATCCTAATGAAATGTGATACCCTTCTTCAATAAGTGTGCAAATGGATGGAATTTATTATCCAATTGATAAATGAAGCATCTAATAGATTGAATCTTGCCCTACAAACTATGGAGCTACTTCAAATTGGATGGTGGCGTCATCTCAGTAATGGCTTGTACTTTGGATGAATTGACTTCAATGTTTATATGTGACACAATGAAGAAAATAAATTTGATTGAATTAACTCCAAAAATACACTTATTAGGATTAAGTTTGACCTTGTACTCATGTAGTCTCTCAAATATTCTTTATAGTGTTGTTGGATGATCAAACCTAGTATGTTGTCGATGTAGTCTTCAACAATGTCATGCATCCTATCATGAAATATGATGGTCATAGATATTTTATACGTGGCCCCAACATTATTGAGATTAAATGACATAACTTGATAATAAAATGTTCTCCATGGGGTGGTGAATGTTATTTTATGTTGGTCTTCTAGTGCAATCTTGATCTAGTTGTATCCTAAATATCCACCCATTAGGGAAAGCATTTCATACCCAGCTATGGAGTCAACTATGATGTCAATATTTGGTAAAGGAAAGTCATAATTAGGGAAATCCTAGTTCATATCTCTAAAATTAGTGCATATTCTGATTCCTTTTGGCTTCTTGCTAACTAACACAACATTTGAGAACCACTCTAAATAGTTGATTGATCAAATACATCTCAATTCTAAGAGATTTTACAACTCTTTATTTACTAATATAATAATGCGAGGATGCATCTTTCATAATTTATACTTCACAAGTTTGGCATCATGATGTACAACAAGATGGTGTAAAACCAATGTGGGATCCAAACTTGGCATGTCTGAGTAGGCCCAAGAAAATATGTCAACAAATTCCCTCAAAAGGGATGTAAATATGTCACATTCCTTATTAGTAAGGGATGCACCTAATTTTATCCATTTCAAGTCATTTGGAGTCTTGATGTTGACCTATGTAGTGTCTTTCATAAGAAGAGTCAAACCATCCTCCAAAATGGTTGGCAAAGATTGAAATTAGATTGTAATGGAAAAGTCCTTTATTTGGACTAGGTCTTTAAGTTCCCCTAAGGAAGACAAATTAGAATCTCCTAATGGTAAGTGTTAGCAACCCAAGTTACACCTTGTGAAGTAGATTATTTACTTCTTCTTCAAACCTGGACTAACATTGGATTGGTTTATATGTTATGGGTTACCTATAGCTAAACAACACCTCTATATTATGGGGATATCTCTCATGATATATCAACTTGTATTATTATTCTAAAACCTATTTACTTTGAGGGTGAAAACAGATAGAAAGATAACATAAAAGGAAAACCTATACTAGTGTTGGTAATGCACCAATTATTTAATGATCCTCTCTTAATCTTATCCTTAACCACACTTGTGAATCAAATAGAAATATATTATCAAATATAATTTCTTAACATAGTCCTAAATATTATTATTTCATATGTAGGTTAGATAAAAGTTTACAACTTGAAGGTAAAAGGATGGAGGTCTATATAAGACACTACAAACTAACTTAGTCTTCAACATAACTTATAATTCTTAACACTTCATATGACCTATAGATGATGAAAACATTGCATTAGGTGAAGGAGAGGACTTTCAAAGGAAGATGAATATCATACTTTTATACAATTCAACAATTAAGATACACACTAATACCAATGAATAAGTCTACAACAATCTTTTAGTATTAATTCAAGGTGCAAGATATAATTTTAGCAGAGTTTTGTTATACTAGCCTGAGGGAAGCCTAAACTAGGCCTTCCAAACTAATAAATAAAAATACTTGAAGATAAAAATAAGGAAAGTGGCATATAAGTCCTTGAAAATGTCAAAATACTATAACTATATTCCACATGATAGTTACAATAGTCTTCCATACATTAAAGTGCCTCCAAAGAGTGTTCTTATGATGGTTAAAGCCTATTTCTAGTAAAATTTGACCCGTGAAAGGTATATGCACACCATCCTCATTGAATTCCCTCTCTTTTATCTATTACAAACATTTAATAGTCATAAACAACTAAATTCCATAAAACATCAACTAATTGCCTCTTCTTGTGGCTTGACCATCTCCATAGAACCACCAAGAAACCTTCATGAATGCTCATAAGTATATAAATTTCTTGCTTCAATGAGTAATAATGGATGTTTCTAGATAGTTCATTAAATCCACATAGTTTCTCTACATGCCCAAGAGTTCCTCTATCTACTACCTTACTCTTCTTTGAATAAATAAACCATCTTGATTAGGTTCATAGATTGGGTAAATAGAGGAGACTTGCAAAGAAACTTATAGGAAAATAGGTAAACACATCATGATTTTAGGAGGTGAAACAAGTCTTAGAAAAACACCTCCAATGATTATGATCTTCTTAAACTACCTTGTACCTCTTTTTTTTCACTTTTTATTGGAAAAACATTTTTTTCAATAGTTTAGTACACCATATGTACAATAAAGTACCATGGTAATTACCCTCTTTAAGTTTATTAGATGATCCAAATGCTTATCAGGTGATTCCAATTTATTTAGATGCCTTTTCCCTCAAATTTACCTAGTCGGGTCTTAACTAGGGTTTTAGAGAGGTTTAATAGTACATAAGACTCTTAACAATGATTCGTAAAGTGTAAGAGCTAAAAATATGAAATAATTCCACAAAAAATTAGTATACTAAGCCCTTCACCTCTCCTAAAGTGCCTACCCTCCCATGTAGAAGATATGTATAATAGTAAGCATGTGAAGTTACCTCTCAAGGAAGAAACATGCTTTTTGAGTAGTGTTAGGTGTCTTAAGGTCAAAATGACCAACTATAGTATCTCTCCTATAATTCATATCATAAATACACCCCCATAAAAACATGATAATATTTTTCATGAAGATTTGAGGTGTCCCTATTACCTCATCTTACCTTCTGATCACTCTTCTAAATAACACTATTCAAGGAGGCTAACAGACAAGCATATACTAATGTAGGGTTCTTAGAGTTTTGGCCTCACTATGAGTTTTAATCATATACTAATGTAGGGTTCTTAGAGTTTTGGCCTCACTATTGATAAAATTAATATCATCTATGGAGTCCTTTGGAGTAATGGTATTGGCTTCAATGATCCATTTACCCTATATCTACATGCATATAGTCCCTTATCTGAACACCCAGGTCTATTTACCTATAGAACCAATCATGGATACCCATGTATATGATTATCACAAAGTTATTTAGGGACTTTATGACTCATTATCTTCCTCGAAGTTAATTATATGTGAAAATACCCTTCATTTTCATCCTAACAAGCTTAAATTAGCCTTCTCAGGCCTAGTCTATACAACATGACTTCTACACGTTCCAACCAATAGTTTTTTGTGATGCTTAGGAGAGTTATTAAGACCAAAAAAATCATTTTATGGCTTGAATAATTCATTTGGATGCATCTTTCCTTCATTGGGTACCTTTCAGGGTTTTAATAAGGGTTTTGGAGGTCCACCATCTTAAAAATAGTTCATTTAATATAGACCTCCAAACCAATTTTTTTTTTATGGATATTAATTACATTTACCCCTTAAAATTCCTAAGTAACTCTAATTAACATGTAAAATATGTGTTAAGATATGAATGTAGGCAAATGTGCCTTGAATGATTATTTAGAATGTGTAAGCAAATGGAAGGTTTAACAATAAAAATGATAATATTGTTGAATTACCCTCATATAATAAATTATCTCATGATTTTATGTACTCTCCACACTATTTATATGACCATAAAAATTCAAATAAGACTTGGATCTACAACATGGTGGTAGGGTCTCTGACTAGGTTTAAGGTATGTTTTCATTTGCTAGCCTTTTGACTTCAAAGCTAAGATTTATCAATACAATTGAGTATATGAATACTTATCATCACCTTTATTACCTCAAAATCATCTACATGAAGCTTAAGCCTCATGTCTTATCTACAAACCTCCAAATAGTCTACCTTGTCTCATTACTAATTGTTACCTGATTGAGGTAGCTCTAAGATAAAATAGTGAATGTTTCCATTGATTTTATAGTCTTGAATATATAATGGATGGATTAATATAGTTATAATGATATTTTTTACCAAATTTTATATCTTGACTATACCTATAGAGGCTTTAAAACCTCACATTTTACTAACATTATCTGTAGGCATTGATTGTGACCGTAAGGTCTCTTAGGCTTCAATAGGTCCAAGTTGTAATCTGATAATTTAATATTTATAAGATGTATTAGTGGTATATTAGTGTTAATAAATTATATAAATCATCCTTAAATGGATGTCACTCCCTCAAACATACCCACCATCATCATTTTCCTTCAATCCAATTAATAGCTCTTAAGAACAAGTGTTTTGTAGCTTACTTTGGTTGTGATTTTATGATTTAGGACCATACCATGATTATTAGGATTTTAAAAGTGTTTGAAAATTATTTAAGTTCTAAACATGTTTCAATTATCCTTTAGATACCTTTGCCAACACTTTAACTACTTGTCTTTGTTCATGTACATAGTATTGGACCTAGTACCTATAAGTGACCTTGAAATTATTGATTGATGCATATTTGGATTAAACCACCTCAAATACCTCAATGGATTTGAAATTTATTAATGACATAATATATGATTCAAAAAAATCTTCATGTTTCCACGCCTGACAAGTTCAACTTTTACTCTAATGCATAAGATTAAGCTTGTTTCACCTAGATACATAACTCCAATATGCTGGTTGTAGATGCACATTGATTATCTCATTTTGTTCTAGGATCTTATCACCATATCATTGAAATTATTTTTAATCTCCATTTAATTATAATTATTTATTCATGCAATCTCTATCTTCCATTTAAAACAAAATTGTTGATTCTCCAAAAGGCATGTAGGTTACAACTAGGGTATTGACTATGAGTCATTATTCATGACTCTGTCTCCTTGGTACACAATATATAACCTTTTTACTTTTGTCACAACATTAAAAACCATTATTTTTATCCTCTCTAAACCTAATATACATAAAACACAATTTATAGAGGCAACTTGATTATTTCCTAGCATATGACTGTAGGTGATGATCCACTACTACTTATATAGACTGAAATAGGATGAGACCTTGAGAAGGTCAATGTCATGATTTATGAACTCACTCATCGATTGAAAAAAACCTATGGGGGTAGTTTAATAAAATTCATTTCATTGATAAATATTATATCCTCCTCTATATACCACTTTTTTGAAGCATATGTTACTATGCTTTCACCTTATATGTAGGTGAAGATTTACCATTTTAACATGGCTTAAGGTTGTATAACTCATATTCATGATCATGATGATCCCTAACAATACTAAGGAGTACCAAAGGCTTGGATTCATGATGTTTATGTGGATAAGGAGTGATGATAGTATGTGTGGTGATAATGGAGTATATATGGAGACTAAGAATGGAGTGATAAGCTTGTAACAATGGTGAATAGCAGTGACAAAGTTATGAAAATGGAATGAAACATGGAGAGATGTAATGAAGCATGAATCCAAATTAAAAATAGTATTAAAGGATCCTAGGTGAGCATAATCATATGTATTAACAAGATATATCATTTTGAAGGCTCTCAAAGAGGCATACAAAGTGAAAAGAGAAACTAACTATTCTCCAAATTACCTTAACATATGCTAAGTTACCTAAATATATGCTAAATGAGATTGTGATGGTGTTGAGGGAAAATTGATGGTTGATAGGCTGTGAGACCTTGAATAAACTTTGAGAAACATAAAATAAGGACACATGATCATGAATGAAACATCTCATATAACATCTTACTATGATTTGACAAATTTGAATCAACCATTGAACCATAAACTATCTTCAACCTAGCCTGTAGACTACAAAATTGGAAGATTATATCTTCTTGAGTTGTATATACTCAAACATGTGGATAATTTTTTTGGGTAAGCCATGAAATGTCTCTTCAAGACCTAATGAATCAAGAGCAAGCATTAGTTTGACAAAAACTCAATAAAACTGCACTACTTCTCTTGCCTTGTACCAATGTGAATGGTGACTAGAAGCCTTATGTTCTTAGCATTGGTTCATAAAGTTGGGAATAATAAACCATCAAAAAATACCCATGATTTTAAGGTCATAATGTCTAATTCCTCTAGCCAATATCTTGAATCTTCTTTCTCTCTCTTTTATGTAGACTTAGTATAAACTTGAAGTGCTCTTGATGTCTGCCAATGAATTGAGTAGGAAAAACACATTGGTTATTGGCTTATCAAACCCTCAAACAATCTAATCTCTTCACAATGTTTCTATAATAATACCTTCTTACTTCTCGATGGATTCTCCTAATAAAATCCATACCATACAAATTAATACCACCTGAAAACACTATTGAATCCTATAAATTCTCCTTCATTTCCTCTTATTTCAGTTTCAAACCACCATTTTAGGGAAAAATGAAGAAAAATGCAAGTTAAAAGGCATCTCAAAATAAGAAGCACATTTTGGAGAGAAAAAAAGGTAGATGTTTTCACACATGTGAGTCTATTTGGTGGCAAAATAATGTTCTAAACTCATAAAGGGGACATTTTCAAAGCATGAAACCATTTTACTAAAGCAATATAAGGACCATGAGGGTGATTAAAGATGTTATTAATGATTTAGTGACCTCTTGAAGTCAAAATTTTTCATTTTAAGACCACAACCATTCTTTGAGACAACATACATATAGCCTCAAAGAAAATTTACCAATGAATATCATAAGAGTACCTTATAGATGTAGGCATTCAATTCCTAACACCATTTATGTTGAAATTGTCAATCTTACAAAAATTGCAATCAAATACACATTCTAGGCCAAAATCACTTAAAACGTGCTAAATGGTTCAAGCCTGTCATATACAAGTGTTGATTTAGGCTAATGTATCCCTAAATGGGGAAATGCATTCTATGTGATTCCTAACTTTGATCAATTCATTTCAAGTTAAAACGATGATTTTGCCTTTTTGTGCCTTGGACCATTTTTTCTTCTAATTCATTAGTACACATCATATAACTTTGTTATTTTATGTGAGCAACATCCTAAATGGGAATACAGTCTATATGCATCTAACATCATCTTCCAATTCTTACCAAGTAAAATTATGACCCAGTAATATGACTTTCTGACCATTATGATTAATTATTTATCAATTTCTAAATAATTACACTAAAATTGATTGATCATGTTTAAGCTAATTAATTCAAATCAAGATCTTAAGTGTATTTTCCATGAAGGTTATTGATTATTTATTTATTGGAAATTTCTTTTGAATATTTGCATCACCTAATGACATCATCTATGGGGTGGCATCCTCAAGCCATAAATGCAATAAATACCAAAATTATAAGCACCCATGCCTAATTAATGCCTTTCCTTCCAAATATTTATGGGGATATTTATGAATTTAATTGAAAATATTAGATTAATTCATAGCCACACATATCAATATTGAGATGGATGGTCATGGTTAATCCTAGCCCATTTGGAAAATCTATAAATAGAAGGCCTCTCACCATCATTTTTAAGCCAAATTATTGTAAACTTATAATGCATATTTATCTCCATAAACTTTATTTGTGTTGATCATTGTGTCTTATTTTCAAGCTTCATTTGTTAGGAATAGATTAGATTTATTATCCTGAGCCTAGGTTATACATAGTGATCTTGAGATGATGGAGGTGCTTGGCATCCATTATTGACAAAGACAAGAACACTATATCAAGGGGAAAAACATGCTTAGAACCACTCTTGGATAGTGGAATCATTTTTGAAGGTAATATGAGTATGTGCTTTCTTTTAAATTCTTTTTATTTTCATCAACAAACCCCATTGGAATAGGTTGGCTTACTTTGTTAAGCTTATTATGTATTCTTTATGTTTACATGATTAATGTTTGACTAACCAAATTTGTAATCCAATCCTACATCTTCACACACTTGATGGGACTATTGAGTTCATTCAAGCAAGGAAGACATCATGGAAATTTCAAATTTCCATTTTAGTAATTAAAAATTCCTTAAACATCATTTTTTAGCTCATTTTTCCATGTTTCTAACATTTTTTATGCACACACAGGTTATACAGTGATCGTCGAGGGTTCTTAATGATTGGCGATAGTTAGGTCCAACTGGACATGGTTGGATAGCAATTTTTAGCTCATTTTTCCATGTTTCTAACATTTTTATGCACACATGGGTTATACAGTGATCATTGATGGTTCTTAATAATATAACAAGGGAAAATCCATTTATATTTTTTAATTTTGAGCATTTTTTCAAGTCTATTTCTCATAATCTGGGTTTTTTAAGTCTCTAGTTTGAACCAAATCATGATCCAAAAGGTGTCTTTTGGAGTTTTTATCCTATCATAGGCTTGTTAAGTTTTTGTTGAAATTATTTCTTGCCTAAAACATTTTGAGCTTTATTCAAGGTTATATTAGCTAATCTGAATCTTTAAGTCTCTAGTTTGAACATATTTATTGATCTATAAGTTTGTATTTTAGATATTTTACCTTAAAATTATGTTAACAGGATTTTTACCAAATCTTTTCCATGCCTTCAGGTTCACAGGTAACTATTGATGGTTATTTTTGACCAACCATGATTGGTTAACTTCAACTGATGACAGTCTCTTAGGAATCGGTGATGGTAAACTTATGACCATCGATGGTCATTGTGTTTAAAAAAAACATAGACCTAAGAGAAATAAATACAAGTTTGATTACCTCAAAGTGAAAAGATCTTCAAAGCTAAACAAAGTGCTCTAAATTTTTATGCAGAACCCATAAGGAAAGAGATCATCTTTAACTTAATTAATTATTTTTAACCTTTTTTTGGTGCTTAAAAATAATTAGGAACTTTCCTTTGGTGCTTAAATAAAAAAATTAGATGTTTATTTGAATGTTTTTATGGTTATTTTTCAAATTTTTTTGCATCTTAAGGCCAAAGGGCCAAAGAACGCCACCAAACACTTCAAATTTCAATGCTTAAAACCAAACTCACTTCA
This sequence comes from Torreya grandis, assembly GCA_037957365.1. Classification (NCBI taxonomy): domain Eukaryota; kingdom Viridiplantae; phylum Streptophyta; class Pinopsida; order Cupressales; family Taxaceae; genus Torreya; species Torreya grandis. Next base: position 4,871,407 of record JARHVA010000350.1, on the reverse strand, counting down.
AAGTTATAATATTTTCAAAATAGTTTGTTTTTTATAAGTCATATATCATCACTTTGTTAAATTTATTTGAGAAAAAAGGAATTTACACATGTATGATCTACCCCCATCCCCTATAGGTAACTTGGGTGATCAAAAGCTCCATTTTCATTACAAATTGTGCCTTTGTCTAAGGCATAAAAAGGAATTTATCTAGGCTCTCCCCAAAACCTGCATGGTTTGGGTGATCTTAAAATAACCTATAAAGCCTTTTTACTTAGATTTTATTTCATACATTTTAGCTTGTGAGGGGGACTTAATTACCTCCCACAAGGTGTCATGAAAATATTATTGATGCAAGGTGTGACCCAAGGTCTATGTCATCGTATTATCACTTGAGATAAAGGGATGTAAAATACCCTACTATATAATGCACTTTTATTTTGGATGAACATTTAATTTCCTCTCAAGTACACATATAAATAAGAACTTCAACAATATCATACAATATTGTAAGTTTAGGGATTCAATATGATTACTTAGTTGTATTTGTCTATTTTTATCTTAGATTACTTGGTCTTGATTTGAGTCAAAAATTGCTTGTAAAAAAATGTCACAATCAAAACACTTTATTCATAATTTCTTGAATGAGTTATTACACTATCCAAGTGAAAATCATCTTTTTCCTTATTCAAATTTTCATCTTAAACATTATGTCATATCATCCAATTGGTATAGTTATGCTACTCATTTGAGTCTAAAACACTTGCCAAATTTTCTTAAGTCCTTCATTGATAGTCCAAATTCAAAATTGCACTTTTCTAAGTCATAAGGTTGATGTGTTAAATTGGGTTTACCATTTAAATTTCACCTGAGGGAACTTGGGTTTAATTTATCATTTATATTGAAGGTAGTTTATAGACTTAATATCACTTTCATCATTGGTAAACTTAGATTATCTTGTGCATCACTCATACTCTAAGTTTTAGAACACATTTCATACTATCATTCCTATTACCATGTGATGATGTTGTGCCACCCATTTGGTTCTAGTTTTATACTTAGGAATTCTTTCATGTTTCCACATCTTGAGTTTCTTGGTTTGTATTGTCTCCTTCCTAGTCTAAAGGTTAGTTTCCTAGTGTTAACTGATCAAAGTTAAACTAAGTTTTACAGTATTAATGTATCACAAAAATCTAGGATTTAGTGTACTAGTTTTTACCTTGGATTTTTTAGTTATCATACCCTCTTTTGATTCATATGATTTCAACTTTACCAAAGGTTGATTAATTTTGTGAACACATTCTTCTAAATATGTGTGGTTCCAAGCCACCCTCCTATAATAGTCTCTTTGGTACCTTATTTATTTATTTAAATAAAGATCAAAATTTATACATTGTTTAACACATTTTCAAACATTGATCCAAATCTAGTCAAACATCTGGAGAAACCCATTATATCCATGATTCAAAGTTTCACTTATAGTGGGGTCTCTTATGGACCTAGTTTGAGGATGATCATTTTTATGATGGTCAAGACAATTTTGTTATATATGAGGGCATTCCTATAATAGTAAGATCTGAGGAAGAGTATACTGAATACCAAGAGAACCAAGATGAATCCCTTCTTAGGTTGATCAAATCTAGTACTAGACTACCCTCAAATTTTACTACGAAGAAATTACACACCTTAGTTATAGAAGGAGAACATTAGTGAGAGTAAGATTTTTCAAACATTTAATAAATAAATATACCATCTTCTTCTAACAAGGGCAAGGAAATACTTATAGAGTTAAAACCAATTGATCAAGATCTTGTCACAAAGATTAAGAAAATAAGTTAATGATAAGTAGACCAACTTATCATAGACTTAACAAACTCTCTAGCTACTATTTCAATCCATAATGATGCTTTCAAAGAACAAATAAATGTGGTTGAACCTACACAAAAAACATTGGTTGAGAACACCATGAGGATTAATCAAGGTGTCTTGAATGAATAAAATAAGCAAAATAAGTTGTGAAAAATGTTTCACTAAAAAAAGAACATACCTTTTTTAATCATCAAAAACCTCTTGTCACTTTATAAATGAAGAAACCAAAACATTCAATTTAAATTGAGGAGATCCCTCCAAACAATTTGGCTAGTTCATATCAACCAACACATATAGTGGTAAATAGACCAAGAATTCCCAAAAATTAATAGAACATAAGGAAATATATTCCAAGGAATCAAAAACCTATTTACTTGAATTTAAGAGAAAATCAAAACCAATCTATGGATCACAGGGTGTATATCCCTCATAAATCCACATAATAACAAGGGCACATTGCACCCTAATAGAAATAATAGGGGCACATTCTACCCAAACAAAAATAATAGGGGAACATACCACCCCAAAAATAGTAATAGGGGCACATACCACCCCAAAAACATTATGTTCCACCCATGGATACACCAAACATGAAAGAGTGACTCTCCCTGAAAGAGATTATGACATGATTGGAGATGAATAATAGAGTTAATAAGTATAAATTTGAAGAGATATGCCCATATCCATTTGATTTATATATTCTCCAAGTCCCCTTTTCATCTCATTTTAAGGCACCAAATTTTGATAAATACAAAGGAAAGGGGGACCCACATGAACACATTCATGCATTTTTCATTTTATGCCAAGATGTTGCTTATAGTAGATGTACTTGCTTCTATTATTCTTGTAAAGTTCAGTGGGGGAAGCTTTAGATTAGCTACTTAAGTTACCCAAGGGATTGGTTGTGGATTGAAATGACTTATCTAAAAATTTTGTCAACCATATTTCATACAACATTGAGCATGAATTGAACATTATTGACTTGTGCAAAGCCAAATAGTGTGATGGGAAAGATTCATGGCATATCTACAAAGGTAGAGAGTATTAACGAGTCACTTTTAACACAACTTTCTAGACAAATAGTTCATAGATATTTTTCCATAGAACTTACATCCTGAGGTTACACACAATATTAGACTTGTTTGTGTTAACTAATTTGAGGAAATTATCAACAAAGGGGTATAGATTGAGAAGGATCTTATTACTAAGGGCCTTGTCAATATTTTCAAGCAGGGTCAAACATCAAATAAGATCTAATCACCAGTTCAAATGGTCGTGCAAGATAAGCCTAAAGGATTTAGTAAGAATAAAAACATGGTTGGAAATGGGGTGACTAAAACAAGACATGTACAAATGGTTTAGGTTCTATCAACCCCAAATGTAAAATTATCTCCCCTAAATCCACCACCTTATTTATATAGACAACCTCCATAAAGGACAACCCATAGCAATTTTAATGTCTTTAGAAAATTGGGAGAACCAATTGAGATAGTATTATAAAATCTTGTAGTAGCTAAACTAATTATATAAATAGTACCAAGACCATTTCCTCAAGATCAACCAAAACTAGATTGGTATAAAGAGAATGAATCATGCAACTTTCATCATGTTGTTGGTCACAGTGCATATCATTACATATAATTACAACATATTATTAAAGATCTCATTGAGAGTGGTGAATTTGAGATTAAGATGGTCCCTAATCAGGAAACAAATTAGGATATGGGAATCTATAAAGACCCATTTCCTTGACATAATAAACCACCACCAAAGGAAAACCAAAACCAAGGATAGAGGTAGAATCAAAACTAGAATCAAGGTCAAAATCATAATTAGTATGATCATAACTAGGATCATAATACACATACTAACAATTTGGGTTAGAACAACATGCCTTAAAACTATAAAAACACCATGGGATGCATTTATGCAACCCACATTTCCACTGTCATTATCAAAATCCATGAACCACCTCATGTTCCTTATAGTAAAAGACCCATTATTATAAGGCCAACACCCTCTCCCACTTGTAATGCTACATCAAGTTCATACAAATTTGTAATGACTCTATTTGCATGGATTACTATTTATAGACCATAACTTTCCTCTAATTATAATGGCTCCTTTCCAACTCAAAATTGTAGAAATGTAACTAGATGCCTACGAGTCACCCTCCAAGGCCCTTGCCTTCATCTTCTAATTATACTAGCTCCTTGCCACCTCTAGGTTACACAACCATAATTAGATGCTCATGAGTTACTCTCTAGGTCCCTTTGCCCCCTTATTTCATAAAACCTAATGTGAATATTGTTACATCAAACCTAAAGCTGACTATTGTGCCAACTAAAGCCAAACTATATCATCCAAATTTTGAAAATCCTTATAGTCTATCAAACCAACTAATAAAAATGCCTACAAATGTTTCTATTTTGATCTATTATGGACATCTAAATTCTATAAAACTATTTTAAACAACCTTTTGAAACAATCCACTATTCCCAATGATATAAATCTTGAATAGTTCTAGAACCTTGTAGGATATTTGTCTTCATTTTTTCAAGTAACATTCAATAAAAAATACATGTCCACACTTGGGATGAGCCATAATAACCCACTGTATATTGTGGTAACCATTATAAATCATAAGATCAAGTGGGTTATTACAGATAATGGTTTAGGGTTAAACATCATATCTCTTAAGCTGGTACAAAGATTAGGCTACACTATGGAAGACATCTAACTAGAGATGATCACCATAAAGGCTTATAAAAATGCTAAAAGGGAGTCTGCTAGTACTATTTGGTTGCCAATCATTATTGGGTCTATTTCCTACCACACATTACTTCATATTGTGGACATTGAGCTACTTTATAACATATTTCTTGGTCATCCTTGGATCCATCAAGTACATGGCATTCCATCCACCTTGCATTAGTGCCTTAATTTTACCCGTGATGGGATCAAGGTTATTATCCCCATCGAGCAATAACCTTATCAATACTACAAACATCTTGAGGTTGAGTTCCATAGTTATAACTATTATCTAGGTTCTGAATTAGCTACAATGAAGAACAAGGCTATAGTTTCACATCCACCTCCATCCAATTATATCAACCCTAGTGATCTTGCTTTGAATTTGGCTGATCCATTTCCCATAACTCTTATGAAGTAGGTTATTATTAAAGACATGGGCATTTGCATGTATAGTCTTAAGGATGCCTTCCATATTGCAAAGTTGTCAAAATATCCTAATACATTTAATAATCATAAACCTTTAAATAATCTTAACAAACCCAATATGATTTGGCAACAGAAGAAGAACCAATGAAAACCACCTATTTTTTTTGCACCTAAAATTTCACCAAGGAAAGTTTAAGAGGCTTTTACCAAATGAGATTGGTTATATTCTAAAGGCCTTGCTAATTTATTTTATAATCTAAAGTATCCTATTCCTAACCAGATCATGGCTCATCTTGATTATACATCAAAAGGCCTTATCCCATGAGCACAAAGAATCTTAGAACCCTTATTAGCTAGAGTACCTAATTTGAATCATGGTCTTGGATTTATACCACCTGAGGGTGACCTCATGACTTTGGATAGTGATTCCTTTAAATTGACTAGTAATGAGACTCTTGGTAGTGACACAACATCCCATTATATCCTTTTTGATGAGCTTGCTGACATGGACCTATTTCATTTTAATGCCATTTTGACCTTAATTATTGGAGCCTCCCATCTTGAAGCAAGATCTACCATTGGATCTTCCCCTACTAAAGAAGACCCCCATATTCATATTAGAACTTTCCATCCTAAATCAAACCCTTATTATTCCCTATACCTTTACCATCCCAAACTCATTGATTGGGACCAACAAAACTTGGTCATATGGATTGATGAGTTTCAAAGTGAAGAATCAATTACAAAATATATGGGCCTATGAAATCAATTGCCCATTGGTGATCACAAATAAGGATTTGATTTTTAATTAGATCCTTCTGCCTACTTTAGAGAGAAGGAAAAATTTCTTGGTCAAAATAAAGATAAAACATCTCTTCAGGTGAGAGGCTCTTTAAGACACTTTTTGATTAGGGAAAAAGTAAATAAAAGATAAGCCTTTGAGTGAAAACCTATTTTAGGCACTCTTAGGCAAGAAAGTTTTCTCATCCCTTTAAGAAGTAGAGGATCCATCAAGTCATGGCTCTATATCTAGTACAAGTATATCTTTATAAAAACAACAATTTTTTTAGCATCTCGCTCTAGAGTTTCTAAAGGTATTTGTTACTTGGCCTTTACCTAAGATGGTAGATTCTGATTCATCACATTATCCAAAGCTTTGGGAGGAATAAAAAGAAATTATAGTAGAAGAAGATGATCACAGTCACACCTTGCCTACAATTCTAAAATATGTATCTGTACTCCTTATGGAGAACACAAAATAAGTGAACTTGGGAACATATGATGATACTAAAATTATTTATCTTGGAGCTTCCCTTAATAAAGTAGAATGTGAACATATTATACCCATATTGAAGTATTATGTTAACATATTTGCATGGGAATACTCTGACATGCTAGGCTTAGACCCAAATTTGGTTTTGCATCATCTTGTTGTCCATCTTGATGCCAATCTAATCAATTATTAATTAAGGAAGATGCATACATGCATCATCCTATTGGTTAAATTAGAACTCAAAAAGTTGCTAGGAATAGGTTTCATTGGACCACTAGACTATTCTGAATGGATTTCAAACATAGTTTTAGTGAGTAAAAATCCATAGGGTATATGTATTTATACTAATTTTAGAGATATTAACAAAACATGCCCCAAAGATGATTTTCCTCTGCTCAACATCGACATGGTCATTGACTCAATTGCTGGGTATGAGATATTATCCATTATGGATGGATTTTATAGATATAATCAAATCAAGATAGCCTAAGAGGATTAACAAATGACTTAATTCACTACTTTATTGATGATATAATATCAAAATCAAGAATAAGAGATGGACATAGTGATGTTCTAAGAAGAATCTTTGAGAGGCTTTATGAATATAAAGTTCACCTAGATCCTCAAAAATGTGTCTTTAGAGTTACTTCAGGGAAATCGATAGGTTTCATTATATCATAAAGAGGGATTAAATCCAAACTTTCTAAGGTCAAGGAAATTATGGAAATGCCTCCACCTTTCAATCTTAAATAGCTATGAAGCCTACAAGGAAAAATTCAATCTATACACAGGTTCATTTAGAAATTGGTAAATAAGTGCCACTAATTTATCCACCTATTGAAGAAGGGGGTTATGTTATAATGGGATGAATATTTTTAGATATCATTTGTGAATCTCAAGACATATTTGGCTAATCCTCTAGTATTGAGATTGCCAACACTTGGAAGACCACTGCTTCTTTACAGATCATTAACAAAGCATGCACTAGGGGAACTTTTAGCCTAACATGATGATCAAGGTAAAGAATATGCAATATACTATTTAATTTTCACACTAGTGGATTATGAACATAATTATATGCCTATTAAGAAGGCATGTTTAACTATGGTGTTTTCTACCTAGACATTATGACATTATATGCTGAAAAATAAAACTATTATCATTGCCAAGGTATATCCTCACAATTTTTTATTATCTAAATCAACCCTTCAAGGATGCATGGCCAAATGGTTTATGCTCCTTAGTGAATTTGAAATTGAGTATCAGAATCAAAAAGCAATCAAGGGGCAATTTATTATTGATCAACTTGCATATGCCCCTATCAAAGACACTCAACCACTCAAATTCAAAATTTTAGATGATTCTATTATGGAAATAGAATAAGCATCATAAGAACATGAATAATGAAAGCTATATTTTGATGTATCCTTCATATCCTATGGATATGGAGTAGTCATATTATTGATTACACCCCAAGGAGATTTGATTCCTAAAGTATTTCATATATAATTTCATTGTACAAATAATATGCCTGATTATGAGGCATTAATTACAAGGCTTCACCTTGCCATATAGTGGGATATTTAGCATTTATAAATTTATGGTGATTCATAGTTGATCATTAATTACACCATTGATCAGTATCAAACTAGAGATGACAAGCTTGTTCCTTACAAGCACATTATTGATAATATTAAAGTTTATTTTAAAACTCTACAGTTTGAACAAGTTTCAAGGGCCAAGAATAGATCTATCGATGCAATGGTAATGATTAGATCCATGATACAAATTTATGGTAGTGTTAAATATTATTAATTCTTGATTTAAAATATTCTTCATCCTATATAAATTATTCCATATTTAGAAAGGGTATGCACCATTGTTATCCCCAATCCCCCACCTAGACAACCATGGTTCTAAGATTTTTATAACTACTTCCATGATCACATTTTCCTAGCTGACATATCCAATAATAGATAGAAACTATTCCTTAATCTATTATCACATTATAACCTCCTTGGAAATATGCTTTACTACAAAAGCTATGGTGGAATTCTTCTTCATTATTTATCTTTGGGAGAATCCAAACTAGCACTGAAGGAGGTTCATGAAGGAATGTGTGGGGGCTACACCAATGGTGTATTATTAGCAAAGAAGCTCCTTAGAATAGGCTATTATTGGCTAAATTGGACATTAATTCTTTTAATTATGTAAGGAGGTGCATTCTTTGTTAGCAACATGTAAACTTGATACACACACTTTCTTTACTGCTATATCCAATTACAACACCATGGCCATTCTCAACATGGGGCCTTGATCTCATTAAGAGAATAATAACAACATTTTTAGATGGACATAAGCATATCCTGACTACTATCAAGTACTTTATTAAGTGGATCAAGGCCATTCTTCCCACTTACGTTACCAAGAAATAGATATCCAAATTCATCAATTATCATATCGCCTATTGATATGGCATCCTAGCTTGCATTATATCCAATGCTGGTGGATCATTTGTAAATAGAGATGTAAAAGACCTTTGTCCAAAATTCAAAATCAATCATAGGAAATTAACTCCATATAACCCACAAGGAAACAAACAAGCTTAGGCGTTAAATAAAACCATTATGGCCATTTTAAATAAGATTGTTAATAATGTTGGTCATAATTAGCACTTAAAAATATTTCCTACCCTCTGGGATTATAGAACCAACCATCAAAACCTAATAAGAGCTAATCCATACTCCCTTATCTATGACATAGAAGCTATTATCCCAATCAAGATCGAGCTACCATCATTGAGAGTATCACTGGAGCACATTGAAGATAATGAAGAATATAAAGTCTCATAGTTACAAGAGATATAACTTATTAATGGTAAGCATTTAGATACCCTAAAAAACTTTAAAGCCTATCAAAATAGATTATGGAGAAGCTATAACAAGCATAGTCTCCCTCAAGATTTTGAGATTGGTGATTTGGTCTTGAAAGAGAACCAAAAGAACATAAATGTTGAATACAATAAAAAGGTAAGCTCCAAAATTATTGGTTGGGACCATATGTTATCACAAAAAACTATGGATCACAAACATATTAAATAGCTACTCTGAATGGTGAATAAATTTCAAGTCCCATTAATATCATACACCTCGAGAGGTTCTATGCATGAACCATTGTCTACGAGACCTCTTACTTGGGGGTAACTTATGCCAAAGTATTTTATCCCACTATTTAAGACTACCCTGGACCTCTCTCACATGAGCCCTATTACTTTCAAAACTTTAGATAGTGAATGCTTTTGGACTATTGGAACTCTAAACACATTTTATTCTATTTTGGACCATCCTCTTTTAGACCATTCTCCTTGAGAACCTCATTTTTTATCCCATCCCAAACCATCTATTTGTTAGACCCTATTATTTGTACTATTATCTTTAAGAACCAAATTATTTGTTATAAATTTTTCTTGTTGTAACCTTATTAATTTTTTCCCTTAACCAATTATGATCTTGATTATGTCTCATCAACATTATGAACATCTTCAACACTAGTTCTATAAAGGAGTTCAACTAGAACATTATTGAGCAATTTTTTCTACAAGCAAGTGAATATAGACACCATTTTAGCTCAATTTTTTTTCCCAATGGATGGTTATTCCAATTTTATACAACACACTATCATATCATTATTTTCTACTCTTTGGTAGGCATTATTGCTTTATTAGGATCCTCGCTCTCATCGATTTGTGAACATGGGCCATTGTAGCTAGGTTAGCTATTTATTGGAACTTATACTCTTAGATGAGCATCTCCTTATCTAGTTGATACCCCTTGTACATATTTTATCCCCAAAAAACCAAAAACATTAGACAAAAAAAAAAAAAAAAGTATTCAACTTTTATACATTTTGATCCCCACATTCTTGCTATTTTGTAATAAATTTGTCTCATGCTCTTGCCATTTTGTAAGTAATCTTATCTCACCAACTTGTCATTTATAATACCATTATCATTTAATTATTTTTCTTATAAAACATTAATCATGTTTTTAGGTCACCACCTTTTTCTTCTATCCCACTTCTTATGAGAACCACATTTGACCTGAAGTTTATGTTGAAACATGAGTCCATGAAACTATGTAGGTAGTGTCCACTTATCTTGTACATCTAGAGTTAGTTTGGCCAACCAATTCATTTTATTATCTTTCATAATTTATTCCATATTATTCCTCTTTAATTAAAGGAACAAATTTTTGTCAATGTTCTTTATTACATTGTGATGAAAAGTAATGCCTCTACTACATGTGCATGAACAACTATTTTTAAACTACACTAAATAAGTTTTTGTTTGTGAGTGTTTATTTATTTTTTATTGGTGTTTTTTAGTGCTTTATTGACTCTTAATTTATTTATTTTTATTTTTTCCTTTTATTACTTCTTGTCTCACCTTGGTCTTGTGTTTCTCTATTTGATTTTACTCTTCCCTTTTATTTTAAAGAGCATCTTGATAGTCCACATGGATCTTGATTCTTTATATCTTGATCTCATGTTAAGAAGTTTTTCTTGTTTTATTTTTAATTCTTATTGTTCCTAATATAATATTGATTTTTCATATCTTGATTTAAGTTAGGTTCATTTACATTTTTATTTTTCTTTATCTTTACTTTTTTTTTAAATGTCAATAACTATAACTCTAGTTTTGGTCATTATTTTACCATTATCCTTAGTTATAGATATTAAAATTTGAATTGGATCTATGTAATTTAATTAAAATGGCATTCTAAGTTATTTGTACTTATGATTCATAATTTCTTTTTCTATAACAAGTACTTTGTGCTATAGTTTCAAGTCTTAGCATCAATATAATTCTGATGAACAAATCTCAAGATCACTTTGAATAAACTAGGATCAATAGGTTTAGCACCTAAATCTATTATTAAACATGATTATCTTGGAATACATCATGCGTCTAATCATCTCTTGGTTAGATTTCATCATTCCTCATTCTATTCTCTCCCAATTTTGGGTGAACTACATTGGATTGAGGTCCTTTTGGACTATGTAGGAAGCACTCAATTTTTATTGAGGTAAACTAGACTATCTTTCATTATTATTTTCATCTCTTTCATCACTTTATGCATCTTCATATGCCTAGTTTTTTGTGGCTTCCTAAGTCATTACACCATTACATCTATGTTTGCACCTGCTTATCTTTAATCTATGTAATATATTATATCCTTGAGCTAATTAATTACCAATTTGCCCATTTTAGGGCACCATATTTGAATTGGTTTATAAATATAAATTAGCCCTACATGGGCAAGCCATTATTTATTCTTTATCAATGATCAAAATTATCCTTAATGGGGAGAAACTATTTTATCATGATCACAATTGCTCTATTGGAGCACTTCTTATTATCCTCTATATGGAGACCATGTTATCCCTTTTATTTTAATTCCAAGATCTCCACACTTTTACCTATGATGTTTATATTTCAATGTGTAACTTGTCTCAGTATTGATTAATGTCATAAGCATGTAGCTATCACTCTCAAATTAGGTGAATTTAAAGTGTGACACTTACAATATGGATTGTATCCTTCCCATTCCCCTCATTCTTGGGACCCATTATACATATAATTATATTTTGATCATTGATGGAATCAATGTGTGCAAGCATTATCTCATTTGAATGTGATATATTCCTTGGGTTAATTTCACTTTCTCTCTTTTGAGAGTCCATCCTTCTCTTTCATCCTGGTGGGTCCTCTTGAAGGGGCATCATGGGTCATTTCCAATTTCTTTTTAACAACTCTTTTCTTTGAAAATATGTTATTTTTCCTAAATATATCTCTATGCCTTCTCAAACTAGGACAAAATGTAGACATCCAATTCCTAACACCATTTGTGTTGAAATTGTCAATCTTACTCAAATTTCACTCAAATGCACATTTTAGGCCAAAACCACTTAAAACACACTAAATGGTTCAAGTTTGTCATTTATAAGTGCTGATTTAGGATAATGTATCTATAATTGGGGAAATGAATTTTATGTGATTCCTAACTTTGATATATTCATTTCAATTCAAAGTGATAATTTTGCCTTTTTCTGCCCTGGACCATTCTTTTTTTCTAATTCATTAGTACACATAATGTACCTTTGTTATTTTGTGTTGGAAACATCCTAAAAGGGAATATAGTCCATACACATCTAAAATCACATTATAATTCTTTTGGAGTCAAATTATGACCCAGTAATATGACTTTCTAACTATTTTGATTAATTGTGCACTAATTTCCAAAGAATTACTCTAAACATGTTTAAGTTAATTAATTCAAATCAAGATCTTAAGTGGATTTTTAATGGAGGTATATACACCATATTTTTTTAACCAACCACACATTTCATGTATTTTCATAGTACTTTCATAGGAGACTCCAACTGGAGAATATGAATCTTATTTGCATCTAGCCATGTCTTTTTGTCTGATTTGCCTTGGTCTTGTTTCATATACTAGACACCTCTTTGACCATTCCAAATCATTTGTAACCTTAAAAACTTAGCCCTTATGAACCTATGTTATTATTTATATGCTTATTATATCCCCTTAAGTCTTAGGCCTTATGAAAAATAACACCCAAATAGGACTAGAATGCTAAAATCTAGGGTGTCTAATTTTTGGCATTATTGTCCAAGTGCAAATTTGAATCCAATAGTCACTTTATCTCTCTAGATGAGTCTTACCCCTTTATTTTATTTATTCCTAAGTTTTCCAATGTCAACTAAATATAAATAAAACTCAAAAATTCAAAATAATGAGTCTCTTATATAAAGGACTACACAAGGCATTTTATATCTAGCACTGACTACTTTGGCACATTAGACTTAATAAAAATCAATCAATAGTATAGCTTAACTTCTCTACATCACACAAATACTTTCAAGCTTGATAAAATAAGGGATTATGTGAAATTAATTCTTGCATCTATCATGCAAATTGATTATGCACATTGCCTAAGGGAGAACTACATTGGATCTAAGACCCTAGCTTGAGGGTTAATATAGGTAGCAATTAGAACAATAGGGGTTATTGATTGTGTGATCATTCTTCCTCTAAAATAGATTTTTACCCTTTTTATTTTTATGTATTTTTTATTTGTATGTGTTTAGATAGATATAGGTACTAAAGAGTAAAATAGACCTACAATAAGATATGGTCACTTCTAACCCTCAAAATTTGGTATGCAGGCTCATATTGACTAGGCAAACAAAACCTAGAAAACTTAGATCCTCATGACAATAGTGTTATGAAGGAATATAATACCAAACATTAGGGTGTCCCATTTCTAGTTCTCCTATCCAATTCAAAAGCATAATCTAGATTTAGGTTCTTGATAGTGTCTCAATCTGGCTCTTCAATTTCTAGCCTTAGAATCTTTTGTTTCAATATGAATCTAGATAAGTTAATTTCTATCTCTTATATAATTATCAGTTAAAATATATATTTTCCCTATCAAAGTAAACTATTCCTATCATTCCAGACCCTTTTTATTTAGGATCTAAACACTAGATTCCTAACAATAATAAAACATTTTGGTGAACCTGACTTACTTCGAACAAACCTAAAACCCTAGCTACACTTAGGGTTTTTTCCTTCATATTTTTGTGCAAAAATTTAATCTTAGAATTTTGATTTTTGTATCAATTTTTATGCATTATTCCTATATAAAATTTATTTTTATAGTTTAAAATTATTGTATAGTTTTTTAAAAATTCTAAAACCCTAGATTTCGAAACTAGGTCCTTAAACACCAAGCCATTCATCCTTGCAAATTTTAGAAAATTATTTTGGAATTTTTGCAAATTTATTACATTGTCAATAATAAATTCAAATTTTCAAAATTAGTCATTTTTGTGCAAAAATTTAATTTCCAAAATTCTAATTTTTGTATAAAATTTTGTGCATTTATCCTATTTAAAATAATTTTTAAATTATAAAATTATTGCATAATTTTCATAAAATTTTAAAACCCTAGATTTCCAAACTAGGTCCTCAAACCCCAAGTTTCCCTCCCTTACAAATTTTATAAATTAATTTTTAAATTTTTGAAAATTATTTAGTGTGCCAAAAATATTTTCAAAATTTTTAAATTAGTAGTTATTTTGTACAAAAAAATCAATTTCAAAATTCTAATTTTTGTATCAATTTTTGTGCAATTATCTTGTTTAAATTAATTTTAGAATTTAAATTATAGCCCTAATTTCAAATTTTCAAAAATTCTAACCCAAAACCCTAGATTCCTAAAATAGATCCTCCACCTTAAAACCATTCATCCTTGCAATTGTTAGAAATTATTTTTAACTTTTTTGCAAATTGTTTAGATAGTCACAAGTATTTTCAAAATTTCCATGTTAGTAGTTATTATTGTATTTATTTGCTTAATAGTACTTCTTCATATTATTTTTGGTGAAATAAATAAAATGGCCACTAAGTCACTTCTTCCCTCTCATCCCATAGACAAATTTATTAATTTTTTGCATAATTATAATAATGAGTGGACAAACTTGCAAAATTACACATTAGCTAAAAATGTGGAAAATGATTTTGTTTATAATGAGATAATTAATATTGTTACAATGAGGAATATTATCATGTGTATGAAAGTGATAGTGAAGAAAAATTAGATGCATCTTCTCCTCTCAAACCTATCTCTTTCATCCGTTCTTCTAAAGAAAATACTTTTGATAAATGGGAAAATACTTCTCACCTCATTCTCCTATGCATAGTACACAAAATGAAAAAATTAGTCATGCAATTCCAAATGAACCTCTAATAAGTGATGATTTTTTCCATGTGAACCTAATCTCTCTCTCCCTTTTGCTACTTGAATGTTCAAATTACAACAATATAAATTCAATAGAATCAAATCACCAATGCATAGTTCAAATGATACATCCCATGTTCTTAACTCTACTTTATCAAAAAAATGTTCAAATGAAACATATCCTTCTCTTACTTCTCATATTGCACATGAAAATAATGCATGTCTTTCATCCATAGATAACATAGATGCACATGATATTCCAATGTCAAATGATAATTTATTGCATATTTGAAAAGAACTAAATCCTTCTATTACACCTCTCCCTAGCAATGATGGAAGTGATAATGAATATGATAGTGAACATGCCAATGAATATGAAAATGAGAGTGATTGTGAATAATATTACATATATGATAATGATGATGATATTTATGCACATAGTGAAGAGGAATATGCATCTCATGTTTCTAACTCTTCTCTCTCTCTTCCTCTCAAACATAATGCACTTCCAAATGTTATTTTTACTTTTATGAATGATTCTATTTCAAATAATGCACATATTAATTATAATATCACATCTTCTCATCAAGTATAATGTGACACACTAAAACATAAATATACCAATGAATCTCCCAAGCCACTCCTCACTTCAGTAAAACCCAATTATCACCCTTCATCTAAAGAGAATGGTCGCCCACATCCCTCTAGTAAGGTCCAAGTTATCATTATTCCCAAGGTTTAAGTGAGCACACCCCCTCTTTATGATCTAATTGAAAAATATAGATTTTTAGGGCTAAAATTAATAATCAAAGTCAATGATTAAATGAACCACTTCAAGATACTACTATAATATCCCAAAAAATCATCTCTTTGATGCATGTAGTTGGTGAAATACAACACCAAGTACATCTCCTTACCTTAGAAAACAAAGATTACACGTCTTGGATGGATGCCAATGATCTACATGGTAATCCTATTTTGAAGATATTCATGAAAGCTTCATTACCTAAGAATTTCTATATATCATCATTGCCCCACTTTGATGGAACTAGGGATCCATTTATACACCTTCAGGCCTTTTGAAAGGCTTTTCCATCTCATATGAGCCCGTTGATTCTCCACAAGTTATTCTAGAAGATGTTAGTGGGAGAAGAATATAATTGATTCTTTCATCTACTCCCCATTGGTTCATTACACACATATGATGACTTAGAGGAGGCATTTATTAGATATTACATAATAAACATGGGCCCTCATGTTACATATGTGAAACTTACCACACTACATTAAAATTATTTAGAGCCAGTTACTGAGTATATCTTAATATTTAAGGCTCACATGTTAAGATTGATATATAAACTAGTAGATCTAGGGATTTAGCATATATTTATTAAGGGGTTTCACCAACCTCTACTTGAAAATCTACTATATTAGATAGAGTATTATTTTAGACACTTGTGTTATACATTATTATCTTTGGAAAAGAAATTGGGATTGATTGAGGCAGATTTAGTTAATTGAATCACTCTAGATTTTACAATAGCATCTTTAGATATAGCTCCTAACACTCAACATCCACCATGTCCTAGACAAGATAGGAGACCATAACAATAAAAATAACTAGTCAAGAACAAAGATCCAATTTCTAAAGCACAACCTACAATATGCACTATAGAGAAAAACAACAAGGTACCACTATAGTTTGATTAAGAGTGGGATAACCTATATAACATATTATTAACACTACTAGATAGGAGGTTAATCACATTACCTTCTACTCATCAATGAGATCTACATCTCTTAGATAGACAACCATATCAACCTTTTTGTCACTATCATCGTATCTATGGACATAGAGATAATGACTATTTGGACTTAGATATTGCATTACTAGATGTGTTGATAATGGTATCATAGCATTCACATATGGGGCATAGAGATCTCCTCTATTATGGAACCTTAGACCTCATTCCTCCATGACTGAGAATTCCTAGGACATTCATTTATAGGAATCATCAGTCACTCATCATGAGTGTAATGCAAGTTTTAGGATAGAATCTCATAGGAGATCTCCTATTACACTACCTTAGAAGGTTTGGAAAACAATACAAAAAATAGCCTACATATAACACCATAGTCTAAGGGATACATAGTGCAGTTCCAAATACATATCCAATAGAGTCATAGCCACAATAACAAAGTACCACTCATGATAAATATTCACTATGTGCATATTTTTAGGATCCTATCTAATGTAGAAACCCACTATGATTAAGATTAGATGAACCTCCATCACATATCATAGTTCTATCTCAAACTATTACTCAGTCATATACATCATAGTAGAGGCCACATGGTATTATTTCATGTAGAAATCCACTATGATTGTGAATAGATGAGCCTCCTCCATAGCATCCAATTTTAGCTACATGACTAATAAAGTTAAATTTTATAAAATCTTCACACACAATAAGAGTTAGCACTTAGAAGACAATATTAGATACAAAACACATTCCTACATAGCATGAGTAGTATGGGCACTTGTTCAGTTAGCTGATAGGGTTTAGATAGTGATATAACATAGAATAATATAATGTATAATCATAATGATTTTAGTTCATAAGCTTCAATTAGCAAAGAAATGATGGAGACAAAGGTCTAGCTACCTTTATATTCTTGAGCCAATCTCAGGTAAGTAATACACACACAGTGTTATTTTACATCCCCTAATAACAAATAGCATTCCTAATTTCTAATAACTATCCTATATAAATACCAACATATCAAAATCCACATATTACCAACTCAACCTATCAAAATGCTTTACCAATATTAATCCTAATCAACTCTTTCAAACAATTTACTAATCTCAAACCAGCCTATCAAAATCTAGATCTTACCAAATCCTATTTTACCACTATTAAACCCAATCAACTTATCCAAATAATTTCCAAATGTTAAACCCAGCTCAGTTATTCAAACAATTTAAAAATTATAAAAACCATTAAATTTTTTATTACAAATCAAAACCTAACATCACACTTCAACTCACCAACAAAACATTTAAATAAAATATCCAAGTATCAAACATATATATCTAAACATCAATGCCAAATCAATCATTTTCAAACATTTGCAATGAATATACCAATATACCAGAACACTTCAAATCCAATAACACAATAAATAGCGATTAACATAAAATAAGTAGCCATATATATATCAAAGTTTTCAAAACATAAAAATCATGTCAAGGTATAATCAATCATGAATGGGCATCAAGCCCTCACTATCAATCTCACTCTCTCCTCTAGTGTTGGTACCATAATCCTATCTAGCACTTGATGACACTACACCTCATCAATCTCTCGAGTGCCTCTTACACTGATGATCCCACTCTAATAGCTAACCATGCTCCTCATGCAAGTTTGCATATCACCACTGAAGATCCATATAGTCATCCAAAATCTTCATTCTCACCATGCCAAAATTAGGTGGAGGAATCCTATGCCTATCTAACTCAACCCTAAGCTCATCTCTCTTTCCTACTAGCCTAACATATACAGTTATAGCTATAGCATCCCTATCAAACAAATGAGCATAAACACCAATCACAACCATCACTTACTCTATCAAACCCTCCTCTACCACATCATTAATAACATGCCACATAATCTCTTAGAGTGTCAATTAAATAATGGTCTCCCAAAAAACATCATCTCCCCTCCCCACCCCAGTAGGTGCCTCATCTTATGCACCTCCCACCCCACCTACACATATTAGAAGTATAAAACTACATTAGATATATACTTTCAAATCAAAACTAGTACAAAATAAACCTAGGTACAATTCAAATGCAATCATTGATTACCTCCCACCATCTAGATTAGCTCAAGATCCTCATATGCAAGAACATCCACTCCATGAATAGGATATAATGGAGCCCATCATTGTCCAACCCACCATGTAGTATATGCCTTAGTACATCCCACATCATCTACATCAAGAATATCTATAGTCACATCTCATGTATCCAATGGTAACATTGCCAACTTAGCCTCAGTAAGTCTCATATGAGCCCCTACTCTCACTAGTGCCTGTGCACTCCTCAACCATACCCATGCCATAGGAGGGACATCCTATCAAACTCCAAACTACCTAGTCATGTGCTCATACTAAAATCACTAATATACTCTATCCCAATGATCATGTAACCAAAAACTAACCCTCATTTACCTTAGCTTCTCTCCATCCTTAGGCCATCTAGGGAATCCTCTATATGGCCTTCATATGATATCTCGAGCCACCAATTTGTCTAGCATCCTCCTATAGTGATCTATCTTAGGAGATTAGATATCTAATACACTCATCCATCACTTGCCAAATGGTTGTCAATGTGCCCAACTCACCCTTGGCAATCCAATTGATTTCATAACTACTATGTGCTCATATGCCTAACAATGCAATAAATTAGCCTTACCCACACCATCGCTGAATGCCTCCTACATAAATATATATAAATCTCTATATAAATGGGGAAACATAATCCTACCCCATGATAACATAGTACCATACATCTAGACACTTTGAACCACCATATGCATCTTGTAAGTAATAAAAACTTTACTACTACCAACTACAACAAATGAAGCCAAAAGTATAGCTAACCACTTCTATAGGAGTGAAACACTTGACTACATAATAACTAATAGTAATACATTATTGTCACTACCTCTTTGATGTACACCTAAAGGCACACCATAAAAATATAAGGATGAATGATCAATGGCATCAACACCCATATCATCTTGCAATGTCACCTATCACCCATTAACCAACAAATACAAAATTGATACACATCCTCTAGGGTCACAGTGATCTCCCCTGTAGGAAGTTAGAATGTACCTATGTCTACATTCCACCTTTCACATAAGCTGGTGATCAAATACCTATACCAATACACCGTACCTAGGTCACATACATGACCTAATCTTGATCTATCTATCATAACTCTCTCATCATCCAACAAGGGCAACATCCTCAATATCTCCATCACCTAGCCTCTATAGAACTCTATCATCTACACCTCACCCTAAAAACACCAAAAAATAGACTATATGTCAGACAACCATGTTAAGAAAAATAAATAAGAAGTATAAAATCATAAACAACTTATAAATTGAATAAACCATCTACATTGGATAACAACATTGTAGAAGGACACTATCACTAGACAACAACACTAGAACTTGGATAATAGCACTACATCCTAGACACTAGTGCTGACTCTACGAAAGGAGTCTTAGAGCTAGTAAAAACTTTCCTAGACTACTTAAAATAGATCAAAAATATCCAAAGTAGGCTTCTAAATAGGTAAGAATCAAGTGTTAAGCTTACTCACCAAGCTAATCTCTCTATAGACCTAAATCTAGGCTACCAACTACTCAAAATGAGTCACAAAAGGTGATAATCTCTTAAGCATTTTTCACTCCAGAGTTCCAATATCTCAAACTGGTCACTGCACAAATGAACCCAAAGTCAAATCAAAATTCTTATATGAACCAACTTTTCTATTCAAAAATCAAAACACTATTTTGTCCATAACTAGAGGCCCATGGATTTGTTTTACAGACCATTTGATTCAATAGAATCATGATGATGATAAATTAAACATCGCATAACCCTTGAGCTCTCACTATGTCATTTGCCTACTATGGTATACACACATCCCTATACCTCTTTTTTATGCTAACATATAAATTATTACCTACTAATAAAAAACATTCATTCAAAACATTCAAACAACCCAACATAATTAATCAATCAACTTTTCAATCCATTTGATCCATTACTACCTAATTTACCTACCATGGCACAAACATTTCTACATCTCTACTGTACCCAAATATAAGCTTTGATCCTAACCAATTAAAGAGACATTCCAATCCCAATAGTTCAAATCTCACCAATCAAACAAACAACTTCTTAATCAATTCAAACTATACCAACCTTGTTACTATTCATAAACCACTAGTCATCACTTTTAGCTCAACCTCTTCTATCATAGATCTCTTTCCTATCCCCAAAAGGGGGCATTGTTCCTACTATCACTACAAATTATCTACTATCCCTATCCACTCTTATAGGTAAATACACTTTGATTCTCACACCTACAACAAGTAGATTATCAAACTTAGTATAGATTGGTCAATATTATATAGTGATTCAAACTATAATGGGTCACTCAGCATGGTTTTCACACTTCTAAAATCTAGATTATCAACATTACTCAACTCAGATTAGTCAAGATTGTATAGTGATTCAATTTATGTGAGTCACTCAGCATCACTTAAACATCTACAGGGATACACCATCAATTTATAGATACACATACTATTCAAATACAATGGTTTAGATTATATGGACTCACAGTGACTTTGATATAGACTTAGACTTAGATACTAGATTTGGGGGCATATACATTACTACACATCTCATAAATATAGCTTCATACAACATGACATAATTATAGGACCAGATAATAGATTATAAGCATAGTGTAGAACACATTATTTTGATCTCCAATTTTGTACATGGGACATGGCATGATAGATCAAGGAACATGTGGTTATATAAATTTATAAATTATCCAGATGCATCACCCACATACTAGATTTAGAGGCATGCCATAGATGATCATGTTCTTTAGTATCTAGTATTATACAGATTGGAATGGTAAGACATGACATTTCCTTTTTACATATTTAGCAGAGTTTTTATATTACACCCAAGTATACCTAGGTTGTCACTAGGCTAGACCATATGATCATCTGTAGTGGTTAGTCCATAACATTACTCAAACCTAGGAATTTATGTGGGATAGAGGGTAGACATTGGTTTTTAACCTCTAAATACTTCTCATTTATAATTAATATTATTTAGAGTGGGGTCATAATATATCTTGCTCTTCATAACATATAAATTCTATACAAAAATTCTAGATTACATGAGTTTATGTGGGATAGAGGGTAGACATTGATTTTGGGCCTTTGAGCATTTCTCATTTCTCATTCTAATTCAGTATAGGGGCATCTATTATAGGGATTCTTTCTTTCTCCAAGTAATATTTAGATTCAATACAGGGGGCATCTATTACAAGGATTCTTTCTTTCTCCAGGCATTATTTAGATTCAGTACAAGGGGCATCTATTACATGAGGTCATTCTTTTTCTAGGCACTATTTAGATTCGGTATAGGGGGTATCTATTTCACCTTCTTTATCTAGGAACTATTTAGTTCCCTATCCACTTCCCTGGCTAGGAAGTTGGATATTTCTTTAGTACACTTATCTCCATATAGGTAAGTTCAAGTACATATTTTCTTTCTTTATTTTACTCTAATACTTCATTTCATTGCATCACTAGATTAAAAGGGTGGAAAATATATACACCCTAAATTGGTCAAGCAACCACACATATCAGGTCTCTTCATAGTCCTTCACAGGAGACTCTGATTGGAGAGTATGAGTCTTATTCACATCTAGCCATGTCTTTTTATCTAATTTTCCTTAGTCTTGTTTCATATCCTAGACACCTCTTTGACCATTCCTAATCATTCATAACCTTTCAGACTTAACCCTTATGGACCCAAGTTACTCTTTCCATGTTTATTCCATTCCCTTAGGTCTTGGACCCTCTAGACAACAATGCCTAAATAGGACTACAATGCTAAAACCTAGAGTGTCTAGATTTTGATGATGTTTTCAAAGTAAAAACTTGATTCCAATGATCACTTTCTTCCGCTAGATGAATCTTACCCCTTTCTTTGCTTCATTATTAAGTTTTCTAATGTCAGCCAAATTTAAATAAAACTCCCAAATTTGAAATAATGAGTCTACTATATAAAGGAATATATAAGTCATTTTATATCTATCATTGACTACTTTGTCACGTTAGACATAATAAAAATCAATCAATAGTATAGCTCAACTTATCTACATCACACATAAACTTACATGCTTGATCAAGGAAGGGCCTAGGGAATATTCATTATTACATCTATTATACGTGTTGATTATTCACATTCCCTAAGGGAGAACTACATCAGATATGAGACCCTAACTTGAAGGTTAATATAGGCAATAATTAGAATAACATGGGTTCTTGATTATTTGATCATTCTTCCCATAACCCAATTTTTCCCCTTTTGTTTTTGATGTATTCATTGTTTATATATGTGTAGATGGATATAGGTATTAAAGACTAAAATGTATCTAAAATGAGTTCCAATAATTTTTATCCCTTGAAATTTGGTATGAAATCTCATATTGATTAGGTGAACAAAACCCAGAAAGGTTGAATCCTCAAGATAATAGAGCCAGGAATGACTATAGTGCCAAACACTAGGGTGTCCTATTTCTAGCACTCTTATCCAATAAAAAAATAGAATCCAGATTCAAGTTCTTAATAGTGTCCCAGTCTAGCTTTTGAATTTCTAGCCTTGAAATCTTTCATTTCAATACGAATCTAGATAAGTTAATTTATATGTCTCTTTTATAATTATCAGTTGAAATCTATATTGTTACCTATAAAAGTAGAATTTTCCTTTCATTCTAGACCCTTATTATTTAGGATCTAAACACTAGATCCTTGAAAATAATAAAATAGGAGGTTATTAATTATTTCTTTATTGGAAATTGATTTTGAATATCTACATCACCTAATGACATCATTTGTAAGTTGTCATATTCAAGCCATAAATGTAACTAATATTAAGATTATGGACACCCATGCCTAATTAATGCATTTCCTTCCAAATATTGATGAGGATATTTATGAATTTAATTACAAATATTAGATTAATTCATGGCCACACATCTCAATCTTGAGATGAATGGTCATGGTTGATCCTAGCCCATTTGTAAAATCTATAATAGAAGGCCTCTCACCATAATTTTAAAGATAAGTTATTGTAAAATTATAATCTATAATTATCTACAAAAACTTTCTATGTTGATCATTGTGTCTTATTTGTAAGCTTCATTTGATAGGCATAAATTAGATTTCTTATCTTGAGCCTAGGTTATGCATAGTGATATTGAGATGATGGAGGAGATTGGAATCCATTATTGACAAAGAAAATAACACTAGATCAAGGGGAAAAACATGCTTGGACAACTATTAGATGGTGGAATTAGTTTGGAAGGTAATATGAGTATGTGCTTTCTTTTAAATGATTCTTATTGTCATCAACAAACCTCATTGGAATATGTTTGATTAGTTTGTTAAGTTATTTATGAATTATTTATGTTTACATGACTAATGTTTGACTAACCAATTTTGTAATCCAATATTATAATATCATTCTTACAAGTTTAAATTAGGCTTTTACATATCTTCATTATGATTTCAAGGATTATAATCAACATACCTTGCATATATTGAATACATTAAAAAAAATCATGGTGAATCATCAGCTAACATCTTCAACCATCTTCATTAAGGCAGTCTAGATCACTAAAAACACTTAAATCCTTTGTCAGAGACATCTAAACATACCTGAAACACCATGAGGACACTTAACACAAGTTAAAACATAGACATGGCAATGATAAGACATTGATACCTACTCCCTTCACTTGACATTCAATGAACATTCTTTTGAATTTCCCTGATTCCTTAAGAAACATGAAAATTATGAGGTTTTCATGATGGAAAAAAGATCCAAATACTAAATTTGACACCTTTCTAGGCCTGAGGATAGAAAATGGTCAACATTTCTAATGACACAACTGGTTTGAGTAGCCTGCTAGTCAAAAGAATCTAGAATATTCTTGCTTATCACTCATCGTTACATAAAATTCTTGACTGCTATTTGAAACTATCCAACCTTATAGACTTGATCACAAATAAAAAAAATAAGACACAAATAAGAAAAAAAAAACTAAAACAAAACAATAACTAATAGGCATGTGTAGTAGCACTTACAGGAAGAAAACTACTACTATGTATAAGATGATTGGTTCTCCTAATATCAATACTTGAGGAACATCCCATTTATATTAATAGAAAACTCCTCATCACTCAAATTAGATAATTTAAAAGTATTACTCTCCTCACAACTAGTAATTTACATATGGACCACTCTAAAGACTATCAAATTTTGTATGTTTACCTAGCTTAGAATAGTCTTAATCCCACTTGAGTACAATATCACCTTACTAAAAGGTGTTGTATGAAGATTTCTTGTTAAAATATATTTTGAATTGGCCTTGGTTGAAAAACATGGCATGCATATCATTATTTCTTGTTTATTCCAACTCTTTCAACTCATTGATTCTTACTTCAAAAGCATCATTCTCCATAATCTCTAGCTAATGTATAAGTTCCAAGGTTGGTAGTTATAATGAAATGGGTAGATTTTCTTCTCTACCATAAACTATGAGGTAAGGGGAGTTAATAATTCACTTATTTTGAGTAATTTTATCTTCCCACAAGGTAGTCTTTAACTTGGTATGCCATCTTGTATGACTGTCCTCCATTGTCCTCTTAATAATCCTAATAAAGTTTTTATTGGTGGGCCTTGATAGTCCATTACACTAATAATAGTAGCTAGATGAATACTTGAGATAAATTACATGATTAATGTCCCAGTCACACACTTTTTCACTACTAAAATTCAAAGCATTGTCTGATATAATGGTTAAAGGGACCCCAAACTAAGTCACCAGGCTATCATAAAACTCTAAAACCAGGTTCTCATTTAGTTTCTTGAGTACAACTACCTCCACCTACCTAGTAAAGTAATTAATGGGTTTTAAAACCCAATTATTCCTACCACTAAATATGGGATGAATCATTCTTATGAAGTATAAGCCTCATTTCATGAAGTGATGATCAACTTAAATAGGTTTTAGAGGCATGTCAACTAATCTCTACTTACTGGTAAACATTTCACAGTTGGAACATATTCTAACCCAAGCATGTGATACTTTGAAAAAAGTGGGACAAAAATATTTATATATTATGATATTCAATGTTGTAGTATTTGATGTAAAGTTCCCTCCTATAGGCCCATCATGAAATTGATCTAACAATTTATCCACTTGGATAGTTTCTACACATCTCATAAACATATCACCAATGTATTTATTAAAGAGTACCCCATAAATCAAGATGTAAGGGATATATTTAAAACTTAAATGTATCCTATTTTCCCTATATAATCCTATAGGACATTCTCCCATTTGGAGGACTTTTTCTATGCCTTGTGTCTAGTTAGAAGAAGGAATAGTTGCAGTTGCATGTTGAATATCTTGGACTATCAAAACCACTTCTTTCTCCTCTTTAACATCTAATTCAATGTAATCACGTAGTCACCTACCTTTGATAAAATTTTTAACTTTCACTTATATATCATATTCCATGCATTTGGTTACCCAACCAACCCTCTTTTCACTTAGGTCTTTATGAAGGATAAAATCTTTATTGCTAGGGTGAACTACCACCACAAAGATCTTATTATTAGAGGCCATGTGTCTGAACTTATTCAATCCCCTTATGATATAAAATACATGATTTTCAAAAAAATTATATTTATCCTCATACCCTTCCAATACTTGACTAAAAAAGGCAGTAGGCTGCTCTAATCCTTCACTATTTTGTTGCATGGGCATGGTAGAAATTGTATCACATGTGGATGATCCATACATGAAATATTTTGTAAAATCAGGGTTGAGAAGGTGGGAGATTGACTAATGGCATATTTAATTTCCTCAAAACTTATTTTACCTTATTTTATCCATGATAACTCCTAATGTTTCTTGAGCATGTGAGTTAGTGGCCTCACCAAATCTGCAAATCTAGGTATAAATCTCCTAATAAAGTTAATTTTACCTAAGAAACTTTGAAATCCATTATTTAATTTTGGAAAATACAAATCAAGGATTTATTCAATTCTTTCAAGATCAATATAAAGTCCACCTTTTGATACAATATGTCCTAGAAGCCTTCCTTCATGAACTACAAAGATATACTTTTTGGGATTCAAAGAGATGCCAAATTGTCTACACCTACCAAACACCAATCTCAAATGTGTCAAATTATCCTTAGGATCTTTATAAAACATATTAATATCATCAAGATAAATGAGTACCATATCACTTATAATCCCTTGGAAATCCACATCCATTTCCCTTTGGAAAGTAGCTCTAGCATTGGACAATCCAAAAGGCATTTTCTTGTATGCATAGGTACCCCACTTAGTTATGAAGGCAGCCTTGTATTTATCTTTCTCCACCATATCTAATTATATCCAAAGTATCCATCAAGTAGGGAATTTTTTTTAAAACTAAAAATGTCTATAAAATATGATCCATAAATTGAAAAGGGTAATGATCCCTCAATGACACCCTATTGAGATCTCCAAAATTTACACACAATCATATCTCCCAATTATTTTTCCTCACAATTACAATATTTTACACCCATGTATAATTTTTGATGAGAAATATTATGTTGGAATTAATAAGCTTTGTTAATTATTTCCTCACAAGGATCTCAACCTTGGGGTTCATTGGTCTTTGTTTTTGCCTCCAAGTTTGGCATTTTCTTCTAGCTCTATGGTATTTTAAGACAACTTAAGATCAAAAATATTTAAGTCATGATATTCCCATGAAAAATCATCCATAAATTCTCTACATAATGCTATGAAGGCTTCCCTTTCCTCCTTAGTATTCACTTTTCCTAACTTGAGTAGTTTATCTTCAAATATGATAATTTGTTCATAATGTTCTTTTCTAGTGGTGATGTTTATCTTATATTTCCTCATCTGTTCATCCTCATTAAATATTATTTCTAATTTTACCAAGCCTTTAAACAACTTATTTGACTCAAAGTGGATAATTTTGTCCTAATATTGATTTTGTAACCTATCTTAGTTCTTTGAGTAGAATTTTGCTTCATATTGTAGGAAACAAGCAATTTATTTATCACTATAAAATAATTTCTAACTTATCTCATTATTTGGGACTGGGGGCCTACATACTAATTTAATTTTTCATTTTTATTTAGTGTCCTTGAGTCATTAAAATATATATTACTCTACTCCAATAAAAGTTAACCATTTTGCAAGTTGATTGGCTTCTCTAGGAATGGAGTGAATGCCAAAAGCCTAAAAGTCATTCATTAGGTCCAAAAACCTATGTTTATAGGCCTTAAAGAGTGGATTATTGGCTTAAATAAAGCCTCTTACCTATTGGACTACTGATTCACTATCTCCCTTAGCTTGTAGAAGCTTAATCTCTCTCTTCCTTGCCCACTATAGATCATGAATGAGGGCCTCATACTCTATAGTACTAGAGTAAAACTAAATTGGAATCTTATAGTAGAATAGTACCTTTTATTGAGATAATATACAAGAATAACACCTAACCCACTCCCATTATTTGATCTAGATCCATCAAAAAATTTATTTCAAACTCCTTCATGATATTCTGTTGTGCTAGTGAGACTTGGTATTATGGCACCTTCTTCATGAATGAAATAGACACCTAACTTGATTATTAAATTATTTTATAAGGGCCATGACCATGATTATTTTATTCCCATTAATCAAGGATCAATGGTATAACTTTAAGTGGTTCAAAAGTTTCTTGGTCATTGAAGTGTTCATCCTCCTTCGAGATAGTGCAATTAATATTTGATAAGATGGGCATATAAGGTTCTAAATGGAACCTAGCTATAGGTTCAGACCTTATGGTAACCTTTCTCCCATACCTAATTCTAAAAACCATGTAGGACCACTCAAAAGAGAGATACCCCATATTTGGTAGTGAAATCCCTAGACAAGCATAAAGCAAAGTAGGGGGAAGATCAACTATTACCACATCTTAGTAAAATTAGGACAAACAACCAAAATGACCTTAAGGTCCTTAAGTACACCTATGGTATTAGTAGGAGACCCATCCAAATATAAAAATCCTTTATCATGAGGCTCATATTTAAGTCCTAATTTATTAGCTATGGACTTAGGCATGACAAAAGTATTAACCCCACTATCAATCATGTAATTACGTATAAGGCAATCACCAATGATGACTAAAAAATAAAAAGGGGGTGGTCTAAATACCTTTGATTCTTGAATATCAAGAGGTTGAGTAGAATTTTTAAGGACTTCACTTACATTTTATACTTATTTGTCCAAAACATGAAGCTTAGAGAGCTCTTCTTGTAGGAGATACTTTCATCTCATAATAAGCAATGTGTCCCACATAAGAATAAAGACATGGACCTTCTAGATCTGATCAAAAATGTTAAGAGGATGATTGGATGCCTTGTACTACAACTTAGTATTAGAATTTTTGCCTAAAGCTTTTGTAAACTATGGTATGAAAAGACCTTTCTGATTCTACACCTTACCATCTTACATTTATTAAGTTGATGGTGACTTATGAGCTGCATCTTGAGTGGTAGTATTTTGAGGTGGTTGAGAAGGTAGAGTGGCTACCTTTTTAAAACCCAAAACATCCCCAACTACCCTTATTTTATCCCTTATGTGAGATGAAATTTATTTATCCACATTTTCTATATTCTAACCCTGATTATCTACCACTTGATCAAAGGGATTTTCACCTTCTTGGAAATTGGAAAAGGTAATTATAAAAGGTGTTTTTATTCCACTTGGTCCTTTATGACTTGGTATCTCATATTGAGTCATAAAATGAGTGTCTCCATTTGAAATACTATTGAATCACCTCACCACTTGGAGCCATTTACATACTATTTGATTACTCACATTGATTAGGCCATTGACCTTCTTGAGCATAATTATTCTGTATTGGAACCAAAACTCTACAACTATTACCAACATTGTGATTATATAAATTATATGGTCTTGATTGTGTAATATAACCTTAAACGTACTGATTGGGTTGATAAAGATGCATATTATACTAATAGGTTTGGTTAGGGTCTTGGTAAGGTGCTTGATAAGGCTTATGAGGTGTAACTTGCTACCTTTTTAAAGCCACTAACTTGTTATTTTGGGCCTTAATTAGCCCTTGTATCTTACCCAATCTATCCATTTGGTTACCATATGTTTGAGTAGGATTACTTTGGGATAGTAATGGATAAATGGTAGGCATAGGGGGGGGGGTGAATCTTTGGGAAAAAAGGTAAGGGTGGTCTACGAGTGAGTTTACCTGCTTGTATTCAGCAATTCTCAGCCCTTATGGCTACTTCATAGACTTCTGGCAAGGTACTTCCCCCCATTGATTGTATCATAACTACCACATTAAAATTTAAAGCTTTAAATTAATACAAAAATGCATATTTAGGGGGAAGTTTGATAAATGTAGGGATCCTATCCTAGGTTTTCTGAAACCTATAGTTGAATTCTACCATGAACTCCTAGGGGGATCTTTAGATTGTAGTAGGTTGTTTTACCAAGGAGAGATGATAATTATTATATTCAAAATGTTTATACAAGAGTTATCTAATATCATCCTAGGTGTAATAGATGTAGGTGCTAAATCCCTATACCATTAAAGCATCTTACCTTTAAAGGAATTTATAAACAATATCATAGCCACATTATCCTAGGTTACATTATGTATTGAACCTAGATTTGCTATGTCTGTAATATGGTCAATAGGAGTAGTTGAGTTCTCTCTTGTCAAATAAGGAAGGATTTTTAGGGAAACAAAAATTATGTCATCAAATTGATTGAGGTTTAAGAGGCTACCACCATTAAAAGGCATAAAATCTTGTCTCTTAGGGATAACCATTCAAAGTGTGGAATTTAAAGTAGTATTTATTTAGAAAAAAGTACTTTTAGGGAAAAATTAATTATGAGGTGAAATATTAGGATTAGACTTAGAGTATTTTTTTATTAACTATATCTAAAGACAACTCAATAAATTTAGTCTCTTTACCTTTTTAGGAAGATCTTGTAACTACTCTTAGCATGAAATGTTTGAAAAGTTTCTTCTAATTTTTTTTAATATTGTTGAAATGCTCAAATATGAAAATGTATGATCTAAATACCTTGAATGATCTATCCTATTGGGCATGCCCAAATTATTGGAAACCCATGTTACACCCTATGAAGTAGATTGTTTACTTCTTTAAACCTTGACTAACATTGGATTGGTCTACATGTTATGGGTTACCTATAGCTAGACCAAACCTCTAGATTATGAGGTTATCTCCTCTGATATATCAACTTGGATTATTCTTCTAAAACCTATTTACTTTGGGGGTGAAAAGATATATAAATACAACTTAAAATGAAAACCTATACTAGTGATGGTGATGCACCAATTCTTTAATGATCCTATCTTAACCTTGTACTTAAGTACACTTGTGAATAAAATAGAAATAGCTCATCAAATAGAATTTAATAACATAGTACTAAACATGAGTATTTAATATGGAGGTTAGACAAAAGTCTACAACTTGAAGGTAAAAGGATAGAGGTCTATATAAGACACTACAAACTAACTCACTCTTTAGCACAACTTCTACTTATTAACACTTCATGTGACCTATAGAGGATGAAAACATAGAATTAGGTGTAGGAGAGGAACTACAAAGGAAGATGAATATCATAATTTTATAAAAGTCAACAATCAAGATACACACTATTACTAATGATAAAGTCTATAACAATATTTTCTTATTAATTCAAGGTACAAGATACAATTTTAGTAGAGTTTTAGTGTACTAGCCTGAGTGATACCCAAATTAGGCCTTCCAAATTCAATAAATAGAATTAAATGAAGATAAAAAGAAAGAGAGTGGTGTATAAGTCCTTGAATAAGTTAAAATACCATAACTATATTCCACATGACAATTACAACAGTCTAATATGCATTGAAGTGCCTTTAAAGAGTGTTTTTATGATGGTCAAAGCCTATTTTTAGTAACCTTTGATCCATGAAAGGTATATTCAGACAATCTTCAATTAATTACCTCTCTTTTATCTATTAAAAACATTGAATAGTCATAAACAACCAACTTCCATAAATCATCAACTAACTGCCTCTTCTTGTGGGATGGACATATCAATAAAACTGCCAAGAAACCTTCATGAATGATCATAAGTATAGAACTTGCTTTCTTTAAGGAGTAATCATGGATGTTTCTAAATAGTGAATTAAGTCTAAATAGTTTTTATACATTCCAAAGAGGTCATTCATCTACTACCTTACTCTTATTTGAACAAATAAGCCATCTTGATTAGGTTCATAGACTAGATGAGTAGAAGAGAGTTTTAGAGACACTTATAGGTAAATATGTGAACACCTCATGATTTTAGGAGGTTAAAAAAGTCTAAAAAACACACCTATAATGATTAGTAACTTCTTAAAGTGCCTTATACCTATTTTAAAGTACTTTTTCCTAGAAAACACTATTTTCTAACATGTCTATAGACCATCCATATAATAAATTACCATGGTCATGACCCTGTTTGAGTGTAATAGATGATATAGGTGCTTATCAAGTGATTTCCATATATTTTTATGACTTTTCGTTCAAATATTCCTATTCAGGTCTTAACTAGGGTTTTAGAGAGGTTTAAGAGTATCCATGACTCTTAACAATGATTCATAAAGTTTAGGAGCTAAAACTATGAAATAATTCCATAAAACACTAGTAGACTAAGCCATCTACCTCTCATAAAATTCATAACCTCCCATGTAGAATATTCGTATAATAGTGAGCATGTGAAGTCACCTCTTGGGGAAGAAATATTCTTTCTGAGTAGTGTTAGGTGTCTAAGGTCAAAATGACCAACTATATTATCTATGATATAAATCATATTATATATACCCCTATAACAACCTGATAATATTGTTCATAAAGATTTAAGGTGTTTGTATGACCTCATCTTGCCTTCTTCTCACTCTTCTAGATGACACTATTCAAGGAGGCTAATAGACAAACATATACTATTATAGGGTTCCTATATTTTTGGCATCAATGTGAGTTTTAAGGCTCTTATTCACTATTTATAACATGAATATCATCTATGGAGTCCTTTGGAGTAATGGTTTTGGCTTCAATGAGCCATTTACCCTCTATTTACATTCATACAATCCCTTATCTAAATACCTAGATCTATTTGAATATATAAAAAATCATGGAGACCCTTATATATGGTTATAAAAAAGGTATTTAGGGAATTTAGGATGATTATCTTCCTTTAATCTCATTATATATACAAACACCCTTCATTTCCTTGATCACAGTCTTAAATTAGTTTTCTTAGGCCTAGTCCATACAACATGACTTATGCACATGCCAAAAAAAAGGTTTTAATGATTATTAAGAGAGTTAGGAATACCAAAAGTATCATTTCATGGCTTAAATACTTCATCTAGATGAATTTTGATGCATCTTTACTTCATGAGGCACCTTTCAGGGTTTTATCAAGGGTTTTAAAGGTTCACCATCTTAAGGATGGTCCATACAATATGGACCTTAAAACCAAAACTTCTTGTTATGGGTCTTAATTCCATTTAACCCTTTAAATTTCTTGAGTCACTCAAGTTACCATGCAAAATATGTGCTAAGATATGAATGTAGGGAAGTGTGCCTCAAATGACTATCTAAACTATGTAAGCAAATGAAAGGTTTAATAAGAAAAATGACAAGTTTTTTACATTACCCTCATCTAATTAATTTTATCATAATTTAATTAACTCTTTAAACCATTTATATGACCATCAAAATTCAAATAATACTTGGATCTATATCAACATGGTGGCAGGGTCTCTTCCTAGGTTTAAGGTTTGTCTTCATCTGCTATCCCTCAAGGGCATTTTGAATTTAAATATGAGAGTTACAAATACCAAATATTATATGAATATTTAACATCACCTTTTAATTCCTAAAAAGTGTCTACATGAATCCTAAGCCTATCTTATCTACAAACCTCCAAATAGTCCACTTGGTCTCTTTACTAATTCTTAACTGACTGAGGTATCTCTAAAAAAAATAGTGAATGATTCCACTAAGTTTATAGTCTTGAGGATATAATGGATTAATTAATATGGTTAAAATGATCATTTTTACCAAATTTGATAGCTTGACTATACCTATAGAGGCTTCAAAA
The DNA here is from genome assembly GCA_037957365.1 of Torreya grandis. NCBI lineage: Eukaryota > Viridiplantae > Streptophyta > Pinopsida > Cupressales > Taxaceae > Torreya > Torreya grandis. The sequence goes on along the minus strand of JARHVA010000350.1, from coordinate 4,837,165 downwards.
CATCAAATTCTCCCAACACTATCTATATGCATTAACTATAACTACAAGGTCTCTTAGGCTTCAATAAGTCCAAACTATATTTTGATCATTTAATATTTATAAGGTGTATGAGTGGTATATTTTTGTCAATACATTTTATAAATAGTCCTCAAATGGACCTCACTCCCTCAAATGTACCCAAAGTCATCATCTTCCTTCAATCCAATCAAGAACTCTTAAAAATAAGTGTATTATAGCTTACTTTGGCTGCGATTTTATGTTTTATGACCTTCCCATGATCATTAGGATTTCTATAGTCCTTGAAAATTATTGAAGTTCTTAAAAAGTTTCAACTATCCTTTATATACCTTTACGAACATTTCAACTACTTGTCTTTGTTTATGTACATAGTACTGTACTTAGTATCTGTAGGTGACCTTGAAATTGTTAACTATTGTGTCTTTAGTTTAAACCACCTCAATTACCTCAATGGATTTGAAATTTCTTAAGGACCTCATCTAAGATTAAAAAAATATTCATGTTTCCATACTTGACAAATTCAACTTTCAGTCTAATGTATAAGATTAAGCTTATTTCACTTGGTTACATAACTTCACTAAGTTACCTGTAGATGCACATTAGTTGTCTCCTTTGGGCCTATGACCTTATCACTATATAATTTAAATTATTTATAATCTCCATTTACTTGTAATTATTTACTCATATAAACTCCATCTTCATTTTGAAATAAACATGTTGATTCTCCAAAAGGTCTATAGGCTACGACTAGGGTATTGATTATGAGTCATTATTCATGATTGACTATAGGTTATGTCTCCTTGGTCCACCATATGGACCCTTTGTAATTTTATCACAACAATAAGAACCATTATTTTTATCTTCTCTAAACCCAATACATAGAAAACTCACTTTTTAGAGGCATCTTTATTATGTCCTAGCATATGATTTTAGGTGATGATCTACTATTGCTTATATGGACTGAGATATGATAAGAAATTAATAAGGTCAATGTCATGATTTATGAAATCACTCATCATTTTAAAAAAAACTAGGGGGTAGTTTAATAAAAATCCTTTCATTGAGACATCTTCTAGCCTCCTCTATATACCACCTTTATGAATCATACTTGACTATGTTTTCACCTTGGCTATAGGTGAAGATTTACAATTTTAACATGGCTTAAGGTTTCATAACTCATATTCATGATTATGATGATCCCTAACAACATTTAGGAGTAAAAAATACTTAGATTCATGATATGGATGTGGATAATGAGTGATGATAGTATGTGTGGTGATAATGGAGTATATATGGAGACTAAGAATGGAGTGATAAGCTTATAACAATGGTGAATGGTAGTGATAAAATTATGAAAATGGAATGAAACATGGGGGGGGGGTGTAATGAAACATGAATACATAGTCAAAATAGACTTAGAGGATCTTAGGTGAGCATAATCATATGCATTAAAAATATATATCATTTTGAAGGCTCTCAAAGAGGCATACACAGTGAAAAGAGAAACCTAGGATTCTCCAAATTACCTTAACATATGCTAGGTTACCTTAATATGTGAGGGTGTTGAGGGTAGATTGATGGTTGATAGGTAATGATACCTTGAGGAAACTTTGATAAAATTTAAATTATGATACATGATCATGAATGAAACATCTCATACAACATCTTATTGTGTTTTGACAACATTGAATCAACCATTGAACTATACATTGTCTTTAACCTTGCTTATAGAATGTAGATTTGGCAGTTTATGTATTTTTAAGATCTATATAATCACATGTATGGATCAAAATATTAGATAATACTTGAAATGTCTCTTTAAGACATAAATAACTAGGATCAAGTATTAGTTTGACCAAAATAGTTAGAAACTCAACAAAACCATACTGCTTCTCTTACCTTACACAGATGTGAATGGTGACCAAAACCCTTAAGTTATTAACATCATTTAATAAAATTGGGAAGAATAAACTAGAAACCAATACCCATTATTTTAATTTCATAGGGACTACTTCCTCTGGCCAATAGCTTGAATCTTCTTTCTCTCTCACCTGTTTATACTGAGCATAAACTTGAAGTGCTCTTGATGTCTGCCAATGAATTGAGTAGGAAAAACACAATGGTTTTTGGCTTCTTGAGCCCTAAAAATTTTTAATATCTTTACCATGTGACTATAACACTACCTTATTACATCTTCATGACTTCTCTTGAGAAAACCCATATTGTATGGATTTCTACCATTTGAAAACATTGTTAACTCATGTAAATTATCCTTCATTTCCTCTTATTTCATTTGCAAACCACCATTTTAGGGAAAAAAAAGGAAAATATGGGTCAAAAGGAATCCCAAAACAAGGAAAACTTTTTAGAGATAACAAAACTAGATGTTTTCACACATGTGAGTCTATTTGATGGTAAAACAACATTCTAGACTCATAGAGGTGACATTTTCAAAGCATGGAACCATTTGAATAAAGCAATAAAAGAACCATGAGGGTAATTAAATATGTTATTGATTCTTTAGTGGCCCCTTGAAGTCAAAATTTGTCATTTTAAGACCAAAACCTTTCTTTTAGACATCATACATATAGCCTCAAAGAAAATTTGCCAATGAATATCACAAGAGTACCTTATCGCCTCATTAAAAGTTTAAATTAGGCTTATATGTATCTTCATTTCCCTTTAAAGGATTATAGTCAACATACCTTTAATATATTGAATACATTCAAAAAATATCATGGTGAGTTATCATATGCCATCTTCAACCATCTTCATTAAGTCACTTTAAATCATTAAAACCATTTCAATCCTTTGTCAAAGACATCCAAACATACTAAAACACAATGAGGACACTTAGAACAAGTTAAAATAGAGGCATGATAATGTAAAGACATTGATCCCTACTCCCTTAACTTGAGAATCAATGAACATTATTTTGAATTCCCTTAATTCCTCAATAAACATGATAATTATGAGGGTTTCATTATAGACCAAAGATCCCAATACTCAAGTTGACACCTTTCTAGGTTTGCAGACAAAATGTGGCCAATAGTATGTATGGCCATGTGATAAACACTATTGAAAACTTTTGAATGATTTGGTCGAATGCATGTTATTCTTCAGAACTGAACTTAGACCCATAAACAAGTTCATTATTGGTGGTATTTTGTGTTTCATTAGGGGAAAGGTGAACACCCCCATCTAATGGCACCTAAAATAGGTTTTCATTAGAAGTTTGGCCTTTCTCTTTACTTCTACGGTCATCCAAAAATGCCTCAAATATGTTTTAACTTTGGGAACTCAACATTTTGTTTAATTATTTGTGACTAAGGGTGTTCACCCATTCTCTAAAATAGGCTGTAGGATCCAATTTTATTGACAACCCTTGTTTGTGGTCTCCTAAGGAAACATTGTCTCTTAGGCTTAAGAAATCACAAAAGGCTTCATCATTCTTGAACTCATCTACAATAATTATGGATTTTTATTTGTCCCTAAATATAAGTTGATGTTGATATAGAGGAAGAAGATTATGGTGAATAATAAGTTTAAGGGTACAAATGGCATGCGTATTAAATATATTGGTATTGTTCAAGTCTTCATAAAGGCTATGATTAGACTCTACCTAGATTCTGGCATCACCATCACTTATCATTGGTGTTGGAACATGAATAAGATACGTGGGGTCACCCTCAAGAAATTTAAATTTGAGACCATAGGTTCCTTTGTATGGAATAATAGATATTGGCTTAAGTGTACCCTATTGATTTGGCTTGAGTCCTCCTCCTTGACAAGCATGACTCTTCATGATCTGATTAGGAATAGGATAACTGGAATTTTTATAATAGTCAGTTAATTTTTCATTGTATGACCATGATTCATCATTTTCAAGTGGGTCCTATTCTTGACCCATGGTTGGTGTGAAAATGATAGGAGTTGGACTATGTAGTTTTCCCTTTCCTTTTCATTTCTATTCCATGCAAGGTGGCTTGGATTTAGGTCTTTCACAAGACTAGGGGTTTTATGGAAGCTTGGAAATGTGAAAGGTATCATGGGCCAAATATTATTCTTAGTCATTGGCCATGATGGTAAAATCATTAGACATTTTAAGAGATCACACATGGGAAGATGAATCAAGGCTATCAGGTTAATGCAATTGGCCTTTGGTAAATCAACAAGATTTTATTTCCCCTTATCCCTCTTAAGAACTAGATTTATGTGAAAATGATAATCATATATTTTGTATTCAACCTCCAAATGTTTGGAATGTTTTTATGGATGTAAATCTTTGTAAATGGTGACCTCCATTCCGTACTGAGAGAAATTAAGACACTAATGCAATGTTGAATGATTGTACAAATTTCATGTATCCAAGGTCTACCCAATAACAAATTGTATGACAAATATAGGTCTAATACATGGCATAATGTATCATGGGTCAAAGGCCTAATGATAATTGGCAAGATGATGGTGCCTTGTCATTCTCACTCTTTATTTTCATAGGCCTTAATTGTGATCTTTTTTGGATAGAGATAAGATATTGTGTATTTGAGAGGCTTGATGAGATTTAGATACATAATATTCAAGACTAACACATTGTATATGATGACACACTTCATTTTTTGCCACATTATGACCACTTAAATGCAAAATGGATTGTTATGGAGAGGGCCAAAGGATGACACATCACTTTGCTAGAAGGTTAATTATTGTTGTGGGGCTATATGTCTAACCAAAGTTTGGAATTTGTCTAGGGATATGTCATTTGGAACTTGGTATTGATTGATTAACTCTATTAAAATGTTCTTTTGGATGGTATATGTATGCATCAAATCCAAAATGGAAATTTGTGTGGGCATCTTCTGAAGTTGTTCCATAATATCAAACATATTTTATTTTACAGTGGTAAATGGATGATTCCTAGCTAGAATGGTAGGTTGGATGGGTGTAATGGTAGATGGTTGTGGGCCTATAATGATAATATTTGACTGCTAAATTGTGATTGCACAATCAAGATTAGAGATAAGATCATGGTTAGTATTAAATAATTATGGAGGGGGGCCAAATAGGATAAGTCTTAATTTTTAGTACACTTGTATGTGTCATGAGTCAATGGTGAGTTATCAGTATAAGGTCCAAATGTAGTAATCCCTATTTGTTGTTATACCTATATGTAGTTACAGGTTAAGGAAGGATCACTAAAAAAAGTTGGTTGATTGGAATTTGTTAGAAATAGTCCTATTCAATTAGTACTTTGTTTTGGATTGATGGATATGGTGAAAATACAACCTCCCACAATATGGCCTACAACCTTGTTATAGTCATGTGCAACTATGTGGTAAGTCTATTGGGTATTATTGGCATCATTCTAGTCTTAGTTCCATCCATTTAGTTGATGTTGTTATTTATTGCTACTGTTGGTATTATTTTTATTGCCTCAGCTATTGGTACTATTACTACTACTATTATGGCCTTATTATTGTTGTTGTTGGTTTTTATTATGTTATGGAAAAGTGTTTTGATAAATACCCAAGTTCTAAGTGGATGTAAATGATCTATTATCCAATGTTATCTCCCCATTTTCCATCATGTTTTCAATCAAGTACTTGATCTATACACAATGATGTAAATTGTGCCCATTAACCTGATGGTATTCATAGAATTAAATTTGTCTCTACCCAATCTGGATAAGGAATGCCCTTAGGATAATGTTTTAAAATTGGCCAACTAATCAGATTAGTAATGACTAACTTGAAAAACATGGATTTAATGGGTTTTCAAAGGTCACTAAAGACACAAAGAGTAGGCACATGTCTCTTTGGAGGAGGAGTTTATAAAGGCAAAGGTTGTGGTGCTTGTTGATTTAGTCTAGGTTGTTGTAAAGGCTATGCTTGTTAAATAGGTTATTGGTGAGGAATAATTTACATATGTAACATAGGCTGAGTAGATAGTGTTTGTAAAATTTATAAATGTCACAACTCAATTATTCCATTTCTAAAAACATTCTTGTTATGATTAAATTGCTTAGATTTTTCATAATTATTGGCCTGAGCTAGTGTTGATGCTTACACCTAGACTTGGTTGTGATTTTGATTTTGGTAATTTCCTTGGTTTTGATTTTGACTTTGGTTTGATGAGGTAATATTGATAATCCATGTGTTAATAAGGGCCTTTTTTATTAACAAACCTTTTTAGATGATTTAATTAAAATTGTGTGCACACTACAACTCCAGATGGTAAGATATCTCACTATGCACATTTTTGGTAAAAATGGTGGCTAATTGTTTATCTAGTAAACTATGAGTGAAATGGCTGGAAAAAGATCTCCATCATTGTAGATAGTATGTGAAACTTTCACCGACCTTATATTTAGCTTGAGTCAAATCTCCCAATGAAATATAATATTTGAGATTGTAGGAGAAATTCTACACAAACTTTTCTGAAAGGTCATAAAAATTTGACATTGAGTTCTTTGACAATTTTAAGAACCATTCCAAAGCTTGTCTTGATAGGCTTTGAGGAAACAAAAGTAAGAAGTATATGTCACTATAATCCACTAACTAGTGTTGTGTATTTTCATTGATGCCAGAGGTGCATCTTGTGAAGGTTGATGAAAAGGTTTGTGGAAGAGTATTCGAAGATAAGTCATGAATGTTATCATGAAAGAGTGATCTTGTGAAGGAACACTTTGTAAAGGTGAATCTCACATGAGATTGATATTAGAGGTGATCAAGTGCATATTGGAAGTGTCATTATTTAAAGAGAGAGTGTTATCATAAGAAAAATATAAATAAATAATTTTAAGAGAAATATAAATAGAGTATTTGAAGAAAAGTACATAGAAATCATGAAAGGTAAAGGTATAGGTTAGATTTATATCATGGTCAGCATGGAAGGTACATGTCATTAAACACATGTACATAAGAATCATAGTCATGATATGAATAGATATGAGTATTATGAAATTAATGAAAATAGGCATGTAAAGGTGGTTTGGCACTGGTTGAGCATGTGATCAAGGAATATAAGCATCCATGAGAGTCTTAGGGTGAGCCTATAGGGGTAGGACTTTTAGTCCAAGTATGCACCTAGACCACTCATAGAACCTACTTAACCTAATGAGGTATTAATATCATATATAAAGTAAATTATGAATATGTGAGCATGGGTAGAGGTGAGATAAGGTTTTTGAGGCATTTTCATAAAATTTGAGGTCATGGTTTAAATGAAATTGCATAAATAAGTGTTTTAGGCCTTCTTACATTCATAGAATGTGGTCTCAAGACTTGAGAAGAACTTTAATATTTTTTTAGCATGTGTAACATATACATGGGATTATGAGTTGTGAAGGATATATGGGTAAGGGTCCTAGCTAATATCTCCAAGAATTGGTTTTGGATTTAAGTGGCAGTCCTTTATGAATAATTGTTAACAACAAAACCTTTGTTAAACCTCCCTAAAACCCTAATAAGGAAATAATATGAAATATATTATTAAAATAAACTCATAATGGTTTTAAATTAATATAAAATCTATTGGATCATGTATTCAACTCTCCCAAGTACCTCTTAGTGGAGGTGATTAGTCAGATGAGAAAGAAATTGCATAGATACTTGCTTACTTATCAAGAAGTTATTGTAGATATCAAAATTTGCATTATTAAAGAAAATAAAATGAATGGAGGAATAATAAAGATAATAATACTACATTACCATTATGGTTTTTGGATAGGTTCCAAACTTTAAGTGTGCTAAATTGGTCATCTAAGTAAGTTAGTTTTAGACAAACCCAATAGTGCATATAATGCAAAACTCAAGTAGAGATGAGAAGATGTATTTGAGGGTATGAGAATGTTATATTAATGTAAAAATTTGAATGAAAAGTTTATTTATGAGTTTTAATTCATTTTAATTCTTGGAATAAGTTCTTCAAGTTAGTTTATGTAGTGAAAAAGTTGCTCACAAAATGGCCTATCTGGTTTAAATATGACTGTGAAACATAGGGTCAAGAAATTGGTATATAAGACAAATATTTATCATTATAACATATTATGTTTATATCTAAGTGTGTTATTTAAATCTCATAGGAAAATTATATTCATAAAAATTCATGACAAGTGTCTACATAGGTGTTGAAGGTCTAATTCACCATGACTTGTTTTCAAGGTAAGTTAGCAGTTCTGAGTAAGCGAGTTGGAGAGATGTTCTTGAGATCTTATTGACCAAATAAATGTGTTATAAGAATTTTTTGATGATATTTATGTCATGTATTACCTACATACATGTTTATTTTATCATTATTGAGTATCTTAAGGGTATTTTAGCTTCATTTTTGTAAGATAAATTTTTGAGGTACACAAGCCTAATAGGGTAGTTTATCCTAAAGGAGATTTCATGGTTTGAATGAAGGTTGTAGTTATAAAAAACACAAATGAAGTCATAATATTTAATTTTATAGGTTTTTTTATTATTTTTTATCATTATATAATATCATCTAGGTGCAAGAAGATAAATTTTTGCCATTAAGAGAGCATACTTAATGCAATTAGGTCTCCATGAGATCTAAAGGATGAGAAAGACCAATAGCGGTCATTAAGTTAGATGTTATATGTAATTTAAGATTATATTAGGGCCATATAGTTATTATAAACATTATTTTTATGCCTTGGTTATATGACATGAAGGTGATCAAGCATGAGAGAGAGATCAACCAATTTTTGAGCATACACAGGCCTATTATGATAGCAAATGACAAGGAGTGTTTTCATGAAGTGGTTGGATCTAAAATATATTATAAAATTTATAGGTTGTTATATGGGGTATATTTTAAGTTATTTTAAATTATATTTCCATATATGAAATTAAAATGTGTTTAAATAAGATCAAGTATACACATTACTAGACAAACCTAATGCAATTAGGTCTCCATGAGTCGTAATAGAGAAATAAGGCCAAATTATTTGTGGAAAACTAAAAGAGGTTAAGATTATGATTGAACCATGTTAAAAATATATCATAAGACATATTATATGGATGAACTAAGGTATTTAATATGTTTATCCAACCAAGTGGTGTGTAATCATGACTAGTAGATATACAAGGTAATTTAAGACTATTTGGGTATGCATGCAATGAGCGAAAAAGATGATGCATAGTTGAGTATAATAAGTTTTTGAAATAATTTGAAAAATATCAAAAGAGAGTATATAATTATACATGATAATTTTTTAGGTTGTCTACATATGAAGATCATACATACATGACCTAATCAGAATTGATGAGGATTAGACAAGCGAAGGAGAGTGAGCCTTGAGATTAAAGAACACAAGAGCAAATGTGTGGTCATAATTTTTCATAGTTTTCTGATTAAGATAAAATAGGTTAATAATTTTATAAAAATTTAGAGGTGTTTTAGTTGGTGCTTCCTTTCAAGTGGGTGCTTACTAAAGCCTAGTCAAGTGGGTGTTTGACAGTTTGGGGTTGGTGCTCCAAGTTGAGTTAGTGCTCAATAGAATTTGATCTTATGGAAAAATTTATAGGAATATAGTCCAATTTCATAGTGAATAGGGGGTTTTATTCACCTTTAGCGTTTCCCACTCACATATTGTGTTATTATCTTATTTCATACTCATATGAATGGTTCTTTATGCATTGCTAGATCACTATGTTGATTTCATGGTCTATGAAAGGTAATGTATAGTTGTAAAAGTTTGTAAGGTCACTTATTCACCCCTTTATTAGTGAATTTTTATTCCAACAATTGGTATTATAACCTAGTCCTTTAAAGTATGCCTAATAGCTTAAAGGAGATCCTAGAAGCACAAACATGTCTAGTCATCAAGCTCAAGAAGGTTTCTCAACCAACAAGGCCCCTCTCTTTATTGGGACTAACTATGCATTTTAGAGCATCATAATGAAAACCTATATAATGTCCTTTGGATTTGACATATGGAAATTAGTCATTTATGGTTTTAATCTATCTCCTACACCTCTAACTAATGTTGTAATAAAAAAATTGAGTAACAATAATTAAAAGGCTATGAATGCTATAATGTGTGGATTTGATAGAATTTTAGTTTGTCAAGGTGATATAGTGTGATTTAGCTAAGGGAATTTGAGACAAGTTATAGATTATATATGAAGGTGACACTAAGTTAAAGTTGTCAAAGCTTCAGACCTATATAAGATAATTTGAAGATCTAAAGATGAAGAAAGAAGAGGATATTGCAACATATCTTCTTAAAATAGATGTAGTCAATATAATCAGATGTATTGGAGAAAAGTATGATGAGTCAATTTTTGTTCAAAAGGTTATGATATCCTTGACCCCAATATTTGACTCAAAAGTGTCAAAAATTGAATAAGTAAAACACTTAGTCAAGATACAAATGGATGAAATTCATGTCATCTTGAATACCTATGAAATGAGGATAGGTGATAAAAGATATTCCAAGAAGGAAGCTACATTCAAAGCTAAGAAAGTTCACAAGGTAAAAAGGTCAAGGATGATATGGACATAGATATTGATGATGAAAATATATAAGCCTTTTTTTAAGAAAACTAAGGAAAGGATCAGGTAAGTATAAGGGCAAGTTACCATTTAAATGTTTTAATAATGGAAATAGTGGCCACTTTGCATCTAAGTGTCCTAACAAAGGTAAGAATGAGCATGATGGAGATCATGATGAACATCATGGTGAGGATAATAAGTCCTATGAACTTGAAAAGAGAAAAAATAGCTTCAAGAAGTATGAAGGCAAGAAAGGGTCATTTAAGAACAAGATAAGTTTCTATACCAAAAAGGACAGTAGCTCCTTTGATGTTAGTGATACAAGTACATCTGGTAGTGATGATGACAATATTAATCATAATATCAATGGAATCCTATTCATGGCCATATAAATAGATAATGAAGGTTTTAAAACATGGAAAAGTCTTATGGAAGATGAATAATTAGATGAAGAAGAGGCTAAAGTGAACCTTGACTGAGGCAAAATTGGTGAGTGATCTAGAAGAGTTAAAGTTTCAAAGAAGGAAGATTAAAAAACTAAGGACATTGGTCAAGCTTTATGAGGAACAAATCAATATATTTGAAGAGAGACTAAGTAATACCACCAATGAAAATAAAGAGATCATTAAAGAGTTTGAAAATTAGGTTGATATTATCACTACAAGTCTTAAGACCAATGAGGAAGAATGCATCAAGATCAAAATAGAAATGAAGTCCTCAAAGGCAGAATTAGATCAGGCAATAATCAAATTAAAGACACATCAAAAAATTGAAAATATCACTAAAATATTGGATGATATTTTGAAGAGTCATAGGTCTTCACATGACAGGGCAAGTCTTGGATACAAATAAGACAAAAAGAAGAACAAAGAGAGCCAGATATTAAAGGACAATAGACTACCAAGAAGTGATGGTACTGACAGAGTGAAAACCTAAGTAGAATCCCTCAAATTTAAGACTCAAATTAGCATTTAACAAGTAAATAATAATGTAACTCCTTCAAGATACAATAAAGGTAAGGGTGCATCATTTAATAATCATCAAAAGATAATCAAACATACAAGGTATGTGAATTATTTCAATGGTTATTATTTCTCATGATATTAATATGAACATAGAGCTATGGATTTTAGACTTCATGATATAATAAATTACCCATGGAGGAATAGGATGAATGTTCACTTCAATAGTATAAGCATAATTATGCGATCCAATTGAAATCAGAGAGGACATATTGCAAGGGAATATAAGATGAGGCATATCAGGAAGATCAAGCAAGACAAAAAGGTATACAATCATGTCACTAAGAAGCAAATCAATAAGTTAGACCCTATGGATAAGGTGAAGAAGGATAAGAAGACTGAGAATAATATGTATGTGTTAAATGAGATCAATAAGGAGAGATGATTCATGAGTAATATGGATATAAACATATCAAAGAATCTAATCATGCACTAAAATACTAAGAACATTTCCATCAGATATCATTTCCTAAGAGAACATGAAACATTTGAGAATTTAAGATTAGAATTAAGATAAATTTATGCCTACACTAGCCATTAAGCAAGTCAAGGGTAATAGGAGATAATTAAGGTGGTTAATTAGCTCCATGAAAAGGTGATAAAGGCAAACAAAATTTATGAAATCATGATAGGCATATATGCAAAGTGAGAGGAATGTGAAGGGAATCATGAAGCATGAGGATACATTTTCTATAATGTCACAATTGATCAAATAGGCCCAAAATAGGCATAACATAATAAGTAGAAGTGGGAATCCTAAAAGTGCATCTATATACCTATAATAGGTAGAATGAGATAAAAATCATACTTGTGATGTGAGCAAGACTACTAGTGTGATATAATAACAAGGTTTTTATATACATTTTAAGAATGGTTTATGAGTCCTAATGACTAATGATGAGCACAAGATATGAATATAAAGGGGGAGCTAATCAAGTAGTTCATTAGCTTCACGATCAGGTAAGCAGTGTAGATAAGGTATGCGAAGACATAAAGATAGATTAAAGAGTGTGGCCAAGGCTAGGAGCATGGTGAATGTTTATGGATCTTAAGTAGAGAAATGAAAATGGATATTATCCATTTTTGTGGTATCAAGGTGCATGAAGGAAGGTGAGTGGTATTGTGTATATGATTTCATTTTAAGGACTATGTCAAATAGGAAAATATGTATGTCTTTGTGAGTGATCAAGGGTTTGATATAAACCTCTATGTCAGTCATGTGAAGGATAATCTAGAGGAAGTATGCATGGAGATAGGGGATCATGTTTTTATGATGCTTCATAGACTCATAACACTATGTGGTATTAGAAATAACAAAGGGGGAGAAATTTGTAAGAGGTGTGATTTAAGAAGTTATAGGTACCTCTTTGTCATTAATGTCAAAGGGGGAGAAATATTAGAAAAGAGGAGAATAAGGCTAGTTTATTTTTAAAAGAGTTAGTTCTGGAAGAAAGTTCATAATGAGGGAAATAGCCTATTGAGAGAAGTTTTTGAGAATGGTTTTCCATCAATGACAAAGGGGGAGATTGTTGAGTATTGTCACTAGTGTCAAAGGTGCATATTGTGAAGGTTGATAACAAGGTACATAGAAGAGTATTTTAAGATAATTCATTGATGTTAGCATGGAAGAGTGATCTTGTGAAAGAACATCTTATGAAGGTGCATCTTGCATGAGGTTAATGTTAGAGGTGATCAAGTGCATATTAGCAATGTCATTATTGAAAGAGAGAGTATTGTCATAAGAGAAAGAGAACTAGTGAATTTGAAGAGAAAGATAAATAGATCACTTGAAGAGAAGTACATATAAATCATGAAAGGTATAGGTACAAGTCATATTGATATCATGGTCAACATGGAAGCTATAGTTCATTGATGACAAGTGCATAAGAATCATAATCATGACATGAAGAGATATGAGTATGATGAAATAAATTAAAACTAACATGTGAAGGTGGTTTGACATTGGTTGAGCATGTGATCAAGGTATATAATCATCTATGTGAGTCTTAGGGTGAGCCTACAAGGGTATAACCTTCACTCTAATTATGCACCTAGACCAATCCTAGACCCTTCCTAGCCTAATGAGGTATGAAGATAAGATATAGAGATAAATATGCATATCTGATCATGCAAACATGTGAGATAAGTTGTTTTAGGAATGTTCAAAAAGTTTTAGGTCATGGTTTGAAGGAAATTTCATGAATCAATGTTTTAGGCCTTCTGGATTTCATATAATGTGGTCTTAAGAACTGAGAAGCACTTTCAGATGTTTGTTGGCACATGTATCCTCTACATGGGAATATGAGTTGTTAAAGAGAGATGGGGAAGGGTCTTAGATAATATCTCTAGGAATTGGTTTTATACTTATGGGATAATCATTTTATGAACCATCATCATCACTAAAACCTATGTTAACCCTCCCTAAAACCCTAATAAGGCCTTGATGTGAAATATCTTGTTCTATAATGTTTCAAAAACATTTAAAAAACTATTTTATCATGTAGTAAACTCTCCTAGGTACCTCCATGTGGTGGTGATTAGTTAGATGAGAGAGAAAATGCATAGATATAGGCTTATTTATCAATAATTTGTTATAACTCTCAAAATTTGTATTAGTTAAGAAGAGAAAATGGATGGAAGAAGAAGATAGATACACATAATACACTCCAAGTAATCCAGTCATAGACATACCCAATGGTTAAAATAAAGCAAAACCTAGACAAAGATGAGAAGATGGATTTGAAGTTCTGAGCACATCATATTGATACAAAAATGTACATAAATAGTTTATTTATGACTTTTAAGTCATTATCATTCTTGAAATAGTTTTGGAAGTCAGTGTATGTAGTGAAAGAGTTACTCATAAAATTCCCTATATGGTCTAGATAAGACTATGAAACATAGGTTCAAGAAATTGGTATGCAAGACTAACATTTATAATTAGACCATATGAATTTTCTAAGGGTGTTTTTGACATATCATAGGACCATTTACATGCCTCAACATTCATTACAAGTGTCTACATGGGTGTTGGAGGTCTAATTCACCATGATTTGATCCAAAACTCAAAATTTTTGATTGAAAGATATTTCAAGAACATTAAAATAACATAGTAACAATGATTTCTCTGAGAAGAGATGTTTTATTACTCAATATTTTAATATAACCATATGATTATCTCTGGGAAGAGATGTATGATCTCCATTTCAAGTTACATCTTCATTTATACACATTTTAAAGGTAGGAGAAGGGTGTGGAAGCTCACCAATATTGAGGGAGATTAAGTGGTTTGACTTCTATGATTTACAAAAATATAGAATTCAAGGAATTATTATTTTTATAAACTTACTATTTTTAGACTGCACTATTAAAATTGAAATTTAGGGCACTTATATTGGGTTTTCGAGGGTTGAAAACCACTGAGCAAAGATCTATGTCATCTCACCATGTTCTCCTCATTCTTAGCTTTCCAATAGTTTAAATGGGGAGTCAATTAGAGATATGATGCAAAATTTATGGCTCCCAAAAGTTCTATCATCAATTAGGGTGGAACCGTCACCCGAATTATTGCCCAGATCATGATTGGTTTTTAAGGTAAGTTGGTAGTTCCATGTAAGCAAGTTGTAGAGATGTTCTTGAGCTCTTATTTCTTGAGTAAATGTGTTCCAAGAATTTAGAGATGATATTGAGGTCATGTAGTATCTGTATACATGTTTATTTTTTCATGATTGAGTACCTTAAGGGTGTTTAAGCTTTATTTTTATAAGACATAGTTTTGAGGTACACAAACCTAATAGGGTAGTTTATCCTAAAGGATCTTTCATGGTTTGAAAAAAGGATGCAGTTATAAAAAATCATGGAGGAGGTAAGAAGAGTTCATTGGATAAGTGTTTTAATGGTTTTTTTATCATTGGATAAGATCTTTTGGGCCCAATAATATCAAGTTTTGGAGTTAAGAGAGCATACCTAATGCAATTAGGTCTCCATGAGATCTAAAAGATGAGAAAGACCAATAGTGGTCATTAAGTCATATTGTTCTATGTGATTTACTATGATATTAGGGTCATATAATTCTTATAAACATGATTTGTATTCCCTTGTTATATGACATTAAGGTGATCAATCATGAGGGAGAGATCAGGAAATTTTTGAGTGTACACAAGTCTATTATGATAATAAAATACAAGTTGTGTTTTCATGAAGTGGTTGGATCTAAAATATCTTCTAAAACTTATAGGTTGTTAGATGGGCTATATTTTAAGTGTATTTGAAAGTAAATTTCCACATATTAAGGTAAAATGTGTTCAAATAAGATCAAGTATACACATTACTAGATAAACATAATGTAATTAGGTCTCCATGAGTCCTAATGGAGAAATAAGGCCAAATTAGTTGTGGTAGACCAAAAGAGGTTAAAATTATGATTTAACCATGTTCATAAGATATCCTAAGACCTATTATATGTCATAATTAAGAGGTTTAAGTTATATTCCCAACCAATTGGTGTGTAATCATGACTAGTATATATAAGGTAGTTTAGGCCTATTTGGGTATGCATGCAATGAGAAAAAAAGATGATGCATGGTTTAGTATAAGAAGGTATTGAAATAAGTTGAAAAATATTAGAGGAGGGTATAAAATTATACATTATAATTTTGAATATTATCTACATATGAAGATTATACATACATGACCTAATCAAATTTGATGAGGATTAGACAAGCGAAGGAGAGTGAGCCTTGAGATTGAAGAACATAAGAGTATAGGTATGGTCATCATTTGTTGATTAAGAAAAAATATTTTAAAAAGGTTATCAAAATTTAGAGGTGACTGAGTTGGTGTTGAATCACTTAGGGAGTTGGTTCTTCCTTGCAAGTGGGTGCTTACTAAAGCCTAGTCAAGTGGGTGCTTGAAAGTTTGGGGTTGGTGCTCTAAGTTGAGTTAGTGATTGATAGAATTTGATCTTGTGAAAAATTTTATAGTAATTTAGTCCAATTTTAAATTTCATAATGGTTTTTATTCCCTTGAGGGTTTCCCACTCACATATTGTGTTATACTCTTATTTCATGCTCATGTGAATGGTTCCTTATGTATTGCTAAATCATTACATTAATTTTATGGTCTATGAAAGGTAACGTATAACCCCAAATATTAAGGTCAATAAGGTCAATAATTCACCCCAAATATTAGTAAATTATGCTTTCAATATCTGGAAAGCAATAAATAATTATGTTAAATGAGCCTTAGGGTCTCCTTTACCCTTGTACTTTTTAAACTTTAGTGGTTTGTACCCTAGAGGAATTGGTATTTTCAAATACTCCATGTTGAATGGTTAATAACATAAATAATCAAATTTAAACTTATTTGTTTATTTACTAACATGTATGGTAACCATTGCATCCTTTATTTATTGTAATTTTTGTGCCAAGAAACTAGATGGAATATTGGCCTGAGGTGGAGGCTGGGCGATCAAAGGTGGATTACCTTGATTGGGGTATAATGGAGGCATGGTTTGTTGTGGAATGTTGTTTTGGTTTTGGAATTGACCAATAATATGCATCTAAAAATTAAAATGTAATTGTCATAATTACATGCATTATGGTGTGATATTTTGGTTTGGATTTGGTACATAGGCATAATTTTGGGGGAATTATGAATGAGTTGTAAGGATATGGATCTAGTGAAGTAATATTCCTATTGAGGTTAAGTATGGAATTAATACCAACTATTCAAACCTATTTTAATAAGGGTAACTTGTGAACCAAGGCCCTATTATTAAATTTGTGGCACGTTTGGAATGAAAGGCAACTATTGCTTGATTGACACTTGTTGGATTGTAAAACCTCTTGGTTGAATGAACACTTGTTTGGAAGTAGAGTATTGTAGTATATTAAACATTTTTCACCAATTAATAGACATAGATTTTTTATTAGAAAATTTTTATTATTGTAAAGTCATGTTGGTCTGTGAATGAAGAGGTATACTTGTCGCTACCTTATGAGGTGCACCATTAGTTTCCCCCTATTGAGGTGGTAGAATGTTATATGTCTAAAGTGTTGGTAATTGTACTATACCTATTATTTTGGAATGTTAGTCATAACTTATTATGGTGGAGTAACATTTGTCACATTTTTCTGAGGCAAGGCACTAGTTGGCATTTGACTACTTAATTCTTGCAATTACATACTTGATGAAGCAACTAGTTGAGGATTAGAGATAGTTTGTTATGGTTGGGAGTTAGAAGTTCCTTCCCCCTGATATTGAAAACCACTCATAGTTTTTACTAAATATATTTGATTTATACTTGTTTTTTGTGAATTTAAAACACTTTTTCCTAGATTGGATGACACTTGTGTGTCATCCATTATGTTTGGCACATTTATCTACATAGAAGTAATATGTACTTCTTCAATAGCTAGGGCATTGAAAATATCACCAACTAAAGTGATTTTCATGAATTGTACTATACCCAAATTTTCTTGGCCTATCAATTTGATTAAGACTCTTTTTGAAGGATCTAGCTCGATAAGTGGAGCAATTG
Organism: Torreya grandis; assembly: GCA_037957365.1. Classification (NCBI taxonomy): domain Eukaryota; kingdom Viridiplantae; phylum Streptophyta; class Pinopsida; order Cupressales; family Taxaceae; genus Torreya; species Torreya grandis. The sequence goes on along the minus strand of JARHVA010000350.1, from coordinate 4,819,078 downwards.
AATTGGTCATGTTATTGAAATTGCACACAAAGTTTAAATAGGTATGTTATGCTATGTACATTTTTATAAAGTGGTCCTTCATGAGGCCCTTTATTTTTAAAATAATAAGTGTATCATGGTATAACATTGACACTAGATCTTGAGGATTACTAGAAGAGGCTTGGTTAATATGTTGGTTGTAAGGTATGGTTAATAACACTCTAACTAGACTAGGCAAGTTTTCATGGGTTTGTTAGGAACTTAGACCCTACCTCCATGGATATGATTAAAAATACATCCTTTTTTGTAAGAAAGTGACAATCAAAAAAATAGGGATCGTATGTTTATGGAATCATAATTTAGTATGGTTGTTTTTTAACTTGGTCTACAACCAATGGTATGCTAGTTAGGTATTACACTATTTGTTCTTCATCCTACTTTGAGTATAGAGGCATGTTAACTAAAGAGTGAAATAAAGTATCTTGAATTTTTTCCCTTTATTGAGTGTTATAAGGTGGACAAGGATCCATTTCACAAACTACATTATCACCATAAGGGTCTTCAACAAAGTCTTCTTGTGAGACCACATTATCATATCTAGAATTGTACATGGTTATGATATGAGTATAGTGAGACAAGTTAAAACTAATGATGAATGTTTCATGAAAAAGGATTAGATTTTTATAAACTCTTAAAAATGATGTCCAAAGGACAAATGGTCCAAACTTGGTTTAACCTGGTTGATAAGGTGAAATTGTATCTCCAAAATGTCTATGCTAAAACTTGGTACAACATAATCTGACATTAAATGTCTTACACAAAATGGTCAATTTGATGAATAAAAACTAGAATGCCAAAATATACATACAAAATGTTCCAAAAAATTATAATATAAGAAAAAAAGTTGTTAGATCTTTCAGATAAGGCACAAAAGCTAGGATCAAAATAGGTATATGCTAGGTATTTTGGAAAAGGCACTAAAGCTAGACTTTAAAAAAACAAGGTATGATATTTTAATCTAATAAATTTAAAACACTTTGGAATAAAATAGGCACTCAAATTTAAACATGAAATTGGTTAGTTGGTATAAGGCATAAAATAAAAGGTATATGGAGATAGGTTATTTCTCCCAAATCTAGGCATAAATGATAGTTTTCAAATTGAATAAAGAATTAACCTAAGTTACACAATCCAAAAGATATAGATTGATGTCTAGGCAAAAATCACATAATTTTTAGGTATAAATCAATCATTTTTTGGGTTTAAACTTGGAAAGGTTAATTTCAAACTCAATGTAGAAAACTAGGCTTTTGTGAATAAGCAATAAGCTAGACAAGAATAGACAACATAATGACACTAGGTAAATATCTCAAAAGGCACACATGGATTTAGTTTCAAAATGGAATTTGAACACAAGGCAAACAAGTATTTGAAATGATTTTGAGTAGTGTAATGACATTATCACACTCTAAAGATGTAATCAGTGGTTAGTTTTAAGACTTAAAGGCACAAGATTCAAAATAAATTGGGGGCAACATAACAACAACCTTTTCAATCAAATGGCACACATAAACAAGATTTGCTAAAAGACTAAGGAAAATGTATGGTGTAAAATGGGTGATGTAATACCTCCTCAAAAAAAAGAGTGATGTATAAAATAAGACTCATTTTAACAGGTATGGTAAAAAAATAGTTTAGACTCAAAACCTTGAAATAAAGGATAAAATGACATAAACACCTAAGTGTATTTCCCTAAATCCTACAACTAACAAGGTTACATAATAATGTCAAATTTAATTAATATACTCACTCTTGAGAGGATTTTAAATTTTAATCCAAAAAGTAAAAGTGCATGAAAATTAGGGTTTTAGGCCCCCTCTTCTCTCAAGATTTTTTACTACAATATGGAACTTTAGGCTACTCACGCTACATCAACAGTATGTCTATAGTAAGTGGGGTTATTTTGAACTATAAATTTTTGTGCATTTATAGATGGTCCCAAGTGTGGATAATATAAGATATGCTCACATCAATTGGATCCATATCAACTATCTTGTTGTGAAAAGGTCTTATCCTTTTCACAACCACTACATTTGTTATTTTCTTAGTGTAGTGTGATGTTTGAGTTGATCATACATTTCAAGGGTAGTAGTCACTAATGAAGGTAGTTTAAACTCTCAAACTGCCATCCCAAAAATTCACCATCTCAATTTATATACCCAACCATGGAGTGGGGTTGAAACAATGCTGAAAGATGAATTTCCAGGTCAATGCTTCCTTAAAGAACCCATGAGGAGGTGATGAAATCTTGCTCACAAGCCAAAATATATGAAAATAAAGATAAGTGAAAAGACTTTATGGTCATTTTTGAGTCACCCAAACCATATAGATTTTGGGAGGCCCTTAGAAAAGTTCTTTTCATGCTTTGGACTAAACCAACCAAGGCAATGAATGAGTGCATTTGGTCACCTGAGTTCCTTAAAGGGGATAGGGGAGAGAATACATGCATCAATCATTTTTATAAAATAAAAAACTTTCAACAAACAAATGTAAAGAAAACAACTCTTATGAGTATGTAACTAAATGTGAAAGTTCATTTTATTTCACCAAAATGAGGTAGGTTTTGAAATTTGAACCCTTTGGCATTAGTTTTTAGGAAAATTTGCAAATAACTTCAAAAAGAATTAAGGCATGAAAAATAACTAAGTTCATTTTAGACACTAAATATAAAGTGTGTAAGATTTAACAATATTCAAACTTTTATTTTTACACCTTGGGACCTATAATTTGTTAGAAGGTTTACCTACTTAGAATCCCAAAATCAAGTTAGAAAACAACATTTAAAAATTTGCTCTTGGGTTTCCTATTTTTTTCTCAAAGAGAACGATGTTGATCCATGGATGGATAAATGTCAATATATATAAATTGACATTAGTCAATCCACATAAGTATCAAGATTGGTCAATAGAGATCAACATCAGTTCCTACAAAAACACAAAAAAACACAATATGTTTGGATAAAAATGATGATTAGAAAAACAAGCCTAAAAGTCAAATATCTCTCTAAATCCTATAGGAAAATAATTAAATAAACAATATGCAGGTCCCAAAACATAAAATGAAGATTATAAAACACAAAAAACCCTCAATAATCATGTTTCTATCGTGCTCTATTCTCCACATAGGTATCTATGTTGGTTTTGGGAGAATGGGCATCCGTCTAAGAGAATCGATGCCAATCTTTGTTTAAATTAAGTTTATAAAAATTGAAATACATGAAAAACAAAGTTAAAATAAATTTTTTGAATATTCTTAAGCATCTATTATAAAAACTAAATTAAACATATTAATCTTGTTGCTTGTATGGCATGATTGATGTCCCAGTAGGTGTGCCAACATGTGAACTAGGAATTGGACATAGAAGGGAGGTGAGTCTTATGTTAGTCTCATAAAACCAATGAAATGAACACACTAAGATCCTAACACCTCTATCCTACACACTAAGGAGAACTTAGTAACAAAAACTAAATGAAAACACAATAAAAACATTAAAAGACATAACTCTTTTACCTTCCTTGAGAGCCTCAAATGGATTTTTTGAATGGCTTGTTCGGCTTGTGTAACAAGAAGTCTTTGGCAATGGAGGTTTATTAGCTCCTTCTCTCCTTCTCTCATTGGCTTATTATTGATTGGATTAATATTTGGGCATGGAAACACTACTTGCATGAGTTTTATAGAGCAAATCCTTCATAATAAATCTACAATATCCAATCTTATAAATGAAGAGGTATGGCCTTATATTTATAGTCTTAGGAATAAACTCTCACCCAAGAAGAGTTAAGGTTGATTTTAGGCTTGGAATGGGTTCAAAATAAACCTAGTTGAGTTAAAACTAACTCCATTTAAGTTAATAGTTTTCAATTAATTATGATTTACAATTACTTGGCATAGATCTCAAAATTAGACATTTTAGGGTATTTTCAAAGAGCTTGAAAACTCATAAAGGCAATGATGAAAGGCTAGGATATTTTGAATTTTTGAATTTCCTTTTTTAGATATTAATTAATTGCAAATGGATAATTCAACTAGGCATTTAATATTTTTTATCTTGATAATTGATTTTGATTAGCTTTTTATCTCTTTCAAGATTTAATTAAGTGTGTAAGTACCCTATTTAACAAGTCTATAGGCCAAATTGACTATTGTGATGCCATAAGGTGATTAGGGACAAATACATGAAAGGTTATTGCTAATTATAGTAGGATACCCTAATTATGGATGTCTTAACATGATTATAAGCTTTGATCAATGATGCATAAGAAAATTTGGGATGTTTAGTGATTCTTAGGCTTAATTTACAATGGTTGGAAAGAATTAGTCTAGAGTCCAATTATAAGCTAGTTGTGACCAGTTTTAGGTGTCTACAATATGTAATGATAACAAGGATAAGTCATCTCTAGGCTACATAACTTCTCTATGCATACAAAAAACTTATCCACGAAATAATATCTGTATCTCTAAAGTATGAAAACCCTAAGAAATATTCCTCAAGTAGAATGGTGTATAATTAAATGTGCAACATAATATTATTTTTCTTCTCTTCTCTCTAAATGATAAAATTAGATGTGTATATATGGATGAATCTAAATCTAAATATTTTTGAAAGTTTAGCTAACAGGGTTGGCCCAATTTGATTATGTATTGTTATTTGATAAAATTAAGTTAGGTCTTGGTGTAGGTTGGCCAAGACTAATCCAGACCCATAACATGCTTTAGAAAAATTAAATAGATGGTTGACCCAGGCTAACATGGTACTATAAATTATCAAAAAGGTTTTTTAGTCTTAGAAAGGAGCTAAGTAAGGTGGTGAATTGATTGGAGAAATGCATAATGAGGAAGCAAGTATTAGGGAAGTGTATATGATAAGGTTGTGTAGATAGAAAGTGGTGGTATATGGGACAATAATATTATGAAACATCAATGGTCTACTTGCCCTTTCTTCGTGCACCCTTTAAGGCATGCAATTAGAGTGATTTAGACTCGATGGGTTCTTATAATAGATAAAGCATCAATAATTGATAAATTTTGAAAATATTATGAGTATACAATTTCCACATTCTGTATCCAAAAAAATTTCCATGTAGTTAGAAAGATCTTCGAGATTGTTAGATGCATTCCAAAATATAATATCATGTACATACTAGTGAAAATGCCATAAACCAAGTTGACATGTTTGACATCAAGGAATAATTCAATACCACATCTTCTTAAAAATAAAAATAGGTATGAGAACCTTTAGGAAGGTGAAAATGTAGACCTCTATCAGTTAGAGTAGTCAGAATAAAAATGCCTTAGCATTAACCATAGATGGTATGAAACAACACTTGAATGATCTCAATCTGATTTATTTTTTTCTTGAAGTTATTTTCTAGTAGGCCGTACAACTAGAGACAACAAGGGATAATTAAATTATAAAGTTCCTATTGGTTATAAATTAACTAGTATAAAATATAAGAATAAATTAATTTTTTGGGATTTGATACCACTCTTAGGCTAGATAAAATAATGATGATGACAATGAGAAATATTTGGTGCAAGCCAAAATTATCTTCATGATTCAAATTTAAATGGAGAAAAGTATAAAAATAAATGATCTAAGATGGTTTCTCACTTCACATTCCCAAAAAGATCTTTCCTGCTCATATGGGAATGGAAATCAACTTATTTGAATAAGATAAAAGTGACCTAAGAAACTTAGGATTAATAATAAATATGTAAAATATTGTTACATTCCTTAGTCTGGGAAATAATGAAGTAACACCAAAATATCACAGTCAAGCATTAGTCCCTACCATGAACAACATCCAAAACACACCCAAAAAATACACTAAGAATGAGTTGGATGCTATACAATACATGGTGAAGAAGCTCTTTAATGACTTCTTTGAAGTCTAAAGAAAAGTTGGGAACACTAGTGATAAAAATTCAAACTTAAATTTCACCTACTAGAGATATAATCATCCCTAAAACCAATCTAGTAACCAACTAGATCCTTTGCCTAATAAATTAACCGATATCAACATTTGTGAGTTAGACTTAATAAACTAGTTTTATGTGCACAACACATCTCAATAAGGGGATATCAATTATATTAAGTTATGTACTAAATTTTACATCTATTAGGGAGTAATGGAAGAGTATGAGGTGATCCTAAACCATCTTAGTGTCAACAACAATGATTAATCCATTATAACTTTGATATCCCTAATCACTATTATGATATTATAAACCTTAGAGTTTTATAACTAAGAGGATAATGAAACCAAAAAAACCAACAATGAGGTGAATGATTTTGATTAATTCTAATAGAGTAATTATTCTCTTAGGAATCAAACACAATAGCTACGCCTTACCACATCCACTCCTCCTAAAAATGGTGTAACCCTTCCTAATCCTAGAGCATGAAATGATCCTAACAACTCCAAAATCTAATAAATCAAATCCTTATAAAGAGGCCTAAACCACTTAAAACAAGTTTGGGTATAACATAGTTGAGAACATGAAGGAGATAAAATTAAACATTACATTACATGAGCTTGCCCAAATAACTAAGAAAAGAGATATGATCTTGAATTCCTTAATATACAAACCAATTATTCCCAAGCCTAAGCCTATGCATATTAACATGATGATACATAAGGATAAGGTTGAGGTTCCACCTTTCCTCCTTATAGTTAGGTTATTTAGAAAGAAGCTACACAAATCCTTAGTCAATTCAAGAGTATTGAAAAATGTCATGCCCATAGGTAATATATCAAAAATTGGGATTGACTCCTATTAAATCAAATAAAATAATGGTTCATCTAGATAAGTTTGAATGTAAGGTAATGGGACAGCTCTAAAATATGCATATGCAATTGGAAGATAAGCCCCGAGTCTAGTGGTTTATAGACATCCAAGTGGTGGATATCTTAGAATATTATGGGATGCTTTTCAGTATGGAATGGTCCAAAACCCTTAATGGTTACATGGCTATGGATTTCTCCCATATGTGTTTTCCTTGGAGAGGCATGGCCAATAAAATCTATGTTGATATAGAAACTAAGATAAAACATATGATCATGAATACAATATGAAAAGGTAAACCTAATATCCTATAATATAGGCATCTACACTATGTCTATAGAAAGTGCTAAGATCAAAACTTATGATAACCTTAGATTAATAGGTCTATGGTCCCTATACTTTGATGGGGTATAATCAAAGAAAGGTTATAAAGTTAGATTTATACTTGTTGATCCATAAGGAAATATACACCTAGATACCTTTAGGCTATAGTTCCCCTATATTAATAACCTTTTGGAATATGAAGCCTAAATTCACCTTGAAACATAAATTCAAGGAACTGAAAGTGGTTTGGGATTTGAAACTAGTAATCAACCAAGTTAGGAATATTTTTAGTTTAATATTGTCTTATCTAAGGAATTATGAACATTGGGAATGGGATTTGATACAAATTTTTAGTGTTTTTAATGTCATCCCCATTCCCAGATAGGAAAACTAGGTGGTTGATTCAATAGACACTTTTGATACAAATCTAACACACCTAGATGACTTAGGGTTGCAAAAAATTTTGGTATATCTCATCTTATGTCCCTTAGTCTTAGATATTGAGAATAACTTCCAAATATTTGAGCATGACCACCAAATTTTAGAATTATTTAATAAATTGTGAGTATTTGAGACCTATGTTATAGATGAGGTAGAAATAGATGACCCTGAAGATGAGGATTATGTCGAAGATGTCATTATGAACCTAAAATAAAAATGAGTTCTAAAGGGAATGATTGGATTCGATAAAATATTAGACCTTGATATGTATACACATAACCAATACACCTATATCAGAGGTATAAAAAGATTAATCTAAGATCATCGTACTAACCCTAAGAGGTTAATGTTGGCTTGTATTTCACTCCTACTAAGATTGAATAACTCAAATTGCTATTGGCATGTTATAGATGCATCATTGTTTGAGCCTATAGATACCTTAGGGTAGTCAATCTAAGTGAAATCATACATACTATTCCAATTATTAAAAATTAGACAAATAGAGTTAGAGTCCTATGAACCCAATCCTAGAGACACTTATCCATAAAGAGGTTCATAAGTTCCTCTTAGATGGGATCATCTTCCTAGTCTATCACTCTATGTGGGTATCCAACTTGGTGTCTATTCATATAAATACTGGGGAAATATGAATGTGTGTCAAATTATATAATATTATTAAATCCTCTTATAAATATAATTACCCTTTACCATCCCTAGATGAGATAATGCAGATGTTGAATAGATCCTAGATGATGTCTTTTTTGCATAAATTATTGGGATATAATCAAGTTTTGGTAAGCCTAGATGAAAAAATGAATAATGCATTCACAACAATATGGGGCACATTCACTTACAAGATAATTCTATTCAACCTTATAAATGTAGGATCCACCTTTTATAGAGTTATGTAATTTACCTTTGAAGGTCTAATTGTAAAATTCATAATTTTTTATGTGGATGACTTGAATGTTTTCTCAAAGAATAGGTCTGATCATATCCACCATATACAAAAGATATTAGAAAGGTATCAAATGTATGGTATCTCTCTCAAACTAAATAAGAGCATCTTTGACATCATAAAAAGTAAGCTCCTTGGTCATGTTATCACCAAGGAAGGTATTAATACCAATCCTATAATTTATAAAATATCTCTTCCTAACAGTAAAAAATAATTAAAATATTTCTTTAAAAAGACTAAATTTGTGTACAAGTTCATATCTAGTTTTGCTAAGATTGTTAAACCACTAAATGCACTATTTCAACAAGAATCAAAGGTGGAATGGACCCCCAAATCTCATAAATATTTACAATACATTAAGTATTCCATCATTCAATCAATGATCTTGATCAGTGTACATTACGTGAAATATTTTCACCTCTACTCTTTTTCTTCAAATCACACCATCATTTAGATACCTAGATTTTAGATGGGGATGGGAATCTAATAGGATTTTAAAGTACAAATTTTTAGGATACCAAGATGAAATAATCCACCCTATACAAACATGATTATGCCTTGGTGAATTCCATGAATAAATTTTAGCATTACATCCTTAGAAATATAATGCATACTATTATCTCATATCCATCCGTAAAACTCATGTTGTGACAAAATGAGTTGGGTGAACACAAAATTTAATGGATGGCCAAATTGAAAGAATATTACCTTGAAATAAAACCTATAAATTTGGTTTGAGGCTAAGGTCTCACCTAATGGATTACTAATATTAAACCAAGGATTATTGTGGTATAATTAGACCAATCAAAAATGGTCCATCAAGACTGGTATGACCCAATTGTACATTATCTCCTTTATGGAAATCCTCATCTAAGACTAAATCAAACACAAAAAAGGATATTAGGATGAAAGTATCCTATTACATATTGAATAAGGGATTACTCTACTAAAATAATTATGAGGGTATATATTTCATATGCTTATTAGAATAAGAAGTAAAATATGTCATGACCAACTTCCATGAGAAATTGAGTAGTGGTTATCCTTCAAGAATGGAAACCCATTATATATTATGATCTAAATATTATTGGCCTGCCATATTTAGGGATACCCATGAACCTATCTACACTTTCCATCAATTTAAGACTTTTTTCAAGAATAAATTTCATGTAGTAATGTCATTCAACACATGGTATAACATCCTTTTGATCAATGGTGACTTGACTAGGAGTCATCAACCCAAATTAAATTCATAATTATATCCATAAAATAATAACACATACATGGAAGTCATAAAATTACTTAAAGAAAACATAACCACATGATTTGGAACCATAACTTCATTAGTTTATGATAACATTATTGTATTCTAGTTAGTCAAGCTCACTAAGTTGGCTTATGAGAATAATATTACCTTAAGTTTCTCATCTACTTGAAAGGGTATGGTTTTGTGGAGTCAACAAATAATAATGTGATTAATTCAATAAATAATTACATATGAAAGAGACCTAAAAATTCATATTCACTGTTAAAATATGCTCTTTGGGCCAACCGTACCAAGTATAAACAATATCTCAAAATCTCATCTCTTCAATTGGTATATGGTTTATATCATATTTTACAAATGACTCTCAAGTTTCCTATGTATAAATTAATGCAATATTACATTTAAATCAATGAGAAAGTTGTTTTAAGGTTGTTGAATATAATTCATTCAGAGGATGCACAGGAAGAGTCCTTGTAAAATAAGGTTTGATAATAAAGTGAATATGAAGTCCTTTTATATATTAGACTTAGTATTTCTATGGTAAAATCCCACAAGAAGAAAGGGAAGCACTCTAAGCTAGACCCACTCTATGTTCGTTCTTACCAGATTTATGATTTACTTAGGTATAATACTTTTAGACTAAAGGATCTCAAAGGAAATGATATCCCTCTTCATATGAATGGATAGTTATTGAAGCACTACTTCTCAAACATATCATATACTATTATCTCTGAGTAGCCATCTAGGTAAAGTATGGTAATGTAAATATTAGATTAGTTTTAGTCTAGTTTGCTTCTATTGTGTGTTAGTTTTTATTGTGTGATTGTTTATGTCTTTGATTTGAATTTTTTTCTTCACCTCCCTTGTGTTTTCTCTTTTTTTCCAACCTAGTAGTATCATCTTGACCCCATAAGTGAGTCCCCATCACCATCATATGATGAAGCAAAATTTTGGTTATATAATGGTAAGACTAAACATTGAGCATTGGTCCCTGTATCCTCGAATTTGGTCCTTCCAAATGTAATACATGCCTCAAAGACATAGTTTGGAAGAGAGAAAATATAAATTGGGTCTCCATCATTGAAAAATATGATATATGGTCAATTAAATTCATGGAAACTATTAGGAGGGAAACCATTGATTCAAAATAGAGCATGTGAAATAAGAAAAGTTTTTTTTTTTGGCAAATCTATCATCATAACACTTAAAATAACATCAAGTATTTTTTATAAATTCATTTTATGAGCAAAGAATTCCCTTGGGTTTTAATAACTCAATAAATCAATCAATAACCTTGGTTTCATTGGTACCCAACCCTCATAGATAAAAAAATAAATAAGAAATCATAATTAAAGGAATTCTAAAATTTAATGAAAATCTTAAAGTCTCTTCCTAAGAAATGATGATTTAGGCAACCTCCATTTCATGTTTTATGACCTATCTATAAATGGAGTAAGGCCTAGATCAGGACCATAGGTATCTCTATCAAGGATATAAATGCTTTGATAATAGTAGAGTAATGCCTAAGTCTTCCCTTCTTCAATTAATCTATGCAAAAGAGTAAATACATTTTTAGGAGTTCTACACACTTAAGGTACCACTAAAATTGATCATGAATTAAAAAGTGAAATAAAATAATAAATAAATCTTCACATAGATGATCCCTTTAAGGAATTTGATCCTAATATGTCATGTGTTGAGGCAAACTTAAGTTTATCTTCCTCCTTTCATTCTATCGAAATAAGTTATAGATACTTGTCTAATGGTTCAATAATAAAGGTCCATAGTTTGGGTTCTAATCACTAGTAATGTTTTCCCCACATAGTCATCATTTGTTGTGATCAACACATATATTTTAAAAAAATAAAATGGGCACCCATATTGGGCCCTGGTAGATCATTATTTTCAAAAAATGCCAATGTTTGCTCAAACTTGATAAAAAAAGGTCTCCACAATTTCAACATGATTTTTTTTATCATGTCTAAAACCTTCTCACAAATATGTATGTTTAAATTATAGTTTATCCCATTTAACTCTCAAAATTTATACATACTTGATATTTTTTGAGCTATATTTATTTCTAAATAAGTTTCCTTTTTGTAGGATTTTCTTAGAGTTACTGACCTAGAGTCTGAGTTATCACTCTTCTATAAGTTTTTTGGGATAATAGCAAAATTATCTTTGATTATGGGGTAATTTCAATTACTTATAGTATATTTATATATTATTGATCTTGGATCCAATGAGAATGAACCACATGTATTTTTCCACTCCCATGGTATCAAACTTGTCAGAACCCTAAAAGGTTCTAGAGTATCAAATGCATTAGAATTGTTAGATTGTAGAGCCAATGTGAATATACCACTCTCATAGTGTTATAATTATTATATCCCTAGGAGATCCATGAGTGTCATAGGTTTTAGATCTATGAGATCCTAGAGCCAATAAAAAGGCACCATGTGTCTTTTACCACTCATGTTGGTTTAGACTTGTTAGATGCTTAAGAGGGCCTATAGTGTTAGTGTCAAATATTGAGGCTAATGAGAAGGAATCACATATTTGATATCAATACCATAGTGTCAATATTATCATATATTTAGTAGGCTATAGAGAATCATAGGTGTCAGAGATATTAGATCCTAGAGCCAATGAGAAGGTGTTATGTGTGATCTAGGAATTTGACTCAAGAGAGGATGGTTAGTATGGTGTTAGTTCCAAAATGAAAAAAATGAAAGAAACACACTAATAGCATAACATATATAGGCCTAAACACTAGTGAGAGCTTAGTTAACTAAAACAAATGACAAACACAACTAAAAATTAAGGAATAAAATATAATAATTCTTTCACCTTTCTTGGATGCTTTAAATGCCTTTGTAGTGGTGGCTTACTCGACTCGTGCTCATGAAGTCCTTGGTAATAGAAGCTTGGATACCTCCATATATCCTTGGCACCTTTGGCTTGTGGATTGGCTTGGCTTGGAATCAATTTTTCATGGTAACACTAGTTTCATGAAGCTTTTATAACCAATCCTGCATTATAAATTTGCATTCTCAAGTCTTAAAAATGATGTGGTAAGGCCTCTTATTTATAGATTTTTGAAAATATCTAGAATCAACCTAAACTGTCCATATTGAGATGAATATGTGTGGTTGAGAATTAATTAAATTTTTAATTATCTTCATCATGAAATTGGAAAAAGGGGAAATTAAGAGGCATGGAAGGCATGGAGGGCATGAATCTTGATATTTGTGGCATTTATGGCCTAGGGATGTCTTCCCAAGAAATGAGGTCACCTGATGATGTAGATATTCAATATTCATTTTAAAAAATAAGTATTCAACAAGTTTCCATGGAATTATTAATTAATCATTTATTTGGATAATTAGCTCTTAAGCATGCTTAAGCACTTTGTGCACAAATTACTCAAATTGATCAGAATGCCTTATTATTGGTCTAAAATTTGACTAGATTGGAATTGAAAGTGAATGTCAAATGTTTTGGAACTGTATTCACATTTAGGATGTTATCAATATAAAATAACAAAGACACATGTCTTGTGTATAAGATTTGATAGGAAAGAGAAATCTAGAGCACCCATGTGCAAAATTGACATTTTGACTCAAAATGATCTGATCAAAGTTAGCTAGCCCATAAATTGCATTGCCCTATTTAGGGATATCCTAGCCAAAATCAGCACTTGAATATGTTAGTTTCACATCATTTAGTATGTTTTAGTGTTTGTAGGCCAAATTATGCATTTTGGGTAGAAATTAGCCAAAATATTGGTTAGAGGTTATCGATGACTAGATTTAGGTGTCTAAAATTTACCCCTATTTGGGAAGGCATTACAGGCTATAATCATAGTAACATATTATCAAAGAATGAAAAGGTCCTATATACCTATAAATATAATGATGATAAACTAACTGTATGATGCCCTCTTTAGGGAACAACTGGCACAAGTAAGTCGATAAATGGTCCCTTGAAAAGAAAAAAAGAAAATGAGGGAACCAATTAAAGGCAAGATAATGGGGTGACAACAAAATTATATTGAAAAAGTAGTAAAAATCATTGAGAATTCAAGTGGGATGGTGCACAATGGTTTTCCCAAAGGTGGTTATAAACATTATACCCTAATAGTGACAACATGGTATGATATCAAAATTATTTGCCCAAAGGTGGTTATAATCATTAAGAAGATGGAGCTACCCCAGTTAGGATAGATAAATAAGAGAATAACATTCCCTTGTATGGGCATAAAATGGGAAGTGGTGACAACATAATGATTTTCCCAAAGGTGGTTATAATTATTGAGAAATGGAGGTGGGATAGTGTGCAATGATTTTCCCATAGGAGGTTATAATCATTAGACCCTAATTATGGAAAACATTATAAACCAATTATATGAGGATGATGATAACTTAAAATAGAGGGTAATGATGAATTGGAATAGCCTACTAGTAGGGAGATGCTTATTCGAACTAATAAAGGTTGAAATTCATTTCTGGTTAATTACTCTATTTAGGATATGATTAGGATGGAATCTAGATGTTGGTGCTGAAGAGATGTTGCCATTAATAATTAGACTTCTTAAATCTAATGTTTATTATAGCATGTGTCAATAGGAATTATGGTAAAAACACCATAAAGATTTGGCCAAAATATGCATGAGGACTAACTCTCATAATCTAATACTCTATAGAAAATAATGCACCAATGATAGAAACCATTATGATAATGTAAACATATGAATATGGATGGATTTAAGTGTAAGTGTGGAAAATAAATAACCCAATGAACACACATAAACTAAATCAAGGCAAAAGTGATAAAAGTAACCAAACAAACAAAAATAAGTAGAAATAAATAAATAAATAATGTAATAGAAACCTATAAACATTGCTCCTAGAAAATAGGTGACAACTTAACAAATGAATAATAATTGGGGAATAAAAGAAAAGGAAAGGGGTGGCTAAGCTATCTCCATATGCACTAGGCAAGTGAATTCTACCTACATAGTTCTATGGATGTAATATCGAATAAAAAACTTTAGGCAAAATGTAGTTCTCCTAGGGAATAAGAAGAATGTGATAAATTATGAAAACAAATAGAATGGTTGTGATATAAAATAGGAATGGTCTTGAAAAATGGAAACTGTGTGAGAGAAAAAGTCCAAAAAGGATAGGAAAACTAAATGATAAGTGATTTTCTTGTAACTTAGTAAATATTCCTAGAATCCTTAAGGCAAAGAAGTGGTCAATGTTTTTGTTCTTTTCTAATAAAATTTCAAAGGTTTTTGGAATTTTTTTGTAGTATCTCAACTCAATTGATAATGATGAGACACTAAATGGTGAGAGAATTTAAACTAAGGCTGCTCACAAAATGGTGAGAGAATGGCCTAGGTTGCTCACAAAATAGTGAGAATGTGGCATATGGTAATTGATCTAACCTCAAAAAGTATCAAGCGCTACTTACATGTCCCAGAGTAGGACCTCAAGTCACTATAGTTCTGCCTTTATAGTGAAGGAACTTGACAAGTGTAGCAATCAATGCAAAAAGAAGGCACAGTTGATAAAAAGGTATAGTATGACATAAGAAGTGTCAAGTTGGTAGGTTAAGGCTTAGTGTTGTCCCTAGTTTATCCATAGGTAGTTATAACTAGGACACAATGGCATAGATTGATGTGACTAAGATTAGTGTTAAGAAAGGAATAACAAATGAAGGATACAACTACCAAAACTTCCTGTCACACTAGTCCAAAATATGATCTTTGTTTGAAGTACTTGAGCCAACTGATTAAATTAATCAGATACCTGGATGTTGAAAATGCATAATGAATGGAAAAAACCAAGGTATATGAGCTAGGCTTTAGAACACATTGGGTTGATAGTTTGGAAGTAGAAAGTGGATACGATGAAGAGGATGAATGAGGATAGTACTTATATAATGAGGAATAGTGATAAAATGGCATAACAAAAACTATCCTTATAGACAATGCACCTTAACACTCAAGAATAGTACTACTTGAGATGAAGAATATTCATTAGCTTAGGAAGTTCATCTTCATCTAGTGTGGCAAGCATGTATGCTTTTGATCCATAATTTGTAGTGATGATGAAATGCCTTATCTAGTTTGGTTTGAATTTCCCTTTATGCTTCTTCTCAGCCATGGTGTTATTTTAGTTTTGTTTAAGAACAAGATCACCAAGTTCAAATGTTCTATACTTAACACATCAATTATAATGGCATTTGAGTTAGTTCTGACATGCTTAAATATTATTGAGCATGGTTGTGCATTTCTCATCAAGTAGGTCTAGTTTTTGTAGGTAGGCTACTCGATGGTGATGATCATCTAGGACAAGCTTGAAAGAGATGTGTAGTGAAGGTAATTCAACCTCAATGGGAAGGATGGCTTTAGTACCATAAACAAGTGAGTATGGAGTGGCTCTTGTGGGGTTATGATGATTAGTATGGTATGCCTAAAGGGTAGGGAATATCTAAAGGTGTTAGTCATAACTGGTATCATTGATAATCTTTTTGAGAATATTGATAATGGTTTTATTAGATACCTCAGGTTGGCCACTTCGTTAAAGGTAATAGGATATAGAAAAATGTTGTGTGATGTTATATTCGATACATAATTGGTCTACATCCTTATTCTTAAATGATCCTCCATTATCAGATATAATTTCATAAGAGATACCATAGTGATAGATGAAATGGTTAAACAAGAATTTGGAAATTTCCTTTCCAATCATGTAAGTGAGGGGTATAACTTCAACCCACTTAGTGAAATATTTAGTGGTGGTAAGGATATGTTTATGGATTTTAGATGAAGTGGGGTTAATATTCCCAATGAGTTCAAGTCCCCATGTAGAAAATGGCCATGGTGTCAACATTGGTTTTAGATGTTTTTCTAGGGCATGAATCAGATTAGCATGTCATTGACATTTGCCACACTTTTTTACATATGTAGTGGTATCTGCATCTATTATGGGCCAATAACAACTAGTACATAATATATTTTTGGATATGACTACCTCACTATAATGAGTTCCACATACTCCTTCATGAACTTCTCTTAATGCTATTTTATACTCTACCAAAGTTAAACAATGAAGCAGAGTTCCATCAAAACTATGATGGCAAAGGGTGGATTCAAGTAAAGTATAACAAGTGGAATGATGAATGAAGGCTTTGGTTTATTTTAGAGATAATTTAGGTGGTATAGATTAGTCATGAAGGTATTTGTAAAGGTCTGAGTATCAGATAGAATTAGGGCCAACAATATCACAAATCATGGCAATGGTTGAAGGTTCATGAGATGGTGCTGACAAATTCTTGATGAGGAACTGGCGATCTCTAGATTTATCTATGTGTTGAATTAGAGAGCCAATAGTATCCATGGCATTTGTAGTTTTGTTACTAGCCCTTTGTAGATGCTCAAACTAAATATTAGAAATTTATTGCTTAAGAGTGTTGACCATAGATTTATATGGAATTAACTTGTCATCTTTGGTCTAAAAATGATCTATGACCTGATTGATGATTAATTGAAAATCACCATTAACTTGGAGATGAGATATATTCCAATACACTACCTATATAAGTCCTAAAACAAGTGCTTCATACTCAGCCATGTTGTTTTTACAAAGAAAATTGATTCTAAATGATTTAGGGATTAGATCCCTCTATGGTATAGTAAATAATAGGCCTGTCCTTAATCCATGTGTAGTAAATGAACCACCAAAATATAGTTTCCAAGGCTACTCCTCAAGGGGTGTGTTAATGATGGTCATGATGGATTCATCATGAAATTAAAATGTGAGTGGTTGTGTGTCTATGAGAGGTGCTTCAATAGGTTGATCTACAAGAACTTGTCCCTAAATTGCCTTATGATTAACATAACCTATGTCAAACTCATTGATAATTATGATCCATTTAGCCATTCTACCTTGCAAAGATATTTTAGATAGTAGATACTTGAGTGGATCTACTTTTGAAATGACCATGGTCTTATTATTCAACATGTAACGGTGTAGTTTTTGAGCTACAAAAACCATGGCCAGACAAGATTTTTCAATAGGTGCATAGTTATGTTCATATGTAACCAAGGTATGACTTAGGTAATATATGGCATGCTCATTTCCATTTTCATCATGTTTTTCCAAGAATACCCCTAGAGCATGGTCAGTAGCTAATAAGTATAAAAATAATGGCCTTCCTGACATAGGAGGTAATAGAATAGGTGGATTAACAAGATAGTCTTTGAGTTGTTGAGAAGTTGTTTGGCAGTGATCATCTCAGTGAAATATAACTCCCTTATTCAAAAGGTGTGTAAATGGATGACACTTGTATTCTAAATGAGAGATGAAGCATCAAATTGATTTGATCTTACCCTGTAAACTATGGAGTTGCTTCAAATTGGTTAGTGGTAAAATCTCAATTATAACATGGAATTTAGCCAGATCAACTTCAATACCTCTATGAGACATGATGAAGCCAAGTAGTTTGCTTTAAGTTATACCAACCACACATTTCTTTGGATTGAGTCTAACTTTTTGACTCCTGTAATCTTTCAAATATATTACACAACACTACTAGATGGTTGGCCTTGATTTTGGATTTTCTTAATATGTCATCAACATAGTCATCAACAATATCATACATCATATCATGGAATATGATAGTCATATCCATTTGATATGTATCTCCAATATTATTAAGGATAAATGGCATTACTTATTAACAAAATGTTCCCCATGTAGTGGTGAATTCTATTTTATGTTGGTCTTCTGGTGTTATTTTGATCCAGTTGTATCCTGAAAATCCATCCATGAGTGAAAGCATTTCATAACCTATTGTAGATTCGATGATCATGTCGATATTAGGCAAGGTAAAATCATATTTAGGAAAAGATTTGTTGATGTCTCAAAAATTAGTACAAATTTTGATCCCTTCAATATTTTTACTAATAGGTACCACATTAGAGATCCATTCTAAGTAGTCAATGGATCGGATACATCATAATTCTAAGAGTTTTTCCAACTCTTTCTTTACCAATACAATAATGTGAGGATGCATCTTACATAAATTTTGTTTTACCAAGTTGTCATTAGGATTAACCACAAAGTGGTGCAAAACCAAGGTGGGGTCTAAACCAAGCTTGTCATAATAGGCCCATGCAAAGATATCTATAAATTCTCTCAATAGAGTTGTAAAGATGTCACATTCCTCCTCTTTAAGGGATGCCCCTAATTTTATCCATTTTAGGTTTGATGGAGTCTCAATATTTAACTCTATACTATATTTGACTAGAAGGTTCAAACCATCTTCTAGGATAGTAGGTAGTGACTTGAACTATTGAATTATTTCAGGGTCCTCCATTAGGACCTGCTCTTCAAATTATCCTAAGCATGATGAATCTAAGTCCCCTAATGGGAGATCTAGCCATGTGACAAAAATAGTTGGAAATTATTAAATAATTAAATCAAATATTTGTTGTTGATCAAATTTTAACTTATATCCATAGGAAAGTTCATTTTTGGTGGTCTCTTAGTCTAAATTTGAATAAGAATGAACACCCTCATCTAATGGCAGCTGAAATAGGTTTTCACCACTAGACTAGCCTTTATCTTTACTTTTTCCATATTTAGAAAGTGCCTAAAAGAGGTTTTCACTTTGGGACATAATATTTTACTTATTTTTTTGATAAGGGTGTTCACTCACTCTCTAAAATTGGTTGTAGGATCTAATGTGATTGAGAATCCTGATTTGTGATATCCCAACAAAATTTTGTCTCTAAGGCCTAAAAATTCATAGAATGCCTCATCATTCTAGAAGTCATCAATTAATAGACTAGATTCTTATTGGTCCCAATCTATCAATTTAGGATAATATAATGGCAATGGGTTACAATGAATGGTTAGGGTAAGGGTACAAATGGCATTGTTATCAAATAGGTTAGTTTTAACTAGGCCATCAAAGGTGGGACAATGATCATACTCTACTTCACTATAGGCATCATCATCATTAGTTATTGATGATGGATTTTTAATAATATATGTGGGGTCACCCCTAGGTGGTTTAAATTTAAGTCCATAAGGTCTTTCATACTTAGTCATGGAAATTGGCTTGATAGTTCCTTGTTGATTCAGTCTGAGGCCTCTTCCTTCATAATTGTGACTCTCCATGATCCTATTGGGAATAGGATACTTTGAATTTTTATAATAATTATCTTGGTTGTCATTGTATAACCATGATTCATACCCTTCAATAGGGTTAAGTCCTAACCCAGATGTTGGTACAAATATGACAGGTCCCTATCTTTATTCTTTTATTGCCAATGCATATGTGGGGTAAAGTTAAGCTGCCCAAAGGTTTTTAGATTCTAAGGAAGATTATAAATATAAAATGTATCATGGGTCACATACTCTCCTTGTCTATTATCTAAAATGGTGAAATGATTAAAAGCTTTAAGAGGTGGCATATGGGAAAGGGAATCCAAGGTATTAGGATCTATGTAATTATTTGGTGAAGGATCAATAAGTATAGCTTTTCCTTTATCCTATTTTGAACATGGATTCATGCCATATTGATAATTATAGCTTTGAAATTTAGCCTTAAAATGTTTGCATTGTTAATATGGGTGTAAATATCTTGGAATATTCACTTCCATCCCTGAGTGGGAAAACTTAATACATTGGTGTAGTGTTGATGGGATTGCAAAAATATCATGTAACTAAGGCTTGCCTAAAAGAATATTGTATGATAACTCAAGCTCAATTACATGGCAAAGTGTATCATGGGTCAAAGGCCCAATTATAATTGGAAAAATAATGGTGCCTTGTGATTATCTTTCCTGATTATCATAGGCTTTGATAGTTATTGTTTCTGGCTATATATCTATCATTATGTACCAAATAATTTTGATGAGCTTTAGAGACACTATGTTGAGGTTAGATCTATTATCTATAAGGACACATTTCACTTTATGTTTTCTTATACAAACTTCTATGTATAATGGATTATTATGGAGTGGGCCAAGGGAAGACATATCACTTTAGTTGAATGTGACTTGTTAGGTTGGTGTTAGGTGTCCAACCAAAACTTGAAACTTATCAAGGGATGTCACTAGTAACATTAGATTGGGTCAAAAACTCATTCAAGATGTTCTTATGGATTACTGATGTTTGCAAAAAATGTAAAATATAAATTTGTGTTGGTGTCTTCTGCAATTGTTCCATAATATAAAACTTCCTATCTTGGTCAGTAGTGAATGGTTTATTTTGATGTTGAATGATAAGCAAAGTGGTAGATGGTTGCAGGCTTGGGATAGTAATCTTTGACCTCTAAGTTTTGATTTCATAATCAATAGTAAAGATCAGACCATTATTGCTAACAAATGTTGGGAATGGTGTGGGACCAGATAGGATAAGTCTCAGTTGCTGGTGCACTTGTACATGGTCACATGGAAAGGATAAGTTGTCGATATAAGATCCAAAGGGGGAAATCCTAGTCTATTGGTTTGATTGTATGAATTCCTAGGTCAAAGAAGGATTATCCATGTAATTTGGTTGAATGTTTCTATTTAGAAATGGTCTAGGTTGATTAGTGCTAGGTCTAGGATTAATGGAGATGGTATTAATACTACTCCCTATAATATGACCTATAATCCTATTGTAGTCATGTGTAACTCCATTGTAAGTTTGTTGGTTATTACCATTCTAACCTTGATTTTGTCCATTATTTTTTCATTATGGGTTATACTACTAATTTTTTTGATTCTAATGGTTCAACTTTTAATTTTGATATTATTGATTTTGCTACTACACTAGCTGTTATTGTTGTTGTTGCTAATTACTTTGTTGTTATTGATTGTTATGTTAGGGAAAAGGGTTTTCATAAATACTAAGAGTTTTATTGGAAGTGGAAGCACCATTATCTAATTTTATCTCCCCATTATCCAACATATTCTCAATTAAATGCTTGATTTGGACACATCTTTGTAGATTATGCCTGTTGACATGATGATAGTCATATAATTCATTTTCACAATACCAATACGAATAAGAAATGCCTTGTAGATAATGATTTAGTATAGGACAACTAATAATATTAACAATAACAATCTTTTGAAATATAAATTCAATAGGTTCTCCTAGGTCACCAAAGACACAACATGTAGGCACAGTTTTCCTAAGAGGAGGGTTTTGTAATGGTGATGGCTACTCTATTTGTTATGCACGTCTTGGTTTTTATGATTGTGATATTGGTTGGAGAGGTTAAAGGGTATGAATAAGATTAAAAGGTGGTGTAGATGATGTTTTCACCATTTAGACATGATGATATTTAGTTACTCCATTTCCCATAACATTCCTATTACAATTGAGTTACTTTGATCTTTCTTAGTTATTGGCCTATGTTAGTTGTGTGGTTTTCACTTGAATGGGATGTTGGTAATTTTATTTATTGCTACATTAGTTTTTATTAGTTGAATTAAGCTTGATAACTCCTTTATTGATGAACACCCACTCAATCAACAAGCCTTTGTCGATGATTTCATTGAAAGTATGTGCACATTGTAGTTCCAAATGATAAGCTATCTCACTATGAAATTTTTTGGTAAACATAGTAGCTAATTGCTTATCTAGTAAACTATGTGTGAAATAGCTCAAAAGGGCTCTCCATAATTGTAAATAACTTCTAAAACTCTCACTAGCTTTTTGCTTTGCTTGTGTTAAGTTCACTAATGAAATCTCATGCTTGAGATTATAGGAAAAGTACTGCACAAACTTATCAAAAATATCTTCAAAATATGATATTGAATTTTTGGGAAACTATAAAAACCACTCCAAGGCTTGTCTAGCCAAGCTCCTTGGAAACAATAATAAAAGGTATATGTCTCTATATGCTACTGGTTGACATACGATAAAGAATTCGGTCAAATGAGCCTTAGGGTCACCTTTTCCTTTGTATTTATCAAATTTTGGTGGTTCGTATCTTAGAGAAAATGGTATATAAAAATACTCCATGTTGAATGGGTAGGAACACACATCATCCAATTTGAACTTTTTAGTCTATGTACTGACTTGAATAGTAGTAATTGCATCCTTCATCTATTGCAATTCTTGAGATAGGAAACTGGAAGGAACATTAGTTTGAGGTAGAATATTGGTTTGGATAGATGGTTGGGAGGTCACAAGTGGGACACTTTAACCAAGGTATGATGGAGATACCTATTGGGGTACATTTATTTGGTTTGGGAATGGGCCAAGAATACACATATGTGGATTAGGATGTACTTGAAATTTCATAATTGGTTGTGTGATATTCTAGTTTGGGTTAGTGATAAAGGTTTGACTTGGAGGATTTTTTGGTTGGGATAGAGGGATATAACTATACTATGCTTTCTATGGTTGAAAAGGGACATGCTTATAACTAATCAAACCTTGTTGTTAAGTGGGAACTTGTGGACCAAGACCTTGTCTCTAGATTTGTGGCATATTTTGAACTAATGATTGTCTTGTAGGTACTTGAGAAACATGGGGACCTACTTATTGCATGAGTCCCTATGAGGAAGTAAAATAAAGTTGCATATTTATCATCTATCATTGACCCATATTTACATGTTGTTAACTAGTCATTGCTTGGTTTTGGATTGGCATATTAGTTTATGACTAAAGAGGTACATTCATCATTACTTGGTGAGGTAGAGCATTAGTTGTCCCTGATTGAGGTGGCAATGTATTTATCCTCTATTGTGTAGATACACTATAGTGTGCTTATTGTTATGGAATACTACTCGTTACTTATTAAGGAGGAGTAGGGTTCATCACATTTTTTCATTAAGGAATGACATTAGCCATTGTTTGATTATCTAATCTCATAGGTTGTACACTTGAGAAAGTAGCTGGTTGAGGTTAGGGTGTAGAAACTCCTACTCCCTGGTATGATGACCTATTCATAGTATTAACTATAGGCACATGTTTTTAGCTAATTTCTTACACGTTAGTACCACTTTGATTAGGACTGAATGTTGCTTACACATTGTCTACTACATTTGGCTCACTGTTCTATGTCTAGGCTGAAGACACTTCTTCAATAATGAGCATATGCATCAAGTTATCTATCAAATCAATTTGTATGAATCAGTAAAAATTTGGATTCTATTATCTAGTTAACTCTATCAACACTCCTATTGAAGGAACTAGGTCAATAAGAGGCTTACTTACCATGTTCATTTGATTGAAATCATATGCTAGATTCAAGTAGGTTTTATATACTATTTGCATTTGGTTAAAGTGATCTTCCATGATGTTTTGCCTCGATCAAATATATTAGGATCTAGGTACATTTTTTGGACTAGAGCCATAGGATTTATAGAATAATCTTGTTGATTGTAAATGATATTGTGGGGCACTCTTACTAGACTTGGTAAATTTTCATGGGGGAAGTCTGTTGGAAACTTGGCCCTACATCTATTGCCCTAACCAAAATCTCATCTTTGTTCTCTAAAAAATTTTGCTCAAACAAAAATGGATCATACATGGAAGCCATATTAGTATAATATGACTATTGAAGTATTGGCTCATCCACTATAGGTATTGTAGCTAGGTATTACATGAATTGCTCTTAGTCTTGTTCTAAATAAGATGGTGTGTTAACCAGATAGTTAGCCAATGGATCTTGGCTTTGTGCCCCTGATTAAGTATTATAATAGGGATAAGAATCCATTTGATAATAAATATTATCTACATAGGGGTCTTACACCATTTCTTTTTGTGTAACTACATTACTAATCCCCAGATTGTACATGAGTCCACTATGAGTGTAGGAGTACATGTTGGGATCCATAGTCAATACTTTTGAAATAAAAGGTTAAGGAGTTCTAAAAACTCTAAAAAGGATAATGTCTAAAATAGATGATGTTCCAACTTGGTCTAGATTCATCAAAAGGATCAAAAGTTTTATGCAAAGGTTTGTGAGGAAATAAGCTAGTGTGAAGTATCTAATGTTTCACTATTCACATAAAGATAATCAAGTAAATAAAACTAAAATCAAAATGAAAAAATCTAAGGTCAAAGTGTTTCAAATTAGTCTAATCTAGGAATTAAATTTTTTTAGGTCTTTTGGTAAAATGCATCATCAAAAGCTAAGATCAAACAAGGCATGCGCTAGGACTCTTGGCCAAATAGTGCCAAAAGCTAGACTTTGAAATAGATGAAATTTTTAATCTAAAATATTTGAAACACTTCTAAAAAACACTAGGCATTTGATTCTTGGACATGAAATTAATCAACTAAGTATAAGGTATGAAAAAAAGACACTTTTAGAGATAGTTTATTTTCTCAAAAAAAGGTATAAAACTTGGTTCTTTTGAAAAACAAGCTAGACAAAAGTGAGTAGTATAGCTATTTTAGATAAAAGATCACAAATGTACACTTGGATTGGTCTAAAAATGTAGGAAATTTTTTTAACCCTATACAAGAGGGTCTATGAAACCATATTTGAAACGTTTTGGGTATCATAACAATGCTATACTACCCAAAAGGTGTGACAAAAAAGGTTTGTTTCAAAAATTCTCTAAGGCAAAGATGTTTTCCTACAATTTTGATAGCATAACACTACTTTTATTGACTCAAAATGTTGTGGTACATAGACTCAAAGTGTAAGTGTTTAGCACAAAATGGCTTAAGTCTATCAAGTGATGATAATGATTATGAGTCTTAAATGGCCTTTAACCCAAATTGGAAATTAAACCAAAGTTCCCTCAAGTTTAGTGTAAATGGCAAACCTACTTAACACATCAACCATATGAACTTGTAAAGGTCCAATTATAAATTTAGATTATAAGTGAAGGACTTAAACAACTTTGTTAAAGGTCTAGACTTAATTGGGCAGCATAACTATGCCAAAGTGGATGATATGACTCTCAAGCTTTTGATGAACTTTTAAAGAAGGCAAATTGATGATCTCACACAAGCAGCATAATGCCTCTTTATACAAAATAAAATTTGGAATATGTGTTTGGTTTGGATTGTTTGTTTAAACCAATTTTTGACTCTAAACAAGACTTTAATCTAGGATAAGATCAACTAATTAATCACTCTTAGATCCTAAACTGATAAGGTTGTTTGGTATTTTTGGAATCCATCAATATATGTCATTTGAGAGGATTTTAAGTGTTCATCCAAAAGTAAATGTGCATTATATAGTAGGGTTTTTACACCCCCCCCACTTCTCTCAAATGATAGTACTATGGCATAGACCTTGAGTCATACCTTGCACCAGTAATACTTCCATGACAAGTGGGGATTTATCTAAGATCTAAAAAGTTTCTAAATGATCTAGGAGAATCAATTGCATAATGACTTTCATGCCAAACAATACAAAATAAAATCATGGATTTTGGGTCTGTATCACTTGGCTTGTTGCAAAAAGGTATAGTCCTTTTTGCAACCACTACATCCTGCTATTTGCTCAGTGTAGTATGATTTCCAAAGTGACACTACGTCCCATGTGCAACTCTAATTAGGATCCAAATGAAGTCAATTCTGGGAGGTAAAACCCTAGGTTAAAACTTCCCTAAAAAACTCATGGGAGGTGATGAAGTCTCCCTCACAAGCCAAGTTTGCATAAAAATAAAGAAAGCATGAAATAAAAAGACTTTAGGGTCATTTTCAAGGTCACCCAAACTTTGGTGAGTTTTTGGGGAGTGATTTAGATGGCTTTATTTATAAGCCTTAGACTAGGATATTTGTAATAGGAATGATTCTTTTGATTCCAAGGGTTCCTTATAAGGGACAAATGGGAGAGCATACACACAACATTCCTCTTTTGCCAAACAAATATTTAATCTAAACAACTATTGAAAATAAGAATTGACAAGTGTGTTCAATTTTAAGCCTAAATTAAAGTGAGGTGGTTTTCATTTGACCCCTTGGTCTTAGTTATAAACTTTGAAAGCATTCATCATAAAAATCTAAATTTTTTAAACACCAAAACAAAGTTCTTAATTAATTTTTAAGCATGAAAAAGGTGATCTACACATGTTTTTGTCAAATGTCAAGATTGGTCCTATAGCAAAAATATCAGCATGTCCTTTAGATTTGAAGCTCTGTTTAGTTTGAAATAATAAACTTTATAAAAAGAGCTCTCAAGTTTGTGTTTTAATAAAAACATAGTGACTAACATCAATTTCTATAACTGACGATGGTGACATATCTAATTGATGTCAGTTATTTAAATGACATCAGTTATGCCAATGTAACCAATGGTAGGTATAAAACTGATGTTAGTTTTACTAACCAGCATTGGTTAAGATATTCAACTGATGTCAGTCTTACTTGTCGATGTTAGTTACTATGTAAAAACCATGGAAAACAAAAATGAAAAAATAAAGTTATAAAATCAATATGCAAGAGTTTTAAGGGTCCAAATGAATATTTTAAAGCTATAAAATGATCTTATTTAGGTGTGAGATGCATCTAGTCCCAACAAGCATGCCATAATGTGATATAGGAATTTGACTCAAGAGAGGATGGTTAGTATGGTGTTAGTTCCAAAATGAAAGAAACACACTAATATCATAATAACTCTAGGCCTAGACACTAGGGAGAGCTTAGTTAATAATAAAAAATGACAAACACACCTAAAAATTAAGGAATAAAACATAAAAATTCCTTCACCTTCCTTGGATGCTCTAAATGCCTTTCTAGTGGTGGCTTACTCAGCTTATGTTCATGAAGTCCTTGGCAATGGAAGCTTAGCTACCTCCATCTCTCCTTGACACCTTTGGCTTGTGGCTTGGCTTGGAATAAATTTGGAATGGTAATAGTAGTTTCATGAAGCTTTTATAACCAATCCTGCATTAAAACTTTTCATTCTCAAGTCTTAGAAATGATGTGGTAAGGCCTCCTATTTATAGATTTTTCCAAATGTCTAAAACCTAAACCATCCATCCCAAGATGAAGATGTGTGGTTGGGGATTAATTTAATTTTTAGAATTAAGTTTTTAATTATCCTAATTGTGACATTAGAAGAAAGAGAAATTAAGAGGCATGGAGGGCATCATGGAAGGTATTAATGAATCATAGAGGGCATGAATCCTGATATTTGTGGCATTTATGGCCTAGGGATGTCTTCCCAAGAAATGAGGTCACTTGATGATGCAAATATTCAATATTCATTTCCAAAAATTAGTACTCAACAAGTTTCCATGGAATTATTAATTAGGATTTGATTTGGATTAATTAGCTCTTAAGCATGCTTAAGCACTTTGTGCACAAATTACTTAAATTAATCAGAATGCCTTGTTATTGGTCCAAAATTTGATTGGATTGGAATCGGAAGTCAATGTCAGATGTGTTGGAACCATATTCCCATTTAGGATGTTCTCAATATAAAATAATAAAGGCACATGTCTTGTGCAGAATATTTGATAGGAAAGAGCAATCCAGAGCACCCAGGTGCAAAATTAAGATTTTGAATCAAAATGATATGATCAAAGTTAGCTAGCCCATAAATTGCATTGCCCCATTTAGGGATACCTTGGCCAAAATTAGCACTTGAATATGTTAGTTTCACATCATTTAGCATGTTTTAGTGTTTTTACGCCAAATTGTCCATTTTGGGAGGAAATTGGCCAAAATCTTGGTTGGAGGTTATCGGCGGCCAGATTTAGGTGTCTACATTATGTGTCTTCTACCACTCCCATAGTGTTAGAATTTTCAAATCCATAGGAGGTCCCAAAATTTTAGAGGAATCAAAGATGCTAGATCATAAAGGTAGTGAGAAGGCACCACATGTATTATACCACTCCCATAGTGTCAAATGTGTCAGATCCCTAGGGGGTACCAGAGCGTTAGAGGCATCAAAGTTATCAGATTCTAAATCTAATGACAAGATGCCATGTGTATTTTTCCACTCTTATGGTATTAGAATTGTCATAGCCTTAAGAGGTTTGAGAAAATAGATAAGTTCCACATGTACAACTATATACTTAAGTGAAAAAAGGTCATATAAGTCTTTAAAAAGGTTAGGATAGAGATGTATTTGGGACCCTAATCCAATGAAGAGGTGCCACATATACATAGTACATCCAAGATACCAACTTAAATATGTAAATCTATGAAGACACTAGGATCCTTGATATGCCAAGATGACATAGTAATCATCAAGCCTACTAACCATATATTGACATATATATAACTCTAGATTCATTCACAATACCACAAGAGATACATAGGAATGTGTTCCCCAAACTCATTATATTTATTTATTTGACAAAGGGAAGACTATGATATGATAGATCAAGAAGTCCCATTAGTATCAACTAAATATAAATGGCATAATAAAATATTGAATTAATACTAAATTGAGAAATAGTTAAACTAGATTCGTGCAATCAACTCAAAGCTTAATTCATCTAATTCAAGATCACCAAAGGACATTTCTAAGGAATTTAACTAATATCTATAAGGTCTCATTGAATTGAATTTACTATTATCAATTCTCTATGCACTCAAATAGTTATGAGCCCTTTACATCAAATTCACCCTAAGGCATAGAGAATACATTATGCTCAATAATTATGTGCATCAAGATCACATTATTTGAAAATATAAGCCTCATCCTAAAACCCTAGATTAGAGCTAGAGTATCAAGACACTACTTTCTTATAGGGTATAAATTAGTTCAAGCACTACAATAAGGTATTAAAGACCATCAAAGATATTAAGAATCTAAATACATCTGATGAGGCCAATGATGATGAAATATAATACAAAAATGATCTCATCACCATCAAAATTTCATCACTCCATGTAGCCATGGCTAAACTCAAGGTTTTCCCATGTGCCAATCATTTTTACAACATGCTTCTCTCTTCCAAGTGTAATTAAGATATCATGAGGTCACCAAAAATAAGGTTTTATAAGATCTTAAAGTACACCATGACCTTTGAAAAGGAGTTCTTGGATGCTTGTACATAGACCTATAACATTTATGTTTTCCTCAAGGATTGGGCAGAGGATCTAGACTGCTAGGTCAATAAAGAAGATCTTGATTCTTATACAATCAACTCATTTAAAGAAGGTGTGCATAGGGATATACTCTTACTAAACTAAATTTATTATCAAGTAATGTAATGCATGCCAATACTTAATAGGTTCCCCTTATCAATCTAATATTGAAATGGGATGAGTCCCTTTATTTAGGTAGTCTCATCATGTTCAACATCAACAAATAGGTGAATGGAGATCCTACAAGTGGAAACTTGTACATGATGTCATACATTATATATTATATCTATACCACCTTAGAATTTAGGTAATTAATTTTAACTATATGTTAACTAATGTTATCTATGGTGCATTTTATGTTCTACAATATCTACATCCATCACTTATAGAGTAAAATTTGGTACATGTGAAACTACTTCTACCCAGTTGTGTATCAAGCGATTAACAAGAAGCCCATGTTGAGGCTCTCAAATGATATTTTTTATTCATTAAATCCCATTGGTTCCTAATTTTACTACATATATAGTACCATAATACAATTATAATTCATCCATGAGGATCATATTTTTTTATCATATAGGTCTTAGACCACCTTGTAGAATAGGAAATCAACTACTGGCTCATTCATGGTGTAGGGCCATCACCTTGGATATAAGTAGAATAATTATCCAACATTACCCATTATCATAAGGCACCAATAGTATAAAATAATACACCCACTATAAGTTATGCCCCAATATAAGGAATTATGTATATTGGGAAAAGTAGATAATAGGTAGTGGGATCCTAACGATGCAGTGTGGGCCCATGTGGCAAAGAACTAGGTAAATATCAACATCACTTATCACCATGAGTCTCACCATAATGATTATATCCATATAAAACCTATAAATTATTTATAGGTATTTGAAAATATTGAGGTTACTCACTACCTAAAGTGACAAGATCTTGTTCAACCATCTCTTGAGGAGAGACCAACCCCTCCATAGTAAGAATCCATACAAAAAATCACTCTAGTCCAAGTGACTACAAAGGGAAATTACTAACATATTTTATAGGAATTCATAATATATACCACTCTATAATCATATACTTATATTATGCCTTCACTATATCCCCAAGTAAACTAGCCTCAGGTAGTGGTACTTTACATTTAGATAACATTCCCAATTCTAGTCTAACTAGGGACCAATATGTGGCTACCTTCAGAGAATCTTCCCCAATAGTTGGATTTAATATAAAATATTTAGAAACTCCATATGTTTTTCAATCCCATCATAGCCTGCCCCTATTTGAGTGATTATAAATTCTTAATTCCCTTTTACTCCCTCAGTCATGACATTGCTTGACATCCCAAGTACCCAAGCTACCCTGGTTCAACCGTTATCCAAATTGTGTCCATAATATACCCCAATATCATGGTATATACCCTCCACTACTCTCTATCTAACCCCACAAGTTATCTATACCATTTTTATAGCTCAAATTCCCAATTTCCCTACATTTTTAGTAGCCCCATCAAGTTTAATTATCACTATAATTGTGATATATCTGAGCATCCAAGTAATATTGGTGACCCTATTACTTCCAGTGCTCCTATATTCATAGATCCCATGCTACATCATTAGTCTCAACAATGTTTTTTCATCCTCCACAATCTTCATCTATGACTACTTCTACTATTCTTACTTTTGTGGCCACATCATAGAAATACTAAGCAAAAGACCAAAGAAGAAACAAAATGTGATTTATACCAAAAAAGATATGCATACTTCATCAAAACATAAAAATAATTATTATTCCCCTCTATCCATCACCACATGACCTTAAGGAATTGGATTTAACCATCCAATTTCTTAATTTATCATGAATACCTAGCTCCTGAATGTCATTGGTCCTTCAGTATTTATGATCCCAGAATAATGGTAGTCTCATATATTCCATAAGGCCTCCTAATTTTTGGTTTTTCATTTTTCCCCATGTCTTCCATTCCATCCTTATTTACACTTCCCTCTCCATATTTCATCCCATTTCCTATAGCTCCTCACTCTTGCCTCCTTCATCCTTTCTTACACCTTCCACTTCAACTAGATGCACTCCTCTTATTCCACCTTTCACCAATTTTGGAGCTATAACTACATATAGATGGATTGAGCCCATTGAATAATTATGTGAAGTTAGATTAGAGATGGTTTATCTTAGGTTCTAAACATATAATGGTAATTTGATATATAATTCAAGAGCATGAAGAGAGTTTTGACTCAGAGCTTCACTCAAGAAGGTGACCCAATCATTTGTAAGATCCATCAAAACTTGTTCTCACTCACTAATGTGAGAATTACACATGGAGAAGAGAGATTTTCAAAGGATCCAATCTTATTACTCCATGCCACTAATGACCTCATAGAGATGTTAAGGATCCAATCTTAAGGAGTAAGTGAGATTGTTATATCTTAAGATAAGTAAAACTTTCCCTATGGGTCTAATTGGAAAATTAGAAGAAACACTCAAACATTTGTTCACCATCCTTAGATAGGTGACTGAGGCCCTCTCCAAAATAAATGATCTCCTCCAAAGAACATAGTCATACTAGGATAGGATTATCTACATGGAAAATAAGTGAAAGAGTTGGTAAATGTCATTAATAGGTGAATGTTACCAAATTTAAAATTGATGCCCCTCATGGATTTAAATTTATATTATACCTTCATGGGGATAATGAGGGAATCCATTAAATACTAGCTGAGGAATTCTAAAGAAACCATTGAGACATTAGAGAAAAGTAAGGGCTAGATCCTTATTTATTTTAAGGAGGTTAACATCTTGGTGTTCTTTTGCCCCAATAGCAATCTACTAAAAAGGGATGATTTTTGGTTCCACTTGGAACACTTAAATGAAATCATGAAGATAAATTTGGTTAAGTCCAACAATGTTATAACTAAGGCTATTTTTAGTTGTGCATGAAATTTACATCAAGCATCAATCTGGTCCAATAGCTGAAAGTCTCCTTAGAGACCCCACTCAAAGCTCATGAAAGACTATGGACTCAGCTAGAAGTGATCTTCTAGGATCCACCTATCAACATGTATAATCTAAACTAAGAATTTAGACTCATTGATCAATAGTTGGTAGCTTATTAGGGTCTATAAAATTAGTTGGGAAGTGGCCCACCTCTAAACTCTTCATGATTCTCTCTTAGTGAGCCTTGGGAATTTATTTTAATGTTTTTGGGAGATGGGGAGTCTTTTGATATAATTATTTTGTAACCATTTCAGGTCATGATTGCCAAGGATGAGATCTTATTCTAATAAGAGTGGTTCCCTTCTATTTCTTATAAATACTATTGTGTATTATTTTGTATAGATCTACTCTATTGTAAACAAACACTTCTAGATTAATGTTAATCTGGTTTATCTATTCAAATATTTCTAGTTTTTATGGATTCTTCCAAACTCTTTCTAATTTAATGGATAAATATTAATTCTAATAAATTATAATAAGTGCCTTTATAAAAATTTAATTTTTAATTGAGTTTTTTTCTATTCTAATTAAGTTCTCTAATTATTTTCACTTTATTTAGAATTTGTGAGGACTTGCATTTAATTAGTTATAGGTTTGTATGCACTTATTCATAAAAGGGATCCCTAAACCAATCATTCATGATTATTTTTATATTTTTTCCCTATGTGATTAGATCCCAAGCCTTCATGAAACTTAGAATACAGTGGTATAACTATAGTTGGGCACAATTCTAGTTCCTCAAGGCATTTGTGTCACCATTTATTAAAAAATACTCCTTTCCACCCTACTCTATTCCCCCCCCCCTTTTTATATTTATTTGTTGTCAAGTGATAATTCTCCCCCTTATTTATAAATTGTCAAGTGAAGTAAAGTAGGGTTTAACTAGTAAAACCTATTGTAATTAGTTTAGTTAGTGGTAAATAAGTTCTATGCAATGAAAAAGTAAGAATTGGATCTTAGGTAGTAGAATTTCATTTCTTAGAGATTTATTCCAAGTAGGATATTTAATGGAGATCAATACCTACATCTTGTGCCCTGGATTACCTCAATAATAATCTTAAAATGAGATGATATAATTATCTTAATTATTATATGAGCTTACTCATTACATCTAACTCAATTGATATATTTGGTAGAATAAGATATTTGACCAAAAAATAGAGACTTCATGACCCCATTATATTAAAATCAACCCATTTTTCATCATTTAATATATTTTTGTGTTTAAACCTCTTTGGCTCTTCTAGAACTATTCAAATCCATTGACTCTATTAATTACCCTTATATAGTACCTTACGATCCCACTTAACATTTTATTATTCATAACTTTAAATATGTAAGCCCCTTCAGTGGAACCCTTGACCAAAAATCGAATGGAAACTCAAACCCATGTTTGAAAGTGGATGTAAATTATTTTAGAGGTGGTTGTACATGCATTTAAGACCCATTATAAATAAGGGATTGGTTAATAATTTTGGCAAGTTTTTAAAAAGTCATAGGATAACCTAAGTGATAATTTATGGTATGGAGAAGTGAAATAATTAATAGGTATGTGAAATTATTATTTACACACATGGGTGTATAGGGATATTTAATGTTAGAGATGAATTTTTGGAGAAGGGTCAAGGAATGGGAATAAATAAGTGTCACCTTCCCATTGTCTAATAGGTAGGATTGTTTTTATATAATAACATGAAAAGCCTTCTTTGAAGGAATTTTTTCACTTATTTTGAATTTAGAGAGTGGAGGATAACTTTAGGGAGAAGAGAAGGAGAGTTAACTTCCAACACTTGTATACGATTTCTTTGTGTAGATCTAAGAGGTTTAGTAAAGATAGATATACTTGTCACCTATTTCCTATCAATTTATGGCCTTTAAAATAATTATTTTTTTCCCTTCTATTATTTTTAAGTTTATCATGAGGTGTAAAGCTATTTTATTTACCCTCTTTCTTTGTTTATTTCCATCGATTGTTCTTACGGCCACAATGTGTATATTATTGCCCATTTGGTATTTGAGATGCAAAATATATGATTTATTTTTTGGTTGTTTTTAAATACCATTTTGAGATTCAAAATGTTAATTTTTTTGGTTACCAAACAATCCTAAATTATTTTCATAGTTTGTGCATTTGTATGTAGGGTTTAGGAAAAAGAACAAAGTTCCAAGTCCTCTTATAAAGGTCCTACACATGAGGTTTGGTTAAAAGGAAACTATGGTGTTTCCAATTTAACTCTTGGTAAGGAATAAGGGTTTAAGATAATAAAAGACTCTAAGGTCCTCCTTATCCCACCCCTATAGTGAGGAAAGTATAAATTATTATCCATAATGGGTGAGTGAGGAGTATTGATTGGTTTATTAGTAGTTATTAGTTTATTAGTGGTTATCATGTGTTTTTATACTTATTATATTAAAATTTATTATTAATGTATTTTGAATTATTTAAGGTGAAACAACAATCCTATTAGTATAATAGAGTGTAGTTGAGCCACCTAGTTATTCCTAGTTGAGTGTGTTACCTTGTTAGTACGCAGTTACTTGCATACCTATATCATTTACCTTAAACCTTTTGTGTCACCTATGTTCATAGATGGAAGTCCTATTCTTGGGGATGCCTAGGGTAGTCAATTTAAGATGGAAATAAGAAGGCAGTTGATCCCCTCCTTGGATTAGCCTTACAATTACACTCAAAGTTTTCATGGAGTCTTCTTATATATTTTATAGCCTTACAATGTAAATGATGAAAAAAGGATTTTGGTTGGTTTTTATGTTATTTATTATAATAGTATATAGTTTTGCTTAGATACATGTACAAAATGGGTTTTTAGGGATCCCATATCCTTTACATACTAAACCAAAACCAAAAAAAACTCCCACAAAATAAAAATCAAAATTGGCATCCCACTAGGGAGCCTAAACAAAACTACCCAAAACCCATACATAACCCACTAGGGAACAAGCAAATACAATAGAAGACCTAAAAATTCAATTACCAAAAGAGGTTAACCAACCAAAAAAATGGACATAATCCATTTCCTTTAGTCTTCTATGTCCATGAAGAGCCTGATGAGTCCTTGTTTCCACCCTCCTTACTCCTCATGGTACCCCTAGTTTGATTGTAAGGACCCTCCATACTAACCTCCTACAAAGTGTTATCAAGTACTACCTTAGAATTTTCCATCTTAGTATTTTTCATTTTCTCCCTCCTCTATAATGTTTGGTCCAAGCTTCCTCTTTTTGTTTTAGCAAATCATGCTCCTTTTGAGTACCCTTTTGAGATTGGGTTAAACATACTAAACTTATTTTTCCAAACTTCCCATCTATTTCCACCCATGCCAGATCTAGCTAGGATGAACTCTCTAATGGATTTTGTCATTTATAATTTATCTTAGATAATTCACCTAGATTTTAAGTCTCCTATCAATGGACTTTAGCTTTTATTTGAGGTTTTTGAAAGATTCATCTATTGATGAGGACATCCAAGAATAAATAATGATTGATCAAACATAAAAATTCTATTGAAGACTAAAATAAATATGATAGTATAAATTGAGTACTATGTATTCATAAATAGCCTTATATTATATTACATTATGACTTTGTGAATAGGTACATATATAGGTGGAAGATAGGTGTAACCCAAACAAACTATGCATGTGGGACTCACTTCCCAAAAATAAGTGGAATAAAGGCATCAATCCAACATCCTCATACATATGGGAAAAACTTCCCCAATTTACACAAAAATCACACAACTAATCAAGCTAAATAGAAGTGTAGGAAATTCCTACACACAAACACCCCCTTATGTGTACCTTACGTGGGTAGAAGAAATGGGTCAAAAAAAAAGGCATGATAAGGTACCCAAATACAAATCAAATCTCATAAAGTGGATAAAATGAGAAAACCTATAGGAAAAACTCCACCAAACCACCCCCCCCCCCCACCCACCACCCCCCCAAAAAAAAAGAAGAAGAAGAGAAAAAAAGAAGAGGAATAGAAGGCCACCCCCAAAGATGATGTTGAATCAATAAACACTTCAAGTATAACTTGAAATATGACCATGTCAATAATGAGATACTTTGCCTGAAGACTAAAGAAGCTCCATTGGCATCGAATAATGTATTTTTCCTTTGAGAAAGGAAGAAAATAGTGTGTGTACTAAAAATTTTCTCATTCCAAAAAGGAAGATGAAGGAAATAGTACAATGGTATTTGAATATGGTCTAAATATGATGTGTGGCGTAGGTCTGAAAAGATCATGCATAAGAACTAAATGTAATTCCATTGAAGTAAAATTGAGAATAGAATGACATGGAACATTAATTTAAATAATGTCCATGTGAAGTGAAGAATATGGCTTAACAACTCTCAAAACTGAAGAAAATATTGTAGATGAAGCACATGATCTATAGAGTGAATATCCATAATAAGAGATGTGTTTTCAAAGCTCACACTAAGTGAATTCTCACTAGAAATATTAGAGTCCTCTGAAGTAAAAATATGTGATGGCTCTAGAAAATAAACATCTTGAACAAGAATGAATGTAGAATCTATAAAATAATAGTTAAAGTATGGTAAAATCTCATCCTGTAATGGTGGATCAACAAAATGAAGAGCATTATCTATCAAGAAAGTGTCATCATAATAAATAGAATTAAGAGGAGAGAGTAGAACTGCATCTAAAGAGATAATAGGAATAGGAGGAGTAATAAAAATATTAGTTGGATATCCTAAAAAGAGTTCAAAGAGTTATCCAAATAGTGGAGGGACACTCTATGTTCTCCAATGGTGGTGTAGATCCCATGAAATGTGCATTAATAAGTGACCATAGACACAGTCACAAGAGTTAGCCTAGTCATTGTATTGACAAGGTTCAAAGGGAACATGAATATATCCACATAAAAATGGAATGAGATCATGTTTTATGAGCAAGATTTTCATGTACATCTTCTATGAAGCATACTTTTTATTTCCAAGAAGAACCATTGGTGTCGAATCAAATCTCCTCATTTTCTAGTAAATATCAAGTAGAGTAGACATGAGTGAGATATGAGACCAAATAAGTGTAATGAGAAAAAAATGCACACATGATAATGCATGCTCAATGAATGTAAATTAGGCTCAATTGATAATGTTTCCAATAATGCAAGTACAATTAGTGCATTGGTCACCAAATGTTCACACATAAGTTGAGAAAACTATGTGCACACAAGAGAGAATGAAGGTCCCACAACAAAAACCCTTGAGACAGTTGGAAATAACCCCCCTAAAGTTTTCAAGTACATATAATGCTTAATTTTAAACATTAGAATTATCCAAGAATGTATCCATGAACAATATATGTGATGATGTAAAAAAGAATAACACACATGATACAAGTGAAACAAGCCAAGAGGGAAATCATGATATGTCGACAATACATCTGTAAAGAGAAATAAGTAATACATGAAATAAACAACAATAATAAGTAATTTTTTTCTATTGTGAGGGGTTTGACCCCCTACCAAATTGGACATCATCCTCTATCTTCATCAAGCAAAAATATGAGGTATGTAACCAAATAATATCCTTAATAGCTCCTTAATAATATCTCTATATTACAATATTATTTTTATATTAAAAAAAACTATAATATTTTTATATAAAAAACAAGTAAAAAATATCCCACTAGATATTTTCCCCTTTTACAATATGTTATTTTAATATTAAAAATAATAAAAAATCTCCATTTTTTTGTGAACAATACCATAGTCAGTAAAAATGTGATAAAATTTTCAATTCTTAATGAATTAATTTTTTTGAAATGATCTAGAAAGTTGAAAATAATTTGCACAAAACACAGAAATGGTTTCGAGTGATTGTTCATATTTTGAGAATAATTTGAAAAAGAATATTCATTGTTATAAAAAAATGGATTTGTAAGAAAGTGTCAATAAACCTTTATTAGAGGCTTGGGGAGAGAAAACTAGCAGTGGTGAATGTAGAAGATATCAATAAACTTTCTTGGCCCAAGACAAAGGTTAAAAAAATAGAATTTAAACCTAAAAACTAAAATTGATTTCCCCAATATCATCACATGAAAATGATAATGCTAATTAATAGTTAGAGGAGAAAAAACTAAAGATGATCACATAAATACAATTTTTTCTCATAATTTTCAAGAATACAAAATAGTAATAAACTCAAGATTTTAAGTATTAACAACATAATAATGATGTTTGTTACTAGAACCCAAAGCTCTAATACCATGAAATATTCATCCATTGATAAGGATGTCCAAGACTAAAGACTGGTTGATTGAACATACAAATTCTATTAAAGACTAAAATCAATATGAGAGAAAAAATTGAGCACTATGTATTCATAAATATACTTGCATTACATTCCATTATGATGAGGTTAATAAGTACATATGTAGGTGGAAGATAGGTATATCCCAACCATGCTATGCATGTGGGACTAACTTCCCCAAAATAGGTGGAAGAAAGGCATCAAGTCGACATCCTCATACATGTGGGATAGACTTCCCCAATATACACAAATATCACACAACGAAGTAAGATAAATATAAGTGTAGGAAAACCCTACACACCAATATTTCTAGCTAATCCCTTCTTTTTGAATCTTGGGACCTTGCACATCCCCTTTCATTTTTTCAAGATTCCAAGGAGTGTTCAAATTTATAGCCTTGCCATCCTTCCATATTATGTCTAAGGCCTAGTTACCAAGGTTTAAAATGGGTTCAACTTCAAAATTAATTGGAGAAGTCTCCTTTTCATCATCTAACACAATAAGCTTCCTTTTTACCCTCTTTGAGTCCTTGCTTTTCCTATTCCTTATAATTTGAGCAATATTTTTCTTGGAGTCTTCAGATTCTATTTTGGATATATCCTTGTAGTTGGATAAATACTCTTTCTTAAGCCCTTGAGATCGCTCTCCTCCTCAATATCCACCTGATTTTCAATTAGAGGCTTATCCCTCTTAAACAACAATATAATGAGGGCCTGGTGAATAATGATGTCAGAGGTGTCACCTTGGTAGTCCTCCATATTGAATTATAGACATCTTAATAGAAAGAATGACAAGCTAAGAATGAAGTTACTTCTAAATTGTTTAAGCATTATAAAATGGTGAGAATTCACAACCCTTGACTTCCCTTCTAAGTTCAGATACCTAATGATTTGTAGATAGACATCTGGCCATGGGTATAATATATTTTCTCTTAAAAATCCTTTATTCACTTTCTTAGTAGCCACATCTTAAATAAGGTTTTAACTAGTTTCACCCTCCAAAATTTATATTTTTAGGCCTTAATGCCATCCAAAGACATGTCTATAATTGTTACAATGCTCTTTTTAAAAACTTATAATTTAATGTCTCTCAGTATACCTCCCTATTATTCTAATATATAATGAAATTGATAGAAATCTTGAAATCATGGTTAGTGACATGTCCCATGTACATGGTGAGCACTCCTCTTCATAATATTTTCCATAGTGGATTGTTATTGATGTCCTTGAAGGATATGTACTTGTTTTTGTCTAGTTCCCCACCCATATTCTTAGCCCTATAATATATTTTAGAGTTTACAACGAAGACAATCTTGTTACATTGAGTTAAATAAGGAATGAGCTTATGATGGTTCTTCTCATGCATGTGAATGTTAGTATCATGCCTCCCAATAAGGCCTTCCCTCTTCACATGTAAGATAATTATGACCCTTCTCTAGAAATCAATGTGGTTATCAATAAAAAAATCCCATAAGTTTGGGATTAAAAGCATCATAATTAAAATGATATAAAAATCACTATCCATCATGATTGGCCTGAACATCCAACTTGTGAATAAGTTACAATGGAGAATTCTCCTTATATCTCCATGTATTGAATTATATTTCCTCCATTCCAAGGATGGTCATCAGGCCAACACATCTATTTATTTCTATATATTCATGTTTAATTTTAAATTCATAAAAGGAATTGAGAAGGGTTATATTAACTTTTATTTCGTTAAGAATGGCCCATGAAGATGATGACTTCCCAAGAAGACATCTAACTGTGTTTAATGAGTATCCTTCAAAGACCATCCTTTATAACTTGAGATCAATGTATAACTAGATTTCCCACAATGTCACTATAGATTGATCAACATGGTTGGTTTGGGAGCCAATACCACCCATAAATGTAAACATTATAAGTCCATTCCAATCACTAATAACCCTTACCCCTCTGGCAAGCCCTAGGTTCCCCTTATCTATTCTATCAACATTACGCTTACACAAACCCTTTGGGGGTTTTCCCACTTAATGAGGCTTGTGTCCTTCTTGATAGTGGGAAAAACCTAAGAGTTAGGGAGGTGAAGGTTCCATAGTTCAAAAATGTGCTCAATAACCTCCCCTAACACCTACTTATTTTTGGATGAGAAATCCAGCCAATTTTCATTAATATCCCTCTAGATTATATGTTTCACCAAATTTAGACTACCACATTTATTTATGAAAATATAATTATTTATCTATTTCCAAATACCCCATAAAAATGAGGAAATTTTAACCTCAATAACAATTCTAGAATTAGAAGTCTCTAGGGAAGATTCCATTAAATAATAAGATACCAATCTGAGTTGGGGTAGATCTAGGCCAAATTAAAATTTTCCACAATACATTTGAATATTTTCTCTACAAAATCACATTCCAAGAAAAAATTATTGATTGTTTCTTCTTTATTTTTTTAGAGGCAACATTTGTTACAAATTTGCATCCCTATTTTCTTGAGATTATCAATTTTTAAGATATTATTTTGGATGGATAGCCAAAAGAAGATGTTGACTAGTTATTATACATTTATCCAAAAGTTTAAGCGACTGGGCTCCATCTCCCCTATACTCTAGGTCGAGTATAACTTGATTTAACTGAGTATTCACTGGAATCCTCTTTGTGCCGAATCATCATGTCTTATTTGGGGTGAATGTAGATAGGAATTTATTTGAGTTTTTGGTTGAGGTTGATAAGATATTGGATGTAAAATCCCAAAGATACATTCCACTCTTGCTTTTACTAAGCTAGACTATCCTTAGTTCAGGCCCGATAATCATATAATTTTACACATGTGGAAGAGATGAAATTACCATTGACCACTCTTTAATGGTTTAAATATCTTAAGGGGAATTTAAATATTCATAGATCATCCCATAATTTGACATTTATACCATTACCTACCATCCATTTACATCCATTTCAAAGTAAGTATCTACATTTAACTACCCTTTTTTAGAATAAAGAGCCTTGGGAAGGGATTTCATCTAATAAAATGTTGTCTTCTTCTATCCCTACAAGGTATTTGGCTCTTATGGTGTTTATATAGATATACTTTTACTTAATAATTTCCCTTTTTTGTTTATCAATAAGAACCTTGTTTGTGATTTTAATCCTCCTTAGACCTAGTCCTCCCTAGGATTTTGGTCTTCACACCTTATTACAAGAAATCAAAGGAAACTGATTGGAGTCTTCATTAGCTAACCATAATAACTTTATTTATATCTAATCAATTCTATCTAAAACCTTTAAATTTATTTTAAAAATAGACATCTAGTAAACGAGCATAATTTGGAGAGATATTCTAGCCAATTGGGATTTACTAGCTTGGGATGAAATACACCCCTTCTAGTTTACTAGCTTATGTTTTAATCTATTCAAAAGAGAGTTCCAATTGACTACCTTTAGATTCCCACTAAAGAGAGGAATCCTAAAGTAAGAAGCTGGTAGCTTTTAAATTTGGCAGTGAAGGATTTTGTATATCTTGATTTATAACCTAGCCTATGTGTGTAGGAAAAAAAGATAAATTTTTGATAAGTTCACACATTTCATAGATTCCAAATCATATTTATTGAACACCAATTTTATGGCCTTGGCTTCCCTAATAAAGGCTTCACCAATGACCAAAGTGTCATCAACAAACTATTGGTGAGAGAGAAGATCCATCTCGAGGGCAATTTGAATACCTTTTAATAATCCAACCACTCTAGAATCCACCATTTTCTTTCCAAGATATTCCACCAAGATAATAAATAGGTACAATGAGAGAGGATCACCTTACATTAGTCTCCTTTCAATTGATAAAAAAATCTTCACAAGATCCATTAAACAACACTGAGAATTTGGTAGAGGATATAAAAGCACGAATAATACTACTAAATTTGTTATTAAATCTCACCTTGTTGAGGATTTTATCAAAAAAATTCTATGGAATTATATTGTAAGCCTTATTCAAGTCAAGTTTGATAAACATTCCCACTCTTTAAGAGTTTTCATTGGAATGAATAGCTTCATGAGATAGGATAATCTCATCGATGATCTATGTTCCTACCATAAAGTTACCTTGTTCTAAAATAATTTTGGGTAGAAGGGTTGCAGTTTAAGGATCAATGTTTTAGCACAAATCTTATAGATTATGTTGCAAAAACTAATTAGCCTAAAATATTTCAAATGATTGACTTCCAATTTCTTAGGTAAAATAAAAATAAAGGTATTATTTAATTTTTTGAGAATATTAACAACCCTATATAACTTTTTTCCAACAATGTCCCAAAGTGTTGGAAGAATCTATGGGAAACCTGTTAGGACCCAAAGCATTTTTTATTTCCATGTATAAAATAACAAATTTAACTTCTTTTGGCAATGGATGTCTAAGAATATATCTATAATACTTGGGGTTGATCACTTCATTAAATATATCAAGGAACTCTTTCTTAATGTCCAAGTTAGACAATGAGAGGCTAGAAATAAGTCTCTTAAATAAGGAACTAATCTCACATTTCACTTCCATCTCTGTCTCACATTTTTTGTCATATTCCCTAAAAATTTCCTTTATCCTGATGGTAATTCTATTCTTGATGGTTGATAGGTGAAATAACTTAGTATTTTTTCCCCTTCTTTTTCCCAAATTTTTCTTGACTTCTATTTCCAATAGGTTTATTCCCTTGATTTCAGGGTGTGGAAGTGACAAAGGAGATCCTTCTCTTTTTAAATCATTTATTGATTCAATCCATCAAACTACATTTCCATCCCAAGCTTGTGTAGATTATTTTTTGTGTTCTTATGTACAATAATGTTTCCAACCACCTTTTTGTTCCTAATTTTTAGTTTGTGTTTCATAAACATGAGATTTTGAGTTAAAATAAACATATCTAACCCCTATACCTCCTCTTTACACCAAGAATTTATCAATTCAATAATGCTTTAGTGTTGCATCCACATCTTCTCAAAATGGAAAGGAATATTATTAATTTTTTCATCTTTATCCTCACTATACAACATTGGGTTAAGGTCTGAACCCACTCTGGGGAGAGTGTTTAACCTAAAATATTTGTTCAATTCCTATTTCAAAGAGAGGAGGAACCTATCAAGCTTGACTTGTATATTACTATCTCCAATTATATTGTTTGTCTATCTAAAATTACAACCATAAAGGTTAACATATATCAAGCCATTGGTGGCTATAAATTTATTGAGGTTTGTCATGCTATCATTATAATCTTGAATTCCCCTTTCTTTTTTATTAAGGGAGAGGATTATTTAATTCTCCAATAACATCCATTTTTAATTATTAATATTTAGTATAAAATTTTTGGGCTCATCCTATAGGAACCTCTTGCCATTTCTTGTGTTAATGGCATATATATTTGACATAAATTACTGAGAGTTAGAATGCCTTTTTAAAAATAGGATAACCATATGGTTGGGGTT
The DNA here is from genome assembly GCA_037957365.1 of Torreya grandis. Lineage (NCBI taxonomy): Eukaryota > Viridiplantae > Streptophyta > Pinopsida > Cupressales > Taxaceae > Torreya > Torreya grandis. Next base: position 4,774,470 of record JARHVA010000350.1, on the reverse strand, counting down.
TAGAAAAAAAAATTCCCCATCTATTTTTTTAGGGTTACAAAACATAACAACACAACCTGAGGCACACATTATGCCAACCCCAATGCAAGTAGAGCAATTCCAAATACTATCTATATCTTTATCCATATTAGCTTCTAATAACTTAGTCTCTTTCAAACTTAAAATATTAATACTTTGATTCAATCTTACAATCCTAATAATTCTCCATTTATTAGGATTATTAATCCATCTAACATTACAAAAAATGTATTTCATTTTTTAATATTTGGGAAGTGCTTCCCTGGTTGTAAGGTCTTCTGGGTTCCTTTAGTAACCTCTTTAGCTATTTCCATATTATTTTATTTTTGCCATGTTGTCATAAATATTCAATACTATAATTATATAGTTATTCATGTAAACAAAGATAAATAAACAAGAAGTAATGAGTAGGAGCTCTCATGTTTTAGTTATTATTAAGTAGAGGTTGAATGAAACAAGAAATGAAATGAAATGAAATGATTATTATTATTATTCTTGAAATAAAATTGTAAAAATTATAATAAAAATATAAGTATCTATTATTTTATAGTTATTATAAATAAAAGAATTATCTTGTTCTAAATTTTCATATTAAATTGATTTTGCTAAGCCCAAAAAGGGTTATAAGCACTTAAATAATTTTTATATAACTTTAAATTTCCAAATTTATCCCAATTTTGAGTTTACTATACAAAATTCATACCTAGGATCCTAACACAATCTATGTTTTAATTTTAGGGGAAACAATTTAATTTATATGAATTGTTAGAATTACAAAGATTTCATTATAATTTGTTCAATTTTAGTGTAATTGTTATGCATGTAAAACATGAAAAAGTGCCTAGATTAAGTTTATATGAAAATCTAAAAAAAAGGACTTGTTTCCTTTTGTTTCATAATTTTAGGTCCTTTGGTTTGCTCACTATCATTTTTGGAGGTCTTGGTGTTTGTATGGTTGTTTAGAAATTGGTAGGCCCTTTTGAAAGGAATTGTATCATGTTTTATTGGGTAACCAACTAAATACATCAATAGTCATCCATGTGACTACATGGTGATGGGGATATGCCCTAAGGGGAATAGTGTGTCATTTTGGTGGTAACTATGGAGTACCATTGTGTCAAATAATTAAGGGTAAACCATGTGTCTAATAAGACATGTGATGAATCCCTCACCATAAACTTGGCCATGTTATGGTAAACTAATGTTGACTACAAACTAACCATTCCATAGGAGTTATAGGATATAATAATTATTTTTATTTTAAATATTATTTTATTTATAACTACATGTTCTAATTTTTTTTTTGTATTATTTTAAACTATAACTATAAATTTTACAAACAAAGATACATTTTTTGTGATGATGATTATGGAGACCAGGTGACCTAGAGGCAAGTGAACCCAGAAAGGACCCCCCACAAAATAATTACTCTTCCATGTCGAATAATTTTTAGAACTTGGAATGACATCTCTTTAAATATTCATCCATGTTGTCCTATGAAGGTTAATTTAAAACCTATTTGACATTTATAGGTCTTGGAAGCCATAATATAGTTAGACCTAAAAGGAAAACCTCCTTGTTTGTCTCTCCCATTTCATGTGAATTGTAAATAAAATATTAAAATAAAAAATTAAAGATACTCCCTTATTAAACTTTGATGGAAACCATTAATGGTTTTTGTGAAGATTAAATCTCCCAAAGACATTTTCAAAAAAAATCGGAGCCCAATATTAGCTAAAGACACTTCGCGAAGATTGTAAGTTTAAAAACAACCCAGGCATGCATGTATCAAAGTATAATTTTAAAAAATAATAAAATGGAAAAAGAAAAAAAAATAGAGACTTCATTAATGGTAGCCTTCCAAGGCTAAGGAAGGAGAAGAGGGATGACTAGGGATAAGTTATCCTCCAAAACCTCCTTCTTTTACAAAATATTATCTTAAAAAAAAGGCTAATTCGAAGCCTTTATTTCCATCTATAAGGATTTATAAGTCTTTATCATCTTTTACTAAATCTAATGGTTGAGTTATAAAGGATCCCATGCCCAAGATGGGGTGCTCAATTTTAAAGGAGATAAGGAAGTAAACTTTGGACCCTTTTAAGGTCATATGAAGAGTATGCATATTTCTTGATAAACACTTCTATAAAAAGTAAGTCAAATTGAAAATAGATTCAAGTTGTGGTGAATTGATCCCTATGATTGGCCAAAATAACTTGGGGTCCTCCTTTAAGCCCACTGATATTTTGGATGATTTTTTTGAGCTAGTGGTTTGTTAAACCCACCTTGTGTTAGTCATCATCCATTATAGACATTAAGGATTTAAAGCCTACTAGGTTTCATTAGAGAGTTTTAGTATTTTTTGAGATCTTATAGACCAATTAGATCAAGTGGGGCCTGTATGGTCACATAGTAACTATGTATCCACTTGCACATTTCCACCTGCATTGAAAGTTAGACATGTGAGTTTGATTTCGCACTTTGCATGTCTTGTCCCTAAACATGGTTATCCATTAGACATTGTTTTCCATTCATAATGTAATTTATATAATCTAAAAAAATGTATTTTTTTATGTGGTTTAAATCATGAAAAATTTTGTCCATGACATTTTGGTATCGAATCATGGTTTAAACATTAAGATCTATAGTGATTTTCATTTAGTACCACTTCCTCTACATTGAACTAATGTTTTTAGTTATTGGGTGATAGGCCTTATTGAAGAGTTAGACAAAATACACATGAAGAGTTCCTTAGACCATGTAGTCTTCATACAAGTAATAGATATTTGGATTACTATTTTGGTCTCCATACCTGAGAGATCCATGATAGTATTTTTGGACATCTACACATCTAGTAGAGTGGATGAGGTTTGGTGAAGGCCTAGAATAGATATACAAACTAGGTTAGGAAATAATGTGGTTATAAGGCCAAGTAACCATTAACAGATGAGTAAGTAGTAATGTGATAGGTTACTAGACATCTTACCATAGATGAATTCATAAATACTTATTAGGATAGATAGATATTGGTTATTAAGATCATGATGTTTGAAAATAGCTAGGCCATAGAGTGTCATGTAGACCTAAGGTTGAGATGGTCCTTTCAAGCAAACATTGCCTCACCCCTCAAGTGAAGTGTGTTTAATTATTACTTGATTTTTTTCTCACCCTAAGTGATGATGTTTCGAATTAATCATTTTAGTGAATCCATCCCATTTTAATTTTATTTGAATCTTTCCTTTCATTAATTCTAGTAAGGGTTTGGGAATCATCCCTATTTAGGCTAACAGGCTATTCTAGGTATACCTAAAATGGTTATAGATACTTTGGTAAATGATTGTTTCATGTGAGGGACCAAGAGCCTCATTTTATATCACATAGGTTTCCACTTGAAACCTATTTGTGTATATATGAGTGTCATTATATATTATATCCACCTTGTGTGATGGACTAATGACACCACCTGAATGGCCTTGATAAGAAGACTCATGTGGGTCACTTTATTTTCACCTATCCTTATATTGAATTACCCTTGTCTCCTTTTGGTAGTGAGATATTTCTTTTTTATAGCCATATGATTGAGTAACATTTCATTAGAGTCAAATGATGGTGTTGGTTGGAGAGTAATGTGTGTGCATTTTGGCACCAAGCTAGTGTGATCATAGACTTAATAAAGTGATGACTATTTTAGAGTGGTATTATTACCTTTTGTTATATGTTTTATCAATACCCAATATATATGGATTATGTTTGGTTGTTGGTATATTTATGTTGTGGTCAATAACACTTTTAAGTTTATGGCCCTTTCTTAGAGTATTTGTATAGAGAATATACTTGTATTAAACCAACATGGTTTAGAGGTGACCTTATTAATAGGGATCCTTAAAAGGAACATGATTTATTTTTCATTATTCTAAGAAGGTTTGAACATAACTTCCTACTTGTGGAGCATCTTGAATTTATTAAGGTATGTATGATAGTTTGAGTTATTTGATAATAGTGAGATAATATCCTCATAGATAATTTTTATTTTCATGGTGGTGGCATCCAATTGAGTGGGTTTCATATAATTTTTAATATCATTTATGAAAGATAAATTTATTTTGGATCTAAAGGCAACATTAAACCTAAGTGGGCGCACTTCCTTATCTATTAAACATAATCATGATAAGAGTATGATTTCATTTTTTATATTGTATGATAGTTCCATAGAGCATATAATTTATCATGGATCATGATATCTAAGATTTTATGGGTGTCCACCCTTTTGAGTTTACCTTTATATCTTTGTGATAATCATTGCATCCTTATGATAATGTATGTTATACAAATCATGCATAATATAGAAGATGTGATACTATATTGGATGCTTGTGTTAGTTCTTTTGGATTTTAGTTCCTCATTTTTATAACCCACACTACTGTATGGATAGTTAGTTTAGGGCCATGATTTTTTTTGGATTGATTAGGAGTGCATGGCATTGACATCCATGATTCTTGGGAATTTTTTTTTTACTAAGAGGATACATTATATAATGTATTTTATTTTATAATAATATAAGAATGTCACTTCTACCATGATTCCTTATATGATATCTTTACACCCTATTCACAAGGTTTTCATCAATTATGGTATGAGTTTCCTAGAATACTCATGATATTATGATTTACAATTGGAACCAAAAGGGTTGAGTTTTAGGGTACCATCATAGATATGGCACATGAGTCTTGAAAGGTGGGATGGATTTTGAGGACCCATTTTAGAGGGGAATTGTGGTAGAATGAGTGTGTCTTTAGGGAGAATATATATTTTCTTAGAGTTATTGAGAAATTAGTTTCGCTGAAAATTTTGAGTGCTTGTTGTATACCTACTATGTTGGGTATGTGAGTACTTAGCATAGTTCATGAGTTTCATGAAAAATATGTCCTATAACCTCCTTGACTACCTTAAATTAAGCATACTTGGTGATGGTTAGACCTTTTAGTTATAAGCAAAATCACTAGGGTCCATTTGCATTATTTACATTAGATGTTGTATGAGCATGAGATGTTTCTCACCTAAGCAAGTGTGCACCTATTTGATGTAGTTTTGTGAAATGAGAATGTAAATTATATGGGAGAGGATATTTAAATACTTCTCAAAGATTAATATCACCCTTGATGGGTGGGCATATTCCTTGTAGTGGATGAGTTCATTTTGTAATGTTAGTGGCTTCCTCTATGTTAGGATTTTGTTTATAGATTTATACTCCACATGTTACCTTGGTTTGAGAAGAGGTTTTATTTTAGTTAGCATATAACTAGCATCAATATTAGTTGATACTCTTTCACCATTAAGTGACATCATCATAAATCTACTGAGTAGATTTATTTTACATGATGTTAAGTAAGTGTTAATTTTAATCATACATTGTAATCATATAAATGTCACTTGAGTGAAATGAGTTTCATTCGAGACAACCCATACCTAGCTTAGCCATATAATTATCTTATGACCTCTTTAGACACTAATAAATCTTTTGTGTATGCCTTTACACATCCCTAGACATCTCAAAATCAGTCCCAGACATTCCCCTAGAGATCCATGCCCCTAGTGCCTCAGGTTCTACCACTTGGATATTAACATTGTACTTTGGACACTAGAACCCCATGCTATTGTCCCACTTTTAGAGCTAATGTATCTTACTTAATTTCAACTCTAATGAATATATTTTCAATCCTTAAGATATCTAGAGTCCTCCTACACCTATTTTAAACCCCATATAAGCACCAAATCATTATAAATACATGACTTTTAGCCATTTATCCACTATATGGAAAATTAGATGCAAAATATTAAAACACGTTTAGTACAAGTTGTGCACAATCAAGGTTATTGATCCCTATTCTTCCCTACTTCTATGTATAGTCATCTACATCCATCCCAAGTTGAGAATACATATATTTATATTCTCAATCCTCATTTAAATAACTCAAGTTAACACCCATACTAGAATTCACATACACTTACACCAAACACTTAGGTGCGAGAACTACATCAGGCTTGATCCCTCCTCAAAGTATTGGTATATTGGCAACTCTAGACATAATGGGGTTTTGAGGATGTCTAACCCACCTAGTTAAAAACACACTTTTGTTAATTTTACCATTAAAGTACACTAACAACATGTAAGTCTATGGTTTTCTCATAAATTATCTCAAAATAGTGCATAGATAGTGAATTAGGGCTCATCCACATAGGTGCAAGTAGATTAGACCTAATTAGGGGTGCACCCAAAATATTGGATAGTTCTTGCACTAAGGACATTAGAAATAAAAATAATACACTAGCCCCCCATTGATATTGTCCAAGGTAAATCACTACTATTTAGGAGAGTTTATGCTATTTACAACATTCAGATCTACTTTCACACTAATTTTTGGCCTCTAAATCATCCATCTCAGTAAATTTACATCCAAGTACTTATCTATCATTCATTAATATTAGATTAGGTCAATTATTTCACACATTAGTGGCTATATTTATTAAATATTTATACCCTAATTTGCTATACTTAGACCCTTTAACAACCTATAACTTACACTCCACAAACCCTTAAAATTTAAATCATTTAGTGAACTTAACTTACTTTGAACATATTGCTTAAAATCCTAGTGTACCATTAGGGGTACCCTTATTATTTATAACATTTTCTTATTTTTTAGTTTTCATCCTTTCATCATGATTGTCATGATGTATTCCATCTTCTACTTTTTGGTATAAAGTCTTATAGTTTGTATTGCATGCCTATTAACCACCACTTGTAGAATGATTCACATATATGTGAATCCTTTCATGAATCATGTTATAAATTAGTTTATTTCACATATTGGTCCACCTCACATTGAGCCTCCCTTCTATGGATAACATTATTGAATGGATAATTTTTATGTACCTCTAGTTACTACTTGATGATAGTGAACATATATGACTCCTTTTGTTCCTCCTCTACCAAGACCCATTGACTATCTTCGCTCACATCCCACCTCTACTAGTCACCCTTGGAAAATAGTAGACCCTACAATTCAAGATGTTACTAAACAAAATTAGATGTCTTATCCACCTATACAAGATCAATGTAACCCTATACTCACTCCTCATCCATAAAATAATATAACAAACCCTAAATATCAACACAAAATATATGATATTATGGATCAAATGATAAATAAACCATCTAATATTTCTGTCTTGGAATTACTTTAGAAGGTAACTATTTTCAAGGATATTCTTTTTCAGACACTTAATCATACATCTTTGCCTAGTGATATAGACCCAACTTATTTTGCATCTATCATGAACACTATCAAGGACATCAAAGATGTTATATATTTTGTCACTAAGTATTTGACTTTATAGTCAATTATTGATAAGAATCTTATACTCTTCATATAGAGACAAATCAAAAACATCGATATTAAATGAATTTTAATTGGCATTGATTCAAAACTTAACATATGTAAACTCATATTCCTATAGACTATGGGGGTTGACATAACATCTATTCAAAATACATATAAGAACCTTAGAGGATTTGATGACATTACTCTATAGGCATTGGTCATTATTACATTAGATATGATAGTTGGGCCCAAAACCCTATCCACATAGTTTCTGATGATGCCTAATCATTTGCATTATAATTTATTACTTGGGAGACCTTGGAAACATGCCATGAAGGCTGTACTATCTACCTTGCATAAATGTATCAAGTTTTTACATGAAATATCTTGTACACTTTCCCAACTAGTAACCAACCATTCAAATATTATAGATTCATAGAACATACCACCCTAAGTACATCTTCAGATCGGGCATCTCATGTTCTCAAGAGTCCCCACCTCACAATATTTTGATAGAGTAGATGTATACATATGAGGTCATGAAATCTATCACCATTATTACTACACCAATTCTATATCCTCTTATATCATAATCACCTCCAATCATAAAGGTTAAGAACACTCATATAGCCATTTATCCCAACCCACCATAGAGGATGGGATTCTCACAACACAATTACCATTACTTGTTAATTTAGAGGAAGTATACATTAGAAAATCAAATACATATTTCTAAGACACCACAAAGGATGATCCAACACCCACAAACATTGATTATTATTTATGTGGGTTGAGATTCACACCAATAGGCCCTAAAGAGTAAAAATATGATTCTAAAACACTTATGCCTTTACCTACATAGGCATCACCACTAGTTCACAGTTCTACTGATACATGTCAAGACACTCACTTTCAGCTAGAGGTAAATTCTTTTATACATTTAGTAAATATGGTCATATATATGAATATTAACCTAGTTATTAAAATAAAAGCAGGTAGTACATAGGATATACCACATTATATGTTATAGATTTTACTTTTTTTCTAGAAAAAAATATATTGTAATTCATTAATAAAATGAGATTAAATTTTTTATATGATGATAAAATCATTTTGGAAAAAAGGTCCAAATAAATAAAGTATAGTAATAACAACTCAAATGAGCTCAAACCAACTAGTCTAGTAAAAATATAACCATACTGTATAGAAAAAAATTACAATAATAGAAATGCTCAAAAGATCAGGAAAACTCATAAAAATAATATCATCAAAGTGAGTAGACAAATTTATAGAAAAGGTATGTGTTCATAATCACCCATATGACCATCAAGATGTTTTGATAACAACCATCATCTAGGTATTAACTGAATCCATCTTTTGATAATTCATTAACAATCTTGTTTCTCTATTTATAGATATGTTGAAAGGTCACATTAGTAAAAAGAGATTTTAAAGATTTAATCTCTTCTAAAATAGGTTGGAGTCATATATTGTCCATTCAAAACATGCCATTCACATAATTTATTACAAATTAGGAGTCACTGAACACTTACAAATGGTTAACACTCCTCTCAGTAGCAAGCCTCTAAGACAATTTTAGTGCCATAAGTTCTACAAAGTTGTTTGTACCTATCCTCAATCCTACTCTAACTTTATCCTGTGATCATATTTAAGGAATATTATACCTCTAGCACCACATACCTAAGATTCACCTTGTGCTACCCCATCAAAATCAAGCCAAGCCCTAGTTTTAACAATGACCTCTTTAATAATTTATCTAGTAACTTTGTTTCTTTTCAGTTGAGTAAATTTTTTTATGATATTGAAACTTTGGGAAGCCAACTGGTAAGGTAAAATGATCTTATCATTAAAAATGCAAGCATTTTTGGATAGCCAAACTCCCTAGAGAATAAGGATAGGTAAATCTTTGAACTCCTTATAATCAAGATTCCCAATCTAGCTAAAGAGAGATTCATCTATATTATCACCATTTCATGTAATTCGCTTACTATTAAAAACCCCAATCTCCTTCCTGACATGACCTACATAGTCACAAGTGAGAAATAAGTGATTTACATTTTCATTATAAACCTTACATAAAGGGCATCTATTTGGATGAATTTTCCCCCTCTTTTGTAAGTTTTCCCAAGTTAGAATCTTAATATTGAGAACCAACCCCAAGAATATACACCCTTTCAGAGGGCACCTCAGCTTCCACAAAATTTTCCACCACCAAACTTGTACAATTTCTAGATCAACATTACATATAGATTTATACCCCAACTTTGGTGTGTATATGCCATTAATTTAATTTTTTGACCAAATTAGTTCATCAAGAACATTTTTTAATCTGACATGATAGATTTTCAGGGTTCTAATATAATCCACCCAAGCCTCTTTCTCAGCATCTGCTAGACCCAATAGCTTAGTTGATTTCCATTCTTGACTCCATGTAGTTGTGAGATTTGAATCAGCTACCTAAGAAAGGTAGAAAATGCCTTGCCCTCTAAGCTATTTAATAATTGTGTTTGGAAGTTTTTAAGCCTCATCACATCTAAACCAAGGGTCCTCCCCCACTCTTATTTTCCCTCTGTCACCCACTTTCTATACTAACCACACACCTATAATTTGGAAAGAAAAGACCATAGCCTTCCAAATGATAGAGCCATTTCTATGGGACTTTTCTATATTATGAATCTAATCAATCAAAATATTAGGTTTGAAATATTTTTATAAGATAAACTCACACTAAAACCCTCTTTCAATAAGTATGTTTTGAAGTCTATAAACCTCATCACATCCAACCTAGGGGTCTTCCCCCACTCTAATTTTCCCTTCATCGCCCACTTTCCATACTAACCACCTACCTATAATTTGGAAAGCAAAGACCGTAGCCTTCCAAATGATAGAGCCATTCCTATGGGACTTTTCTAGATTATGAATCTAATAAATCAAAGTAGTAGGTTTGATATATTTTTTTAAGATAAACTCACACCAAAGGTAATAATATAGTAGGTTTAATATATTATTACCTTTTGTTATATGTTTTATTGATACCCAAGATATATGTATTAAGTTTGGTTGTTAATATATTTATGTTATGGTCAATAACACATTTGAGGATATGGCCCTTTCTTGGAGTATTTGTATAGAGACTATCCTTGTATTAAACTAACATGGTTCAAACATGACCTTATTAATAAGTATCCTCAAAAGAAACATGATTTATTTTTTCTTATTCTAAGAAGGTTTGAACATAAATTCTTACTTGTGGAACATCTTGAATTTATTGAGGTATCTATGATAGTTTGAGTTATTTGATAATAGTAAGATAACTTCCTCATAGATAATTTTTATTTCCATTTTGGTGGTATCTAATTAAGTGGGTTTCATATGATTGTTGATATCATTTATGAAAGATAAATTTATTTTGGATCCAAAGGTATCATTAACCCTAAGTGGGTGCACCTCCTTATCTATTAAACAAGATCATGATAAGAGTATGACTTTATTTTTCATATTATATGATAGTTTCATAGAGCATAAAATTTATCATGGATGGTGACATCTAGATTTTATGAGTGTACACCCTTTTGAGTTTACCCTTATATCTTTGTGACAACCATTGCATCCTTATGATAATGTATGTTGTAAAAATCATGCATAATATAGTAGATGTGATACCATATTAGATGCTTATGTTGGTTATTTTGGATTGTAGTTCCTAATTTTTATAACCATGCCACACCCTTGTATGGATAGCCAGGTTAAGGCCATGATTGTGTATGGATTGATTAGGAGTGCATGTGTTGACATCCATAATTCTTGAGAAATTATTTTTTACTAAGAGGATACATTTTATAATGTATTTTTTAAATAATAATATAAGAGTGTCACTTCTACCATTATTCCTTATATGATGTCTTTTCCCCCTATTCACAAGGTTGTCATCAATTGTGGTATGAGTTTCATGGAATACTCATGATATTATGATTTACAATTGGAACCAAAAGGGTTGAGTTTCAAGGGACCATAATAGATATGACACATGAGACTTGTAAAGTGGTACGGATTTTGAGGACCCATTTTAGAGGATGATTTTGGTAGAATGAGTGTGTCTTTAGGGAGAATACATATTTTCCTAGAGTTATTGAAAAATTAGTTTGGCTGAAATTTGTGAGTGTTTGTTGTATACCTACTATGTTGGGTAGGTGAGTACCTATAAATGTTCATGAGTTTCATGAAAAATATGTCCTAGAACCTCCTTTATCTCCTTAAGTAAAGCATACTTGGTGATGGTTATACCTTTTTATTTATAATCAAAATCACTAGGGTCCACTTTCATTATTTACATTAGATGTTGTATGAGCATGAGATGTTTCTCACCTAATAAAGTGTGCACCTATTTGATGTAGGTTTGTGAAATGAGACTACAAATTATATGGGAGGGGATATTTAAATAATTCTAAAATATTAATATCACTTTTAATGGGTGGGAATCTTCCTTGTAGTGGATGAGTTCATTTTTCAATGTTAGTGGCTTCTTCTATGTTAGGATTTTGTTTATAGATTGATAATCCACATGTTACCTTGGTTTGAGAAGAGGGTTTATTTTAGTTATCACATAACTAGCATCAATATTAGTTGATACTCTCTCACCATCAAGTGACATCATCATAAATCCACTAAGTAGATTTATTTTACATGATGTTAAGTAATTGTTATTTTTAATCATACATTATAGTCATATAAATGTCACTTGAGTGCAATGAGTGTCATTTCAGATAACCCATCCCTAGCTTAGACATAGACCTATCTTAAATCCTCTTTATACACTTATACATCTTGTGTGTATGCCTTTACACATCCCTAGACATCTTAAAATTAGTCCCAAACCCTCCCCTAGAGATATATTCTCTTAGTGCCTTAGATTCTACCACTTCGATATTAGCATTGTACTTTGGACACTATCACCCTATGCTAGTGTCCCACTTTTAACGCTAATGTCTCTTACCTAATTTCAACTATAATAAATATATTTTCAATCCCTAAGATACATAGAGTCATTCTAGACCTATTTCAAACCCCGCATAAGCAATAAATCATTATAAATACATGGCTTTTAGCCATTTATCCATTAGATGGGAAATCAAATGAAAAATATTAAAAAAAGTTTAGAACAAGTTGTGAAAAATAAAGGTTATTGATCCCTATTATTCCCTAATTCTATGTATAGACATCTACATCCATCCCAAGTTGAGAATACATAGATTTCTATTCTCAATCCTCATTTAAATAACTCAAGTTAACACCTATACTAGCATTCACATGAACTTACACCAAACACTTAGGTTGTAAAACTAAATTGGGCTTGATCCCTCCTAAAAGTATTGGTATGTAGGGAACCCTAGACATAATGGGGTGTTGAGGATGTTTGGCCTACCTAGATAACAACACACTTTTGTTACTTGTACCATTCAAGTACACTAACAATATGTAGGTTTATGGTTTTCGCATAAATTAGCTCAAGATAGTGCATAGATAGTGAATTAGGGCTCATCCACATAGGTACAGGTAGATTAGACCCAAAAGGGGGTGCACCCAAAATATTAGATAGTTCTTTAACCAAGGACATTAGCACTAAAAATAAGACACTAGCCCCCCATTGATACTATCCAAGGTACATCACTACTATGCAAGAGAGTTTATGACATTTGGACCCTATTTACATCATTTATATCTACTTCCATCTTATTAAATTTCCATCTAATTACTTATTTGTGTCATTTATTAATATTTTTATAAATATTAGATTAGGTCAATTCTTTCATAAATTAATGGCTATATTTATTGAATATTTATACCCTAATTTACTATACTTAGAACCTTTAACAACCTAGATCTTACACTCCATAAAAACTTAAAAGTTAAATCAATTGGTGAACCTAACTTACTTTGAACATATTTCTTAAAACCCTAGTGTACTATTAGGGTTACCCTTCTTATTTCTAGCATTTTCTTAGTTTCTAGTTTGTAGCCTTTCATCATGATTGTCATGATGGATTCCATCTTCTAATTTTTGGTAAAAAGACTTGTGGTTTGTATTTCATGTCTATTACCCACCATTTGGAGAATAATTCACATATATGTAACTCCTCTCATGAATCATGTTATAAATAAGTTTATTTCACACAATAGTATGCCTCACCTTGAACATCCCTTCTATGGATAACATTGTTGTATGGATAATTTTTATCTACCTCTAGTTACTACTTGATGATAGTGAACATACATGACTCCTTTTGTTCCTCCTCCACCTATACCCATTGACTATCTTCACTCACATCCAACCTCTCCTACTCACCCTTGGAAAATAGTATACCCTATAATTTAATATGTTACTAGACAAAATTAGATGCCTCATCCACCTATATAGGATCAGTGTAACCCTACACTCTTTCCTCATCTCTAACATAATATAATGAAACCTAAAGATAAACACAAAACATATTATATTATGGATTAAATGAGAAATACACCATCTAAGATTTCTATCTTAGAATTACTTCAAAGGGAAACTATTTTCAAGGATATTCTTTTTTAGACACTTAACCATATATTGCCTCATGATATAGACACAACTTATTTTGCATATATCATGACCACTATCTAGAACATCAAAGATGCTATATATTTTGTCACTAAGTATTTGCCTTCATAGTCAATTATTGATAAGAATCTTCCACTCTTCATATAGGGATAAATCAAAACCATTGATATTAAATGAGTTTTAATTGACATTGATTCAAGACTTAATGTATGCAAGCTCACATTCATATAGACTTTGGGGTTGGCATAAAATCTATTCAAAAGACATATAAGAACTTTAGAATTATTTTCTACAAGGTTTTTTTTTCTTTGGGCTCTTATTTTTCTTTTTATGACCACAAGCAATGTTCTAAGTATGATGGCCAAAATAACTTAAGTATAGAGCCTTGCATGGAGGGTATCCATGTGTCACTTCAATAATTTTTCTAACTCAAAATATTAGAGAAGATCCCTTAGATTTCACTCAATAGACATGTGGTGCAATGGCTATCCCTTTTAATAAAATTAAAGGTCTTGATAGTGAGTCAAGTGGTATGCATTAAGCTTCATGGAGTCCCATTTTTGGTAAATCTTGGTAAAAGGTTTTGAGATTTAAATGAACATGGTTAATCCCACTTGTCACCTCGACACTCCCTCAAAGGAAAAGAGTATTTTTAGAACCTCCATTGAACATGAGACTGACACATGGTTAAATGGTGTTTTATTTGGAGTCAAGAAGCAGGAGGAGAGTATGAAAATCAAAGGGTATCCATGTGTTACAATTGCACTTATTTCAATCAAGGAAAAAAATTTAATACCTCTCAGCTTTTGAAGGCTTCCATGTGTAGTGTATGGATAGAAAATAAAATATCAATTGTTTGATTAGGATCTTTGGATCTGATGGTGTAGAGCCTCCAAGAGCCATTAAAATTAAAAGCTAAGTAAAGAGTGGGAAAGAGTCTTAGTGACTCCAGAAGTGTTTCGAAGCTTCCATGTGTCCATGTTTGGGAAGACTACATGATAAATAAAAATTAGGATCAGTAGTTGAAATGGAGTGAGAGATATAGTTATCAAAATTGACAAAAAAGGGCCCAAGTGGTTTGGCTCTAATCCAATGCAGTTTCTCAGATCCAAAAATTGTGGACAAGCTTTTCAACCCAGACAAGTGGTAGATACTCATGGTAGTATTTTGTGGGTTACAAGTAGATGTAAATAAGTTAGAGTAGGGGGATTTATTTATCATCTAGATTATATATAGAATTTTAGAAGTGAGTTTGGTGGAAGCATTAGACTTCTTTAGTAGTTACCTTTATTAGGAGTGTGAAGATTGTATTCAGTGCATTTTGCCTTATATACTTTGTTCATATATAAAGAGAGAGTGGTATTCTATGAAATAATAGTCTACTTTTAGTATTTCTTCTCATTTTTTTCTATAAGCCTTCTATCAGCTTCATAAAATTATTAAGATTATTAACCATGTTGCATACTCTTTAATATTTTTAGGAAAAACTGTTGAAACTAATACTATGTTGTTAGAAATAGATGATGATGATGATGATGATGATGATGATGATGATTCAAGTTACTTTTATATTATGATCCATTGGTTAATTTATATTCTTTACTAAAATTATTGATCATGCTTTAAGATCTTTAATTTTTTGGTAAACTATGTTAGTACTCTTCACAATGTTATCCAGTAAAGGAATCCAAATCTTGGCATATCACCTTAGTAGATTAAATAATCTTTATGCATTATTTTCTCTCCCTTTACACCAAACCCCAAGAGAAGAGATAGCTTATTTAAATTCTAGAGTATGTTTCAAGGTTCAAGCCCCACATCTTTGAAACTTCCCATGACTCTAGTGATTAGTTGCAAAATTAAGCATCACCAATTTTTCTAGCATGCCTAGTGGGACCAAGCTAATATTGTCTAGAAGTGTATGAGCAGACATCCTTCAAGGAGGGAGAATCATGGACAGATTAAAATATCTCAATCTAAAATAAACCTAGGACTCTTAGTAACACATTTGGTGACTATTTCAAGAAGAAATCCAATTTAACAAGTTAATTTTGGAGGTCAAATGACTATTCAGGTGCCACTTAGAAACTTTGTCAATTAGAACGGTGGAAGTCCACTTATCCTACCAATGCCTCCTGATACATGGGATCCCATTCCAGCTAATGCTCTAAAATCATTATCTAAATTCACTAGAGAGGAATTTAAGACTCCAATGGAGCATCTTTAAGATGTGTCTGATGTATGTACTATCCACTTTATCACACAATAAAATCTAGCCTTGAGACTACTCTACACCTCTTTGAAGGGAAGAGTTCTTGATTGGTATAAATCTTTAGCGCCTAACTCTATTGCAAAGTAGGACCAATTGGGAACCACACTATACGATAAATCCAATGAAAAGGGAGATATATCATCCCTCCTATAGTAATTAATCACTATTAAGAGAGCCCCCCAAGAAGCAATGACTGATTTCAACACTAGATTCTATTAAACATGGTGAAGAATCCCAATCTCAGCTCGACCACCTATAGGTATTGTTATTTTTTTATCTCAAAGATTTTAATTATGATATCTCAGTCATGATTTAGTCACTAAGAGGGCAAACTCTTCCTAATGCTTATGAACTTGTTTTAAGAGTAGAGAATAATTTGATAGATGCTAGGAAATTACCCCCAAGGCCTCATATGCCTATGTTTCTTGAATTATCCCTCCCAAATCAAGGACTTCCTAGTAATTTATAGGCCAATACTTCTCTATATAACTTCCCTTCATCTCAAGAAACACCAATCATAGCTACATATTCTACCTCATCAGAGATGAATGATGTCAAGAACATCCTTAGAACCTTCTCTAACAAAATTATCAATTTTAAAAGGAACCAAGCTTCACACCAATGAACTCCTTATTAGGGTTCTTAAGGGAATAGACCCCCTATTATCCAAATCAATACCAAAGGAATCAAAGATCAACCTATTCACAACTACCTAATAGATTGTCCCTGTACCCCCACCATTTCAAATGATTCTACCAAGCTCAGGTAGAGATCTAGTCCCTAGCAAAAACAACTTGTCAAAAGAAACAAAAGAATGGTGCTTTCCTTGTATTGACTCTCACATGCCAAGATATTTCCCTATGGGAAACCTACAATAAAGAGTAGCTGAATAAAGAAGAATGAGAACTCAAGAAATAACCTCATCCAGACCACACTAGTCACCCAACATTTAAAATACAGCCATGATAGCTTAGACGTAAGGCATGTCAATAGAATACGAAGGAGATATTTCCCCTAAACATGATTTGTTTTCATGTATTGAAGATGAGGAATATGTGTTCATTAATGAAACATCTACCTCTAATAATGTGATTTAGCTTGATTATCTCACATGGTAAAACATGAGAATAGTTGAATCTACTAAAGTTCTCCCTACTATCAATGTTGAATCAAGAAAGTTGAAATTATCCATATCTTTTCAATTCCCCATAACAAGGCAAGAAGTTTTGATAACCACTCAAAAAGAAGGGGTCTCTAAGATGATAGTTGAAAGGATAAGGTACCCATAGTATGTCAAGGCCTAGCCCCTTGGACCAATCAATGTGGTGTAATAGCTAAATAAAGTCCCTATTAATATTTCTTTATGGGATATGTTGGCCATCCCTAAGTAAAAGGAGCTATTGAAAGAATCACTAAAGGACCATAGTGACCCAAAGTGTAATACCACAAAGGAAGCTACATCAAATAAAGGCAAAAATCAATTGGTAGTACCTCAACCACAACAACCAACAATCCTAATGAACACCAAAAAAGAGGCAAGGAAACCTAAACCTAACCCCTTCTATATGACTCTTATAGTGGGTAAGAATTTTATTCATAAATCTATGATAGACTCAGGTGTGCACACTACAGTCATGCCTAAGTTAATAGTTGATGCCTTGAAGATCAAATATGAGACATTAACTAAAGGAGTCATGTAGCTTGATGAAAAGTCAGTACAAACCATTGGGATCATTAGAGGGCTTCCATTACAACTATATTCTTTCCAAAAAATAACTATTTTTCAAGATATAGTAGTTATAGACATTCCTCCTATCTTTAGATTGTGCCTATATAGAGACTTTATAGTAAAAATTGAAGGGTTTATGTCCCTTGATTGGTCACATCTGATTTTAAGAACCAAGTACAGGTCTAAGATGAAATTACTATTAAAGCCCCTATGCAAGGAACACATTACATACCAAATAAAATCAAGGTTCGAATACTCCCATGCAATGATCACAAAAGAAGAAGAAATTTGTATAGAGGAATCAATACAAGAAGTTAGTGAACATGAAGGTAATAACTATTTGTTAGCTTTGACATTGGAGGATCCTTTTAGAAACTTTTATTCCACTAACTTATGAACTTAAATCATCTATGATGAGAATCCCAAAATACTTGACATTATGAAGAATAAGCTCACTGAAAAGGAAAGCCTCATAGAAAATTATTTAATATGGACTCTAAATTTTGATGGATTGAGAAGCAAAAAGGGCTCATGAGTAGTTATATGCCTCACTTCCCCAAAGGGAAAAAGTATCCTTAAATCCTTGCATTTTCAATTTGGTTGCACTAACAATGAAGTAGAGTATGAATATCTAGTTCATGTCCTGATTCTCACCCATAAGGAAGGGCTCACAAATCTAAGATTCCTAGGGGACTCAGAGTTGGTGGTCAAAAAAATTAGAGAAACTTCCATAGAAAAGAACCTAAAGATGAGGTCTTATTGAAATAGAGTTTGGGACTTGATCAAATTTTTTGATGCTTTCAACGTTGAAGTCATCCTAAGAACTCAAAACATTGAAGCAGATATAATAGCTCAAATTAGATCCTAGTTTGATCTTACCAAAGACCTGCTAACCAATAAAGAAGCCATCAAATTAGTCATCTGACTTGCTATCCTAAATAATGTGGATAATTGGCAAGTCTTTAAGAGTGATTAATAGATCATATTCTTTCTACAACAATCAAGAGAGTTTGTGGACCAATTATAACCTAAAATTGAAGAGGCATATGGTAACCAGATCATACAATTAAGATCCAATAAGCTTATAAAGGGGTTAATAACCCTTGAAAACCTATTTAATCATGATTATGCAAACATAGATAAATTAAATTTCATGGAAAGTAAAGAGGACTATTTTGAACTTGAAGTATCCAATGGGAGAAATTTGAAAGTAGGGAAGGTGACCACTCAAAAGGAAAAAAAAAAGATTGGTGACTTTATGTCAAAAATACAATAAGGTAATGGCATGGACATATAAGGATATTCATGGTTACAAGAAAGATATTATCCAACATACTATTGACTTTATTGAAGGATCAAAACCTATTCACTAAAAGCAAAGACCAATCAATCCAAGGATAAAGTCTCTCATTACAGAAGAGCTCAAGAAATTACTAGAGTCTAGGATTATCTTCCCCATCAAGCACTCCACATGGGTTTCCAACTTGGTCCCAATAATAAAAATGAATGGAGAGATTAGACTCTATGTATACTTCAAATATATTGATAAGGCCTCTATTAAAAACCACTACCCCTTACCTCAATGGAGTAGATTATATAGACCATGGTGGGAATAGAGAAGTTTTACTTATTAGATGGCTTCTTAGGTTATAATTAGATAAGGTTAGTAGAAAAAGATCAACACAAGACCACTTTCACCATAAAATGGGGAACTTTTGCTTATGCCAAAATTCCTTTTGGACTCTCTAATGCATGGGCTACATTCCAAAGAGCTATAGACATTGCCTTTGGGGAATTAATAAATAAATCAATTATAATTTATCTTGATGATCTCACCATCTTCCCTAGGTCAATTCAGGATCATTTTGATTAATTAGAGACTATTTTTCAAAAGTGCCAGGAATATGGGATCTCTTTGAACCCAAAGAAATGTGTGTTTCGAGTACCTCAAGGGAAATTACTCAAATGCATTTTCTCAAAATAAGGGATCTTGATTGATCCAGGAAGGGTCAAGGCAATACAAGTGTTATCCCTATTGGTAAACAAAAAGGGAATACAATATTTCCTTGGGAAGATTAAATTTGTAAGTAGATTTATCTTAGACTTTGCTAGAGTGGTTAGACCCATAACCCTAATGCTAAATAAGGATCTCAATTTTCAATGGATGACTGAGGGGTGATAAGATTTTGAGAGTGTCAAAAGGGTAATTACATCTACCCCAGTCCTGCAACCCTAATTTCTCAAAAGATTTCATCATGTATGTCTATGGAGGAGAACATAACATAGCCTCAGTATTAACCCAAAAGGACACAGAATAAGGGGAACATCTTATTTCATTTTTCTTAAGGACTCTCTGGGACTATGAATTAAGGTATAAATTTGTTAAGAGGCAAGCCTATGCTATTGTTAAGGGGATCAAAAAATTTAGGCACTTAGTTACTAGCAACAAGATCACAATATTTGTAACACATTTAAGTGTTAGGGAATACATAATAGAAGGTGAAATCACCAAAAAGAGAGATAATTGGATAACTAAGATATTAGAATATGATGTCAAAGTTAAGCCCACTAAATTAGTGAGAGGTAGGGGTTTGTGTCAATATCTTGCTCAAAATGTTGAGACTCTAATAGAAGAACTTATAGTCGAGGATACTGTACTCAAAATACAAGAGGATGAGTTAGAGTTTTGGGTGATTGATAGGGTTAATTTCATAAATAATGGCCAATATCTATGTCATCTACCCTACAAAAAAATAAGGTACTATCAACAACAAGGGTCCAACTTTGTTCTAGTAGACCTTTTCCTTTTCAAAAGAAATTTTGATGGGATCCTACTTAGATGCATAGAGGGAGAATAAAATGGAAATGTTTTACACAAAATATATTATAGAACATCTGGAAGCCCTTTTTTTGGAAGGACCACAACTATCAAGACACTCCAAGCAAGGTATTTCTAGCCCATTATGTTTTTTGATTGTCATACTATGGTTTTTACATAAGTAAGAGGAGAAATTTTGCATTACCACTCATCCCTATAATTATTGAAGATCCATTCATTCAATGGGGCTTGGATTTTATTAGGATGATTAACCTAGTTTCAAGTGCAGGTCACAAGTGGATCCTCACTACAATAGATCATTTCACAAGGTGGACCAAAGTAGTTCCCCTTGAAGAAGCAATAGAGAATGTGATTTTGGATCTCCTATAAGAAATCATAACTAGGTTTGGACCTCCTTAGACTATTATATCTGACAATGCCAAGGCATTCCTAGGGTCTAAAGTGTCTGATTTTGCATTAAAAAATAGTATATACCTAAAGACTTCATCAAATTATTACCCTCAAGGGAAAGGTTTGGTAGAATTGACTAATAAGAACCTAATTAGACTCATTAAAATAATGGGAAATGAACATAAATGAATATGGCATAAATACATAAAGATGGATTTATGAGTAGATTGAATAACACCTAAATAGGTAATAAAGACTTCTCCATATGAGTTGGTATATAGAAAAGAGGTAGTAATGACTATTTATATTGAAATTCTAGCCTTGTAGATGATAAATTAAATAAAGGTTAAACAAAATGGTCTAATGTAGGTTAGACTATAAGAGTTTTTAGAGCTTCAAGAGAAAAGAGAATCAACACGAGTCAATGATGAGTTGACAAGCAACTATCAAAATTTGGTTTGATTAAAAAACTCCAGAGCCTGATTTTAAAATTGGTGCCTGGGTCTTTGAAATGGGATGCAAGAGTAGCTAATCCTAGAAACCATGATAAGTTTGATTCTTTGTGGATAGGTCCTTTCAAAATCACTACTTGTAAGCAACACAATGCTTACAAATTAGATACAAAGGAAGGAGAGTTCGTAGATATTCCCATTAATGGGATTTTCTTTAAACTCTTTGTATAAGAGTCTCATGTGACCATGTATCATAACTAGGATAGTTTCCTTTTGTTTTCTTGTTTTGAGGTTATTTACCCACCTCTTTCCTTTCAAGTTTTCTTCACACGTGTTAAAATTAAATATCCCTATAATCCCTTAAGATTTTGTCTCGTATGCCTGTCTAATGGTTTCTCAAGGATCTTAAATGTTAAAATTTTGAATTTTGAATTAAGATCTCAAAGTTTTAATGAGACATGACTAAACATTAAGGAAATTCATTAATCTCACTCATAGAGGCCATGAATTTTAAAGAGAATTTGGGTCTCATTTTTTCTTCATAAAAAAGCAAAGTGATTACTCAAAGCTGAGTGAAGAACTAGTATCTAGGTCAATTCAAGCCGAGAAAGTGATTCAAGAAGAAGCAAAGAGTGTTTTAAAAGATAAAGGGTTTAGGAAAATGGCCACCATAATTCTACACTAAATTCATATGCTTTAGCTCTTGTGCATCCCAAAACTACATACCCAAGAACTAGAATAGTGCTCAAAGGTGTCTCCTGAGATTCTTCCCTCATGCTCATCTATGTAGATGATATTTTTGACCCTATTTTGTAAAAATAGACTAAGAACCTCAGAGAGGTGGTGCATGCCAAAATTATAAATCAAAGGACACTCAAGACCTTTATCATGAGGATTTAAACTGCAGGGATGGCTCAGTATCTGGTACCCATAGTGCACCTATATCTTGAATTAGTGGAATTATACACACAAAATTATAATCCCACAACCGTGACATTTCAAAAGGGATTAATCAAGGTATTAATCACTCCCTAGGATATCTACAACATGCTAGGTCTAAAACATGACCCTTTTACTAGATTTTATGACATGGTTTAGTTGAGGCATGTTTGGTCCCAAGTTACTAGCAACAAGCATTTCTAAATAAGGAACTGCATCTTCCTAAGAACAGTACTCAAACTCTACCCCTACCCTTTGAGAAAGGTAGGCTATCCCCAAACTCCTAAGATGTATGTTCAATGCTCACCATCATTTTTGGTGATAATGGTGATAGAGTGGTGCATTATTGGTAGCTAGTAATTTTTTTTTATGAAGACCATCTCCAAGTTAACAACATACAAGTTCAATTTTATAGAGCACATTACCTATTCCATGAGCCAACATCTAGGTAATTTTAGTGTTCACCCTACCTTCAGGTATTCCTCATATCTATTTCACCTTATTTTGTATCAAAATACCTAGTTTTTCCAACACCATATGAATTTGAATCTATGGAACTTAAAAGTGGTAGAACCCCGCAAGGTTATATCCATGTCTACATAGACTCATGTGTTGTCAGAGTCATCAGATCCCTATGAGCTTGTTGAGCATTTTTTGGCACCTCTAGTGGAAGAAATGGATATAGAGGGAATAAACAATAGGATGAATGACTCAGATAGGGCTATCTTATTTGATCTCATCACCCCTATGATTTCTATTTTGGGGCCCATTATTCTTTCATTAGGTTCATGGTTTTGGGGTAGAGTCATTTATGCTTCCCAACGTTCTAACCAGTAGAATAGTGGGCTTGGAAGTGGCATGGAAATTGGTAGTCATTGAATCTAATTTTGGAGTGAGAAGGAAAAAGAGGGATTTCCATGACATCCCACTGACCAGGTGCGGTATTATTATTGTAAAGAGACAGGCATAATTTATCCTAATAGGAAGCTAGTTGATTATAGGCTAGTTTTAATTCAATATCTATGAAGGTATGACCCAGATGGCTTCATGTCCTATTGGCTTGACAAGTTTAAAGTCTATGTTCCTTTTAGGCATGAGAGTAGAAGGTTTTTTAAATATAGGAGGTCTCCAAGGAGAGATACCCTTGATTTATATGTAGAGCTATATGACATCCCAACTACCCCATGGGAGTGTTTTTATTAACCCACTCACACTTTCAACCTAGAAAATATATGTCTAAGGGGATGAGATAAGATTTACTCAAGATGGATTAGAGTTAGGAAAAAATAACCACGTACTATAGGAATAGGCAAGAGATTGGTGAGTTATCCATAATTTTTGAAGTTGTACCCTTAAATACCCAATGGGAGACCCTTTGGGATGATTCTCATACTTCTCTAGTTTCCATTCTAGATGTCAATGAGATATTAGAACCCCAAAAGTAACCTCAAGAGGTAGGGACATCTATGGTAGTACATGCTACTTCAACTTGGCCACTTCCACTCAGTGAAGTGGAAAAGCAAAGGAGTACCTAACTCAGTTCACAACTCCCTATAGTAGCAGACCCTTCAGATACCCTTCAAGAACTTATTTTGCATAAGAAGTGGACTCATCTCAGTTGGAAGTGGTCCAAATAGAAGGAGAGGATCCCCTAAAGAGCCTAGAGAAAAATAAGTGAAAGATAGTAGTTCTGGAAGGAAACAAAGACAAAGAGGCATAGCTTGCCTCATACATGTCTCCACCTCAATATTTAAATTAGGATCTATTAATTCCACCCTCTTCACATGGATTAATACCCTTAGCCTTCTTGGTTGTACCTACTCAATCATTAATGCCATCTAGTTCTCCTTTCACTCTCACTTCTCAATAGTTTAGTTTGCCAACCTTTTATCCTTAGGTCTTGACAAACCCATCCCCCTCACAAGATTAGAACCAAAATTCCATCAATGTACCTTATGTTTTACTCCATGGGTTTCCTTTTGTGGGTGGTATTGTGGCATCTCCCTCAGAATTCCATGCCCAATCTAACTTGCCAAGGAGGCTAGAAAGGCTACAAAGGAAAATAAGAGGAACAAATAAATGAAGTCTATGGCCACACAATAGATGTGTTATTTTTATGACCACAAGTAGTGTTCCCTCTCTATTTCCCACATGGTCCCTAATGTGAGCAAGCCACTCAAGCAAATATAGCTCAAGGATTACATAATGAGTATAGTGGTGATGGACCTAACTTAGTTTAGGCCATAGGATAAAGTGGAGTTAATGAATGAGACTATTGCTATGGTAGCCACATCAGCTCTAAAAATCAAAATCAAGCTTAACTCAAGCCCAAAACATAGTAAGCCACTTAAGCCTAGAGCTTAAGGCCAAGGGTAAAGAAATTGTCCAACTCAATAGTGACCTAAAAGGGGAAATATCCAAAGAAGTTTTAAAGACTTCAAAAGAAAAAGCAACCACACTCTAAAAGGAGCTTAATTCAATAAAATAATCTACCTACCTTTTAAAGTAGGAAAAGAAGCTCTTAGAGACATAGAGAAATTATAAGGCAAAAAAGGCATCACAACTTTAGTAGAAACTAAATGTCACAATAGAAAAAAGGAATAACTTATAGGTCAGGTACAAGGTATCAAAGGATAAGGCCACATAATTAATCTAACAGTTGACACAAAAACCTAAGGCAATAGGTATTGTTAAAATGGTAAGGGATCTTTATGTTCCTTGTTTCCAAAGGATCTCCATCGATGTTAACCAACTTAGGCCTATACTTAGATTCATATCTGATGTATAAAAATTATGCTTAAGGGTGGAGTCCTCTATTGAGAAGATCCTATTATCAATTTCAGCCAAGTTTCCTAAATCATAACTATTGATTAAAAAATTATATGATGCAATAGAAGAGACCCTTTAGGCAGCTGGAGTCACTAACAAGAGGATAGTCACAGGGAAGGTCAGTGAGATTTTAAGCTATAATAAAGCCTCTTTAAAATGTAATAATCTATTGAATCTCTTAAAGGAATGGGTCAAAGGAATGAAGGGTAAAATTGAAGGTTTGGTTTATTTGGGACTCCTTTCCCCTTTCCCTGATGACACCACTATCCTGATGGAAGACTAGATACAAAATCTACTAGTCAAGAAGCAAAATGATCAGACTATTTTTTAGTCTTTGAATGACTCTTCTAGTGTCATTGAGGTGGATTCAATGACCAAACTAGAGTACTAATTTCATTCTATGGTGCAGGGTCTCCAATCTTTTTCCCATAAGGAAATCATCGAGTTGGATAGATATTTTCAAGCTCTATAGAAGTGGGAGTACCCAATAGAGGCAGAGTGGATTGGGTACCAGATGTCACTACAAAAACTCTAATGGAAGTAGTGATGGGAACCATAATTTTTTTTTTGGTCAGGTAAGGATAAGGTTTCTTTCATGTAGGCATAGATCCCCTAGTGAGTTTCCATAAACTATAGAATTATTTTCTATCGGGTTTGTGTTTTTTTCTCAGGGCTCTTGTTTTTCTTTTTATGACCACAAACAACATTCTAAGTATCAGGGTTGAAATAACTTAAGTATAGAGCCTTATGTGGAGGGTATCCACATGTCATTTTGACACTTTTTCTAACTTGATAGAGTAGATAAGAGACTTTATCTTGTGCTTGATAGACACGTGGTGTAACAGTGGTCCCTTTTTGTAAAAGTAAAGGTCCTGACAGTGAGTTAAATGGTAAGAATTGAACTTCATGGAGTCCCATTTTTGGTAAAGCTTAGTAAAATGTTTTGAGATTAAAATGAACATGATTAATTCCAATTGTCACATTGATATTCCCTCAAAGGAAAAGAGTCTTTTCAAAACCTCTATTGAGTCAAGAAGTAGTAAGAGAGTATGAAAATCAGAGGTTATCCATGTGTCGCCACTATGATTATTTCAATCAAGGAAAAAAGTTAAAGACCTCCCAAATTATGAAGGCTTCCATGTGTAGCCTATGGACAACAAAGAAAGGATCAAAAATTTGGTTATGATCTTTGTATT
The DNA here is from genome assembly GCA_037957365.1 of Torreya grandis. Classification (NCBI taxonomy): domain Eukaryota; kingdom Viridiplantae; phylum Streptophyta; class Pinopsida; order Cupressales; family Taxaceae; genus Torreya; species Torreya grandis. The sequence continues at coordinate 4,747,817 of JARHVA010000350.1, read as the reverse complement.
TTATGGTACATAGCCTCTAAGAGTTGTTAAAATTAAAAACTAAGCAAAGAGTGGGAAAGCGTCTCAATGACTGCAAAAGGGTGTAGACGCTTCCACATGTCTATGTTTGAGAAGCCTACATGATAAATACAAATAAGGATCAGTAGTTGAAATAGAGTGAGCGGGATAGTTAGCATAATTGATAGAAAAAGAGCCCAAGTGGTTTGACTCTAAGGGCATGCATTTTCTCAGATCCAAAAATTTTGAACAAGCAGTTAAACCCGAACAAGTGGTAGAGACTCATAGTAGTATTTTGTGGGTTATAAGTAGTTGTAAATAAGTTAGATTAAGGGGAATTTTTTATCATCTAGATTATATACAGAGTTTTAGAAGTGATTTTGGTGAAAGCAATGGATTGCCTTAGCAATTACCTTTCTTAGGAGTGTGAATATTGTATTCAGTGCATTTTACCTTACATACTTTGTTTATATATAAAGAGAGAGTGGTGTTATATGTGATAATAGTCTACTTTCAGTATTTCTTCTCATTTTTTGCTATAAGCCTTTTGTCAGCTTCAAAAAATTATTGAGATTATTAACCATGTTACATACTCTTTAATCTTTTTAGGAAAAAATATTGAAACTAATACTATGCTATTAGAAATAGATGATGATGATTCAGGTTATTTTTTATATTATGAGCCATTGGTTAGTCTATAGTCTTTGTTGAAATTATTGATCATGCCATAAGCTCTTTAATTTTTTGTAAACTCTATTATTACTCTCCACAATGTTTTCCAGTAAAGGAATCCAAATCTTGGCATATCACTTTAGTAGTTTAAATAATCTTTATGCATTATTTTCTCTCCCTTTACACCAAACCCCAAGAGAAGATCTAGCTTCTTTAAAATCTAGAGGTTGTTTCAGGGGTCAAGTCCCACATATTTAAAACTTCCCATGACTCTGGTGATTAGTTGAAAAATTAACCATCAATAAGAACATTAGAGGATTTGATGGCATTCCTCTATAGGCATTAGGGACTATTACATTAGATTTCATAATTGGGCCAAAATCCCTATCCACATAGTTTTAGGTGATTCCTAATCATTTGCATTACAATGTATTACTTGGTAGCCCTTGGATACATGCCATGGAGGTTGTACTATCTACCTTGTATAGATGTGTCAAGTTTTTACATGACATATACTTGTACACTTTCCAAAATATTAAAAAACTATTCAAATAGTATAGCATCATAGAACTTACCATCCTAAATACATCTTTAGATGGGACATCTCATGTTCTCATAGAGTCCCCACCTCACAAGATTTTGATAGAGTAGATGTATACATATGAGGTCATGGAATCTAGCATCACTATTAATACACTCATTCCACATCCTCTTATATCACAATCACCTTCGATCATAGAGGTTAAAGACACTAGTATATCACATTTATCTTAACCCATCGTAGATGATGGGATTCTCACAACACAATTAACATTACTTGTTAATTTTACATTATAAACTCATATACATATTCCTAAGCCACCACAAAGGATGATCCAACATCCACAAACATTGATGATTATTTTTTTGGATTGAGCTTCAAACCAGTAAGCCCTAAAGAGTATAAATATGATTCTAAAACACTTATTCCTTTACCTACATAATCATCACCACTAATTCATAGTTCCATTGATACATGTCAAGACACTCACTTATAACTAGAGGTATATTCTTTTATACATTTAGTAAATATGGTCACATCTATGGATATTAACCTAGTTATTCAAATATAGGTAGGTAGTACACAGGATATACCACATTAGATGTTATAGATATTACTTTTTTTTGAAGAAAAATATATCATAATTCATTAATAAAATGAGATTACATTTTGAAAATGATGATAAAATCATTCCAAAATAAGGTCCAAATAAATAAAGTATAGCAACAATAGCTTAAACAAGCCCAAACCAACCAATGTTGTTAAAATATAACCACACTGTACAAAAAATAAACCACAACAACATAAATGCTCAAAAGATCAAGAAAAAAACATAAAAATTTTGATATATTTTTTTAAGATAAACTCACACCAAATCTCTCATCTATTAATGAGCCTCTAGACATTTTTCCCTGCCAAAGCACTAGTAAACAAGTGTGGATTTTTAGTCTCCACCCCCCATTTCCCTTAGGTAAAGCAATCCTTTCCCATTTTACAAGGGGTATACCCTTCTTATCCTTACTACTTGACCATAAGAAAATGAAACTAATTTGGTTGAGCTTCTCTAAAATCCCTTTAGAAATAAAATCCAAAGACATCTAGTACACTAGAATATCTTCCAAAATAGTTTGGACCAAAGTGAGTCTTCCACTCCTAAAGATCCACCTGAAATACCATGTAGATAATTGCTTCTCAAAATTTTCAATGAGCCAATGCCATTCCTTCTGAACATAATAATTATGTTTAATAAAAAAACCCAAGATACTTAAGACCACTTTTAAGATGCACCTACTAAAAGCATTTGTGATAAAAATCCCTTATCCAACTCATTAATACCACAAAAAGATATAGTAGATTTCTTAGTGTTAATCTTCATCTTAGTAGCCAAGTAATAAAGATCCCTAATTTCATTTAGCTTGTAAGTGTCCCTTCTTGATCCATAAAAAAATATCATTAATAGAAAATAAGAGAGTAAAAAATAAAGTTTATCCCATCCTAATGCCCTTGAAACTACCAATATTTTTAGATATAATAATATCCCTACTCAAACCTTCTACCACAATAATAAAGAGTAAAGGAGACAAAGGACAACCTTGCCTTAGTCCTCTAATAGGTCTGAAAAAATTGGTAGTAGCCCCATTGATTAGTATGGAGAAAGAAAAAATTGTTAAATAATTCATCAAAAAAATTGTAAATAAAAGCCAAGATGCAACATCATAAGCCAAGGATACAACCAACTCACTCTATCGTAAGCCTTTTAGAGGTAAATTTTAACAACCATAGAATGAATTTGCTTAGATTTTATCAAGTGTAAATCCTCTTAAGATACCACAACAACATCATGTACCTGGCATCCAGATAAGAAACCAAATTATTCCTATGATATGGTGTTTGACAAAAGTGACTTCATCCTTTTTACAATAATTTTGTATATACAATTTCATAAGGAAATAGGTCTATACTCCTTAAAATTTATGTGGTTAGTTGATTTAGGTATAAAAGTAATGAAGGTTTAATTGAAGGCAACAAGCATTCTTCCTTGAGATATGGATTCTTTGATAAATTTTAGTAAATCTCCTTCAATAAGCTCATAAAAACTAATACAAAACTCAATTGGTAGTCCATCTGGCCTAGGACTTTTATCCTTTTGAAAACTATGAAGAACCTCCTATAGTTCCTCAGATATTTTAGTTCTAAGACTTTCATTGGCCCCATCATTCAAAAACTAGGAAAGAAAGTAGTCATTTTGATCACCTCAGTAATAGTCACCCTAATCTCCTCATAAATTTATCCAAAATGATCCTTACCTAAATTTCCAATGTCAGCAAAGTTTGATACCTCATTACCCTCATTATTAGTAAACTGCCAAATAGTGTTGACATTTTTTTGGTGATTCACAAATTGATTAAAAAAAATTATATTTTCATCCCCACAAGATAAATAGATAGATCTTCTTTTTAACCTCCACTTAGCTTCTTTGGCATTTAACAACTTCTTTTTCCTTTATTCTAATTGAAAACCCCAACCTTTTCCTCTTGATTTTCAAAACCCAACAAATATTTTTGACTCCACTATTCTAATAAGATTTCAACCTCCCTTAACTCCTTCTCATCCTTTTTCCTTTTCTCAATAGCCCAACAAGAATCCACTTTTTTAATCAGCTTCAAGTTTGTTTGAAATTGAGTTGTTGTAGATAAGTTTGAATCCTCCTGATATAAAATCAAGGTGTCATTGATACTAGAAACAAAATATACATCTTTCAACCATTCTGAGTTAAGTTTGAAAGGACTAGGTGGTTTTTTCTCCCCTAAATTTAACTCCATAAAAATTGGGAAGTGATTAGAATCACCTCCAATTCCAACCCCTTATCTAATTCTAATCTATTCAAAGGAGAAGTTTTTAGATATAAGAAATCTATCTAATCTCTTAGCAATCCTATCATCACCAACCATTTTATTACTCTAATTAGGACACATTTTAATAAGAACAACATCAATTAACCCAACCTCTTCAAATCTTTGAATAAAAAAATTAGATAATGGATCAACCTAAGCATGTAGAGCCCAAACTTTAACTCTACCTAAAGTAAGATTTAAATATCCACCTAATATAACTCTATTATGTTTCGGCATATCTGTAACAACAAATTTCTCCCAGTATAAAATCTCTCAAGATAAGGACCATAGATGTTTAAAATAGTCAGATCTTTACCTATCTCATTACAGAAAAGCTCAATACCTAAACTAAACTTTAGAGCCCAAGAGTTTGTACAAAAACAAGTCCTAGCTCAGCACCTAGTGATTAGTCCCCCTAATCAACCCATAGCATATAGGTAGATGAATTCCTATCCATCTAAAAACTTGTTTAATTTAATACAAATATTTCTCCCTTCACACATAGTCTCTTAAAATAGTAAGATATTAGGATTGTGAGCTTGAATCAATCTTTTTAGGGCTAGTTTTTTGGAGGGATGTCATAGCCCTCTTATATTAATAGAAATGCAAATAATTTTTAAACTTTTGTGTGGGTTTAATGTGCTATAATAACCCTTTTAATGTGATATTATTTCCCTTCAAATACTTATATGGTATCCTTCTCTTTTATAATAAATATGTGAGCCTTTCTTCCTCTCCCCTTTCTATTTTACCTTGTTTGGGATTTTCACCTAGTCCCCTAACAAATTGATCTCTAAAATTTACTTTAGTTACTATTTTCCTTAAGTTATAATGACCTTTTATCATCCCTTCCATATTACTAGTATTTGATTTATCAAGCAGATTCTCCCTTTCAATTACTATAGGCAAATTTGTAGAGTTATTCTTATACTCATCCTTATAATCAGAGGGTGAGTCATGAATAGAGTCTCCCACCACTTTTATATAACTCATGTCCAAGATATTAATAGACCTATCCTCATATATGTTCAACACCTCAATATCTCCCACCTTGGTAATGGATATCCTACAATCATTTGAAACTACTTAATATGTCATATATCCTAATTTAGAGTTTACAAATCCTTCCTTTAAAGAGCCAACATGTGCATTTATAGTAACATGTTCATTATCCTTTATATTTTCACCCAATGGAGTATTGGAAGGTAACTCATTTATCATAGACTCATTCAATACTTTTTGTATTTGTACTTATTCTATAACCACCCATCTTTTAGTAACTTATGAACCCTCTTGAGCCTCATATTTATCTTATAAAGCAAACTCTTTTCACTGGAGATACTAATTTTTGAATGGTAAGCTATATTCAGCTACCAAATGACCCTACTGATGTCATATAAAACATCTAAAGGGTATCCCTTGATAATAAAGCTATTGAACCCATAAATGACTTCCTTTCTGAAGGGTAAATTCCCCTAACAATCCTTCAAAAAGATCTATATCAATAAGTATTTTTTCAAATGACATAAAAAAAAATTCAATAAAACTCATATCAACATCCATGAATTTTTAAAGTGTGTTCCCAATAGCTTTTAATACATCTAAAGACCAAAAATCAACTGGGAGACTAGGCAATTTTACCTAGATAGGCTTCGATTCCACCCTTTCTATTGTAGCATCAAAAAAGGGGGACCAACATTTGATAAGTAAAGGTGTCGAATCCCATTACTAGTAGTGTTTTAAAAAAAAATCCATGTCATTCATTGCCTAAAAATAGAAACCAATCTAGCCCCTTGCTAACAAAAAAATGATGATGAGTAGCCAAGAAAGATTTCCCAATTATTAAGTATCCATTCCTAGAGGGTCCTCTCCCCCTTTCAGCCATAAAATATTCCAACTAGAGTTTTATTAGCCATGGGAAACACCTTGTTCATCTAAATATCCTCCCCTGACACAAGTTTAATTAGAGAAATATGAGATTTTACACATCTCTTTTTTGGCTTCTTCATTGTACTAAGTCCCTTAATTGCATGAGTGGAATTTTCCCTTCCCTCATCATGGTATTTCTTATTACTATAGATTGTCTTAGTGACATGTTACATAAATTATTCCTTACCTAGAGACTTCTTATTAATGATATAATCCACAAAAAATAACTCTTCTGATTGCCCCATATCACCATCTATCCAAATATTGGCCACTTTAGTTGTATCCTTTGACACTTGAGGGTCATCTACCTCATTCTCAACACATTTCATATGATATCTATTCACAAATACCTAAGTTTTAGTGGTATCCACCTCCACACCCTTTAGAACTTGGATTTGTTTCAAAACTAAATATTTAGAAGATTCACCTAATGGTTTACAAATATTGTTAATCTAACTAACTTCCCCTCCAATCCTCTACAAATCAGACTAGATAAAATCTCCAACACCTATCTCTAAAAGATCATAATGTTGAGACTTTCAATCCACCTTCCCTAGGTTAGTAAAAATAGTTAGATCCCATAGATCCCTCCCATTTCCAACATTAGGAGATTGTCTTTTTAGATCAATAACACTATTAGAATGATTGTACTTTGTGTTTCAAATTTGAGCACCCTCATTAGGGTCATTTGAATAGTCAACTTGATCAATCTCCATATTTGTGGTTTCGCTAACAAGATCTTCTCTAATAAGATAAAAGAATATCATAAGCTATTCCTTTAAATGAGGCACCCCAAAAAATTCAACTAAGAAAGTTTTAAAATGTCTGCTTGGGTCAAATACACATAAACCCTTTATCCATCTATTTGGGAAATAAATAAAAAACTAAGTGTTTTAGCACCTTTCTAAACGAAACTAGATTCACTGAGCTACTTTACTACTCAAATCCCAAGAAACATAATATGTAAACCCCAATAACTAAAAATATTAAACTAAACCAGAGTTATGAAGGCACGTGACTTCACACACCAAAATCAAGTAAATTAATCATAAAAACCCCAAAGTTTACATATGCCAAGACCAAATTAGGGTTAAAAAGTTGCTTTAATTCATAGTCTAAATCAAATAGAGTAAAGTATAAATTCCAAAGTCTTCAAAATCCAATGAAGTAATTTTAAAAGCTTGAGTGACACTACATAAGATAACTTGGACTTTTGGCACACCATAACTTAAACTAAAATATTTCCTCCTTTCTAGACTAACCCAGATTTGTAGATTAGATTTACTTCATGAAACCACCAAATACTAGTTTAGTAACATGAAAAACCTATAGTCTTCACATTCAAGACCAAGTCACGTTTACAATGTTACTTTACTTCACTTAACTTCATAAAACCATAAAAGACTAGTTGAGTAAATGAAGAAACCCAAAGTCTTCATACCCAAGACTAAGTTGGGTTTTCAATGTTACTTTACTTCATAAACAAACCCAAGTAAAGTAAATCAAAGACCCTAAAAGATTTACCAAATCATGGTTCCAAGGTAGCATTACTTTGCTAACCAAAAATAAGTAGAATAAGGCAAAGAGCCCAAAAATTGGAAACCCTCTCACTTTTCACTTGGGAGCCCTAAACTGAGTTTATACCCCTACAAATGATAAGTGATAAGAGAATTATTTTGGAGTGATTTTGAAACCAATTTATCCCAAGACTAGACCACTATGGGATGTCATTTCATCTTGATCCACTTGTCATTGACAAGTAGGCTAGACATTAAAGAAATAAACAACCATTCCTCTATGTTTGAGAAACTCCTTTGATTTATCACTTTCTTTAATTGTTATACTTTAAAATGAATTGAAGGTTTTGAGTTTCCTATGACTAGGGGTTTCTAGTTCCTTATATATCTATTCTTAGCAGACTTCACATATTCAGGGTGTCACACCTCCTCTAACACTCACTACTTCCTATCTATCATCACATGTAGAAAAACTTCCCTACATACCTCATCTCTACTGAGATTAATAAACCCTCTACCACCACAAAAGGATTAGGAAAAGATGCATACCTCCCTTGTCTTAGCAGTCACAATAATCCCTCTACCATTCTCATATGAACCAATGACTCAATTACCATTTGGAGTAGCAAAATTAGCTGTTGTAATCAGAACCACCTATAGATATTACTTGATATAGGATTGATGGTGTTACCCACAATTTTTCATATATCTATTTTTAGATTGTCAAGTAGGATGATAGACCATTTTGTCATTTTCAAAAGAATATTGGCACTATTCAAATTACACAACCTCTGACTCCACCAGTATAAGCACCACGATAGACTATTCACTCACATAGACATTCAAGGAATGATCCATTAACTATTTGGATTTTTGTTAAGGACAAATACATCCCTCATGTTACTATATATGAGAGTGTTGATCCTAATGCTTTCACCTTGGCATTTTTATAGTACATAGGACATCAAGAGAGTGAGATAAATCATGTTATACATTTTTAGGACTCCTTGGGACAAATCACACTACTAGTTTCATGTGGACCTAAGGTGGTTAACACACTTATTTTTGTCATGAGCATAGTCACTCACATACATGTTACACTTAGAAATACATGGTTTTAGGCAATGGATACCATAGTTTATAAGATAGATAGATAGATATTTGGCATTCAGTCATGAGGGACATGCAGTTCATATTATACATTATGCCATAGATGATAACCATAGGTTTCACATAAATACCGTGTGATCTAATGTCATTTACCTTAAGACCAGATGAGAGGATTATAACATAGTAGATCAACATGCTATTTAAATTCATAAACTCTATACTATAGCCAATGATAAGGTTATACTTTTATCGACAACATGTTATGATGATCACATTGATGATGATTTATTCAAGTTTGGCATGTTCAATATCTCAGTTGGATGATCTCTTACCAAAACTACCATTTAACTATCCACATCCTCTATATGTTCTCTTAGGTCTCTAAAGACACTACTTTACATTTGTACATACTCATATTTAATTACAAATTATTAGCATTCAACCTCTCTTACCTTTCTCATTGTATATAGTTTCATTTTCATGATTGCTTTTACATAGCTTATATACTCATAAAACAAAAAAATAATATAATATGTTTAAAATTAAAAAACATTCAAATATTACTTAGAAAATACAAAATTTTGATTATTTGCATATCCATGTTTACATTATTTATATACTAGCCAGGTATTACATATACTAGCTATCTTAGTATAGTTAATTTTTATCATACATATATGCTTCACTTGTTCTTGTAGATTATTACAAGACTTATATCCATCACATAAATACAAATTTGATACTATGTACCATTAGGGGCACATATATAGATTCAACATTGATACATTCACCCATTAGAGGCATCCTATACATAGCATTTGTTTTAACAATTTATATAATTCTATACTATTCAAAAAAATTCTAACTACTACTACTATATACTTAGTTTAAGTACATGTTTACTCTTATACATATTTATACCACATGTTCATGCATACTTTCATTTATAGCTTTCCTAGTTTAGACTTGATTGTGCCTCTTTGTTTCTACTTCTATTCAAGGTCATTTTTAATATGTCATTATTTTATGCCCATAGGCCAATTAATTTCATTATGTGTATGCTTTAGACATGTGCCCATGTCCTTGTGTGTGACCTTTTATTGTGTATGTTGACATTTAAACATGTCATTATATGTGGATCTAATCTAACCTTTCTTTCTATTTGGGTATGTGGACATTTTAACATTTCTTTGTATCTCTTTCTTTCTTAAATTTAGTGGCATGTGCCCATGTCCCTTGTATTTTAGCCCCTTGGCCTACTTTAAGTGCCTTATGTGTGTTATATGTATGCTTTCATGTATGAATCATGTACATGACACTTGTCTATTTATTTTTACACTTACACCCAATTTTAGATGCCATGAATGCCCTCATACATCTCTTCCTCTTTGAGTGCCTTGATGGACATCATGCCCCACCCCACTAGGTAGATTGCATAGATTATTACCTAGATTATGTAGTTCATACACATGATTACATTATTATATACATATTTACAACCTTGTGAATACTAGATAAAACATACATAGTACATTACCAAGCTATGCTCATATTATATTATATTTTTTCATGTATACACATTATATTAGTTTATTATGAAGATATATACATGTCTTCAACCTAACATACACCATGCAGATATTTTATTTTGAGGACAATTATTACATAGGTACAATAAATCCCCTCAAAAGAGGGGGAATTAATAAGGATTTATCATAGATATTAGGCCTTTTGAGCGAACTCATACTTCAATTTTCACCGTGCAAACACAAAATATAGAGTACAAAATTAGGCAAACACATGGAAAAGCTATTAGACATAGAACAATTTTAGTTTGCATATAAAAAACATAAAAGGAAATTAGAATTTAAATTAGGACACTAGAATTATGCACAAACATTCAAGGTACAACTTTATTATCCAGTAGACCAAAAATAGGAAAATCTAGATTTGATAGAATGGCATGATAGTATAGCCTAAATTTGCATAGTTTTAGTCATAAATTATTAGATTTGATTAGTTTATGCTAAATTTTACACAAAATTGTACCAATTTTTCTCAAATTTGGAGCATCATGCATGGAATGATCACTCCTTTTTAGTTTCAAATACATAGATACAAATTGCTACAACTTATTATAGAATCCATATACACAAATATTAGGATTGGGGGCATGTGTACAATACATTATTTCCATATGATCAGTTTTCACTAGCTCATATCAAATGGAATGGAAACTCCTTTTCTTCTCTACATGGTATACTTAAACACCATTTTCATTAGGTTCCACACTAGATTGATGTTATATTCTATCTACAGTGGTTTGCATTTATGCATAGTCCGCATGTTATATTCTTGAGTACTCGAGTGTCCCCTTAGTCATTTTTCATTTCAATGTTCATAAATGGACCCAGGTCCATCCTACATAATTTTATTACATTACATAGTTTTAGTTACAAATTCATCTAATACACATAGGTAGGAAATAATGGATTCATATCCTACTTAAGCTCTTGAGCCACCTATATAGGGAGGTTGGATAAGTCACTAGCCCAATCCAAGTTATTCATAGTGTATGATCCATAAAACAAGGGTGTGAAATGATGGAGTAAACCAAATTGAGTTATTGAGAAACCCACACATAGGGATTGAGTAAGCCATCATCTTAGTTTAAGTTTTTCAATGATTTGATCACTCTTTACATGCACACACAAGATATCACTAGTTTTTTTGCATTGGTTCACATACCCAATGAAGTAATATTCATTCCTTTCCTCTCTCTCTTATATATTTAATTAGTTTTGTCTTTTATTTTGATATATTTTAAGTAAGGACTTATTCATCCATGTTTCATTTGTAGGATATGAAATGGAACACACTTCACACACTTAGACCTAGTTTCATGGGCTTTACCTCATAGGTAAGTCTAGGTATGTTTATTTTTCCTTTATCCTAGTCATTTCACTTTGTTTCAATTATATAATAAAGGGGGAAATGTATAATATAAAATTTCACTTGAGTTTAATGAGTTTCATTTGAGATAATCCATCCCTAGCTTAGCCCTAGACCTATCTTAAGGCATATTTAAACACTTATCCATCTTTCCTTTACCCATCCCTAGACATTTCAAAATTAGTCCCAAACCATCCCTTAGGGATATAGGCCATTAGTGCCTTAGGTTATGCCACCTGGACATTAGCATTGTACTTTGGACACTATCACCCCATTCTACTTTCCTAGTTTTAACACTATTTGTCCTTTACCTAGTTTTAACCCCAACAAATATATTTTTAATCCCTAAGATAGTTAGGGTCAGTGTAGACCTATTTCAAAAAATTCACAAGCACTAGATCAGTATAAATACATGAATTTTATCCCTTTATACACTAAATGGGAAATTAAATGCAAAATACTAAAATAAGGTTAGATAAAGTTGTGCATAATCAAGTTTATTGATTCTTATTCTACCATACTTCTACATATAGTAATATATATCCATCCCAATCTCATAATACACATATTTATAGTATCAATCCTCATTAAAATCACTCTAGTCGATGTCCATGCTAGTATTCACTTACACTTACACCAATCACTTAGGCATGATAATTGTATTGGGCTTGATCCCTCCTTGGATTATTGGTATGTAGGCAACTCTCAACACAGTGGATTGTTAAGGATGTCTATCCTACCCATATAGCAACACACTTTTGTTAATTATGTCATTTAAATACCTTAACAACATGAAAGTCTATGCTTTACTCAAAATTCAACTCAAAATAGTGCATAAATAGTGAATCAAGGCTTGTCCACATAGGTATAAGAAGATCATACTCATTTGGAGGTTCACCCAAAAGATTAGATAGTTCTTGCACCAAGGAAAATAAAATTGAAATTACTAACCCCCCAACACTACTATAGAGGTTTTCTAACACTTGGACCCTATTTGTGACACTCAGATATACTTCCACACTAGTTTTTCATTCTATAGATAATCTATCTTAGTTAATTTCAAGCTAAGTACTTATTTGTGTCATTAATTATTATTTTTAGAAATATCAAAGTAGGTCAATTATTAAAAAAATTAGTGGTTATATTTATTTCATATTTATACCCTAATTTACTATACTCAAACCCTTTAACAACCTAGGACTTACTCTCCATAAACCCTTAAATTAGATAATATCATTAGTGTTGATTTTCCTACACCCCTCGACTTTCACAAAATGACATATTTTGCTTCATGTTGCCTAGAGAAGAAGTATAAATTGACTAAATTAATGCCTCCATATGGTTTAAATTTTTATCCTATTTATGGTGTTTTGATCTTTACCACTTACATGTTGGAAAGTGTGTGGTAGTATTCATAACTTCGAGCTACGATGCATACTTCAATCAAATGGGTGTATTTAAGAGTTATGTTTCTAGTTTTTTTAAATGTTAGCTCCCTATTCCCTACTTGTGGCATTTGAGATCCACACTATTCAATATTATTGTATCTAAAATTATGAACTTTTACCATATTATGTGGCGTACCTCAAATTTATTATTGTTCTTAATTGGGATTTTGAATTTGATTAGAATAATCTTTTTATGGGTTTCCTTGATATATATAAAGAGGTTATTTAGCCATTTATTATTTATAACATTTATTGAATGTTGAAGCTCTTATTTATTTTATTATCTTTAGTTTTTTATTCAATTGGGATATCTATCCATTTTCACCTTAATTATTATTTGGATTATATTGGGTTGTTCAACCTTTTCATTTGTTCTCCTATGTGGATTGAGTTGGGTTGCTTAGCCAATTTGACTATAATGTTTGATTGGATTGGTGGATTATAAATGTTTTGATGAGTAATTTTTGTAACTTTAGCCTTCTATGAGTGTGGTAGTGGTAGTTGAGAATTATCTTGTTATCATTAGTATATGAGAAGAGCTTAAAACTTATTGCATAACTTTTTGACTAAGTTTGTAATCATTATGCCACCTTTTCCATCTAGAAAGTCTGTAAAGATGATGTGATCCATAACCTTATGTTTATGTGAATATTAACATATGTTTCTTCCTAAGTATGAGAGTGATGGGGATGTGTTACATTGTATTATTGGATACACCTTGATGTGTTATGTGATTAGGTTTTAGGCATCATGATGATTCCCCAAAATTCTCCCAATGGTTTGTGTGATTGGGGTTTGGGCATGATGATAAGTATCCAAAGTCTTCCCAATGGTGTGTGTGATTTGGGTTTATTAATTAGGATGAACATACAAAGTCATCCTAAAATATGTAGGTATTAAGGTTGGGTATTAGGACTAACTTCCAAAGTCCTCCTTATAGGCTCCTCGATTAGGGCTTGGCATCAAGATTATGTCCAAATTCCTCCCAATGGGTTAAGGAAATAGATTATGGTAAAAGATGATATATTAATACCAATTCCTCTTATTTTACCTAAGTGAAGAGTTAGGCAACAATGATTAATTAATTTCATAAATTCCTCCTATGATTATATTGATTGGAAATCATAATTCTTGATCATCTAATGAGTTAAGGACCCATTATATTGAAATGATCTCATATGGATGACCTTATGGTTTACATGTGATTCAAGTGTTTTCTATGCATATTTGGAATATAATTAATTGGAAAAGAATGAAATTAAAATTCTCTTAATCCCCTAAGATGAAATATAATAAAATAAATACTTAACTTATACTTGAACGACAATCGACACATTATAATTCATGCTCTAAATATTAAAATAAAAATTGATTAGAACTAAATCATATTTAAATATGTGCTCTCATAAAATCAAAACCAAATATTAATCAACAATAATTGCACATATTCCTTGAAGTATGACTCACATTATGTGGAGTTATTTCATCTTTGGTAATAGATATTTTAGTGTATTGCATTCCACTTTATGATTTGTTAGTAGATATATAAGGTCATTGAAATAGAGATACTCTTGAATTGAGTTTTAATATTTATCATTATTGTTACAACATTCTTAAACTATACTTTAGACTTTTAGTGACTTCCAAGAGGAAGTTTTCATAAGGGGAGGGGGATGTGAGGCCACAATTTTCATAGAGCTAATTTTGTTGGAACCTTTTGTTATCATACACATGTCATGTTATGACATGATCTTTATGATATGGAGACATGAGATGTTTATTATATAATTATCACTAAAACAATGGATCTTATGTTTTAGATGATATTAGTAGTTTACATGATTATTGTTCAATGTTATGGATGATTTCACTTGATTATTGAGATGCATACTATATTATTATATTAGTTGAGATTATATTACTTTATCATGTGATTTGGGATTGAGAGTATATGATTATATCATGTAGTGATTACCTCATTTATATTGATTTTTTTATTTGAATGTTTTATATATGTAATTTTCTATTATTATAAATTAACCAATATGTTAAAATTTAGGAGCTTCAGCTAAAATTTGATGTGTGATATGATGTGAAATATAAAATTGAGGCAAAGTGATGGAACTAGGACTATATTAAGAATTATTACACCATTATTTTAGATTATTAGATACTTCATGACCACTTTATGTTACAATATAATTTATGTGTCATCATTTAATATAGTTTTGAGTTTGAACCTCTTTGGCCCACCTAGCACTATTCACACCCTTAATACTATTCATTAACCTTATATAATACCTTAGAATTCATATTAAATTTTTAATCATTCATAAATTTTGATATTTAAGCTACTTAAGTTTTCCCCTTGAAAAAAAATCAAAATGAAAATTGGACCCATGTTTTCAAGTGGATGTAAAATGTTTTAGAGGTGGTTGTATGTGAATTTAATACCCCTTATGACCAAAGTATGGGTGAATACTTTTGTGAAGTGTTTTTAAATTCATAGGATAGTCTATGTGCCCATTTATGTCATGTTGAAGTGAGATCATTAATAGGTATGTGCAAGAAGCACTTTTTCACATGGGTGTGTAGGGAGAGTTAATGCTAGACAAGACACTTTGGAGAAGGGACAAGGAATGGGAAGGGGAAAATATGACTTTCCATTAGAAAATAGGTTACATTTTATCATATAAGAGCATGTAAATCCTGCCTTGGAATAAATCTCTACTCATTTTGAATTTGGAGAGTGGAGGACAACTTGAGGGATAAGAGGAAATTAGAGGAGGAGGATGAGAGCTAACTTCAAACACTTATAGGAGATTTACTTGTGTAGATCCAAAATGTGGAGTCAAGTTAAACTTATTTATCACATATTAATTATAAATTTACTATTTTAAAAATAATTATCCTTCTCCCTTATTTTTTTTATGAGTTTCTCAAGAGGTATAGGGCTATTTGGATTACCATTTTTCTTTGTTGATTTCCTTGTATTTTGTTGATGGCCACCATGTGTATTTCACTTTCCATTTGGATTTCAAGATGAAAAATCCATCCTTTATTTTTTTGGATATTTTTATAGCCCTTTTTTATATCTAAGATGATAATGTTATGTTTCCCAAATTGGATTAAACTATTTTCATAGTTTTTACATCCATATGTAGGGTTTGGCAAAGGGAACAAAGTTCCAAGTCCTCTTATAAAGTTCCTACACATGGGTTTTGGGAAAAAGGAAACCATCATGTTTCTAAGGTCCCCCCATGGAAAGGGAGAAGGGTTTTAGAAAAGGAAAAACTATAAGGTCCTTTTTCTCCCATCCTCATAGTATGGAAAGTATAAAATCCCATCCATAATGGGTGAGTGAGGAGTCTTGGTACATTTGGTTTATTAGTGTCTGCCATGTGTGTTTATACCTATTATATTGAAAGTTTTTTATTTATGTTTTTTGGATTATTTTGGGTGAAATTAGAATATTTTTGGTACAAGGTATTATATTTCAAACACTAAGTTATTCCTAATTGATTTTGTTACCTTGATAGTACTTACCTACTTGTAAACCTATATCATTTACTTTAAACCTTTGATGTCATCTATGTTCAGATATGGGAGTTATAGGCTCAAGGGTGCCTAGGTAAACCACTTGATGATGGAAATGTAATGGGAGGTGAGCCCCTTTTTGGCTTGGCATTACATTTACACTTGGAGCTTTCATGGAGTCTTGTTCTATCTCTTGCCTCTTTGCAATGTAAATGATGAGAAAATTATTTTGGCTAGTTTTTATGCCATTTATTATAAGATTATATAGATATTCATGTAAAAATAAATAAATAAATAAGATGTAATGAGTATGATCTCTCACACTTTACTTATTATTAAATGTTGGCTACATGAAAAAATAAATGAAATTAAATGATTATTTTATACTTTAAAAAAGTTTTGAAAATTGTAAGGACAATGGTATTCTCTATTATTTTACATTTATCATAAATAAAATGATTTTCTTGTTTCAAATTTTAGTATTAAAATAATTTTATTAATCCTAATAATGACTAGAAGTACTAAGATAATTTTCATGTAATATAAAATGTCCCAATCTATCTAAATTTTAAATTTATTATAAAATATACATAATTAGAGTCCTAATGCAATTTCTAGTTTATTTTAGGGGACATAGTTTATATCTATGAATTTTTAAAATCATAATGCTATATTTACCTAAATTTCATTTATAATCCACATAATCATTTTTTCTTTTTTCACACAAAACATGGAAAAAAATTTCACAACATAATTTTATATGAAAAAATTATGATTTTTAGGACATGTTTCCTTTTTTTTTGCAATCTTTGACCCTATGGTTTGCTCTTTGTGATTTTTTCAATGACTTGATGTTTGTATGGTAGTTTATAAATTGAAAGACCCTTTTGAAGAGCATTGTACCTTATTTATTAGGGAACCTAGTTAAATAATCTAATGGTAATAAATTTGACCACATGATGATGGGGACATGCCTTGAGAGGGATAGATTTTAACCCTAAATTACATGTAAAAATCCTAACTTGGTGTTAATAGGGTCAAGAATATAGAAATCATAATTCACAAGGGTGATAATTAGATTTATACCAAGTCAATTAAATGCTAAACTCAGATACAAAACTACAATAAATTTATTATGCTAAAAATAAGATAAATATAGAAAGTACAACCAATATATGTATGTAAATGATAAAGAAGTAATACACTTAGTTGGTTTTGATGCTAACATAGTGATGGATCTATAACATGAATAAATTAGGCTAGAAGGAAATCCTTGAACAATCATTAGATTCTTGATCTAAAACATCTATATCTCTAGGCATTAACATCAGTTGGTAATGGTTGAATCAACACTACTATCTAGGATCGATACAAGTGTCCTATACATAATACCTATTGGAAAATGATGAAACCATTTGGACGTTTTTGGGTTTGACTTTGCCTTCACTCTAGTGCATTTACATTTGGGTTATGGACTCTCACTCCACATGAATTTTCAAAACCCTAGTTATTCATATTCATTATGACCTTAGGAAAAAATGGGTTAATGGGCACATGCTATCGAGCTAACCCCAAAGGCCCCTATATTAGTGAAAACTACATATATATATAATACTTTAAAGAAGGCCTTAGACTGATGTAGTTTTCCCTTATGTGTTAGTTTATGTGTGAATAATACAATGTGTGCAAAGGAAGTACAAAAATGACCTAGCTTTTAACTTGGAAAGTCATGCTCTTCAACTTATCCTTTAGTAATTCCAACCTATAGATTTGTTGTGTATATGACTAGTATGGCAATAAGGAATTTTTATTCAATTGAATGCTTGATAGAGTTCTTTTGATAAGTTGCCTTTGTCTCTTTGGTATTTTGATAGGTGAGGAATGAATGAAGGTTGATATTATATTTATATCAATTTCTTTAGATAAATAAATCACATTAAATCACTTAGGCTAACCATTAGGATCTATTTTATTTACAAATTGGATGACTTTAGGGCACTAGACACTTGCATTAGATTAAGACATGAACATCAATGCTAGTGTCTATCCCAAACATTAGTGTCTAGGGAGCATGAAAGTAGGTACAAGTTTAGAACTTATTGAGATGAAAGATAGGTACATTTTAAGAATTATTAGAAATAAATAAGGATTGATTCATCAACATAATATTGGTTAGACTAATATTTATATAGGCTAAGGGGCACAAGATAGAGTAGATGGGAGACTTGTGGGAGTGAGAAAGGTCCAAAATTAAGAGGAAAAACCAAGGTTTGAGTTTTTCAAGTGTACAAGTCTAACATACTATATAATCCATAAATATTATTTACATATCCCCCATTTAATATCGTAATGCAATTACTAGTTTAAAGGAAAGGAATGTATACTTGGGTGTGTAGAACACACCTTGTATTTGTGTGTACCTAACTTGAGTTATTTACTAGTGATTGAACTATAACCAAGATAATGTTACATTATATAATTAGTGCATATAATATGGGATTTAAAATACTTGAAATTTATTAAAACTGAAAGAGCAAGGTTTAGGAGTACACCTGTGTTGACGTAACCACCTTGATTATTGGCAAGTTGATTTGAAAAAGGTGTATCATTGTAAGGCTATGAATTTGAAATTAGAAAAAATATAAATTACTCTTGAAATTGCATATATCCAAAGAGATAGAGAGATATTGGAAGGCATATTCCCCCAAATTTAGACTAAAAGTGAGTTAGCACATGGAAGTTGAGATTAGATCAACCATGCAACCTAATGATACTTATAACCTAGTGAGTGTGAGTGAACCAAGTCACCCACACTACCAAATTAGTGAGGTTAGATGATACTATCAATTCCAACCTAAAAAAATGGAAATATTGAGTGATTTGAACACCTCAACCATACTAAAAGGTAAACCAACTATTATAGTATATTGGCTCAATATTTTTTGTAAAATTCCAATTGGTGGGTGGTGATAATCCCTAAGAATGATCTAAAATATGAAACTAATTTGGATTTTTAAGTATTAGGTACACACTACATATGATATGTATTTTATATATTCTCATACTAACACTATATATAACAATGGCACCAATGTATATAATTTTACCATAACTATGAATCTAAATCATATAATTATGTGCTTTGACCAATTTAGAATATTATGTAAGTGTGTATAACATGATTCAAAATCATGCCCCCACTATATATGGAAAAATATAAAAATTTATATAAGTATTAATTTGGTGAACATGTTTCCAAAACATGCCTCCACTGTAATATGGAGACGTTGAATACTGAATAGGTATAGACAACATACTTCCAAAACATGCCTCCACTAAATCTAAAAATTTTGAATGTCTAGAAGCAATGCCCATATGACATGATCCCATTGAATCTAAAAATTATGAATGTGTGGAAGACATGTCTATATGACATGCCCTCACTGAATCTAAAAATTGATATAAGTACCAAATATTGAATGAGTGTGGATAACATGCTTCTAAAGTATGCCCCTAGTGAATCTTAAAACTATGCCAAGTGTGGTGAACATGCCTTTAAAATTTCCCCACTAATATGTCCCCCTTTGTGGTGAGATAAAAATAGGAATTAGCAATTACCTCACCTCAAAAAGATAAGACAACTATATAATTTGTGAATGTAACCATTTAACATATAGAAGGGACATGTATAGGTAGATATATCATTGAAGTTCATGGAACTAATGTGATCACATGAAGGCATAATGTGTATGATAAGGGTCATAGCAATGTCTTGATAGTAACAATACAAGCTTAATAAGAAAATAGGCACACACATAAGAGCACTCAAAATTAAGTCAAAAATAAATGTTCCAAGGAGACCACAAACAAATAGTATGTTCAAATATTGCATAATATAAGGGACATGACTTAGTAAAATTTCCATAAAAGAAAGGATGATATATTCAAATGTCAATAAAATAAATAATTACATATTCAAATGTCAATGAAAGAATACATAGGCACATGGGCCACAAGTAAAGGAACATATTCAAGTGTTTTAAGAAGGAATATAATATCAAGGTAAGATAGTTAAGGAAGGGAATAAAATAAATCATAAACAACCAACATAAACATGTCATAGTAGCCCATGGATCAAATATTTTAGGAAAAACTATCAAGTGTGTAACATATCAAGTACCTTGTGTAAGATATAATTATGGATAAATGCATGTGTATGTACATATGTAAGTTAAAACATGATAATGTAGAGTGACCATCAAATCATATAACTTATGTGTATCAATATCAAAGAAGAGTATGCCTCCAATGTCTACATGACATTAGTAGAGGGAAGGCCCAACATTAGAAATAGGAATACATCATGTATTTATGTATGCATGTATCATACTCAAGTATAAGTGTGACATACATGTGTATGTATGATTAACTAAGTATGCCATCCATCAACATGGAAATACCACATAGATGGCAAGGAGCTAATAGAACATGTAGGTGTTGAAAGTGTTTTTGGATTTTTAAATGTTTTTTTTATTTTTTTGGTATTTTTGGAATGGTTCTTATGAATTATATTTACACAAGTGTATAATGTTAATTGGGATTTTTAAATTATTTAATTCAAGTGTAGTAAGGTGGTATAAACCTTTTCCAAACTTTTTAATAACTATGAATGGTCCAAACCAATTTGGTTTGAAATTTCTTTTTTTGTCTTTTTCTACATCAATAGTATTTTTATTTTATTTTTGTACTAGATTACCCACATCAAATTCATGTGGATAAACACATTTTTATATGCTCATTTTACATGAGTCTAATAAATTCGTAAGTGCTTAGTAACCTATGTGCATTTGGCACTCAACTTCTCTAACCAATGCAATCCATTTTCATAGTATTCATTATATTTGATGATGTCTTT
Source organism: Torreya grandis (assembly GCA_037957365.1). Classification (NCBI taxonomy): domain Eukaryota; kingdom Viridiplantae; phylum Streptophyta; class Pinopsida; order Cupressales; family Taxaceae; genus Torreya; species Torreya grandis. The sequence continues at coordinate 4,726,305 of JARHVA010000350.1, read as the reverse complement.
AAGAGAAACATGCAAAGAAGGTATATTAAATTCAATTGATAAGACAAAATTTGTACCATAGACCAAAGATTAATGTGTGGCCTGAGTAGGTATGTGTACACTAGTTTGGTATGACCATAGAGCATATACCATCTATTGGTGCCTTTTAATACTATATCATTCAATTATTTTGCCAAGTATTTTGATATTTTTCTTATTGGGTGCCTTTGCCTGGCTATTTCCCTATGGGTAATAAGGTGTAGAAAATGTGTGATTAATATTTTATTTAATACAAAACTATTGTACTTTATTTTTTAAATGATGTTCCATTATCATAAATAATAGTTGAAGGGATGCCAAAATGGGAAATAATATTGGTCATCAAAAACTTGCACATGTCATCCCTTGTGGTAAACTCAAGTTTAAATGCTTCCACTCATTTTGTAAAATATTTTTTAGCTATAATGATAAATTTGTGTCCATCGATGGATATTAGATTTACCTTTTCTATTAAGTCAAATCCCCATAAGGAAAAAGGCCATGGTGAAATGATCGATTATAGCTCAGCCAATGATGCATGATTCAAATTGCTATATTTTTAGTATTATAAACATAGTTTTGCATGTTCAATACATTATTTTTCCATTATACACTAGTAATAACCTTGGCATAATAGTTTTTGAGATATTACATGTTCGATGAAATTCCCACCACACTCATTGTCATGTGTTTCCAAGAGTGAAGTGAGGGCCTCATCTTTATATAAGAATCAAATAAATTATCCATAAAAACCTCATTTTAACAAATCATTCCCAATAATAACATAATGAAATGTTTCAATTTTTTTGTTTATCATTTCATGTAAAATGGTCTAGTATATAGGCTCAATAGAGAAAATTATAAATATCATTGTACCATTTTGTGTTTATAGTAATATAATTAATAACAAGAATGACCAAGGCATTAATTTTATCAAAATAAATTGAAGGATTTTATGATTGTTGTATTTTAAAGTTTATATGATCATTATAAAAAGTCATTAAGAATGTTGCACTTTTCATGGAATCTACATGCAATTTACATTTATGTGGAATACTATCAATATAAAATGTGTCAAATATCTTTGTGAGTTTATATAACATTTATTTATATGGAATAAGATGTTATTATTTGGTTTGGTAATGATTAGTAACTTGATTAAAACCCAATTATGAATCACCAAAAACTTGGATATCTCTTATATAAAGATTATGTGCTATGGATAATCCATGATCAAGGCCTTATATTTAGCTATATTATTGGTACAATAAAAATCTAATTTGTAAGAGAAAGACATGCATTCACCCTTAGGGGTAAAAATTAAATACCAACACCTAACCTGGCTCTACATTTGATCTATTAAATAACATTATGTATTGATTAGAAGATATATTATATGCTTCAAACTCATCTTAGAAAGCTTTGGTGAATAGAAAATAATTTGGTAAATGAGCCACCACTAATTGGTTGTCTATGACTTGTACTTTTATTAACTTTTGAGCTACAAATTTTAGATCAAATTCTATAGGTTGCATCATCTATTTTTCTATGTAATCAAGTTCACCAAATGTTTAACCCTAAATTAGATATATTAATATTAAATTGGTTTTAATAGGGTTAATGATATATAAATAATAATGCACAAGGGTGATAATCATATCTAAAGTAGGATAATTAAATGCTAAACTCAAATAAAAACATACAATCAATTTATTATGCTGAGAATAGGTTAAAGATAGAAATTAAAACTAAGTTATGTATGAAAATAACAAATAATTAATATACTTAGTTAAATACAATAATAACATAGTGTTGGATATGGAACAAGTACAAAGTAGTCTAAAAAGATATTTAGAAAGGTCATCAAATTTTGGATCTGATGCTTTTAGAGCTCTAGACAATAACATCAACTTATGAAGGTTATGTCAATTCTACTACCTAGGATCGATGCAAGTGTCCTATATGAAATGTTTGTGGAAAAAGATGTGAACATATGTATGATTATATGTTTGAATTCACCTTTTCTCTAGTGCATTTAGATCTGGGTCATGGACTATCACTCCTCATGAATTTTTAAAACCCTAGTTCTTCATCTTCGTTATGACTTTGGGTAAAAATGGGTTAGTGGGCATGTAAACTAACCCTAAAGACCCCTCTATTAGTGAGAGTACATACATATCCAATATTTTTAAGATGGATTCAAACTAATTTAGTTCTCATTTATGTGTTGGATTGTGTTTAAATCATAAAATATGTGCAAAGCAAGTACAATAGTGACCTATCTTGTAACTTGGCAAATCAAGTTCTTGGGTTGCTCTTTTATACTTCAAACCTGTAGATGTATTATATTTATGACTAATATGTAAATAAGGAATTTTTGTTCAATTAAATGTTTGATAGAGTACTTTTGATAAATTTTCTTTATCTCTTTAGTATTTTTCTAGGTGAGGAATGAATGAGGGTTGATCTTGTATTTATATCAATCCCTTTGGAGAATAAACTCACATTAAATAACTTAGGCCTGATGAGAATTAAAATAGGAGGAAATTAAATCAAATATTATTCAATGTTAAACTTTTTTTATTTTTTACATCAAGTAATCTTAATAATAAGTTTACGATAATTGGTTTAAGAAAATTAACAGGTATAACCAACTTGCACAAAAATAGCTACTAACAAGAACATTAAATAAATACAAAATTCTCTTAGATAATAAATGAACCAAAAAACTCCCCCTTGATCTAAAAGGGGTATATAAAAAAACACTGGAGTAATGACTCAAAAGTCATCAAAGAAACTTTGAAACAATTGCAAATAAGGTAGTGTACATCCTGATACTAACCAAAACTGAGGTCACTCTATATAAAATCCCACCCTATGAGTTATGGAATAAAAGTCTGATGAACACTATCAAATCCTAATCATCCCCTATAATCATCATACCACACTACAATAGAACACAATCAAATCTTGTCTAACTACATCGATCCATATAAGGCTCCACCCAAAAGCCCATTAAGGTGACCAACCCATATTATGTATGGAACATCTCTCTAATGTCCAATAAATGTGGCTAACCTTTGTTCAACACTAGAGGTGCTATCAACTCTTATCAACTCGTACTATCATCTATGACTAATTAAATACCAAAAAAATGATATATCTTCTCTCCCTATCAAGTGAGACGTGAGAAGCTATGCAATGAGAAACAAAATCAAACAATCATGTCTACTTCATGTCATGAATATTAGATATATAAATCCAAAAATGGAACTAAAATCAAGAAAACAAGCCAAAAAATGTTATTATAATATATTTTTATCTTGAGCTTAGTAGCTCACACAATATAGGTGAATCACTAACCACTCATAATAAGTTATCAGGTCCATCAAGACCATAAACCTTGGTCATTTAGGACACCTCATGATTAGAGGATGTGCTAGAAAAATCAAAATAACTAGAGTAACAAGAAAATATATCACTAGAATGATCCACATAATTTTCCTCATCTTTATTTTCATGTGGAGAGTGGGGTCATCTATAAGGACATACATCAGCAAGATGTAAAATACCACCATAATTGAAACATTTTGGATCTTTCCTATGTTGATAATATCCAAAAGAAGTTGAATCACTAGAATAACCATAAGAGTGATAAGAATTCCTATGGCGATGTTTGCATTTTGAAGATCTTAGAGAGTGTCGATGATAATGCTATGGAGACCGTCTAGAATGGTATGGAGAGTGTCTCAGATAATGACTTGAAGAGTGTTACATAGAGTGTTTTAGAGAATGATTCTAAAACTATCATTATACATGGAAATAATCTTGATGATGGGGCTTATTCTTTTTATAGTGAGCCTCTTTAGTACTCATTATATTTTTATTTTTAAATTATCACTCATGTCGAGTCACAAATAGAGTCAGATGTGGCAACATTAAGCTTATCACTAAGTTGTAGCATTTCAAAAAAATTGGTGTGTGTGGAACTAAGACCATGCAATGTGATGGAAATCAACATGTCATCATCAAATTTACCCCTATAGTAAAATACTCTTATTTCAAAGTTTTCATGTGAGATAGATAATTAGATACATATTATTTAGTGCTAAGCTAATTATTAATAAATTGCATTAAGAGACCAATATTTTTATAGGTAGTTTGGTTATCATACATATATTTTAATACTTTCCATGCACCAATTTTAATAGATTCAATATGAATAATCACATGTGTAAAACATGAATGTTTTAATAAAGCAAGGGAAAGCTCATCTCATTTTTGATAGTCAAGAAATTTTATAGTGTCAATGGGTGGTATATTATCTTTTTTAGTTATTTCCCACAAATTGTTAAAAATGAGTGTATTTCCATGTTCGTTGACCATTCCTTATAGTTTTTTGGTGTTAAATTATATTAATCTCACAATTTTTTCCATGTTACTATCAAAATAAGGAAAGCTATTGGGGTTTGGCCTTGACCCACTAGATAGATTATGATTACAAAAATTTTGAGACTTGTAAAAAAAATTCACTAACTATGCCTTATAACTCTTATTACACCCTTATTTCTCTGATATTTTAACTTTTCCAATTCAAAATAAGGTCAAAATGAAATTTTATCCAAAAAAAAATGAATGGATTTTGAACCCTTGAACTCCCTATTGTAAGTGACTTAAAAAAAGCTTAGCACCAATTCCTCTATAATCAACTTGAAAATTACTTTCCAATATAACTTATTTAAACTATATTTTCAGGTTTTTCTAAAAAAAAAATCTATGCATGTAAAAACTTTAACCTTTAAATATTTAAGTGCATGACATTGATGCTTTTATGGAGGGACCCACTGATCAATGGAAAGAAAAATACATAAATAAAACCTAAATGTATTGTTTCACTTTCACTTATGCACTTGGTTTGAGATGCATTTTGCTTACATACTTTTGCACTTAGTTTTGGGATGATAAAGACCCACTACATTTGATGAATCTTTTTGAGAGCAAGCCAATTATTTGTATTGTAATAAAATTTCATTGAACTTCATAAAACTCAAATGATGACATCATATTACTTCCTCTGCATGATGATTGAGTTATATTACTATAGAATATTTCACCTTTATCAATTTCATTGCACCATTTTTTCCTTTATTCTACTTAGTATAGGATTTATATGCTTAAAAATTTAGAACAAATTCCAAAATTAGTTTATTGATATCACACCCTTTACAAGTCTTCATCGTATAGGTGATTTTATAACATTATATATATATATATATATGTATATATATATATATATATATATATGTATATATATATATATATATGTATATATATATGTATGTATATATATGTATGTGTGTATATATATATATATATATGTATGTGTGTATATATATATGTATATATATATATATATGTATATATATATATATGTATAGATATATATATATATATATATATATATATATATATATATATATATACATATATATATATACATATATATATATATATATATATTTTATATATATATATATATATATATATATATATATATATATATATATATATGTATGTATGTATATATATAGAGACACACACACTTACACACTTTTTGGATTGTTTGAATGCCATACAGTTATGCTATATCTAATAGCTTCAAATTTCATATAGTTACATCATATCTAAGACCATGTTTATCTTGCTAGATTTGTTTACTTGAAGCATTTTATAGGTCTAAAGTTATTTAAATGGAAAATCAAGTCTTTCCTAAGTGGTAGGAATCATAAAAAGAATGGAAATCCTTTTATTTAAATAATATTATTGAAAGGTTAATCGATTTTCTTTCTCCTTCACTATATCAGTTATTTTCTCCTTCACTATCCATAATTCATGCTTCCTCAAGCAAAGGCCTCCTGGACTAACAAGACTCTAATACCAGTGATGAGAATCTAAAAAATATGAAATATAATCAAATATTATTCAATGTTAAACTTTTTTTATTTTGTATATCAAGTAAGATTAAAAATAATTTTGAGGGAGTTGGTTCAATAAAACCAATTAATAGGTATAACAATCTGTACAAAACTAACTACTAACAAAAACATTGATTAAATAAAAATATATATTATATCATAAATGGCCCAAAAAATGACCATTATGATATGTTTCATTTACAAATTAGATGATTTTATGGCACTGGACACTTGTGTCAGCTTAGGACACTAATGTTGATGTTAGTGTCTATCCCAAACATTGATGTCTAGAGAGTAGGAAAATAGGTACGTGTTTAGAACTTGAAAAGATGGAATATAAGTAAATTTTAAGCATTTGAATAAATATTTAATGATTGGGTAGTTAGACTAAGAGAGGCCAATGGGAATAAGATAGAGCATATACGAGACTTATGAAAGTAAGAAAGGTCCAGAACTAAGATGAGCAACCAAGATCTAAGTTTTCCAATTATACAAGATTGAGGTGATATAAAGTCCATAAATATCATATAAAAATAACATTTTGTATCGATGGTAACCACCACATCTCATTATGGGAAGTGATTAAGGGCAAATCATATGGTTAGTAATCCACATGGTGAACCCCTCACTAGAGGCTTGGCTATGTGGTGATCAACCATTCCATAATGGTTAGAGGATATAAATGAATTATTTTATTTTAAATATTATTTTATTTATAACTATGTTCTAATTTTTTATGTATATAGTTAAAAATTTATACTAAAACTTTTACAAATAAAGATACTTGTTTTATGAAGCTGATTGTAGAGACTAGGAGACCCAGAGTCAAGGGAACCTAGAAGGGACCCCCATAAATTTTTTTGCCTCTTTTATAATAAATAAATTTCAACATCTAAAACAAAATATTTTTAAATATTTATCCATTTTCTCTTAGGGAGTTCATTTTATACCTCTTTAACATTTGTGACCTCCTAGAAATCCTAGGATGGGTGGACCTAAAATGGAACCAACCTATTTATCCTCTCTCATTCTAAGTGAACTAAAAATAAATTCATAAAACATAAAATTAAATGCACTTATTAAATCTTTATGGTATCCATTAATCATTTTTATAGAGTTTTAAACACCCAAATATGTTTTCAAAAACTGTAGGATCCTATAACAAGCTAGAGACTTTCTATAAAGATTAATACCTACAAAAAAAATCATGCATGTATCAAAACATATTTTAAAAAAAAATAAAATAAAATATATAAATATAAAACCTTAGATACTCTATTAATAGAAGTCATCCAAGGCTGAGGAAGGAAAAGAGGGGTGACTATGGACAAGTCATCCTTCAAAATCTCATTCTTCTTTTCCAAAATATGAGTTTGAACAATGATGAATAATTTGAATCCTTTATTTCCATCCAAAAGGATTTTTAGGGATTCCTCATCTTTGATGAAATATGATAGTCAAGTTAGAAGGATCCAATAGTTGAGATGGAGTGCTCTATTGGTAGGGAGATAAACAAGGACATTTTAGACCTGTTTGAAGTCATATGAGTATACATATTTCTTACATAAAAGTTATATTTAATTTGTTTAGCAAGGAACCTTAAGTACCTCTTAAAAATGAAACACATTAATATACATTAAATTTTTGTAAGGGAAATGGTAGAGGAGAATAAGATATTATTAGATAAGGTGCACAAAGGAGAGAACATTTTTTATTCATTGATGAAGGTTGTGAGTAATTAGAAAAAAATTTCATGCAGAAAATTAATGGACATAGATACCTATAGATGATTAAGGTATAGTCATGTGGCCCCCCTATCAAAATCACTCAGCAAGTGGGATAGTTTTTTAAATATATTACATATTTTCCATGATTTAAACTCTACAATAATGTTGGAAAATTAAAAAATTTAGGACCATATTGGCATGTATTTGGGTGGTTTTATCTCATGTTTTATATATCCCATGGTTTTAGTACCCATGATATTGTAATACCACTTTGATAGTAAACTATTGATTTCCTAATATATATTCACACATATAGTAGGAAAAAACACAACTTGGTAGTATATTTTTGTAGATAAGGGTAAAGGTTGGTTTTTTGGTAGGGGTCCATACCTTGTTACAAGAGGGTCAAAACCCAAATAATCATAAAAAACAAGATAGAATTATCTTAACATCAAAACCAACAAACCTACAACAAAAGATACCAAAAAGAAGCAAAAGTAGCTTATAAAATAGAGCACTCTAATAATTATGAATCCTATTGAGGTTATCTTTTAACTCATTCATGTTGTTATGGATGTTCTGAAGCCTACTAGACATGGTATTATCCTTATTCTTCCCAGAATGTTTCTAAATGTTGCCTCTACCTCCCTTATCTAAAATAGTAGAAATCACTAATGATAATAGCTTGAGGACCAATAATATTCACCATACCAGTAGTGATATTATCCAAATCATTAAACTTACAAAAAAGGTTATTAATCTTTTCACCTAAATTATGAATCTGAATCTGAGTAGTTTTGGTGTTATCCTCATTACAATAAACCTACTTAATCTTCTTTTTATAACTATGATTAATATTATTTATCTCCTAAATAACATACATCACCAAATTTTTGATATTGTTTAACTCATTGTGGAAACTAAGGTTGTCATGATTGTAGAGTAATTTTTTACTCTACGTTGTATTTAAATTTTTAGTCGAGCACTATAGTTTTGGTTCCCACATACCTTGGTCATGGAGGTAGAGTTTTGGAGCAGAGCACAGGTTTCTTTTTCATCTAAGTGTTGAAGTGTAGTGGAAGCCACCAAGTGGCGTAATCCGAGCATGGGTTCTTTTTCCCTTTTTGTTTCTTTCATTTCATTTTTGCCTAAATATTGAATTTGATTGGAGGCTGCCAAGTGTCACTTTTCGAGACATAGAGCCAGCTAGCTGGCATCATCCGAGACTCTTTTCGTAACTTTCTAGAGAGTTACGGATTGTGCCACATATCTAATAGCAGCTAAGCGAAATGCACCATGTGTTGGCATCCACATCTCATATTGGCACCTACATTTCATCTAATTTTTGGTGAAAGGGTTTCATCTACTTTTTGATGAAAGGGTTTTAATAACCTAAGAAGTAGGATCATGTAAAAAGTGCCAGGTGGCAGTTGAGGAAGGCCCTGGACTACCTTTTTCAGAGGAAAGTGGAAGTCACCACGTGTCAGCATTCGAGAGACTTTGTTCTAATGCATAGGTTTAATGCTTTGGTTCAACACAAAAAGGCATCATTTCATTTTGTTTAAGTGTCAAAGTGTAGCAGATGCTGCCAAGTGTCACTCTCTCAGCCCCTTTCTACTCCATTCCTAAAAGCAGTGAAAGATGCCACATACCCCTAGTAGGAGAAGTGAAAGATGCCACATATCTCCCTAGGAGTAGCAAAGGTCACCACGTGTCAGCTTTTGAGAGACCATCTTTGAGCTTCATTGCCAAATAAAGATTGTGGTGGGTCCTAGGTGTTATTTCAATGATCTGTAGAAGCACTGAGTGTCAACATGCGAAGACTACCACATGCATTCATCCCCTTTTAAAAAATTGCTTGGGCAAGGAACATGGTGAGTTTTATTTTGTTAAAACTGCTAAGTATCGAGGAAGAAAATCATGATAGGTGTTGAAGGTGAAGCATTCCTGAGCAGAATATAGAGAAAGTGGAAGATGCCGAGTGCCCTCAATAAATCAGGCAAAAAGTGCCAAGTGTCATTCTCCAATGCCTTCTGAGCAATAAAGAGAATTTTAGGGATTGACTAAGTGTCCTCTTCCATTTCAATAGAATAGAGTGTCCATCTATCTATTACATTAAAGTGAGATGGAGGGAAACTCAGTGGGAGTTATTCCTGATAGATAGAACAGTTCCTTGGGTAGATTTTTGGGGCCTGTAAACATTGAAAGTGCCATCTATTTGTCCCCTGTAAGTGAAGGTAGAATAAATAGTTGAGCGGCTAAGAAAGTGATGGAATGAGGAAATTTAGGCATGGAAATAGGTACTAGACATGAATCACCATGCCACAATTAGGGCAGTTCTTGATAAGACCAGGATGCGTCCAAGGCATTAAAAGTGTCGTTTGTTTGTCCCTTGTGAGTTAAGGATGAAGTAGAATTGTGTGGGAAAGGGGGTGATGGAAGGAGTGATATAAGGCTATAAAAGAAGAAGAATTGTAAGGAAAAAGGGGGGGAACTTTCTATAGTTTAGACTTTCTAGAGTTTTGACTAAGTAATATCATTTGCTTTTGTCTCATTTTCTTGAATTGTAAAGTTAATGTAATTGTGCATGTTTTTGTGCCTTTTATGTGGCTTAATGAATTAAGAAGATTAAACTCTATGCCTTGGTTGATGTTATCTGTGTCATTTGTAAAGTAGTCTATACTGTAGATTTTCTAGAGTTGTGATTAGGAATGTCATTTGCTTTTGTCTCATTTTCTTGAATTGGAAGTTTTACATAACTGTACATGTTTCTGCGCCTCTTATGTGATTGGAAGATTCTTATAATAATATTGAACCCTATGCCTTTGTTGACATTTTTTGTATCTCAGCAAAATAAGTCCCTATTGTGAGCCCCTATTTTTATTATTTCAATCTTTTGCATTGATCATACACTTGTCTACTCTTAAATGTAATTGAATCTTATATATAGTCTCACTGTGCTAAAGTTAGGATTAGGATTACACTTAGGCACATCACCATAGTTAGGTTTCAATTCTTGCATTTACGTTTCTATTTAATTTCCTATCCCTTTTCCCCCAACACTTGATACAAAAGAAGAGACTAGCTTCTCTAAAATCTGGAGGTTGTTTCAATCCGCAATGTCCCACAGCTTGAAACTTCCCATTTTTGATTGATTAGAATCAAGCACAATTTTCATCATCAATAATTTTTGGCACACCCATTGGGACCAATATTTCAAGAAGTTGAAGAATTTTTTGTGTGTTCTTTATCCAATTAGCGTTTGGAGGTTTTTGTTTTATCAACACCAATGACGACTCTGAGTCAAATTAGTTGATTAAGCAGTCCTGGTATCATCAAGAAATCACCATTTGGTATGTATAATTCTATTACTCATAGCTATGAGTCTTATTCTCCTTCATATATTTTTAATCAAGAACAAGTTTCTCCTAGAATCACATCAAGCAACAAGGATGCATATGGTTATGAGTTTTGCCCTGCACAAGTTCATTATGACCAACTTCAACCCTATCATGAGCTATACTAGTCTTATGCCCAGTCTCCCCAATGTGTCACATCCCATGCTCAACCTAATCTTATTTTCACCTTCAAAAAAGCATTACTGGGATATAAAAAATATTTGTTAGAGCTCGACAACAAAAGGGGATGTGGCTAAGGAATTCCTAATCATGTCATCCATAAAATAAGGGATGCATTAGATCTAATTAAAAGTGAGTGGGATCCCATTGAAAGAGAAAATTGGCAAAGGATTACATATGAGATGTTGGATGTGTGCAGCTTGATTGCATTTCTAGAAGATAAGCTGAGCATTCATGAGAGACAACCTTACCAAGTCTATCAAACTACATACCCACCACCACAAGTTTCATACCAGATATATGCAACACCTGCCCATGAGCCAAATCAAACCTATCAAGATTATTTCCCCAAATATACTGAGTCTATGTTAGTAGCAAGGGAAGTGGACTCCAAACCCTCACTTCCCCCTCAAGTCCCTCTCACCATTCCTCAAGAAGCTTCTTGCTTTTCATCTCAGCCTTCATGCACTCCTCACTTATATGATGATTCCTATGAGCTCCAGGAAAGAATCTTTCAATAAAATCTAACTAAGCAAGTTGAGGAATTAGAGACAAAAATGAGATTGCTTAGAGAAAGGGAGAAGGAGCTTTCAGACCTTAGAGAAAGGCCTATGCCAAAAGATACCTCTTATACTAATCCTCAGGTCCTTCAGCATGACGAGAAGATTCCAAGTTGGAAGAATGAAGATCATAAATCAGCTAAAAACTTCAAAAAAGAGTATACTCGATTCATGGATAGTCAAGAAGATTTCATGATAGATGAGGAGGAAATCACCATAGGTACCCCCTTTGATGAATAAGAGGACAAGTCACAAGCTTTTGTCTTAACCTCTGATGAGGAAGATATCATTTCTAAATTTTTTCTCACTTTGCAATAAGATATGGAGGAGCATGGATGCTCCCTTGATCAAGTCATTGAGACAGGTGACACCATTCTCCAAGAAGGCCATGAACTAGCTAAATGTGGAGAAGACAACATCGAGACTCAACTAAATATGCAGAGGGGATGCCAGCTTTCAAATTTATCCATTCAAGAGGTTGAAGTCATCAAGGGGCATGATGATGCAATAGAACCCAAAAATGAGGCAGAAGGAGATAAGCCAAAAGATGATGGGTATAAAAAGACACAGAGTGGAGAACCAACAACCATCGATTTCTAGATGAGACATGACATCATGAAGAACCAGTATTTGATGGGCTTGTAAGAACAAGAAGAGTTTATGGATGTCAAAATCATGTTTGACTCATACTCACTCAAATGCAAGAAAATCCATGTGTCCTATACAGAGGACATTTCACCAAAGATATACCTGTTTCAATCACTTGTATGGAAACATAGGCTGGCTTGTCATAAAGAAGATGTTAGAAATTTTGTTTTTGACCCCAGAGGGAAATAAGGATGCTTAATTAATGTAGTTAGGTAGTTTCCCATTCCCACATTGTTTTTGTTTCTATTGTTGTTTTCCCACTTTCCTTTTAAATAAGTGTTTTAAAACACAAAGTTGGTGGCTTAGAAAGTTTTAAATTCCTCAAATTTTGCTACATTAAATGCTTCCCAAATCTTTTGAAATCTCTAAGGTACCTTACACCGTAACTTGTATAGCATGGCCACCTCACTATTTCTTGAAGATTGAGTAGGATCTGCTAATGGTCATCCAAATTTAATGCTATTTGAGACTTGATAGGCCCATAAATATCCCTTAGCAAGATTTAAAGTTTACAAATTCTCAAGCATTCTTGCACCTACAAAAATATCCTGCTCTTTGCAATTTGTTAGTGCCTAGTAAAATTTGCTTTAGCAAGAGTGTTTCTATCTTACACAAGGTTCATACCAGGTATTAAATAAAATATATAGAGATGGTGGGAGCATCATCTTCATAACAAAGAGCTAGGATGTCTAGATCTCTTGATAGGTTGCTTGCTAGTAAATCATATGCTTTAGCTCCTATGCAACCGTCAAGAACCTATCTGAGAACCAAAATCCTGGGAGTTGGTCAATCTAGTGACCCCTCAAAGGTAAAGGATTAGGCAGATGAAATCATGGACCTAATCTTGAAAAGAACCAATAGCAATAGTCTTAGGGAAGGGGCACACCAAAGGTGTCTCCTAAGGGCTAGAGCAGGGCAATATGAGACATTTAAAATGAGGACATGGACCTCAAAACTGGCTCAGTTCATTGTCCTAACTATGCATTCATGCCCTAATTTGATTAAATTATGTGTATACTTGCTTCATGCACCATCTTACACCATTCAACAGGGTCCCTCCATGGTGCAGATCACACCACAAGCTATCAGGGACATGCTAGCCCTGCATTATGACAATACAGCTACATTCCCCACTAATGATAGGATGTAGAGAATGTGGGTGAACGTCAACACTCAGACAAGGTTTTTGAGGTCTAAGTTACAAATGGCCGATGGTGATACTATGGTACCCATGCTCCCCACACCAAGAACTCAATTCGTGCTAGCTAGCCAAGACACGCTGTCAATGATGTCTCTCATCTTTGGCATGAAGGATGACATGGTGGTATATGTAGAACAAATGGCCATCCTTTTTAGGTTGAAAATAGTTGACAAGATGCAGGAGTATCGACTTGACTTCCTAGAGCACATCACCTTTTCAATAGTGAAACAACTGATCCAATTTAGATCAAAAGGGGTGTTCAGGTATTCCTCTTATTTGTTCCATCTCATACTATATCAAAACCCCAACCTTTTCACCCAACATATGGATCTGAACATATATGGTCCAGCTTTTGACCCCTAAAGAACCATCCCTGAGTCTGCATGGACACACATTTTATCAAGAACCAGTGACCTGTATGATTTTTGAGAACTATTCATTACTATCATTCTTCATTGCCTTAGCCATGAACTTGTCATAAATAGGTTATTTCCAAGTGTTTTAAACCTCCTGGTCAGTTTTCCATTCCCATGTGACTATAATTTTGGCTCCCACCACATGATCATAAAGGTTCATGGTTTTTGTGGGGAACCAGTGTTGCTACCGAAGACTTTAACTCTTAGGTTGGCATTCTTGGAAGTCATCAGGTAGGTGTCAGTAGTTGATAATGAATATGGTTCTAGGAAGAAGAAGAGAAAAATGTACAATCTCTCATGGATGGCAGGCAACATGAGCCTAAAAGCCAGAGATGCTGAGATAGTGCTACTGAGAAAGCTAGCATTCTTGGGGTTCCTATTGGTCGAAGACAAATGGGTTTATGACCCAAGTGATTACATAGCTTCCTAGGTAAGGACCAATAGGATTGGGGCCAAAATTACACATGAAGGTTGCCCTTTTTAGGAGACTAGGAAAAACCCTACAGAAGATGCTCCTAGTCTCTATGTTGAATTGACAGATTTGCCCTAGCCATAGAATAGGCCATGGGAAACCTTCTATGATAAGTAGAGGGATTATGATCCCAAAGTTAGGATGAGTTCTAGTTTGAGAAGGATGTTGAATAACAAAGGTTGGGATGCAGAGAAGATTAAAGCCTATTAGAAATATAGGCAAGAAATTTATCAAACTACCCATTCTTTCAGAAGCATAGATTCAGATGAAAGATGGGAGGAACTCTGGGATGAGTGTCATCCCTCCCCTACATCTAGCCTAGAAACAAGCCAATTTCTAACACTTGGTATAGAGCAAGAAGCTAGAGCAGGACCAAGCCAGCAACCATAGGCCTCAGAGCAAGCTGCAGCTGCAGTCACTACATCAACTTGGACCTAGCCTCTTAGCATCTTGGAGCAACAAAGTAGTGTGGTGTCTTCACCACCACAAGCTTCCCCATCATTGAAAGTGATTGAAGTCCCCATTTCTCTACATGCACCATTGGCAATGGCAGAAGTGGAAAGGAAGCTGATGTAGCCAGAATTAGAGACACCCAAGAAGAGAAAGAGGATGCAGTTCCATTTTGATTTAGAGGAGAAAGGGGAGCCTTCACAACACTAAGTGTAGAGCACTATAACTTCCCCTCAAGTAAGTGTTACTCTTCCTCCTCCCTCTCAGTCTGTTCCTTTCCCTGTCAGCATGATGCCTCCACCTAGCCAAATGACACCTCCTATCACCTTTGCCATCCCCATTTCACAATTCACCCCATCCTTGATGCCTCAAGCCCCAACATTACCCCATTTCTCCCCCTCTATTCCCAAAAAGATGCCACTCCAACTCACCCCTAGCCAACCACTGGCTATCCAATATGGCTTGCCACAAGGAAATCCTTTCACGAGAGGACATATTGCATCCCCTTCTACCTTCCAGACATAGGCCGATGCTGTTAGGAAGGCAAGAGAAGCTTGGATGGAGAAAAAAAATCAAAGAAAATAAAGCATTGGTTGTACCACACCTGCAGTCACAATTTGACCCTATTCAGCAGTAGTTGATGGTGACCCATTTATCACCCAACATTGTCAAGCTGAGCGAGCAAATGCAGCTAGAGGATTATATAATGAACGTAGTGGCCATCGATATATCCCTATTCAGGCCCCAAGATAGAGTTGAGTTGTTGATAGAATCCACTTCTATAGTCACAGAGGATTATTTGAAAATATCAAGAAGACTATAGAAGATGGAGGTTGATTTGGCTAAAGAAAAGGCAAACTATAGTAGTTTGGCTGAAGAGATCAATAAGAAAGATAATAAACAGTCACAAGATACTATTTCCATTCAGACTCATCAGGAAGCCCAGGCCTAGAATGATTCATTAAAAGCAGAGCTCACACTTGCAAAAGATGCAACAACAACCCTTAGGCAGGAGAAATCAGCATTGCAAGGAAGAGTCAAAGGACTTCAGCTACAAGTTACCCAATTGCAGCAGAAGCTTCTAGATGAACAAAATAAGACTACAACTTTTCAAGCCTAGTTCTAAGTAGAGCAACATAAAGTAGCACAACTAATTCTAGAACTAGGTAATAGGCCACAAGGTGTAGGAGTGATAAAACTAGTGAAGGATCTCTATGAGTTGATGTTGGAAAGAATCTCCTCAGAGATTGTCCAGCTCAAGCCATCTATCACCTTCCTACTCAATGCATAACAATTGTGTGAGAAGGTGGAAGATTTAGTGTAGATCACTCTGGCTACAGTCTCCACCAGAGTCACAGACTCCCAAACCTTGTTGTAGAAGCTCTACGATGTAATGGATGTGACATTAGTAGCTACAAGAATCACTAATAGAATGGTCACCGTGAAATGGGTCAATGAGGTGCTCAGTTGCAATGCCATGGCCAATAGTTTCGAGGAGCTTCTCGAAGTCATGAAAGAAGGCATCAGTGAGATGAGACAACATATTGAAGATTTGGTGTAACTAGGCCTTCCTTCTCCATTTCTAGATGCCAACACGGTGTTGATGGTTGATCAAATTGGACCATTGCTACTGGCCAAATAGAGGGATCAAACAATTTTCAAAGACTTGTGGGATGACTCCTTAGTCTTAGAAGTTGAAGCTATTCTAGTTCCTAATTTCTAGTTAGAATTCAAACTGAAAGCTACAGTCTAGATTTTGCAAACTTTTTTACACAAGGATATCATTAACCTTGATCTAGCTTTCATTAAATTATAGAACAAGCAAGGGCTATCTGACCATGAATGGTCCATCTACTAGACAACACTTTTGAAGCTATAAATTTTTTGAAATTTTGATAAAGTAGGAGTCGGGTTTCTTTTTGAGTAGGCTCAAAAGTCCTGGGGGTCACCAGTAGCTGTAGAGTAATTTTTTACTCTACGTTGTATTTAAATTTTTAGTCGAGCACTGCAGTTTTGGTTCCCACATACCTTGGTCATGGTGGCAGACTTTTGGAGCAGAGCAAGGGTTTCTTTTTCATGTAAGTGTCGAAGTGCAGTGGAAGCTGCCAAGTGGCGTAATCTAAGCACGAGTTCTTTTTTCCTTTTTGTTTCCTTCATTTCATTTTTTCCTAAGTATTGAATTTGAGTGGAGGCTACCAAGTGTCACTTTTTAAGACACAGAGCTAGCCAGCTGTCATCATTCGAGACTCTTTTTGTAACTTTCTAGAGAGATGTAGATTGTGTCACATATCCAATAGCAGCTAAGTGAAATGCACCATGTGTTGGCATCTGCATCTCATATCGGCACCTATATTTCATCTACTTTTTGGAAAAAGGGTTTCATCTACTTTTTATCAAAAGGGTTTCAATAAGTGCCAAGTGCCAAGTGGCTGTCATAGAAGGCCCTGGACTACCTTTTTTAGAGGAAAGTAAAAGTCACCATGTGTCAGCATCTGAGAGACTTTGGTCCAATGCCTGGGTTCAATGCTTTGGTTCAACACAAAAAGGTGTCATTTCATTTTGTTTAAGTGTCAAAGTGCAATGGATGCTACCAAGTGTCACTCTCTGAGCCCCTTTCTACTCCATTCCCAAAAGTAGTGAAAGACACCACATACCCCTAGTAGGAGAAGCAGAAGATGCCACGTATCTCCCCAGGAATAGTGGAGGTTTCCACGTGTCAACTTTCAAGAGATCATCTTCGAGCTTCATTGCCAAATAAAGATTGTGGTGGGTCCCAGGTGTTATTTCAATGGTCTGTGAAAGCGTCGAGTGTCAACATGCAAAGACTACTGCGTGCATCCATCCCCTTTAAAAAAATTGCTTAGGTAAGGAATGTGGTGAGTTTTATTTTGTTAAAACTACTAAGTATCAAGGAAGTAAATCATGACAGGTGTCAAAGGTGAAGCGTTCCTAAGTAGAATATAGAGAAAGCAGAAGATGCCAAGTGTCCTCAATAAATTAGGTGGAAAGCGCCAAGTGTCATTCTCTGATGCCTTCTAAGAAATAAAGAGAATTTTGGGGATTGACTAAGTGTCCTCTTCTATTTCAATATAATAGAGTGTCCATCTATCTGTTACAGCAAAGCAAGATGGAGGGAAACTCAGCGGGAGTTATTCCTGGTAGATAGAACAATTCCCTGGGTAGATTTTTGGGGCCTGCAAACATTGAAAGCATCATCTATTTGTCCCCTATAGGCAAAGGTAGAATAGATAGTTGAGTAGCTAAGTAGGTGATGGAATAAGGAAATTTAGGCATGGAAATAGGTACTAGACATGAATTGCCATGCCATAGTTAGGGCAGTTCTTGATAAGACCAGGATGCGTCCAAGGCATTAAAAGTGCCATATGTTTGTCCCCTATAAGTTAAGGATGAAGTAGAATTGTGAAGGAAAGGGGGTGATGGAAGGATCGATCCAAGGCTATAAAAGAAGAAGAATTTTAAGGAAAAAGGGGGGGGGAACTTTCTATAGTTTAGACTTTTTAGAGTTTTGACTAAGTAATATCATTTGCTTTGGTCTCATTTTCTTGAATTGTAAAGTTGATGTAACTGTGCATGTTTTTTTGCCTTTTATGTGGCTAAATGAATTAAGAAGATTGAACTCTCTGCCTTGGTTGATGTTATTTGTGTCATTTTCAAAGTAGTCTATACTGTATATTTTCTAGAGTTGTGATCAGGAATGTCATTTGCTTTTGTCTCATTTTCTTGAATCGAAAGTTCTACATAACTGTATGTGTTTTTGTGCCTCTTATGTGATTGGAAGATTATTATAAGAAGATTGAACCCTATGCCTTTGTTGACATTTTCTATATCTCAGGAAAAGAAGTCCCTATTGTGAGCCCCTATTTCTATTATTTCAATCTTTTACATTGATCATGCGCTTGTCTGCTCTTAAATGTAATTGAATCCTATATATAGTCTCACTGTGCTCAAGTTAGGATTAGGATTACACTCAGGCACATCTCCATAGTTAGGTTTTAATTCCTGCATTTGTGTTTATGTTTAATTTCCTATCCCTTTTCCCCCAACACTTGATACAAAAGAAGAGACCAGCTTCTCTAAAATTTGGATGTTGTTTCAAGCCGCAATGTCCCACAGCTTGAAACTTCCCATTGTTGATTGATTAGAATCAAGCGTAATTTTTTTCATCAAAAATGATCAAAAAGGTTGCTCAAGGAAAGAAGGCTTTGTACAACATTAGCCTTGTCACAATCTAAAATGTTCCCATATTTTGAGTGACTAAAAAGAACCCTTTTATTGGGGTCCTTGTTTACAACATCAAAAATGCCCCTTCCCCTCTTTTGTTTAGAAGAAGAATGAAATGGGTTCACATGTGGAGGAGTAATATAAGGGTTGTTTCTTAGGGTGAATTTTAGGAAATGGAGATGTAGGAGCAAAATGATAGCTTGGTGAGAGGGTTTGGCAAGCTTCCCCATTTGCATTTTTTGAATAGAAGATTCAATATAAGTAAGAAGAAATAATGATAAAATAACCAAAATGTGATGCCTAAAGTGATTCAAGAAAACCAAATGGAAGCTTTTGATAACATGGTGCCATCCATCCCGAGTCAAGAATTACATGATAATCCTTGTTAGCTCATCAAAAGGCTTAAGTAGAGAGGTCCTAATAAAAAATCCATGGTATGGAGTCAACTATTCATCCCCCACTATTAAAGTATCTAATTCATTCTCTTTATTGCAACAATTACCTTGAAACTTGAATCCATCAGTGTTGAGCCCTATGATGAAAGAAATTAAACCCTCAATAATGGCAATTTTTTTTGAAATGTGAGAGTCATGCCAATGAACCCTATAGAGAAAATTAACAAACCAATCCACCTATAAATACTCCCATAACAGCTTATCCTTCTCTCAACATTTGTTGAAGGTACCCTCAGTTTTGACATGTTCACCACCTATCTTGCTTGAAACTACAATCGAAACCCCATGAAAATCTTGCTTAAGGAAACTAAGGAAGTGAGAAATAGGAATGAAGAGAAGTTTACAATGATATTTCCAAATGAAGGGAGAGATCCTCTATATCCTAGTAATGATTAGGCTCCACATCCTAAAGTGAATAAAATCATGACTCAAAAAAGTGTCTATTTGAGCTGAATTAACACATGCTTGTCGCATTATGAAGCTGGATTATGAAGTGTTAGGGCATGATTTGAGAATCTATCCATCTAAGGAGTTTTTAAAATTGAACATGAAAATTATCTAAAAGATTAGCAAGTTATTTACCCTCTCGATATACATGTAAAACTTTAGTCCCAACAAGAGAATTACAAACCAAAAGGCCTTCATCAATAAAATGTTTTATGGTCCTACTAGGAGTGGGGGATTTATTGAGACACCTTATGATGCTTAAAGAATTTCCTTCAATTTAGATTTTGTAAATACCCAAATCTTTAGCATAACAAAGACCCCAAAGAGCAACAAGACCTTTAGCATAATGATTTGGCTGGATTCCCAAGATTTTCTAGCATAGGCAACAATGAAACCACCTTTGCTATCTCTGAAGACTCCTCCCCCACTAACAATTCTTAGATTACCTTTTGAAGCTCCATCTAAGTTAAGTTTTATCCAACTTGAAGGAGGAATTTTCCGTTTAATTATTTTCCTAAAGTTAATATTATCCATAATAAAGGAGTCTAAAGATAAATAAATATTCCATCTAGCTGAAATATCATCTTCAATCTTAGAAGGCTGATGATACTCTTTGATTTTACAAATGTAAAGATTTTCTCTAATCCTAGAGGAAGTAATGATACTAACCTGGTTATTATTGCTATAAGTTTCATTAAAAATTATGCTATTTCTCTCATTCCAAATGGTCCAAATAATATGGGGAAAGGACAATTTCCAATGCATTTTATTTTTTTTCTATTGAAATTAGTTTTCCATTACTTTAAAGAATTTTGAATATTATCTGATATGACCCACTGAAAATTAAAACTTCTACTAATATTTTTCCAAAGAGTAGTAGCAAAAGAATAATGAATAAAAAGATGATTAGTTTTTTCCTCATGCTCCTTACATAAAATGCATCTATTGGGAATCATCTGACCTCTTTTGATTAATTTTTCCATAGTGAGAGTTTTGTTTTGAATTGCAATCCAAAGAAAAATATTTATCTTGGGAAGAAGACCCTTATTCCAAACATCCTTCCAAAGAGTCTCAGGTTTAATATGATTTCTAAGAAGCAAGTAACCCATTTTTAGACTATAATCCCCATGGATAGTACCTATCCACATTGGATCATTTTACTTGTCCATAGAAGGGATGTAAACATGCTATAAATTATTTTGAAGGGTTTGAAGATAAACCTGTAACTCTTGATTCCTCCCTTACAGGATTAAAAGCTTCTAATAATTCCTTGAATCGTCTTTATTGATATAACCTCTTACCATATCCCCATAGACAGAATAAAGAGAATTACATAAAGGCTGTCCATAAGGAAATAAAGATAGTATATTATTATATTGTAAACAATTGAGTTAATACAATAGAGCTACTATCTTAGGATTTTAAACTAAAATAGTTTTCCTAGATGAAATTATGTGTATCATGTAATCTCCTGTGTATTCCATTTTTCATATTTTTTTAGTTTAAATATTATATTACTATTATTTATCTCATTTTATTTATTGGGTCTATATTTATCTTCAATCCTTTTGTTGAACAAATTGAATATTTTTGTTGTTGTTATGTAATATTGTTATCTTACAATTTATTTTGATCTATATATTTTTATTGACCTTTGGTATATATAATTATTTAGAAGATGTAATTCTACCCACATTATATTGTGTTTTATCTTTTTCATCTTTACCTTCTCTAGGTTCATTTCTAGTTAAACCCCAAATGACCATTGTTTCCAAAATGGGAATATCCTGGGATAGATTGGTCATAGTAGAATGTGAACTAGAAGATCTCTTATAAACATAATCCATAGAATTCTAATGAACCATTGGTTCTTTTACAGTATTATCTTGGTATATATTTATTTTCATCGAATGATTAATATAAGTATATGGAGAAGGGAATATTTTTGACCAAGTGTTAAATTTTCCAAATGTAATAACCCCTCTATCTGAAAGTTGTGTAATATTTTTTAATAATGCATAACATTCATTTTCCTCATGTCCATTAATACCATGATATATATAATGTGGCTTGTTTTTTATTTTTTTGAGATAGTGGGGAGGAGTATAATAGTTAAGAGGTAAAGTGATTAATTATTATCCAACAATGTTTGTATAACATCATGTTATTGATATATAAAACTGTCAAATTTGTGTGGTTTCCACTTATTGAGACATGTTTATTCACTTTGGTCACCACTTTGTAGACTAATTCTTTTCCATTTTTGAAAACCTTAACTTTATTTTCTTTTATTGTAATCTATGTCTTAGGAGGTAAAATAGTTGATTTGGCTTCATTATGTAGATCTTACTTTTTTAGATTAATACATTCTTACACCTTCTTTGGATTTGAATTAGGTGTCAATTTATCTTATAATGCGAGATTATTATAAAAAAATATCTTGAAATGAATCACAAGTGTCATAAATAATCTCTAATCTTAAGGATAAATGAGGCCTCTACAAAATATCTATTTTATTTCTAGATCTATTGGTTTATATATTAATTGTTACATAAAACTATTGAATCATAGAATGCAATCACAAACTGGCTTTGATTTTCCTTATGAAGATAAGGTAAATGTTCCTATATGACCCTTATTCCTTTTTTATGAATGTATCTCATTAAAAAAAATTGTTCTAACTCAATATATGAATGCAAAGGCCCACTAGGAAGAGAGTGGAACCAATCCAAATCCTTTCTAGTTAAATTTTTTGGAAACACTTTGAGTAAAATTTGACTACCATCATATTTTCCATGAAAGTTTTAAAATATTTGAGATGTAAATAATGATCGCTACTTCCATCAAACATGATAAATTATGCATGAGGAATTTATGGGATAATGGTTCATTTAGAATATTAATCACAATTAGGTTTCCATATGTAGCTTTAGAATCAACTAAACTATGGTATGCTTTTCTTTCTAAGATTAGGTTGTGTATTTTGTGTTGTAATTCACCAAAAACATGCATTAAGGAGATGACTTATTTTAAAGGCATGTTAATATTATTAATAGGTTCATTTGATGGTTGAATCTTATTTTTGTAATTTTCCATAAGTACATTATTATGAATGGATGAAGGAGGTATAGGGAAAAAAAATTGTATAATAGGAATAGGAGAAAATTCATCACATTCATATGTATCACTATATTCTATAAATTCACATTTTTGAAGATGTGCCATCACATATAATTAGATTATCATTACACATAGTTTCATCACATTTTATTTCAATAACAAGTTCATACAAGGAGATATATTGGTGTTGTATGTTTAGAGAGGGATAATAATCATCACATGTATTTGTATTATTTAGCATTTTTAGAGTGATATAAGGATTTTTCTATTCTTCACATTCATTTTCCTTTTTAATAGAAAAAGAATCAATTCCACATGTTTCACATTCATTTTTCATTTTTAGAAAAAAAGAATCAATTTCACATGTTTCACATTCATTTGTCATTTCAATAGAGAAAAGGGGAATTTCATTGACTTCACATTTTTTTGTCATTTATAGAGAGATAAATAGTTTCATTTTCATCACATTCATTTGTCATTTTTATAAAGTGAATGAATTTCATTTTTGTCACCTTTATTTGTCATTTTTAAAGAGATTCACTTCATCACATTCATTTTTCATTTTTGAGAGAGAAAGAATTTCAATTTTGTCAAATTCATTCATTATTTATAGAGAGAGAATTAATTTAAATTTCATCACAATAATTTGTCATTTCTAAGCATGGATTATGAATTTGAATTTTATAACAAATTTTAAAGATAAATGGGGTATATTAGGGATAACATATTCACTTCTTAGTTCATAATGTATGCTAGAAATATGCTTATGTTCATTATTATCTTTCTCATATTTTATATTAGATAATTAAAATAAGAATGTAAATAGGAAGTAGGGGAAGAAGGTCCTTATGTTTCTTCATTATTGGATTAATTTTCTTCTTCACTAAAGTCTTCACTATCAATCTTGTATTTCATCATTAGAATTATAGTAATCATTATAATCATAATCATGATAAACATATTATTCATCTACATATATAGCATCATTAATCACACATGTTTTTTTATATATCCATTAATTATCATACACATAAGGAATGGAGTTTCTAGAAAATAATAAGTCCATATGATGATAGTCACTAGGGGTTTTGAATGATTATCCATTTTTTATTTATTTTATCCTTAAACAAATTATTACAATATAAGAAAGGCCTAATATAAATAGGTAAATAAACATGGATAGGCTAAGTCCAAAAGTGAAGGGATGATTTTTTTTATGGAAATTAAAAACCAAATCAATTAAACCTTAGGGAAAAAATCTAAGACATTTTTTAATGTGTAAGGAGATTAGAAATGATATTTAAAACCATATGACAAATAATCCAAAACCTTGGGAGGATGGTTTAATCAATATTTGGGTTTACAAACATGTTTTAACTATTGGATTAAAATTAACCAATAGGATATAAATGATTAGAATAATGCCTTAATTTCAATTTGTAAAATATTGATGAGTGTATTTTTATATTTAGTAATAAAATGCTAAAAACAAGATAAACTATTAAAAACTAATTTAGATCTACTTAATATATAGATATGAAAGTTAAATATAGTAATTTATAGTTTTTAAAAGATATACAAAAAGTATGTTGATAAAATATATTCAAACCTAGCTTAGATCTAATTTATTTTTGATAGTGTAGGTTGATTAGGTATGGAAACTGGTTAAAAGAACCTATGAATTATGTTGTATCTAAAACTATAAATTAAAATTTTATTGGGACAAGGATACACTATAAATATAAGACATATTTAATCCTTTTATACTTACTATTACAATGTCATGGTGAATTATGTTGTATCTGAAACTATAAATATATGAAAATGAGTAACCTTGAATTATAACAAAATAATTCAAAACTTTTCCTATGACTATTATAAAGCTTCAAATTTTGAGATGGAAATGATAGTGCTCTCTTACTTAATATGTGATAGAGTTGCAAAGTTATTGCTAGTTGTATTTTGATTGACATTAATGTGATTATATAGAGTAAAATTTTGAATATTTATATTAACCAACCTTATTATAAGCATGGGATGGGTAAAATTAAATATCTTTAATTTCAAAAGTTACTATTGGAGTAAAAGGGACAAGGCCGTAGTAGTGGATAAGGCTATAGTGTGGCCATATCTGCCTAGTGCAGTCCTATCCTAGAAAGACGAAGAATGATAAGATATGGATAATAATATTTTGTAAGTAAAATAGGGATACTTAAATTATTTTTTGAGTGGTTATGATATAATTAATATAATAATTAATCCTCTCATAGATATTACAATTTAATATAATGGTGAAAAGACCAATTGTAAGGATGTTAAGATTAAAAAAATGTCAAGAACTTAATGATTAATTTTGAGTGTATATATTTTCCCCCAATTTATAAGAGTGATGAAATGAAGTGAAAATACTATAGTAAAGGAGATTCGAAACTATGTGTGTATACACACTTTGTATTTTGATGCAAAATTTTATTGTGAAAGATTCCTCAATGCAAAACCTATGACAATGTCACTGAAATTAGTTATTATCCATATTTAAAAATTGAAAATATGAAACTTCAAATTTGAAATTTTAAAAGAGAATAAGGAAAATTTATACCTAAAATAGTATACAATATAACTACCCTCTAACTTGAAAGTGAAGAAGTGATTGCCCCCTTATTGAGGCATTTGGAGAAATGTTGAACACGTGGAAAATTGAGAGTGATAAAGTCTCAATTTGAAAAATAGTGAAATCCCTTGAGTTATAAATACTATTTAATCCAACTCTAATTTTGATATGTGGATTACATTATAAAATAATTGAATGGGTGGAACCACCAAATGTGGCTTGCTACAATATAAAAATTACAACCATAAATATTGAGTATCACTAGAATATAGTGTGACCTACTTGAAAAAATAGATGAATCATATCATTACAAATGAATCTAGATTTAATTTTAAACTTTATATCTTTGAAACTTTTAAACTTGAAAAAATTGAAATATCCATGTAGAAACATGAACATGAATGAATAGCATGCCCCCTATATCTATATTGAATTGATATTAAATGTCATTTGAACTTGTAACTTTTGAAATTCTTAACCTATAACTATTTGTGCACATGACCATGCATATTCATCAAGCGCTTGTGAAATTGTATTATAAGAATGAGTGCACATGCATATCATGTGCCCCCATAGTCTAAAAATTCTGAATCATGTTGTAATTATAAAAACTATATAGTACTATAAATTTGAAAAAAATTCATGAGAAATTGACTTCTCAAGACAATCCCATTGTGATTGTCCCCTTGAAATATGTAGCCTATAAGTCATTAATATCAAAATAGAACTATAAAATTTGTGAAATATTTAATCATTTAATATCATATGAATAATTGAATTAATTCACATCATAATATCGAATATAACATTGAATTATCTATGAAACATGTGTTAGATATATATAGCATTAAATCACATAAGTAGCATGTGAATGATATGTAACATGGCATAACAACAAAATTAATAGTTAAAATTAATGCATGATATGAATCATGGCACTATAGTTAAAAAATAATGATCATAAAGTAATGTCACAAAAAGTCCTAAAATTTGCATATAATGTCACACATAAGGCCAGAAGGCCACATAAAAGGGACATCTAATGTCACATAGACACACAAGGCCAAGGGCTGCACTTAAATGGTAAGATGATGTATACAAGTAATAACATGTATGTGTTTCACACACAAGGCCAAGGGAACATGAAAAAATTTGGCTCATCGAGTATTAACAACATGATCATTTTGAGGTTTATTAATAATAAAAGGTTGCATATGCACCTTTTGGAATTTATTAGTTATGGAAAGAAATTAAAATTGAATCTTATAACAATATGAAGTAAAATTTAATTATAATTGCTCCAAGGTAACTTTTTAAACATCATTGAATCTTAACCATGTACGTATGTAGTGAATATAATATTAGAGAGTAAGAGATATTTTACAAGAAATTTCATAATCTTATGTAACATATGAAAGAAAAATTCATTCATTGATCCCATTATGAATAAAATAAAAGTAAAAAGTAAGGTATAAGGGTGATATAGGAAATGGTTTGAATTATTGTGTGGTCTCTCAAATATACTTGCTCATTTGTAGATTAATTTTGGTTTAATATTTCAAATCACTAAATATAGAGGATAAATTATGTTTGTATCTCACTATCTCATCTCTAGGGGTACATTGAGAGTAAATTACCTAGGTGATATGCTCCTATTAGGTGTACATCAAATCAAACAAATAAAATAGAATTCCTATGGTATAAACAAGGGACCTTAAATGTTTTATATATATATTATGAGGTAAATGGAAACTATTATTTTTAATATTTTAAAATGGATTGATTATTGGATCAAAATCCCTCACACCATGATGTCATAAAAATAGATAATTGCTTAGCCCATAATGAAAATCACTAAGTAATTTTAAAACTGTCGGAACACAGTTTCTAAAAATAAACACAAGAAACTATAAAATAAATGAAAAAAATCAATATATATATATATATATATATATATATATATATATATATATATATATATATATATCAAAAAGATTAAACCCAAGGTAGAAAGAAATATCTTCATTATTAGATGTTATCAAATGTTACAAGATAATTTCTTTAGTGTCAAATTAAATCTAAGGTTGATGAAGATTGACTCATGGTGTTAGTTTTATATCTAAGGTTGAAGGATATTTTATTTTGGGTTAGTAATTTACATAAAATGAAATCATATGATAAAATCAAGAAAAAAATAATCATTATTATAAATAAAATATAAATTCACCAGAATGTTTAATGTTCTTTTCAATTTAATAATGAAATAATAAGAACAAATAAAATATTGATCTTTTTAGATCTATAAAATATACAAATCTAAAAGTGAAATACAATAATTTACATAATTGGAAATGAAATAAAAAAATTGAAAAAATATATGCAAACATAGCTTGGATTTGATTTATTATTGACTATGTAGGTTGACTACGAATGAAAACTAGATGAAAAAGATGTGAACTATGTCACACCTAAAAATGTAAATTCAAACCTTATTGGGGAAAGGACATAATAAAAGGATAGGGATACATTTTGGCCTTATTTTTTTACTATGGTTTCATCTTGGTTGACTTTGTAACTGATTTTCTAATCTAGATGTGTAGGTCTATCTATGGGTTTTTTTGTTTGACTGTGTCCTAATTTTTCATATGAAAGACCTACAAAATCCAAACCCTATCTCCTTCAAAATTAAAAAAATGGATATCAAATGAAAAGAGTGTATTTGGGCAAGGGGAATAGTTGATCTGTTAAGGTGTGGAGCTAAAAGCTTCACCAAAGGAGCATTTTGCAATGTTGCAGGTTTACACAGTCACCGGCAACGATCAGGAGCGACCGATGTCGGTTAGGAGTAGTTTAAGAGATGCCGGCATCGGCAGGGATCGGCCAACGTCAATCACAGGCAAGCAGGCAGGAACTGATGTTGGTTACCTGTGCGTCTAGAATGCTATTTTTGAGGACAGAACTGAGTGTTTGCATGATGGGATTAAGTCATAGTCTTAAGTCTACATCTCTATTATTAGTAAGACTATTTTAGAGCCCTTGTTTAAGAGGCATAACTATTTGTTGTAAATGCATGCTCAAGTTTCCTAATTATTATATAATAGGATAATTCTTCTTAGCTTATTGTAGTGTATTGTAGAATGTTGAAGAATAGTACAGAATTGTATATGTGAATCAATCCAGGTTATTGGAGTTGATTGTACTTGAGAGAGAGAGCTCTTGAGGGAAAGAGATCTAGTGAGAGATCTGTACATCTGAGAGAGGTGTGGAAGAAAAGAAGTTTCTTTAATTGTATTCCTTCTGTAAAGATTTTAATACAAGTTTTCAGGGTGGTTTCTTGTATCTCTCATTGTTTGCTATTTATCATTCTAGTTACTTATCATTATGATTTAATTCCATGTTTATTGTTTTCATAAGTGTAATCAAATTGTTGGTTGATCCCCAACAAGTGGTATCAGAGCTCAAGTTCACTAACAGGTGGTTCAGATCTATGTAGTGTGTATTGATTACAGGGTACTCACAGGGGTTTCTGTAGGGATTTCTGTTTGAGTGGGAGAAGCAATGGCAGAAGAAAGTAAACTGAGAATGGAGAAGTTTAATGGTAAGAATTATCAACATTGGAGAATGCAGATAGAGGATTATCTATATCAGAAATATCTATACTTACCATTAGGTGGGATTGCAAAGAAGCCCATAGACATGGATGATGAAGAATGGGAAGTTCTTGATAGAAAGGCTCTAGAGTCTATAAGACTGAGTCTAGCATCTACTGTGATATCTAATTTATCATAGGCAAAGTCTATGGTAGAGTTAATGACTACTTTAGCAAATTTATATGAAAAACCCTCAGCTTCTAATAAGGTATATCTTATGAAGCAGTTATTTAATTTGCATATGCAAGAAGGTGGATCTGTGTCTAATCATCTAAATGATTTCCATGGAATTGTAAATCAATTAAGTTCAGTCAAAATTGTGTTTGATGATGAAATTAAAGCTCTTTTAATATTATGTTCTTTGCCTGAAAACTGACATAGCTTAGTAATGGCAGTTAGTAATACTGCATCTGCTTCAAATATTTTAAAAGTAGAGGATGTTGTTAGTGTTATCTTGAATGAGGAAATTCACATGAAAAGCACAGAGAAAACATTAGGGAGATCAAGGTCTAAGTCAAAGGTGAGAGGTAGATCCAAATCCATAAATGGTAGGAAGCCACAATGCTGGAATTATGGAAAGATTGGGCACATAAGCAGAGATTGCTGGTCAAAGCCTAAGGAGGACAATCAGCACGAAGGAAAAGAAGAAGCAAAGGTTGCAGGTATTACACAAGATGCTTTAATATTCTCTTTGCATAATAATATAGAATCTTGGGTGTTATATTTGGGTGCATCTTTTCATGCTACCCCTAATAGAGAATATTTTAGTGAATATATCCATGGAGATTTTGGAATAGTGTATTTAGGGGATGATGAGCCTTGTAAAATTATTGGCAAAGGAAAAGTGTAGCTGAAAATGTAGAATGGCAACACATGGGTGTTGAGAGATGTTATGCATGTTCCCAGCTTGAAGAGGAATTTGATTTTTGCATTAAAGTTAGGGGATGAGGGTTGTATAATAACTCTCACAGCTGAATCTTGGAAGGTGACCAAGGGTGCACTTGTAATGGCCAGAGGTAAGAGAGTAGGTACTCTCTATTTATGTAATTGTGTTACTAACAATTCTCCTTCTCTATTATCTACTTCAGATGTGGATGCAAAATTGTGGCACTCTAGGCTCAGCCACATGAGTGAGAAGGGAATGTCTATTCTTAAGTCAAAAGGTAAGCTTTCAGATTTGAAAAGCATAGATCTAGATTTTTGTGAGCACTGTGTTTTTGGGAAATAGAAGAGAGTGAGTTTTCTCAAGACTAGGTCAACAAAGAAGAAGCATAAGTTGCAGCTTGTTCACACAGACATGTGGGGACCAGCTTAGGTTGCTTCTATTAGAGGATCACAGTACTATGTTTCATTCATAGATGATGCTACAAGAAAGGTATGGGTCTATTGTATTAAGAAGAAATATGATGTATTTGAGACTTTTAAGATTTGGAAAGCTATGGTTGAGAATGAAATAGGCAGAAGATTGAAGTGCCTGAGATCTGACAATGGTGGTGAGTTCTGCAATTATAAGTTTAACTGGTATTGTTATATGCATGGGATCTGTAGGCAAAGGATGGTTCCAAGGACACCTCAGCAAAATGGAGTTGTTGAAAAGATGAATAGAACAATAATGGAGCATGTAAGGTGTATGAGATTGCATGCTGGTTTGCCCATAGAGTTTTGGGTAGAAGCTGTTGACACTGTAGTGTACCTAATTAACAGAGGACCCTCTACAGCTCTATATGGTGGAATTCTAGAAGAGGCATGGATAGGTAAAAAGGTAGATCTCTCATTTCTCAAAGTTTTTGGTTGTGAAGCCTTTGTGCACGTTGATAAGAAAAATAGAAAGAAGCTGTATGCTAAGTCTATGAGGTGCACATTTATTGGCTATGGCTCTAATGATTTCGGATTTAGGTTTTGGAATTTAGGAACTAACAAGATAATTAGGAGCCGTGATGTTGTTTTCAATGAAAAAGTGATGTATAGTGATGGAGAATTAGACGAGGTGATGGTCCAAAATGAGCTCACGTTAAAAACTAATCATAGAAAGGAAAACACAGAGACCGATGTTGGCCAAGCAGGAACCGACATTGGCAGAATAGAAACTGATGTTAGTCATATAGAGACCGACATTGGTAGGATAGGAACTGACATCGGTCAGGCAGAATCAACGTCGGCCAGTTATAGGCCTGAAGGTGACTGAGGTCGATCACTGTCAGAGAATTTGGGTGGATAGCGTGTTGTGAATGAGTCTCAGACACCCATCAGGAGTTTAGAAAGGGTAAGTAAATCTCCAATTCAGTATTCCCCTTCATTATTCTATTTATTGCTAACTGATGGTGGAGAACCAGAGAGTTTTGAAGAAGCAATATAGGTGGAATCCAAGAATCAGTGGGAGCATGGCATGGTTGAGGAAATGGAGTCCTTGAGAGAGAACCAAACATGGGATTTGGTTGAGTTGCCAGTAGGTAAGAGGACACTAAAGAACAGATGGACCTACAGATTGAAGGAAGGTGAGAACGGACAGATGAGATATAAGGCCAGGTTGGTAGTGAAAGGATTTGCACAAAAGCTAGGTATTGATTTTGGTGAGATTTTTTCTCTTATTTGAAATGAATTCTATACAGACTATACTATCTTTAGTTGCTATTGAGGATTTGCATCTTGAGCAGCTTGATGTTAAGACAACATTTCTTCATGGAGATTTGGATGAGGAAATATATATGGAATAGCTAGAAGGATTTGAGGTCAAAGGTAAGGAGAAGTTAGTGTGTAGATTGAAGAAAAGCTTGTATGGCCTCAAGCAAGCTCCTAGACAGTGGTATTTGAGATTTGATAGGTTTATGATTGAGCATGGCTATAGTAGGTGTCAATTTGACCATTGTGTGTATTTTAAGAGATTGGATAATGGTAGATATATTATTATGTTGTTTTATGTAGATGATATGTTGGTTGCAGGATCACACATGCAGGATATCTCTGAGCTTAAGGTGAAATTAGCTCAAACATTTGCCATGAAGGATTTGGGAACAGCAAAGAAAATCCTTGGCATGAGCATTAAGAGAGATAGGAAAAATCACAGGTTGATTTTGTCTCAAGAGGATTATGTGAACAAGGTGTTGAAATGGTTCAATATGCAGGATGCAAAACTGGTAAGCACACCTTTGGCTAGACATTTTAAATTGAGTAAAGAACAATGTCCTAATTCACATGATGAGGTAGAGTACATGAGTAGAGTTCCATATTCTTTTGCAGTAGGGAGTTTAATGTATGCAATGGTGTGTACTAGACCGAATATTGCCCAAGCAGTGGGAGTTGTAAGTAAGTATATGACCAATCCAGGAAAGGAACACTGGAAAGCAGTTCAGTGGATCCTTAAATATCTGAGAGGAACTAGCAGTAGGCATTTGTGCTATGGAGATTTAGATACTTCTCTACATGGCTATGTAGATTCAGATATGGCAGGTGATTTGGATGGCAGGAGAAGCACCACAGGATATGTTTTCACTGTTGGTGGAACGGCGATTAGATGGATATCAAAGTTGTAGAAGGTTGTTTCCTTGTCAACTACAGAAGCAGAGTATATTGCAGTCATAGAGGCTAGCAAAGAGATGATATGGATGACATGGTTCATGGAAGACCTTAAAAAGGAGCAAGAGAGTTGTAGATTATACAGTGATAGTCAGAGTGTAATTCATTTGGCTAAGAATTCAGCCTTTCATTCAAGAACAAAGCACATACAACTTAGGTACCACTTCATAAGACAGGTATTGGAGGATGGTGAGTTGAAGCTGGAGAAGATCCATATAGATAAGAATCCTGCTGATATGTTAACCAAGCTAGTTACAAAGGAGAAGTTGAATCTTCATTCAACTTGTGTTGGTCTTCATGATTGAGTTGAATATGGAGGAGCTAAAAGATGTTGATGTACAGGTACTGGTGCAGTTATTTATCTCCAAGTGGGAGATTATTAAGGTGTGGAGCTAAAAGCTTCACCAAAGGAGCATTTTGCAATGTTGTAGGTTTACACAGTCAACAGTATCAGTCAGGAGCGATTGACATCGATCAGGAGCAGTTCAAGAGATGCCGGCGTCAGCTAGGGATTAGCCGACGTCAGTCACAGGCAAGCAGGCAGGAACCGATGTCAGTTACCTGTGCGTCCAGAAACCTATTTCCATGGACAGAACTGAGTGTTTGCAGGATGAGATTAAGTCATAGTCTTAAGTCTACGTCTCTATTATTAGTAGGACTATTTTAGAGCCCTTGTTTAAGAGGCATAACTATTGGTTGTAAATGCATGCTCAAGTTTCCTAATTATTATATAATAGGATAGATCTTCTTAGCTTATTGTAGTGTATTGTAAGAGAATGTTGAATAGTACAGAATTGTATATGTGAATCAATCCAGGTTGTTGGAGTTGATTTTACTTGAGAGAGAGAGCTCTTGAGGGAAAGAGATCTAGTGAGAGATCTATACATCTGAGAGAGGTGTGGAAAAAAAGAAGTTTCTTCAATTGTATTCCTTTTGTAAAGAATTTAATACAAGTTTTCAGGGTGGTTTCTTGTACCTCTCATTGTTTACTATTTATCATTCTAGTTACTTATCATTCTGATTTAATTTCGTGTTTATTGCTTTCATAAGTGTAATCAAATTTTTGGTTGATCCCCAACATGATCTATCCTCATAAAACCTTGTGTAATCTTAGTGTTATTTACATAGCCAAAAATGTCCTTAGACTGATGTCATTCTCCCTCCTAGGGTGAGTAAATGAATCTCTATGGTGTTATATGAATGAAACTATATATATATTGGTTTGAATGAATGAATATGAGTACCCTTAAAATTAAATTAAATAATTTAAAACTTGGCCTATGATTGTTAGAATGCTTCAAAATTTCAATTGGAAAGAATAGTGCTCTTTTTCTTGATGTGTAGTAGAATTTCCAAGTGATTGATATATGTATTTTGAATGACCTTGATTTTCTTATATAGAGGAAAATTTTGGATATTTACATTAATTGAGCTTGATCAAAGCATGAAAGGGGTAAAATGAAATGTCTTGAATTGAAAAACTTAATATTGGAACATGGGGGACAAGGCCACACTAGTGGATAGGTTGTAGTGTGACCTTGTCTAACTAGTACAGTCCTTTCCAAAAAAGATAGAGATTGTTATGATTTAGCTGATAGGAGTATGTAATCATAATTGAGATGTTTGAATGATATTTAAAATAGTTATGAGATATTTAATATAATAGTGAATGCTACCATAGAGATTTTAGGTTAACATAATAGTGAATATAAAAATTAAGGGTAAGGATGTCAAGATCAAAACATTTTCAATAACTTAATGATTAATTTTAAGTGTCTACAAATACATACAAGTGTATACACTAAACAAAATAATGAATATATAATAAGATGAAATAAGGTTCTTAGCTTATTTTTCACATGAATTTGGACCCTGATTATCTAAGCGTTACTTCTTAGGATAATGTAGATGTTCTGTACATGACCCATTTCTAATTTTTTCCTTCTCATGTTACCAATACATTCAATCAATATCAATAGTTGATATTGGTTGTAGTGTTTAGAATTGACATTATGTATAACGATCAACTATTTTCTTCCAAGGTGATGTGACTTTATCTTCTATATATATTTTTCCTTTATCCACTTATAGAAACATGTAAAAGCACCTGTATTCTTAAAATCCTAGTTGCACAATAAATTTGACATCAAATAATGGATTTTAGGTGAAGTGGAGTTGAACTAACCTTGGTCAACACCTGTTGATACACTAAGTGTTTCACTACATTTCCAATAATTTGATGAGGGGTAAAACTCTAGTTGATTTTTCTCATTAATGTATATGTGCAATTGTGTATGAAATTCTCGATGTTCTTTCTCCTATTTTTATCCTTGTTAAAATAATACAAATATGAATTGAACCTTTTAAACTTAATATTCAACACTAATAATTCATTAGGTGAAATATATAATCTTTTCTAGTTCTTGATAATGCAATGGACTTGTCCTAAAACACTTTATAGTATCTTTGTATATGTATGTGTCTCTAGTTTTAAGTTTGAGACCTAGTAGTGTGAAAAATCCAATAAAATAAGATAAAACATGACCAAACAATAATCATAAAATGAAATGTGCCCAAAATAAATTAAAATGGGAACTGGGTCAATTCTTCTTTTTTCGATCAATATCAACAGTTAGTATTGATTATAAATGTTAAAATTAACCTAAGGCTTAAAAGACTCCAACACGATAGGGAGGGCTATTGATATCTATAATATGTCATGTGAAGTTGGTCATGCTTGGATAAGAGTGTCACATAATTAAATAGAAATTAATATAATCAAAATATCAAGATAAATGTGTCACTAAATGCTTAGATTATGGTTTGAGACCTAAACATGCAAGGTTGCATAAAAGTGTTACAAAATAAGGCTTGTACCAAATGTAGGTAGCTACATAAACTTATGTTTTTCACATTTTATTCAATTATAATCTGATTTTCATGAAGCATTTTTTTTATAAAATTGTAGTATGATTTTTATAAAGTAAATTTTCCTATGTAAAAGGTTACTTTGTAAGAGGTTGTTTTTATTTTCAGTTTTTGTTATTGACTTCATTATCTCATGCCATATGGATAAGTTATTTATGTTAGGGTATGTATTTCATTCATTTAACATGCTTTCTAGTGTATTAGCTAGATAGTTTGTCCTTTTGTAAGTTTTTCCTATGTGACGCTTTATCCCACATTGACTAGTTAGGTTAGTTCTATCTTTTGCCTTGACTAGTTATGCAAGAGTTTTTCTTTGTACTAGCATATCATATTTTTGAATAACACTTGCATTGATTTATTTTAAAGTCAATTTTTTGTAGCTTCATGTGTGATGTTCCTGGACTTATCACTTATGAATCTTAAGTTGGAATTTTTTTTGTCATTCCTAATATGGTATCAGAGCTCTAAGGTGTTACTCCCATCTACATGTCACTATTTTAGAAATTTCTCTTTTCATTGATTTCCCTTAAGGAAAGAGACACACCATTTTTAAAGACTTTTTGAAGATTTTATTTCTTCTGAAGCTTGGCATTATATTTGATGAGGTATAGGAAGATTGTGTAGAAAATGGCTCTTCTTTTTCTCTTGTAAATCAGATCTGGGGAAAGGATAAGTGGCATTATTTTTTATTATTGGAGATTTGTTCTAAGAGTAGCATCATTTTCTTGGCATTAGTTTTATTTTTCTCTCAAGCTTGGTGCTTTTATGTCCAAAGCATCTTAAGCTATTAAATGGAGAAAGGCATTTTTTTCTTTTTTTATTCTTCAAATCTAGTCAACATTGATTTCCTGAATCTACAAAGTGAAAATTTACAAAATTGACATGCTTATACTACTTGAGGCATACCAAATCTGGACTAGGCATTAGATTTTTAGCTTGGCATTAGCTACTTTTGGGAGGTAGGCATTATCTTTTTATGCTAATTTCAGATCTCTAAAGAAAATTCTTTTACAATAAAGAGAAAAAGAATAAATATAAGAACGTGTTAGAACAAAAGGGAGGAATTGGACTAGAAGGTAAGGCATCCTTTCTTTCTACTATCTTTTCCAACTTCAGCATCCATCTTTGTCATCCCAAGTCTACTATAATAGGTTTTTTTACCCTTTTCTATCTCCATTGATAATTTCTTGGTCTGAACTCCTAAGTGTTGAGATCTTAACATCCTAGATTTATTTTTGTTTGGTGTTTAGATCTATAAATTTTATTTTCTTTGATGTGTATAGCATTAGATTTTATCAGGTGGTAGAGTTTATTTGGCATCTACTACATACCAATAGTGTTATGATCATAAGCACTTTATTTCTAGACTATGGCATCATCTCTCTAACTTATTTTCTACTAAATATTGGAATATATAAAGATTTTATATTTTTGAGTTTGTTCCATTGAGGACTAAGATCTACACCTTTGTCTAAGCATCCAACTACAAAGTAAAAGCATTGGTTTGCAAGTAGGAAGGGCTGAGAGGTGCATGTTAGAGGATAAGGAGGAGAGAAGCATAAAATGGCATAATTTTCTATATCTAAGCTAAAATCAACTATAATCCAATATTTATCTTCTCAAAAAAACATTCTTATTCATTTTTTACTTTTATAATTTGAATTTTTTCCTCAAAAGGAAGCAAACTTCACTTGTGTGCATACTGAGGTAATTAGGAGGATCTTTTTCATGTTGGTTAGAATTTTTGAGTCTATGGTTCAATTTAAAATCCAAAAAGATGTTAGGTTACTATATTATTTTTTGATTTGGTCATAAATTTCAATTTGTAGTGTATTTTTTTAATGTTTTGACCCATTTTATGAGAAATCATAACACCAATAACTTTTGAATCATAACTCAGATTTGAGTTCTATTTTTTTCAAAAGTTCATGGTTTTTAATTCTCTATTTATTGGTGTCATTAATATGTAAAAATGAACTAATTTTTATAAAGTACCAAATTGAGGGGATCTTTAATACAATCTTTTATAAGGTTGTCTTAGTTCTAATTTTATGCACCCTTTTGCATTCTTTCTACTCTTTGGTGATTAGTTAGCATGGATTATAATTTTGGTGTTGACCATTGTGAGCTTTTGAATTCACATAATTACCATACATGGAGATATTTAATGGAAACAATAATGAAGGACAAAGGATTGTGTTTCCTAATGAATGAAGCTTAACCATAATTTACGTGTGAATTTAAAACATTTCAGCACCAATTTAAGTTTGAAGAGTGTATAGAATTGATTGGAGGTTATGTGAGAGACAATATTTTATTTCATTTTTATGGGTGTGATTCTCCATTAAAAATCCACTTGAGATCCTTGCATCTTGAATTGGATCTTACTTCACTAAATCCAGATGACTTTGCCTCCATTGTAGACTACCTCACTAAGTTTAAGTATTTATTGACATAGTTGAAGGGGAGTAGATGAGATAAAAAGGATAAAGAGTGTGTGTACTTGATATTATCTAAGTTGAGTGGCCCATTCCAAATATTTACTTCTACCTTTTTATCTAGTATGGATGCCTTAGATACCACATTAAAAATGCTAGATCTAGAGTTGTACTATAGAAGAATCCAAATTATCTCACCTTGAGTCTTTCACCTCTCAAAAAG
Organism: Torreya grandis; assembly: GCA_037957365.1. Lineage (NCBI taxonomy): Eukaryota > Viridiplantae > Streptophyta > Pinopsida > Cupressales > Taxaceae > Torreya > Torreya grandis. The sequence continues at coordinate 4,687,573 of JARHVA010000350.1, read as the reverse complement.
TATTAGTTGCACCACATCCTAACACTAAGGGAAAAATTAAGAGTAAAAATAATACTCCTCCTACATCTCAAAATGAACCTAAGCCTAACATTAATACATCTAAACCCAAACCATCTTCTAAATCCAATAATAAGTCTAGCCTATCTTACTCTTATTATGGGGGAACTAGTCATGAAGATTCTAGGTATTTTAAGAGAATGTAAGCCCTAGAGGATGCCATTAGGAAACACATTTTTTATATCTCCACTCATTCTCAATCTCATGATTATGGGAAATCACTTAATGTTGTTGGGAGATCACATTTACATATTTTATATAATTGGGTTATAGATTTTAGTGCTTTACACCATATGACTTATTCCAAGGAGACCTTTGCATATCTGGGTCTGAGTTCTACTTCCAACATTGAGGTTAGATATTATTCCTTAATTTTTTTAAGGGCAAGGAAGATATAAAAATAGATGGTGGCTACATCAATGATGCATTATATGTTCCAGACATGACCACCAATCTACTTTTAGTGTATCAGATTTGCCATTTTGGTTAGGGCAAGACAGTGACTTTCACATTATAGGGTGCTAAAGTTCAAGCTTTATTAGATCCACACACACTTATTGCATAGGGTGTTGTTGATCATAGTTTTAGACTCTATTATTTTGAGGGTTTTGATGATACTCCTCCTAAGGGACGTGTTTAGTTTATCATGCATATTCTAAGATTCAACTTTGACATGAGAGATTCAGTCTCCTAAACTACAAAAATTTGAAGGAGTTGAACACTAACAATATGGTAGAGGGTCTTCTTATAGTTTCATGTCTTGATGTATTTTGCCTTGGCTGTGCATTGGGGAAACAACACCAAGATTCATTTCTTAATGGTATGTCCATGAGAGATTCTTTACCACTTGAGCTTGTGCACAGTTATTTGATGGTCTTTCCTACTCATTTCAATAGAGCTAAGTATGCACTTGCCTTTATTGATAATTTATTAAGGCATACTTGGGTTTATTTCCTCAAGTAAAAGAGTGATGTCTTTGCTCACTTTAATTTCTTTAAGGCTTTGGTCTACAAATAATCATCAATTTTCATCAAGAATCTTCATACAAAGAATGAGGGGAGTACTTCAATCAAGAGTTTTCTAATTTTTTAGAAGACCATGATAGTGTTCATCAACATTCTATTGCTCATACTCCATAGAATAATGTCTTAGTATAATAGAATAACCAAACTTTGAAGTAGACGGATAACTATACAATGCATTCATGGGATTTACCCCCTATCTATTAGGTAGAGGTAGTTAATTGTGAGAACTAAATTTAGAACCACACGCCACACTGAGAACTTTAAGATATGTCTTTAAAGGAGGCTTGGTATAGAACCAATCTTGATGTCTCACTTTTTTGAGTATTTTGGAGCCTTTCTTGGGAATTTGTATGAAAAAAGAAAAGTAAATCATTGTACAAGAAGAAAAAACCTTTTATTTTTATAGGGTATTACAAGTACATGAGATCTTATCATATTTTAGCTCTTGATACTCATGATGTTAATTTTAGAACTCATATACAATTTAATGAGCCCTTCACATCTCATGACTCTTCATATTATTCCATGCCTTCTTCTTATTTTGATGATTCACCTCCTCTCAAGGATTCATTCTTTGAGGAGCCAATTTAAAATATTCCAAAGGAGGATATAGAGGATGATGATCCTATTCATATTTATGTTGCCACTATGTCTAGGTGGGATTATACTATAGTTTTTGAGGCATAACCATTCATACAAGATCTTCTACCTAAGTGAAATCATCATGCACATTCCATGAGTACTATAATTTTATGTCAAGCAATCTCTAAGGATCCACAATATTTTTCACAAGATCATTGGATACATGAGTAGGATGATGTGATGATAGATGGATGTTCTTGATTGATAAAGAATCAAACTTGAGATTTTGTTAGTCTTCTTAAGGTAATAATGTTGGTTAGGTGAAATTGGATTTACCACACCAAGTATGTAGTTGATAGGTCCATTGAAAAGTATAAGTCACATATTATTGTAAAGAGGCTCTTGAAATTCAAAGGTATTGACTACTCTAAGACTTTTGTGCCTATTAGTAAGATGGATTATGTTCACCTTGTACTTTCTATTGTTGTATCATAGGGTTGGATAGTATATCAAATGGATGTTAAGAGTGATTTATTTCATGGATATTTACATGATGAAATCTATATGGAGTAGCATGTTGGGTTTATTCATGATTATTCTATTATTTCATGACTTAGTAGGTCTCTTTATAATCTCAAATAGGCCCCTCAAGATTGGTATAAAAAGATAGATTCATATCTTCTCTCCACTCACTTTGTTTGCTACCACTCTAATCCCATAATATATATTCAATGCATTAAGAAGGAAATTATTATTCTAGTCTTGTATGTTGATGGTTTAATTCTCATAAGAAATTCCTCATCTTAGATTCAAACTATTTGATAGGCACTTTCAACATAGTTGGACATGACAAAACTTGGCCTTTTGTATTTTTTCCTTAGTTTATAGATTTCACAGTCAGATATAGGGATTTATTTGAGTTAGCATAAGTATACCCTTGATCTTATTCAACATTTTAACATGGTTGATTTCAATCCAAGTCCTTCTCTTTTAAGTCTAGAGTGACTCTCACTACCTCTTGTACTAATCCACTTTTTGATCCAACATCATATAGGCAGATGGTTGGGAGTCTTATGTATTTAACCCATGCTCACCCAAAAATTTCATTTCCAATTGGGATTTTAGGTTTTTATATGACCCTCATGATATTTATTAGTAAGATATCAAGGGGATTTTGTGATATATATGAGGCACTACTCATTTTGGATTACACTACACTAGGGGTTCTACTCAATTGGTTGGATACAATGATTTAGAGTGGGTAGGTTATCTTGATGATAAAAATTCCACTTATAGATAAAAAATTTATCTTGTTTCTTCACCTATTACTTTTTTGTGAAAGAATCAATAGGCTATTGCACTTTCATCTATATAGTCTAAGTATAAGCAATAGTTACAACAAGTTAGCAGGTATTTGGCTTTGTTAGTTATTGATAGAGTTTGGCTTCACATAGGATTCACCCACTATACTTTGGTGTGATAGATAGAGTGAAATTCACATATCTTATAACCTAATTGAGAATTAGTGTACCAAATAAATTGAGGTACATATTCATTTCATCTGTCAACACATTCAAGATGGAGTTCTTAGCTTGGAATACATTCTAACATAGCAGTAGATTACTGATATCTTCATGAAGCCTTTTGCATCACCTCATTTCCTTGAGTTATGTGGAATGCTTAGGGTTTCATAATTTTTCCTTGGGGGTTTTCATGAGGAGATATTCTTTCTTAATTTCATGGATACATATTGTACATGAGTACCTTATCAGGCCTAGTTACCAAGACTCATATTATGGATATGCTACTATTTATTGTTTGGATTTTGTTATCCCTTAGCTTAATGTTTTGGGGGGGGGGGGGTGTTAGACTATGTATTTAATGTATTTCTCACATTATATAGTGTATTAGCTAGTTATTTCATCCTTTTGTAAGTTTTTCCTATGTGAGGATTTATCTCACATTGTTTAGTTAGGCTAGTTCTATGTTTTGCCATGCCTATTTATGCAAGAGCTTTTATTTGTACTATCATATAATATTTTTGAATAAAAAATACATTACTTTATTTTTCAATCAATTCTCTACAGCTTCATGTGTGATGTTCTTAGAGTTATCACTTATGAATCCTAGGTTGAAATGCTTGTTCACTATTCCTAACAATTTATAATCTAATTCAATCATATTTTTATTTTTTAATAAGTTTTTATGGCCTAATATATGGGAGTGGGATTAATTAAAGCCTTTTTCCTAATTAAAAAATTGATAACAAATATGTATTTGTGTGTGTGTGTGTGTGTGTGTGTGTGTGTAAAAATATAATATTGTAAAATATACAATATGACATTAGCAATTTGATAAAAACAAAATCTAAAAATCACCTTATCATGGGAATAGTTTTTAAATCATGATAAATAACATGTCATCTACAGATTAATAACTATTTAAAGAAATACTAAGTGAACATAACAAAATATTAGTGTTTTTACACCAACATATATAAAGTGAAACTAAAAGTGAAAATATAAACTCACCTCATTCATACCATTTACCTTTGAAAATAGAGATCTGACATAGATATACCATAGTTGATCAATAAGAGTTCATGGTATATATATTGGATCACATGTGAGTTGATACACCATTGACTAATTAGACACTATTGGTGAGTAATCCTAAATAATTTTTTTTACATTTTTTGACATTTGTGAAATTTTCAAATATGCAAAGATATGGGAGGGGATTTTTTCCTATTTTTTAAACTGTATAATCAACACACTATACTTATGGCCCTTGAAATATATTTATGGTATTAATATAATTTTTATGGTCTTAAAAAATGTGTGTGATCTTATAAAAAAAACTATGATCAAGAAAATTTTACAATGTTGTCTTTTTTTTAGTTTGAAATTGTAAAATAATGAGATAACATGCAAATTTGTTTTAAAAGATAACGTTTTTATCATTTTTACTATGATGTAGGGTTTCATACATGTGCTATTTTGTTTTCTCATGGGAATGTACCAAAAATTTTGGTAATTAGGTTAGATGAGGATTGGTGCATCTATATACAATTAACATAGACCATGTTTTATACATACCCATAATGTGATACAACCCCACTATTCTCACTTTTGTAAAATTATTGAAACATTGATGTCTTTACCTTATGGATACCAAAAATAGAGATTAAAGTGACTTTATAATATGTATGGAGGATATTAAGGATACCCATTAAAGGGAGGCAAGTTTGACTGGGAGAACTAGAGAAAAATGAAGAGCTTAATGCATGGGTACTTTATGGGAGGATCTATCAAGGCTCTTAAAATTATAAGGTGATTTCACTAAGTTATATTATATATGGGGACATGCCATATGTCCACAATCACATTGCTACACTATTGAGTTCCTTCTTAGGTGAATGTCATAGGAGGATTATCTAGTACTTATGGCCTTTGAAATGAGATAGAGAATATATAAGATTTGAGGACAATGTAATCCATTTTTTCCTACCTCTATGTGGTTCTATACAAAAATAAATATTAGTCAAAATGTGGTGGGATAAAAATAGAGACATTTACATAAATTAATGCATATGAGCACCTAATAATGAATATGAATATTGGCCTACCTATTGAATTAAATAATAGGGACATACCATATGTAGGGAGAGGGGTCACATTATAACCCAAGAGATAATGACACAAAAACACTTTACACTAGAGGAGGACCACATATTCCCTCAAGGAGAGACATCATATAGTGGCCATATTGATGTGGGAGCATATCTTGAGGAATCCATAAACTTTGATCTAGGAATTTGTTTCATTACTTTTTTATTAACAAAGATATCAAAGAGATTCATGCAATTTTAAGATGTACTAGCCACATAGTTATTTTTTTGACAAATTTTTAGGCCTTAAATTAACAATCTAAAGGCTAAAATTTTCACTTGACATTTCTTTCTACTATTTTTAGAATGTTTCAAATTAATTTTTTATAAATGAGCATGATCTTGTAGTTTCATGTCACTCATAATCCTATTTTAGATATGTATAAAAAAATTAGATCTCAATAATTTTATTTGATCTAGCATGCAAAGGTTATTAAAAATAGTAGGTTTCAAGAATTGTTAAAAATAGTAAGATTAGTTAACTCTAAGATTAAATTTTATTTTAATAGGATTTTAGTGTACATGACAACTCTATCAATGAGTTATGCATTAGTAAAAATATTTTATTTATTTATTAAGAATAATAATGAATAATCAAAATTATGTTTTATTGTTGAATTGTATTGTCTATAATTTTAGTCTATGTTTTATAAATTTTGCACTTTTGGACTCATCATATGGTATTAGAGCAAGTTTAGCTCTAGGAAGAAAGAATGAAAGGCTAGTTGTGTAATATTTTTTCTTATTTTTAAATATTTAGTTTTAATTTTTTTTTAAGAATATTTTTTTGAAAATAAATATGGAAATAAGATTAGGTTTTTCTTAAATGAATATGAATCTTAAAGATTCATAGAGGAGAGTGGAAGTGCTTACATGAATTATTACAATGTACCTAGCAAGGCAAGGATGAGATGCAAGTTATGAAGAAATATACCAAGAAACAAATTTAGAGAGAATATTAACAAGAGGATCCATATTCATTTAAAGAAAGAATAGTAAGGGAGTTAGAAGGAAATAATGTAGTAATAAAATTTAATGTTTCAAAGGATGGGGTAGTCTAAAACTAGAAGAGTTGATAGATTGGTTGAATAGCATGGAAAGAAATTTGATGGGAATAATATGGTGGATAAGAATAAGGTAAAATTTCCATGTACCAAATTGAAGGGATGATTTACAAAAGGAAACACAAAGGAATTAAAAGGATAAGATGAAGGCCTAAAGTAAAATGGGAAAGAATCTAAGAGAAAAATACATCCATATCGACTATTCATGAAAACTTTACATAAGATTTTATAACCTAAGATAAAGGAGTATGGTATAAAGAACCACTACAAAATTTTTATAATCTATTTATTTGAGTGGAGCATGAATACACAGAGGAAAAAATGGATACAAGGGGTTTTACCTTATTTTGGACTAATGATTTAAACAAGTATAAAACTATAAATATTCAAATTATATAAAGTATATATATATAATGCAGATCTAAGTGTAAAAGAATATACTCAATTTTAATATACTATTTATATAAATGACCATAATATTAGATTATTTATCATTTTTTAGGTATGATAAAAACATGTGTACATTAATCAAATAAGGTTTAAAAATGGATTTGAAGTTGCACAAATCTATCAAATGATAATTTGCACCTACTGAGACACCTAAAATATGGTACAAATTCTTTATAAAGTTGTATCCATCTATTATGCACCATAAATTCCATCTATATTACAATACATATGTTCAACTATAGGTTATTTTGCATACCTATTACTATTATTGCTATGTAATATTATATCTTTGGTCTTATGTATAGATGCAAAGTTTCATCCCCTTCATCTTAAAAATATAGCTCCACTTTTGATAGTAGCTTGACATATAAAAATGGATTATATTTTTGGGTTAAAATGACCTTGACCACCCCCACTGAGTGTTTGAGTGCTACCTAATTTCTAATACTCTGAATAGGACTTAAACTACATGTAGTTCTCCAACATAAGTGTATGTGTGTAATAGTGATCCACTAGTATGTATGTTACCTATAACATGTCTTTTGAGACCTAAAAAGTTGACATGGATTTATGTGCTTTATAATTGTCTAGAACCTAATCCTTTGAGTTGTTTTTATTTGTAAGCTTTAAGGTTATTCCTCTCAATGTGAAAGTGATATATTTCCTCTTGATATGTGTTAGATAAGTGTCTTCTTGATATTTGATAGATAAGTATAGTCTTAGGCTATATTTATATAAATATTTTACTCATTAGTTAACTTGTTCACCATTGATGTGAGAATTATATGGGTTGTCCCATGGGAAAGATTTGAATTAAGGAAAATTGTCATTACTAGTGTGTAGATAGATCTAGTATAGGTGGGTGAATTTGGTAGCCATATTCATCTAACTATAAATATAAGCATTTGAGTAAAATTAAAAGTGATTTTATGATTAGGAAATAGTCTAATTAGGATAATAAATAGATTAATCACACACTAGTTAATTCATATAGATTCCTAATAGTAAATTGGGAATGCCAAACCCATAGAAAGGTGAATGGCTATGAAAGAGTATGGGCAAGAGTCATATGTGCATGCACAAGTCATGTATAGTAAAGATAGGTAAATATTGACATTATCAAATGTATAATACTATATTTATGCTTTTGTAAATTCACCCCTTTAATTATAATATTAATAATGGTATATTAAAAGGATAAAGATGTTGCATACCTTAGTAGAATCATAATATGTCTTCAAGAAAAGGATCCAATTTTAAAACTTCATCTAATCACACTTGTAATGGAAACTGTATAAATAAATTTTCATATATGATATGAAATTTGAAGTAAAATAGGTTAATGAAACATTTGAAATTTTAAAATCAAAAAAGGAATACACTTGTAAGTAATCAAAATGTGTCATATTCGGAAGTATCGGAGAGTGGGGTGATTGTTCCCCCAAGGTAAGTGCCTTTGTGTAAAACCATGGGTATGGAAGATAAATTCCCAAACCCTATTTTAGCTAATCTTGAACTTATAATAGGTTCAAGATAAAAAATGTGGAACCCCAAAATGGGTTCGTTTGTAAAAGGTGGAACCCTATATTAATATTGTATGTAAATTTTGGATCTCAATACTACACTACTATATAAAGGTAGTACTTCAATATAGGTTAATATGTAAGAAGTGGAACTCCATACTAGGTTCATATGTAAATTTAAATCAAGTAAATCAACCACTAAAAACATATTTTTGATTCATAATGTTACCTTTGACACCTTTTTTACCATCATGAAAATATAAAAATACATGCATGAAAATTATTCATGCTCCATAATATAATTTAATTTTAACAATTTCATATATATTGCCATAAATTTATGTCACTCTACTCCCAATATTATAAATTTGATAACATATTCCATATGATCCCTATAATTTGATAATTATGTTCATCTAATATATGTAATATATCACTCATGTAGTTATAAAATGTCTAAATATGCATTGCATATGCCCATCAATTTGTCTCAATTTGTGTATACGTGTCTCAAAATCTGAACTAATATATTAATTTAACCCAATCTAAACTATCTCAGTCATGTAATGTGTCCCACAATCTAAATTATTTGTGTATGGGGGCTTGAAACTCTATGACAAGCCCATTAGTATGCCCCCTTTTGAAGTGAGGGATGGATCATGTAAATTAGTCATCTCAAAATAAAAAATTATACATGACATTTTATATATAAATAGTTAATAATTTAAATCATGTGTCAACACAAGGAGAATATGCCATCATAACATGATTAAATCATCAAATTAGATATATAACATGAATTCTAAGGCATGCAAGTTTCATGTAAATATAGATGTATAAATTATGCATGAATTATTAGTCATCACATATATAAGTAATAAATATTCATACATAAAATAACATGCATGATATATATATTGGAAACATGGAAAAGTATAAATATGTGTGATATGGATTACAACACCACAAGCTCAACAAACAATTGTATCTATATCCACATATATGCACACAATATCATGCACATGATGCATTAAATATAATCACATGAAATATTTATCAATGACATGTATAATAATAGTCGCACATAGTGCACTTAATGAACATGCAATATCACACATAGAATAGTCAATGTCACACAAGGCAAGAGCCACATACATAACAATCAATGTCACACAAGGAAAAAGGTGCATATAAATTAATACACAATCAAGGATCACACCATTCAAAAGATAAAAAAATTAATGCATGAAGTAATGTAATGTAACACACAATGATAACATATTGTATCAAGAAAATATAGTCTACACTATCAACATATTTCATCATTGCACATGGTAAAGTATAGTATCCATAGCATGTAACACTCTAATATTACAAGGGTAAGACATGTGTAATTAGTATAAGTATCTTAATATGATAAAATGAATAGAAATAAAACATTTTAACATGTATATATGTGCCAAATATTCCCCCTATGTAGGCGTTCTCCTAATATAAGAAGACTAGCCCTTGGGTGACCTACATCTAAATGTTCTTCTCATATGAAACTTGTATGACCTACAACTCAATCATATATAATATGAAATGCATTTTTGTATGAAAATTAATATTTAACCTACCATAATGTGATAAAATACATAAATGAGATGTGTAAACTAGCATTACATGTCATGCATAGGTCATACTTTTTATATTTTTTAATATTTTGACACAAAATTCTCTAGTCAAGCATGGGTAAGAGGAAAGGCTCAAAAAATAAAATAATGTAATAATCCAAATAATTCATAGCATATGTCAATGCACATTTTTCACTAATTATAATATTAAAGTAATGTCAAGGAAGTGACGGAAAGTAACTTGCCTTGATTGAATATGTGTGTCTCAATAAAGTGGCATAAAATAGGAGAATGCATGCCCCTAATTGGAAAAAATCAATTGATGTGATTATGTCATGATATATGTAGAAATGTATTGGATCAGGTAAGTGCAATGTACACAATAATGGTGGTAAGCATGGATAATCAATTTTTAGAGGTTTTAAATTAGTATCTCACCAGAAATGTGCACTAGGATTAGACCATTTTAAAGGATTCATCATTGTATGATATATTTCATGGATGTATAGATCATGATAAATAGTAAAAAATAAAGGACCAAGTGAAACACTAGAGTTATAAAAAATTGAAGGGATATAATAAATACCAATGCAAGATATATATATATATATATATATATACATGTGTTAATTAATTGATTCATGTATTTTGGTTTAGTATTTTTAATCATATGGATGGGTATTTACATAAGAATTAATTATGTATTAAAATTGACACTATTTAGGAAGGTAAAGTCCTAAAATATGATCTAGGATGATATATAAGATAGAATACAGTAAATATAGAGATATCCAAAATTTTAAAAAATTGTATATTATTAAAAATAGAAAATTAAGGTTAGGGTTTGATAACTATCCTTGTAACTAATTTATTTCAAACTATATTAACTTTCCAAAAAATATGACTATATAAAAATATTTGAAAACACATATTCATTAGAAAATAATGGCTTGCTGATAATTGGGGCACATTTATAGGAGGTGGATAAGAGCATAGTGCATTATTGTCTACTATTATAAATTTTTCCTATCAAACTATGTGTTGGATCTAAAATTTTGGTTTTGTTCACCTACATATATATGAGATTTATTTCTATGTGGAGCCTAAATTTATGTAGGGAAGACTTATAAAATTAGAACCCTAGTCCTACACAAGCACACAAAAGGATATAAAATGCAAAAGGGTTAAAAAAATAATGGAAGTTAGAATGGCTGAGATATCCTCATAAAACTCTTTATTGATTGAGTGTTTCCTATATATCCCAAAGGGCATCAAGATGATGTAGTTATCCCTTTAGGTAAGATCATATGAATGCAACTAGAAAATTTTATTAGAATTATTGAAAAAGGTTGTTATTCAACCTATAATAAATAATGTTAGAATTTACCAAGGAATGTAAAATTATAGAAAAATTACAATAGAGTTATTTACTTAGATAATAAATTCTCTTGAAATCAGAAAGAGAGATGCCTTGTAAATGATTTCTAGGTCCCTTTAAAATGTGACCCTTGATGTGAGTTTATAGAGAGATATTTCAAATATTTACAATAATTAAACTATTGATATGCATGATTTTTTTTTAAAAAGCATTTAATTTTGAAAAGATATTTGTTAGAGCAAAGGAGACAAGTCTGCACTACTAGATAAGTGCATAGTGCACGCCTCTCTTCCTAGTGCACATTTATCCTAAAAGCACATAGGATTTTGAAACAAGAATGAAAATATGTGTCTACTGAATAAGGATGAGAAAGAATAAAATAGGGAAGTTTAAAATATTTTATTAGTAATTTCAAGAATTTGAAGGCATTTTTAGATATTATGAGTTAATATAATGGTGAATTGGCCAAGCAAGGTAAAAGTGTCAAGAACAAACATTGTCAAGAATTTGTTAGTTAAATTTTAGTGTTTACATCCCTCCCAAACTTTATTCTATTTATTCATAAAATTACTATAATATAGGAAATGCAAAACCTAAATGTGTATTCAATTTTTTTCTGTCATGGAGATGTGCATTCCCCCTTGTTGAGGCATGTGGATAAGCAGATGAACATGTTAAAAATTGAGACTGATCAAATATAAATTTTAGAAATAAGTGAAGATTCTTGATTTGGAAATATTATATGCTCTAGCCCCCATAGATAATTATAAAATGCTTGAAGAGATGGGAACTAACCAAGTGGTTTGCTAAAGTGAAACCAAGACATGGATCATCACTAAGTTAAAATGTGGCTCAGTTTTTGACTTAAAAATAAAAGGTGGGAACTAGTGCATGGCTCACTAAAGTGAAACCAAGATGTGGATCATGACTAAGATCAAACCTAATCCACGAAAAAAATATGAATCACACCACTCCAAATGAATCTAGAATTAAATTGTAACTTATTAAAACTTTGAGAAAGAGAAATATATATTTTACATAGTAGTAGATTGGTCATGAATGCATATAATGCCCTATATATTTTATAGATTTCTAATTGGATATTTTGAAAATTATTGAAATATTGTAATTGTCTTAACATAAGTGTATTTGTGTTCATTTAGTTGTAATAATGGAGTGCATAAGCAAGTCAAATGCCCCATTAATATAAAGATTCTATTTTTTACATATTGTAAATTTTAAAATATGAAATGTATTGCTTGTGAAATCTTGGAGATAATCCCATTACGATGCCCCATATGAGGTAAATTACTTGCAAATAATTTGTCTAAAAATAAAAAGTGAGATCATTTGTGAAAGATATAAGCATGTAATAACATTTTTCATGGTTGAATTGTATTGGAATATTAGAGATGTAACATTGAAGCATATGAAGAGCTTGTGTATTTCATTGCATCATGTAATTGAATATATCATTGAAGTAGTGTCTGAAGTATGTAAAGAATTTATAATTCTTGAATATGTATTATAAACATAATATTGAATATATGAAGTATTGAAGGACATAAATAGTATGTGAGTGATATGTATCATAAAACCATAAAGATATGTAATAGATACATAGTAGTTAATGATAGGAATAATGGAACCATAGTATACTATAATTAATATATATTCAAAGTCACATAATGTCATGAAATAAGCTGTAAGTGCCACATACACAGGACATGTAAGATGTCACATAGAGCGATAAAATTTTCATAACTATCACACATCAGGCCGAAAGGCTAAAAATAAGGTAAATGTAAATTTTGCACAAAAATAAAAGGCCAAAGGCCACACTACACATGGAATGAAGATGATATACAATAGATAGGGTGTATATTTAACATACATAAGGGTAAAGGCTACATTCAATAAGCAATCAAGTTGAAACCTAATATGTAATGAAATAATCATAAAAATGAAGCTAGCATATTTTGATCATATGTATATATGTCCATGTTATAAATTAGCATATTCATTATGACACATGTAAAGTATGAATTAAAATGAGACATTTTTTTTCATTATAGTTTAAAATGGAAAAGAGGTTAGCAAATAAGTAAAACTTGTAAAAGTGATTGTGTATAATGATGATATGCCTTAAAATTAATAAGGTTGTTAGGTAAAAGGATAGATAAACATAAAATAAATGTACAAGTATGTCTTATCTTGAAACATGATAGAGATATGAATATGTGTTTTGCTCTATGATCAAAAATTGTATAATAGGTCCATGTGACTATGTTGCATTCAAAAATTGAAATATAAAATACATAGGGACAAGTCCATGGTAGGAAGACATGTGAAAAGTGTGATTTTATTTTACTCATGTGACTTTATCCTTATTGATTGTATATATGAATATATGATCAAACTAACTTCTTTTGGGTATGACTATTTCCTAGTTTTGTAGAAATATGTCATGTTTCACACTCAGATATCTTGTGAGAAGTATTGTGTATTATAAAGGTAATGAAATATGATATGTATTGAACATAAGGATATATGGAGTATGGAAATATGTAATCAAACAATATTAAAATATTCTTATAGATCTTGGTTTTATATTTTTGTAAATATTTTGATTTTTTATACTTTTAGAATATATGAATTCTTTATATTTTACCATATTAAAAAATTAAAGTATGTACAAGTGTAATTTGATTTTTTTTGAAAAATAAGGTAAGTATCAAGGTTTTTAAATGTAATAAGGAGGGGGAGATTTTAATAATCCTTGTTATGATGAGATATGCTTGGCAGTGTGTGTTATTTGATTGTAACTGTGTTCTCCTTAGAAATTGTAATCATTGCACTATCTTGATGAAATGTGAGTGCATCATAATTATTATTGATTATATCTCCCATTTATTTTTTACATGAACTACCAATAATATCATTACATTTTTGTAGAGTATGATCAATATGGGATAATATAAAACATGATTTTGGGCCTAGTGTGATTAGTAATGTAATAGATCCAATGCAGTGTGTGAGACGTGTAACTTGATGGATATGTTCGGTGCCATACCCAAGATATTTGAGAAAATAAATATTTCATATATTACCATCTTAGATACATGTCACTACAACATTAGTTCATTATTTTCCATCCATAAATGGTTTTTTAATTAGAGGCTCTATATAATAATAAAGTTGCTTTGGGGTCTCTTTTGTGAACACTTTTGTAAGTGGATTCTTTAATTCTTGATTTGAAAGTCCTTTACTAAAAAATTACTTTTTAAAAATACCAAAATATTTCTTTGATGGTTGTAATTTTAAATTTTGATTTTTCACTTAGTCCTTAGAATACATAAGCATTGTATGATTAGAAGTTCTTGAATTAGTAGGGTGTGAAATGCCCTATGATACGGTATTGAAATTACTTTATTTTTTAGAGATTATCGATTTAATATTATTTTTTATAAGATATATATAAATGTATTCACCTACTCCAATTGATTTAAATAAATAATGGGATAGGTTTTCATCTTCATCAAATGGATTGAAATATAATTTGCACATTCACTCATTTGCTAATTCATGTGTATTTTCATCATCACTACTTTAGTAATATTTTATTTTTCAATAAGAATAGTTTTTATTAAATAATATGGACATTTTGTAATAGAATTTATGTAATATATAAGAGGTAATTCCTACTTGTATTCATTCAAGATAGGCTCTTTGAAATATGTAGAGATATGTTCCCATGGAAAATTTTCTTGGATAAGTTCATGTGTGTGTTGAGGACTTGGATAAATTTGTTCAATATCAACCATTTTAATTGATTCACCCACATCATAAGTATATATTTATTCAATTTTAATTTTTTTTTAGATGATATGAAAGAAACCCTATCAAATTATGTGATTTTATAATATCAAAAAGATGCATCATCAACTAGAATTTGAATCATATAAAAACTTGATGCACATATGAAATGTAGAAGGTACAAATATAATATGATTAATTCGAGTTCATACCAATTATAAATTATATTTTAATTGATCCTCAAAAACTTTAAAGATAATAAATTTTAATGTAGGACCTGCCAGTATATCTAATGTGATGCTTCCCCTTACTGATGTTGGAGTATTATCAAATTTTTGTATCGGTTGTTAAATTTATTTAATATTTATATTATTTAAGTCCAAATTTTTTATAAATTTATAACTAAAAATATTTAATTTTTAACCAATATCAACTAAAACTCTCTTGATCAACTTTCCATGCATTTGAACTTGGATAAAAAGTAGGAGATTTTAGTTAATAATGTGTTGCAAGGGTAAATATTATTTATCAAAATAAATAGTACTATAAATATCTTTTAAAGTGTTAATAATAGAATCAAATTAATAATTTTATTAATATATGGTAATATTAGTATCTTGCAACATTGCATATAGTATATCCTTATAAGTTGGTGCCCTTTGTAATATTTCTAGAATAGAGTTCTATACCATTGTGTATTTCATAATTTCTCTATGAGATCATACCCTTTGGGTCGGAAATCTTGTCTTGAATTTTACGGAGGGAGTGTATGATGAATATTTATAATATTTTCTTAGGTTTGGTAATTTAAGGGAGGTCATCCTCATTTAATTTGAATAACATGGATTTGAGAGTCTAAGATAATTTGTGGATGAATAATAGGTATATAATAAAATATAATAGGGGTATTTTGAGGAAAGCATAAAGAAGAAATGAAGGTTTAGACCATCATATTTGACATGTAATTTTGATAGGAATCAACTAATATTAGATATTAAAATAAATGGTGAAAGCAAAGGATATGATCTTATGAGATAGTGTATCTTGACTGTGTCCATAAGGGTGGACTCTTCATTATAACCAAGGCATGTAGTTATAGTATTGGATAAATTAAATGAGAATGATTTCCCATAAATAATCATATTATTTCTTGGACTTGAGTCATAGAAAGGGAGGGGTTTAATTAAACAATAATAAGAGACAATATGAGGACTATAAGAAGTAAAAAGATCATAAAAATCCTCAAGGTGTGATTGATTTTCTATACTAGATTAGTTTTTAACCATGTTTGTACATAATTAATAAAATTTTGAAGTGTAATATGATATGTAACAATAAATTCCATATTCCAATGTAAAACATTAAATAGATATTCATATGTTAAACCCATTAAAATGTAAAAGGAAATAAAAACTTAATATAATGTTATGCAATGAATCAATATAATTATTACTATTTATACAAGATAAATAAAATAAATTTACTATTTAAGAAGATGATACAATAAAAAATCAAGGATAAAGGGTGATATAGGCAAGGTTTTGAATGATTTATAGGTTTTCAGATATACTTATTTGTTCTTTGATTAGTGTCAACTCAATGTTTTAGAGCAATAACTATAGAGGTAGAACCATAATTGTATCCCATTAACCCTATTTTCAAGGGTAAGTTAAGATTAACTTTTGTGGGTGATACGCTCCTCTCAAATGAACCACAAACTATATAAATAAAAGAGACTTCCTATTGGTGTAAGCAAGGGATCCTAAGTGTTTTTAATATACTATGAGGTACATGGAAACTAAATTCCATGTTTATATATGTATTATGACTATGATTATTAGAGGAAAACCCCTCATTCCATAATTTATGTAAATAAAACACCACGTATCCCTTCAAAACAATAGCTAAGTAGTCTTAAAAATGTTGGAACACATTATCTAAAATAATCAAATACAAATTAAAATAAAATAAAATAAAGACAAAATATTTTTGAATAGGAAAATAAGAAAAGTAAACCCTAAGTTGAAAGAAAGAGCCTCTATGTTGATATTTATCCAAGGTGACAAGATAAAATTTTTTAGTGTCATATTACTCTAAAGTTGAAAAAATTGTGTTATAAATAATATCTAAGGTTGAGATTTTTATTTTTTTAATGTCAATAATTTATGAAATTAAATTGAAACCTTAATCCAAATATCAATAAACAATAATCAATGTTCTAACTAGAGCAGGTTCACAAAAATGATTACACTAGAATTAATTATGAATTATAATTAACTCTAATTATAAATGTAAACTAATTAAATTTGATCTAGGATTATATATAAGACATAATACAATAAATATAGAGTCTATAAAATTTACAAATTAAAAAAATTCTAAAAATAGAAAACTAGGGTTAGGGTTAGAGAATTGTCCTTAAAACTAATTTATTTTGAATTGTATTAACTTTATGAAAACTATGATTGTCTAAAAAGACATAAAAAATAGATTTATTAGAAAACAATGGTTCATTATCTACTAAGACAAGTTTATAGGATGTTGATAGGAGTGTAATGTATTGTTGTCTTCTATTGTGACTTTATCATATCAGACTATGCATTGGATCTAAAAATATGGGGTTATTCATCTAATTTTGTATGCAATTTATTTCTATGTGGAGCTTGAATTTATGTGTGGAAGACATATAAAATTATAAATTTAGTATTTCACAAGCACATAAAAGAAGATGAAATGAAAAATGGGGGATAAGTGAAGTGGGAATGATAGAGTTATCCTCAAAAAATTCCTTGTTGACTAAGTGATGAATACATATCCCAAAGGGACTTAGGCTAATGTAGTTATCCATTTAGGGAAGATCATATATGTGAAACTAGTAAATTTGATTAGAATGTTTGATAAAGGATATACTAAACCTATAATTAATAATGTTAGACTTAGCTAAGGATTGTAAAATTACAAAAATAATTCAATAGAGATATTTACTCATAAAATAGATCCTTTTAAAAATAAAAAGAGATATGCCTTGTAGATCATTGTTAAGTCCCTTTCAACTGTGAACCTTGATGTGATTTTATATATAAATCTTTAAAATATTTATGGATAACCAACCTATTGATATGTGTGAGAAATTCATTAGGAAGTATGTCATTTTTAAAATATAGTCACTATATTACTGGATATAAGAACACACTAATATATAGGTGTGTAGTGTGCTCCTATCTCCATAGTGTGCACTTGTCCTAAAATGATAAAGGCTTATGAAACAAGAGTGACAATAAAGTGTTTATTGAATAGGGATAAATATAAATAAAATAGGAAAGTATAGAGTATATTCTTAGTAATTGTAATATTTTGAAGTATTTCTTAGAGATTATGAGTTATCAAAATGGTGAATTGGCCAAGCAAGGTAAAGGTGTCAAGAATAATAATTTTAAAGAATTTATTGGTTAAATTTCAATGTATATAATGGGATGAATAAGTTATATATAATTTAATCACAATGCATATGTATGATTAACTAAGATATTATATCATCACAAGTAGTCACATTGATTGTGATAAAATCACATACCCAACCAATTAGATATAATAACGTTACACTATACTAAATTTTAAGAATATCTAAAACCTATTCATGTACCTATCTAATGATGATTTTTTAGATATGTATCAAGGTTTAATGGGTCCCATTCCTAGTAATATGGAAGCTTTAGAAAATCATATGGTATGGCTTGATAAAAGGATTATCAAGGCATATAACCAGTAAAAAATAACCAAACTTTCATTAACCAAAGTTTTTATAAACATAACCTTCTGATATATAGTAAACTAGCTACAAATATTAAAGAACTAAATAGTGAAAACCAACCAACAAAACAACAAAAAATAACCTATTGCATAGAAAGCCTACTTCTAGTCAATTACTATTAAATCTACCTCCTTCTAAGCACTATCAACCAACAGACCTAGTTTTTGAGCCCTTACTTTCTTCTGTGGTTGAGGAAACCAGACCAGTTGCACTTATAAACACTCACTCAAACTCAA
Source organism: Torreya grandis (assembly GCA_037957365.1). NCBI lineage: Eukaryota > Viridiplantae > Streptophyta > Pinopsida > Cupressales > Taxaceae > Torreya > Torreya grandis. The sequence goes on along the minus strand of JARHVA010000350.1, from coordinate 4,668,345 downwards.
ACTATCAAATTTCAATTTTTTAGCATATAGTGGGGCCATAATATCCATAGACTTTAAAAAATTCAATTTTCTCTTGCGAATCCCTAATAGTTTTAGAACTTACCTCTATTCAAGCCACCATGGAGGTGATTTAAAAAGGCCTCTAAAATAGCATGTGCTAACCATTTTATATCCTTTAGTCTACCTGGAGTCCTCCTCTAAGCTCATCACACTTCCAACTATAGAATGGGGATCAACAAATATTGCACATAGGGTATAACCACTCCCCTAAACTCCTCCTTCCCACCCTTTGTTGAATAATATTATTCTACCTCTCGAGCAAAGTTAATCAAAGAAACAAATCTTTTTTCCAAAATGCAAAACATAGATAAAGGAACAAATCCAAGACCATCTTTCCTAGAAAATAATTGTTCTTGAAATGGACCTAATGGGAGAGAATCTAGAGATGAAATAAAAATCACCCTATGTTCAGGCAGACAAAAAATTCCACCATTTCCTTGATCTACTCTTGATCAGACACAACCAAACATAAATTTCTTGTAAAAAGAGCCACTAGATTAGAATTTAATCTCATCCTTTTTCTCTTAGATAGTAACTCCATGCCCAAATAGCCTCCAAAGATTTTTCCACTTCTAGAACTAGAAAAAATTTATAAGCCTCATTCTAGAAAAAAATACATACAAATCCCATCTCTCTAGTTTTATTTCTTCTAAATCTCAAAGGCCAAAACAATTATTCCACAAACCCCATCTCTATCCTATAGTGACAAACTAGCCCAACACTCAAAACCTAATTCCCAAGTGTAGAGGCCATAACAAAGATAATATTTCTCTTGATCAATCTGCATGAAGTGTAATAAATACCCCATAAAATCTACCTACTTGTCATAATTACCATCATCATCACCTCTATCATCACCCTACACCCATCTAATAGAAGCTCAAAAAAGACCATCACATTTTAAAAAAAAAACTTAATAAAAATTTAAAAAAATAGAGATCTACCAATTATATCCCTAAAAACTCTCACCAATCTTCCTTGGTATTGTCAACCCTATACACCTCCTCTTGATTAATTCCCATATTACCTAGGAAATTAGCATCTCTATTACTTTCCCAAAAGTAATTGGAACATCTCTAATTTTGAAATTGATTCATTTTAGGCCATATAAGAGAGATAATGTTGTTTAATTTCTAGGATTTAGATTTTTATACTCATAGGTCCTAAATAATGACTTGAGAATCCCTTTCAATTTCAATAAATGATATACCACATTATAAGGCCAGCTTGACCCTAGATACTAGGGCTTGAGATTGAGCTTGATTATTTGTTCCATCAAGTAGTTTCATTGAAATGGTTCTTATTAAAGAACCACTACAATATTTGATAACACACCCTGCACCAAAAGTTCTTGGATTTCCCCTACAAGCCCCATCAAAATTTAGTTTAAACTAACCTAGTTGCAGAGGAATCCAGACTGCTCCATATCTATTTCTCTTTTTATTCATATCGACTATTGACCCTTTAAGGGGGTCCAATGATGATTTCTTGATATGGTTTATTTTATTTCTATTTTTATTTCATTTTCCTCACAATTCATTCCTTTATCCTTGACATGTTGATTTAAGTTTGGTACCCACACTTTTATATTATGATATGTAACTATATTCTTAGTATTATTATTCTTTTTACTTCATCTATATTTCATGTATGTAAGCAAGCCACATCAAAAAGTGAATGAGATATTGATATTAATTTTAATATGATTTTTCTCCCATTTTTTGTAACCACAATTTCCTTGATAATACATTTCCTCATGAAATATATTTCTTCACATATAATAATGTATCTATTATCTTATGCCAAATATTAATTGTATGGTAGCATACCCTATGGCATCTTCACGTATGTTGTAAATATTATTCATCATATCTAAAGTCCTTAATAAACCCAATTTTACATTTATTGATTTATGTCTTATCATCTAAAAATATATTTTCACCTTTGATAAGAGTTTTAATAACCATTGATTCCTTGATAAGAACATCCTGGGAAATATTAGTCCTTATAAAATGTGAGCTAGGTCTTATTCTAGTATTTTACCTTCCATATAAAATTGAGTTACCATTGGATACTTTAAAGGAATCTCTTGGGATATATCAACTTTCATAAAATGAGTAGTAAAAGAAGATGTAGAGGGGACCCTTGTTGAATTATTTTAACTATACCAAATGTAATAACCTTATTTTCCACAAATTATTCAATCTTATGTTGTAATGTATATAAAAAAGATCTTGATGTCCATTAATATGATTATAGTTATAATTTGATTTTACCCACACTCATGTTAGGTGATGAGGATGGTGATGATGATTATAGGGTATCATAATAAATATTTTGTCAAGTGATGTCTTTAAAATATCACTTTTCTTATTCTTAAAACTATAAAATTAATTTGGTAGATTCCAATTTGAATGAGATGAGCTCATATGAGTTGGTGCCTTATAATTGATCTATGTTGGTGGTTTTTATTTTCTATGACCTTATTTTCAACTTCCTCTATATGAATTTTTTTATTTGTATCAACTACCTCATGTGTAGGATTATTTTGATTATCTTCTTTATTTTTATTCCCATGATTGTGATTTTTAGCTTGTGAAAATTCCTTCTAAATTGACATGGTCTCAACATAAATATATTGAAAATATTAGTTAGTATTATAAATCAATATGTCATTTAGAGGAAATATAATACCCCTAAAAATGTATTTCTTTTCCAGGTCTATTAGTTAATATGTCAATATATGCATGCAAATATATAATTGTAAGATATAATCATTAACTAGTTCTAACTTTCTTTAGTGAAGAGAAGTAAACACTAATATATAAAACTTTTCCCTTTATTTTAAATGTATTATATTAATAAATTATCCTTTAAATTGAGATATTAGTTTAGATAACCACTAGGAAGATGATGAAACCAATCCAAATCTTTAATAATTAAACTCATAGGGAAGATCTTAAGCATATTTTTTTCATTATTATATTTATCCATAAAAGATCTAAATCCCTTAATATGTAAGGAAGGATCACAACTTACATAAATCAATTTGAATGTAAGCATTATGAATTCATGATTTAATGATGAATCAAGAATATTATGCATTATTAAGTTCCCATGTATAGCCTTAGAATCCACCCAAGCATGGTATGATTTGATATATAAAGAGATGATGAAATTTGTGTTGAAATGGACCCATATCATGAATTAAGGATATGACTCACTAAGAAGTAAGGTTAACATTTTTAAGAGGTTCATTCATTGGTTGAATCTTATTATTAATTATTTTCATAGGTACACTATTTTGAATAGGTGAAAAAGTTATAGGAATGGGTTACTCTATATTAGATATAGGTTTTGAATATTCACCAAAAACATTTGTGATAATACATTTCTTATAATCATAATTGTATTCCATAGATACATCTTTGCTCAATCGAGAATTGCCATTTCATTGGTTTTCTAAAGAAGAAAAAAGAATAGAATCATGTTTTATTTTAAGAGAGGAAGAAATAACAGATTATTTAATTTGAATGGAATAATAATTATCACATATAATTTGAGAATAATTAATTTCATCACATTCGATGTCACTAGAAGTATAATTGTATATGGGAACATAATTTCAAGGCATAGTATCATGAGAATCAATGTGTATATTATTTATCCATTTCTTTATTGCAACATTTCTTGAGTGGAAGGTTAAGATAATAAAAAAGTGAATTAGTTAATTAATTTTTAATTTTATATTTTTTTAATATTTTATTATTTTAATATTGTATACAAGGATCAGGATAATTTATTTATTTAATTATAACATTGTTTATTATGATTCACTAAAATTTTAAAAAGATACATCACTAGTATACCAATATTCCACATGATCATATGCATAATAAAATATTCATCACAAAAATATTCCACATCTACATAAGCATCATTATTAGACACACAAGAATTATTATTGTTATAATCATAAGCCATGGCATGGGTAAATAATAATAAATCCAGGGGATGAGGAATATTAGGGGTTTTATGATGCTCACTCATTTAAAATTTACCAAACCATAAGATAACAAGGAAAACAAGAATAAAAAATACCCTTAAGATGATAGCTAACATAAATGGATATTTTTTAAAGGATCATAACCCTAGGAGAAAATAGAAACACCTATGAAGAGAACATCAAAAATTAGAGCTGAAAATTAGTACAATTGAGTGTGATGTCAATATGGGCACTTGAATTCTATTTCTAGATTTAGTTTATTTTATTTTTTTAGGTGTTTATAAATTTTATTTAATTAATTTGTCCTAAATTATTTTTTTATTCATATTTAACACTTTCTTGTGATTTCTTAAAAAATAGTTAGAACTATCAGTTAACTCCATTTCACTATTTTAATACTTGATTGAGTTCCTAAGTGGTGGGGCACATGTTTAGTGTTATTTAAATGAAATTAAAGTGTATTTAGATAAATTCCTATTTTTTTTATATAATTTTGGATGCCACAATTGGGTAGTTTTCATGATTTGGTGACTTTTTGAGTAAGGTCTCTTGTATGTTAACCTTTTCTTGAATGTGGGTCAGCCTTGTTTACTTTAGTCTTATTTAAGTTTTATGCTTTTATTTAAATAACTTTTAATGCAAGTTATCTTGTAATAGGATTGTTATAATCCTTATTTATTAATAAATAATTGAGCTTAAGTGTTGTACAATAATTTATTTTGAAAAATTATGTTTCATATTGTTATCTCTAATATTTCACTTTAGGTATTCATAAATTAATACTAACAATCATATTTTTTTAGTTTTGAATTTATTTAATACTGTCTTTGTTGACAATCTCACTCACAACACAACTAGTTTAATAGCTAGTGATTCTAAGATAGTTTGGTTGATACATAGCTTCAATTTAAGATTAAATAAAAGTTTATTTTAAATAATTCCATACATTCAAAACCTTATTTTTTAATTTTATCCACATTCAAATAAGTTTTAGAATGTTTTTCAAGTTATTATCAAAAGAAATAATGACTTTAGTGAATTTTGCTTCCATGAATATTCTTGCTTTCAAAAGTGATAACTTTGAGTATTAGATACATCAGTTAAAATAATTATTATGTGAAAAGGAATTCAGGATAATTTAATTCATGGGTACACATAAACTCAATATCTAAATACCTTGACACAAGATTAAAAAATTAAAAAAAATGAAGGAAAGGGAGATGCACAAGCTTTCTTCTATATTTAGAATGCTATAAACCCAAGCATTTATCGAAGAATTTCATGATATACAAATTTTCATGATGCATGGAATACCTTGGAGAATTTATATTAAGGCTCTATTAAGATACGAGAATCAAAAATCCAATTCCTTAAAAGTAATTTTGAGAATTTGAGAATATCAAATTCTTAAGAAGTAGGAGATTATTGAATAAGGGTAAATGATTTGGTGCATAGAATGAGGGTTTATGGAGAAACTATATAAGATATTGTTATAATAATTTTTTTTTTTTTAAAGCCAAATATATATTCATATTATGATCTCTATTAAATAGTGTAAATACATGAACACTATAAGTATTGATGAGTTAATAGGTTCTCTTTTTTCTCTTGAAGACAAGATGAGACTATATGCAAGAGATTTAAAACAAGATCAAGAACATGCACTTCAAGTCAAGGTAAGGATTTAAAATAACAAAGAGAAAATAGAAAATTAGAATCAATGGATTTTTTAAAAATAAAATTAAAATATGAATTATGAAGCTAAATTCATAGGTGAAATCAAGAAATATTTTCTTATCATTACTGCAAAAAATTAGGACACGTGATAAAAAATTGCAGGATACTAACAACTAAGAATAAAAGTAATCAAGTGAGGGAAGAGAAGGATTTTAAAACTATAAAAATCAAGTTTCAAGATCACTAATATTATTTTATCACATGTTTTATAATAAATATAATATAAATTATTTTTCTTTCTTGATTCAGGTTGCTCGAATCAGGTGACAAGTCAAAAAGATGATTTCAACAAAGTTAGATGATTATTTCAATAGCCAAGTGTAATTATATGATGTAAATTCCATCTAAGTTGAAGGAAAATCCTAAATTAAAATAACCAAAAGTAAAATCAAGGGTGATATAAATGATCCTAAGATTATTGATCACAATTTCATATGATATAGTGATGAAAGTAAAGCATACAAGTTTTATAATCTTACTAGTAAATTTATAATTGTTTATAAATATTTTATATATTTTTTAAATAAAGTGTATTTTTATTATTATAATAAATATATATAAGTAATAATTTAATAGTTTCATCCTATTTAATTTTATTTTTAGGTATTATAAATTCCTATACATGTTTCTATCTCAACAAGAAATAATACTAGCTCTTTGCAAGAGACTAGTCATCCATCTACATCAACACCAAACAAAAATAAATATTTATTGAATAATCATCAATCCAATAATATTTTGGATGATAATTATTATAATAATATAAAAATTCTAATAATTTATTAAGGTAATGTATTTTATGATACTTATGATGAAATTACTATGCTTACATTGTCAACTGTGGCTAGTGAACTTAGAAGTTATGTACAATCTAGTCAAAAGAAAGAGTGGGTTGATGCTATGAAATTAGAGATGGATTAAATTAAAATTAATGGTACATATAATTTAATTTATATTAATTTTAATAAATATGTCATTGGTATAAATTAGGTCTACAATACTATGTTTAAAAGTGATGTCACAATTGACAAGCTAAAAGCTAGACTAGTTGCAAAAAGATTTGCACAAACATATGGGGTTCACTATGAGGAAACCTATGAACCTATGGTATGTAAAAATATTATAATAATAATTATTGTTTTATATTCTCATAAAATATTTTAAATCTATTAAATGGATGTCAAATTTTGATTCATAAATGGAATGATTAAATAATAAGCATATGTGGGGCAACCACGAGGTTTTGAGGTAAAGGGTAAATAATTTTGTGTATATAAGTTGAATAAGGATATTTATGCCTAGATAAATATATAATATCTTGGTAATAAATAATAAATATCTATTTATTATATAAAGGCTTTGTAATAAGTCAAAATGAACCAAATATTTACACACAAACATTGAGTTTTAATGTTTTATATGTTTGTCTCTGTGTAGATGACTTGATCTTTATAGGAGCTCTATGGAGATGTTGAATAGCTTTAAGGAATATATAAAATTAAAATTTTAGATTAATTATACTAAAATTATGAATTAATTTCTTATTGTTTCAGTCCATCAAAATAAAGAGTAATTATTCATTTTTTAAGCCAAGTATGCCTAAGACATGATTAAAAGGTACACTATTCAAGATTTGAAGCCCATGGACACTCCAATTTCAAGTGAAAAAATATTATGAGGAGGATAAAATTACTTAAATTTATAAAAATATAATTTTAAAATCATGGTGTGAGGTTTGATGTATCTCTTTATGACAAGACATTATATCAGTTATGGGGTTTCTCTAGTTTCTAGATTTATGGGTAAACTGTCACTCAAGCATTTGCAAGAAGTGAAGTAAATTTTTAGATACGTAAGAGGTAATTATAATCATGGTATTAATTTTATAATAGTAAAAATTTTATATATCATTAGATACATAGATTCATATTGGGGAGGATCTCTTGATGACAAAAACTCAACTTCAATTTATTACTTCACACTAAGAATTCGGTTGGTTTCTTGTTCTTCAAAGAAATAGGCTACAATTATATTATATTTTATTGAATATGAATATAAAAAAATTACATAAAATTTAATACAATGATTATGGATAAAAAAATTTGGATGATTTCAAATATGCTTAACTTGAGCCAATACAATTTTTTTGTGATAACAAATAATGTGGTTGAGAAGACTTTAGGAGATGATAGACATTTTACCTATTTACATCAGAGGGGGGAATGTTGAGTATAATGCTAATATGGGAACTTGAGTTATATTTTTATAATTTGTTTACTTTATTTTTATATGTGTATAGGAAAGTTATTTAATTCATATATGTATCTTAAATTAATTTTTTAGTCATTTTGGATACTTTGCAATGATTTTTTAAAAATAATTAGAATTGCTAGTTAACTATAATTCATTGTCTAAGTACTCAAATGAGTTATAAAGTGGTGGGGTACAATTTTAGTTTTATTTAAGTTAAATTAAAGTGAATTTAAGTGAATTTATATTTTATAGAGAATTTTTTACACCATAGTTGGCAAGGTTGCATGATTTGGTGACTTGTTGAGTGAGGCTTCTTGCATGTTCACCTTGTCTTGAATGTGAGTTAACCTTTTTAGATTTAGCCTTTGCTTTAGTCTTATTTAATTTTTATTAGAATATAATTTTATAATTATAATTCTATATTATTATTTTTTTAATTTAAATTTCTTTATTGAGTTTTTACTTTATGTTTTTATTGAAATAACTTATCATAAAGTTATCATGTAATAGACTTGTCTTAAGCCTTATTTATTAATAAATAATTGTGGACAAATGTTGTACAATAATATTTTTGTAAATTCATGTTGCATATTATTATCAGTAGTTTTTTCTATAGGTATTCACAAATGAATATCATTAATCATATATTTTTGGTTTTAAAGTTATTCAATACAATTTTTTTCGACAATCTCACTTACAACACTAGTTTAACATCTAGTGATACTTAGAAAGATTTATTGATATAAAAATTCAATTTTAAATTAAACTAAAGTTGATTTACACTCACTCTATACACTCAAAACCTTCAATCCCTAAATATATAAATATAAAACCCTATAGGTGTATGTATACAAAACATAAAGATTGAAAAGTCCACATAAAGAACCAACCATCTTAGGAAAACCATGAGTAGATAAACAAACACTAGAATGTGTTTCAAAAATAGATATGTCCTTCATTCACTAGAAAAAATTTAGTAAAAATGGGAAAACTTGAATTTGGTAAAATCTATATATATATATATATATATATATATATATATATATATATATATATATATATATATGACTAAAAAAATCCCTTAAGCATTTTTAAAATGGATTAATTATGAATTATATATCAATCAAACAAGTAAGAGAAGAATCTATAATATAAGAATAAGCACAAAAACCTAGAGTAAATGAGGAAAACTTAATATTTATGAAGAGGAAAAGGGGAACTCAGAAATTAGATATGAAACACTAACACAAAAATCTAAAACATTAATATGGAAATATGAAACCCTAAGGTAATCCTAGGGTCTAACTCTCTCAAAGGAATGATCAGGCTCACCAATATGTTTTACCTTATTTTAGATTAATGATATAAATAAGTATAAAACTAATAATATTTGAATTGCAGAATATATTTAAATTATGTATATTTGAATGTAAAATTAGATGTTCAATTTTACTATAGTGATTTATTATAAATGACCAAGAAGACTATCGTACTTAGCTTGTTTCTATTATGTTTTGATTAGAACATGTGTCCAATAAATAAACAAGACTAAAAATAGATCTGAAGTCACTTAGATTTGGGAATTTATTGTCTACACATGTAGGGATGATTACAATAGGGAACATATTATTTTGATAGCTAGATCCATCTAATATGCATCATAAATGTCCTTTATACTTTAAGTGATTTATGTTATAGTCATTGTGCCTACCTTTCGACTTATTTCCTTTACAATATCAAACCTTTGGTCTTGTGTGTAGATTTAAAATTTTGTCTCCTTCACCTTGAATCTATATCTCACCTTTCAAAACTAGGTTTACCTATAACAATGGGTTAGTGTGTTGGGTTGAATTAATCCCCCTTGATTAGTGACTAAGCACTACCTACATTTATAAAACTTTGAAGAGGGATTAAACCTCACTCATTTCTTCTACATAGGTGTATGTATGTAATATTAATCCGCTAATATGGATGCAACCTATAACTTATATTTAGACACTTGACAATATGACAACTTGAATTGGATTTAGGTGCTTCAAACTTGGATATGGCCTCTACTTTGATAAGTTTATAATTTAGAAGCTTTAGGGTTATTCCTCTCAATGTGTAATTAATATATGTTCTCTTGATAGGTGTCACATAAGAGCCTAATATATACTTGTTAGATAGGTAAAGGATTATGTTTTTTTGTATAAATAACTAACTCTTTGGGTAAATTTTTTCATGACTGACATGAAAAATGTATGAACTAACCCATAGGAAATATTTGAATTTAGGAAAATGACTATTACAAGGTGCATAGATGGATCTAGTATAGGTGGATGAATCTAGCATCTAAGTTCATTTGATTATAACCAGAGGAATCTAAGGAACATGAATAATGAATTGATGATCAATAAATAGTCCAATTGGGATAATAAGGATATTAGGAAAAAACTAAGGAGTTAGTGTAGGTGATTGATAAAAAATAGAGAATATTGGGCCCATAAAAAAGGTGAATGAGTAGGAAAGAGTGTGAGTAAGATTCATATGTGTACGCATGATTTGTGTATCATAAATATAGGTCAAGACTAAAATTTTAGAATGTATATTACCAAATTTATATACCTACTCAAGGTATGTAAATGTTTTAAAGTTTTTAATTGAATATGAGTTAAGTATGCATATAATTCATAACATGGAGGATTCTTATCAACTAGATTTGAGGGTATAAGTGAAGCAAAGTAGGAGGTTTTTTGAAGATCAATGAATATGAAGAGAGGAATGTTATCTCCATTAATGGGATGTGTTGATGCCTAAAAATATCACTCTCATTGAATATTTTCCTATGGGAAGCGTTATAAATGTGGGATTGAATTGTGATATGTAAAGAGACCTCTAGGATTTTAGAAGTTAGATCTTCAAATTTATTAGGGGTGAAAAGGGTAAGAAGGAAATATACATAAAAATTGAAATAAACTAAGGTGATGCACTGATATATTTAATGTATTGACCTAATTTTACATAAAATAGTATGAACTTCTAAAACATTACAAACAATTAAAAGAGCATATGCATGATTTAATGCTTGTAACATAAGCAAAAGCTAATACTATAGAAGTAGAGAACAAAAACCATAGATAGTAATAGATTTCACTAAATTTGACACATAACACCACATCCTCTTCATTTTTGGGTGGATAATAGAATACAAAAGATCAAAAGGTACATTATACAATATTCAATCCTTCCTATGAGGGGCACCTACTAAGGTCATGAAATGAAAATAAATAATTATTTTTATTTCTATTCAAAAACTAACTATTACGATGGCTACTCTCTTGAAAAATTAAAAACAATTTCTATTATCTAATGTCCATCCCCTTACAAAATAAAAGAGCCCTAAATATATAGGCATGCCTCACAAGGAAATGACACCTAAAACTAAGCACTCATGCTCATGATGATGCCATTGCAACTAAATGGGGAGCTCTAGCTCATGAGTGTAGTTAGTTCTCCAAATCTTGGATATGGTGTATCCCCAATGTCTCATGATTCCAATGACACTTAGAATAAGTGTTGGGGTGACACATGTCAATCTCAAAAACTATGTCTAGAATTATATTTAGAAATGGGGGTCCACTTCTCTCATACAATGTTTATACTTGAAGATCTGATAGGAAAATATTTGCTCTCAAGGAGTGTTGGGATGATGCATGGCACATTGAGGAGTGAGCACTCTTATTTGAAGGCCTTCTCACTTTTTTTCTTGACAGTGCAAAAATCTACTATGTGGTAAACTGATGTTACTTCTAGGGAAGTTTAGAAATCCTTTGTAAAGAATGAGCATGGGGGCACCATGTAGAAGGTTCATCTATTTTTAGTTATAAATGCTCAATGGGCCCCACTTGTTATTTTATCAGCCAATGGTGTGCCTTTTCCTTAAACAAGAACTCCTTTATTTCTTAAGGAGCATCGTGATGACACATGTCAATCTAGAATTACTCTTGGGTGAGTTGGGAACCTTTTCATGAATAATGAGCACTAGGATGCCACATAGTAACAAAGGAAGGAAGTTGAGACTTAGCAAAAAATAAAAAGGAGAACGTATCAAAGAGGAGGTTTAAAATTTAGATCATTGAATTCACTGAGCACATCCATGACAAAGAGTCAACTACTTCAAAATATTCAAATCGTGGATCATGATCTATAGTTCCTCATAACTTGTAGTGGAATCCACTTGCAGATGGAAAAAACCAAAAGTTTTGGTTTCTCAGACTATTCAAAGTAAAATTACAAAAGGGGGAAGGCCTACAAAACTCATAAATTATGAAGATAAGCCTTTAAAAGCATCTATTCTTCCTCTTTAGGTTGAGTCTTCTTTTTTAGAGCCTCAAAGGATCTATCCAAATCAATTATCTCCTTAAAGGAGGTTTTGATCAAGCCTTGTACTACTACCATCATTTGAAACTCTAGCTAGGTAAGAGGCTAAAAAATGGTCTCCACCTCAGAGACACTTGACTCTTGATCAAGAGTCATAAAGATGATCTAGTCATTCTAATTTTTGATTAACTCTTTGATCTTATCTTCAAAAGGAACCATGTTGTTTATGAGGAATGGGGAAGGGAGTCCTAACTAGACTAGTTATTTAATGTGTCCCTTCATATCCTGAACCACTCTCTTTAAGGCATCCATAAATGCCTTGCACTTGGATATTGCCTTATTATAGCTTAGAAATTCATTCACCTTCACCACTACTTGCCATCAATTATCCACACCTGTTACTTAAATCATCCCATATATTATGCTATATAGTTTCTAGACTAGTATCTATGAATCATGAACCTTTGGGGACATGAAGATGAGGAACTGGTCTATAGATGTGCTCATTTATGCACTCAAACATTGGGACACCACAATGAACCCAAGTGTTGGCTTTGATTTTTTATCCATATTCTTTATTATCTCCCAATAGGATGCATATAACTATTGGACCATGGGGAGGATACATGTGGCATGGGAGTGGGTGGTGAGGTCATTCTTTAGTTATTAGATTTCCTAGTCATTGGCTGAGGACTCCTACTACATCTACTAATGTAATTGTTGTTACATGCTTTTAGAGTTTAAGAGATTCTTATGGGCCTACATGGGCTCTATTTCTTTCTCATGTAGCTTATTTTCTATGGCTTACTTCTCCTTTTTCATGCCATCTATCTCAGCCTTCAATTATGCTACTTAAATTTATAGCTAGGCCCTTTGGTTGGATTCTACCTAGAATCTCTCATTGGTAACATGATTCTATAGGTTGAACCTCATTTTGGTAAGCTTCATGTCTTTATCCTTAGCCTCTATATTGAGGTGGTTGATAGTGGATTTGACTCTTGCAAGTTCCTACTCTTTCTTTTAAAACTATTGACCTACCTTAAGATAGTCTATGGTGATGGATTTCTAGGTTTCTTCCATCAACTCGACTCTATAATTCAATCTAGCTTGGCTAAGGTTAAGGTTGATAGCATGTATTGAGTAATCCACTAGCTACATTTATTCATGGGGCTTGATTACTTTTGGATCTATGTGTTTAATCATCAAGGATTGATGTGTAGGGTCAAATAATGACTATATATGAGGTAGAATTGGGGCCTTAGCCATATTTCTTCTCTATCCATGCCTCTCAAAATTTTCTTGTAGTTTCTAATTTCTAGTGGAATTTATCTTTAAACTAAATAATTTCCCCCATGAAGGGGGATCCTTGTGGTAGTCCAAAAGGAATGGTCACTTGATACTATGAATCAGTAGATGTTGTTACCCTAAAGGTGAGTGGGTGAAGGGTTAGGGTAGAAGGAGATAAAGGTGGGAGGCCATAGAGAGGGGTGATAAGTGATTGTTCCATAATAGATGTTAATGTGGGGGATGAGGGTGGAGGGGTGAAAAGGGGCATAAGTGAGGTGATTGGCTAGGTGGAGGAAAGTGGTACAAGCTTAGTGAAAATGGTGGAAGGTGAAGAGGAAGTTAATAATGAGGAAGAAGTGAAAAATAGGGGGTAAGAAAACTATACCTTCTTCTATTTTGGTTCTAGAAGAGGGATGAAATCTTGTGCCTCAAATCTAGGTTGAGCCATCCCTACTTTGGGTTACCCCATAGCGACCTAAAACTACTAATGGGGAGTTGTGTATAGAAGAGAGGGATAGGTAATAGGCCTCTAAATCATAATAACTACCTCCTATTTTTTGGAAGGAATCTCCTCTTTTTCTTATTTTTTTATTGAAACCTCTTCTTCCACCTGAACTTCTTCCTCATGGTGTTCATCCCAGAGGTTCTCAAATTGTTCATCAGAGTCTAGATCTTCAAAATTTAACTCTTTTTGTCTGATTTCTTTCCTATAATTCTAATAGGTGTCCTATTTATCTTTACTCCATCCCCTCTAGATGATTTATGCCCTTAGACCCTTTTTCATGTTTTATGTAGGATTAAAATATTGAACTAGCTTATATAAGGACTCCCATCATTTGTAAGTATCTGAAAGGGATCTTAGATAGATCCACATAATGCTTGATCTCATCCTCCATTGGTAACATCTAATCCTTAATGTATGGTTAAATCTCATGGATAAAGGGGCAAAAATATATAGGGTGGTTATGAGGCTGATCAAGTCATAGTTCCACTGGTCATTGATCAAGTCTATCTTGAGATCTACTAGTTTGAGCATGAGTAGGTGCTCCTACGACCTCTTCACAACTATGATGCCCCCTTGAAAAAGGGATGTCAAATAGGGCCTTCTTCTTACAGCCCATACCATATACTGAATTGAATATATCAAGTTGTCAAGCCAACTCTAGGGCCAAGGTCTTATTCATGAGCATGTAGGGAAGCTAGAATGGATCCTCTTTGAATCCATAAACCTTGATGATTGTGAAATGGACCTTGAATAACTAGTTGATTATAATCTTGTAGCCAGTGAGCCATAATCTTTAGTAGTCTGACATTCTAAAAGTGATGGCCTCCTAACTAAGGTCAATGAGGATCAAAGATAGGAAGCACTCTAAAAACTCATGATAATCCTTCATGGCTGATAGGATATGGGTCCACAGAGAGATGGGGATCAATATGTGAGGGTACATTCTCATCTCAACACAATCATATTGTGAATTATGATGAGAATAACCTATAACTTTGATACAAGATCAGGTGGAGGAGGAAAGATGAATACCTTAAGGTATTCTAGGCAGAGAAATTTTCTACCTAATTATGTATAGCATTAATAATGGTATCCATGAAGTCCATGTTATAATCCTTTTCCCTAATTACTATCTTTAAATGGAAGACTAAACCTAATTATAAATCATGGACATTAACGTCTAAGTCCATCTCAAAAATGAATGCCAATATAAAAAGGGCATCTTTCATGTCTTGTGTCATAAAGCTCGAGAGAGCAATGGGTATAGTAGGTGACTCCATGTAATTGCTTTGAAGAGATGAGTTGATGAAATTTTTATTGTGGACACAATTGTCCCATACATTCTATAGTCTCTCCATGTCACATATGTCTATGCCTGAGTCATTAGGGAGTTAAAACAACTCCATCACCATATCAGCACTAATGTCCACCTTTAGGTGGTTTCCTATAATAAATCTTATATTGGCATCATATCTCTTCATGCATAGAGAAATGATCTTTGGGCATGGGTGTACAATAGGTACCATATAGTGGGATAAGGTAGAGATCTATATCCTTTATTCAAATGACTCAAAGTTATTTTTTCAAACCTTTTTGAGCATGTAGGCATGGGCACCCTCCCTTAGGTTATATATGTTTTTGGTCAATTTAGGATTGAAAATCCCATCTACATAGTCTATTACTACTGTAGGGTCCCTACAACACCCCTTTTCAATGCTTTGACATTTGGCACTATGGGTTTTAGTAGTGTGAAGGCATAAGCATATGATTTGCTTCTTACAAACTATGGGGGAAGGTCATCGTGACCACCTGATCTATAGGTTATTTTCTTCTTGGGGTGTCCATTACTAGATGAGGATGTATAAATTTTGATATTATAACTTAATAATCCTCTCTAAAATTTGAGGAAAACACTGGATATCAACTCCTCTCAATTTTGCACACAAACTTTGCTCAATTCTCTTGGAAACTCTTAGGAATTTAAATGTTTTACTTGATTGGGAGAGAGGTATTTATAAGCCAACACTTTGAGAATGATCATCATGAAATTTTTGAATCTGGGCACCCCATAAATTTTTAGGGAAGCACATACTCTTGAATAATGTCTCACAAGAAATTTGTGGTGATCCTCATGGGAGATCATGCAATTAGGAGTGTCTATCATTAATTATAGGGGGATTGGGGTAGATAACCATCTATCAGTGGATGATTCAAAATTAGGGGAGCTAAGGCATGGATACTTGGCAATAGGATGAAAAAATTGTGCCAATGGTAATTATTTTTTAACTAAAATAACAAGACAAGAGGAAACAACAATAAAGAAGGGAAACTAGATAACTATGTACAAAGGTGAAGCTAACAAATCAATTGAAGGTATTTAAGTAGAATCCATCAACCAGAATCTCTAAAGCAACACATTCTTCTTCCTCCAACTCAAATGTATTACCCTACTTATTTCAAATGATATGAAAGGTTCCTTTCCATAGGAAATCAAACTTTGCATGCTGGCCCAGCTTTATGTCCCTCTCATCATACTTGAGAACCAAGTCTCCTAGATTGAAGCCTAGGTCAAATGCCTTCTTGTCAAACCATCTCTTGACCACCTATTTTTAGGTGACTTTAACACCACTAGCTTTCTCTCTCACTTCTTGGAGGTTGAGTAATTCCATCATCATTACCTCCATTGCCCTATTTTTTTCTATCTCAACCACTTTCAACAACTTTAGAGAGGGAATTTTTATCATAATGGGCATGATCACCTCCTTCCCGTCTACTAGTTCATATGGGGATGTCTTTAAAATCTTATTATGGGTGATTCAATCAGCCTATAGAGCTATTTTTAGATGATTATGCCACTCCCTCTATCAGTTAGTGTCCATCCTCTTGATTAACCTTAGGAGGTTCTTATTTATGGATTCAACCAACCCATTCCTTTATGGATAGTAGTTGAATGAATTATTTAGCAAAATTCCATCCCTAAGTGTGAGTTTAGGAATCTTGGAATTGAGGAAGGCCTTTACATTGTTAGATATGATAATTTTTGGAGGACCAAACCTTGCCACTAGTTCTTCCAAGAAATTGAGGATCACATTTTTAGTTTCCTTCTTCAACAGGGCTGATTTGATCGACCTCATGAAGTAGTTCATTTCTATGAGTATCCACTTATGGATTGTGTTAGATATAGGATTTATCATCCCAATGAAATCCACTCCCCACTGCATGAAATTTTCACTAGCTATAATCAGATTCAGTGACATGGCCAAATTTTTTCACTTGCCCATGAAGAACTGACACTAAAGGCATTTCTTCATCGCTTCTTGTAAATCTAAGAACATAATTGACTAGTAATATCCTATGCACATGATTTTTGTCGTGATCATTTTTACTGAGAAATGTCCACCTAAAGGGGTAAAAGATATATCTTGTAGGATCTTCCCATCTTGGTGGTCATCAATGCATTGGAGTAATTCCCCATTGAATTTCCTTTTGAGAAGGACTTCATATACTAATGTGTAGCTAGCCCCTTGCAACCTATAGAATCTTGTTTTATGTATGGGGAAATTTTTGGATATGGGGCAGTTTGCCTAAAGTGGGTTCTATTAGTAACCCAAGACTTGTTAGTTTTATATTTATTCATTAGAACTACTTTCAGTGTATTTTTCTCATTTGCTAGGGTATTTGTGTATTGGGCCATATACTCACAAAGTCCTTTTCCTTAGATCACCTTGGTTAGTCTGACCTCAACATCATATTCTAGGATCTTGATGATAGAGTTATCTTTCTTTTTTATGATCTCTCCCTCCATTATGTATTCTTAGATGGTAGGATGCACCACATATACCATTATCTTGCTTCCCATCACTAGGTGCTTAAACTTTTTGAGGCCTTTAATGATGGCAAAATCTTGCTTCTCAAAAAAATTGTACTTAATCTCATACCCATGAAATGTTATTGAATATAAATTAATAGGATGCTCACCCTTCCCTTCATCTTCTTTCCAAGTTAACACAACTACTAAGCTATGTTCACTTCCATAATCATACATGATGAAATCCTTAGAGAAGTTAAGATTTGGTGGATATTACTTCCTTGATCTTGTCAAATGTTATCCTCCCTTCAGTGGTCCATTTGAAATCCTTGTATTTCTTTATCATCAATATGATTGGCCTTACTATCCCTAAGAAGTTAGATATTAATTGACTAATGAAATTATTTTTTCTTAGGAAAGACTAGACTCCTTTATTTTTTACTGACAATGTTAAATCCCTGATGGATCTCACTCTATCTATATCAATATAAATACCTTATTTGGATACCGTGTATCCTAGTAGCTTACCTTGTAGGATGTTGAAAACACTTTTTGGGGGGTTGATAAATACCCTGAACTCTTGGCACTTTTGAAAAATCTTCTCTAGATGATCAAAATGATCTTCCTTCTTCTTGGAGAATACTATGAGATCATTTAGGTAAATGAGGATGAATTTGTTAATCAATCCTTTAAAGGCTATGTTCATGTCCTATGAGAAGGCTGATTTTGCATTAGAAAGGATGAAAGGCATCTTTACATATGCAAATGTTCCCCACTTTGTAGTGAAATTGGTCTTATTTTGGTCCTCATCATTGAATCATACTTGGTTATATCTAAAGAACATATCCAATAAAGAGAACATTTTTGTGCCTGCTACTATTTGGAGGATCTATTACATAGAAAGAAGGGGGTAATGATATTTTAGAGATGCTTTGTTCAAATCCCTAAATTCTATGCATAACATAATCTCTCCATTATTATTTCTCATTGGAACTGGGTTGGATACCCAAGTTGAATGCTTGATTGGGTATATAAACCTTGAGTCAATCAATTTCATTAATTCTTGATCAATGAGAGACTCAATTTTTGGCTTAACTGGTCTTTACTTTTGGTGGATAGGTTTTTCTCCCTTGACCAGGTCTATGGTGTGTTATATCACCTTAAAATTGTATCATTTCAAGTCATTATAGGTCTAATCCACAACTCCTTCATAATTTTTGTACAAGGATGTGAATCTCTATTTATCTTCTTGAGAAATTTCTTTCCCCACTTTCAATCTTCTTCCATCCCTAATGTCAAGCTCAAAGTAGTCACCTTTGTCCATGACAAACTTTATTTTATCATTCCTTACATCATCAAAATCAAATAGATTCTCTAGAGTGATCAAACCATTTGCAAGTTTGTTGGACTTAAGTTTCATGATTTGATCCCCATAAGCTTCTTTGATCTTCGGCTACAACTATTCCATAAATTTTCTTGACTATTGAAGAAACATGGTGATTTGAGAATCTATCTCAAAAACTTGTTAGTTTTGATCATTATCTTGGATGGTGAGTTTGATAATTATCCACACCACTTATTCATTAGTTAGTAGATCGATTACTAGATCAAACTAGGAGCTAATTACTACCATTATGTTTGCCTAAGCATTCATGGTCCTAGGGATGATTTTAATATTGAATACTTCAAACACTTTGACCAAATCCCATATCCAATTATGGTAAGACCTCATTCAGATATTCTTTAGAGTTATGATCCCTCTTACTTCCTTACTACTAGTTAAAAATCTTTGAACACTTTTAACCTCTTCACACCCATGCATTTGTCAAGGCTGAGGCCATAGACCAAGGCTTCATATTCAGCTTTGTTATTGGTGCAAACAAAATATAATAAGAAGTCCCTAAGGATATCTTCTCTATATGGAAACATTAATTAGATACCAACTCTAGATTCGATCTTGCATTTTGCACCATCAAAATGCAAAGTCCAAAAATCAAACTAATTTTTAGATTCCTTGTTTTGATCCTCCTTACTATGCATGAATTTAGGTATGGCTTGATCTTCATCATGGATCACATCAGTCCTAAGGCTAATGGCATCAAAGTTTGCAAATGGATCATTCTCGATGAAATCATTAATGATGACTTCTTCCTTTGGGCTCCTAATGTTTGTCGCTCTTTCTTCCTCGAGCATCTCCACATAATAAATCTCTTTATTATAAAAATAAGTGTGTGTTGCTTCAAAATACATCATAATATCTTAGGATACATGCTTCAAATATAATTTCTTAGACAAAAACTTCAACTTTGATCCATATTTGGTCCTTAGGATTAAGTGAGACTAATCTAAAGATAAGTAACCACCTATCTTGGTCGTGAAGTCTCTTGATAAACATAACCTAAAGACTAGTAGAATGTTTATTGATATAAATTATTGGGTGGCTGTGATGTTAGGATAAGAGTAAAAAGCTGGGGGAAGAGCCTTGATAATTCCAATGGTTTAAACTTTTTTCCCATCCAATTGCATTATCCCTTTATTTAAGGGTTCATATTAGAGTTGTAGTGCATCCGCAATTCGCTTGGGCATCACTGTGGTGCTAGCACTAGAATCAATAATATAAATATGTAATATATTATTCCCCACTATGAGATTTAAATAAAATGGGGTAGGTTTTGTCTTACTTACCCTTGCCTAGGAGTTGATGAATGCAGATGGTGCATGAGATTATACACTATTATTGGCTTTTTTCTCTTATTTTTTGTTATTTTTATAGCCGTGTTAGCTCACATAGGTTTCTCTCATTATTACAACACTTCTTATAGTAAATATTTTTACTCTAGGATAGACAAGACATTCCAAAGAGCGACATTAGTTGGAGCCTTCTTTAGTTGTTTTACTACATTAAATGACCCTTAAAGTCAGACCTTGGGTTTTTTATCTTATTTCGTATCATTTTTATCTACTTTTGATATGCTATAGTTGATGGTTATGGTCTTAAATTTTTATCAAAAGTCACTTTAGGCCTTGTGAATGATTCTTTGGTCTTGATCAATCTCTTCTTAGATTGGGTGTAATAGTTCCATTAAACTCACAGGGCATTCAACAAGGGGATCTTGCTTGTATATACTATATATTCACCCTCTACCCAAGAGAAAAGAGCATGCTCTAGGGTTATCTCCTCTTCTTATTCCAAGGACATTCCTTACATTTGATCTATTAGGATAACATTCTTAGCACTTGGGGATTGATATTAATAAGAAGCTAAATCAGGTGCATTCCCTTGTCTTCATTGCTTGATAACCTTTTGTTACAGATTATCCTTTGGGTAATTTTGGGATGTATGTGCATCATTACATTGAAAACACCATGAATTAGAGTCATCTTCCAAGTTGTTTTTGCTATCAACTAATTCCCTATTTGAACTTGGTTAGACCATTTTTCAAGGATCAAAAACTAGGATGATTTGATTGGTAAGTCACGTCTGATGATTCGATGCCTGGTGATTTGGCCTTTATCTTTCTTGATACTGATTATGTTGATATGATGCCCTTACATTTTGGTAATTCCAATAAGGGGGATTTGGGGGCATATCCTACTATATTTTGAGGTTTATGATCTCATTAGAGAAGTTTTTCAAGATGCCCTTCATGTCATTCATCTCCACATCTAGTGTGGATGAAGAGGACATGTCTTTATGAGTAGGAAAATATACATACATGGAAGGAGATTCTTAGAAGGTGATTGAAAATTCCTCTTGTGGTGGCAAGGATATTTATGGGAACATAATCATTGGGGGAAGTTTCTCAACATCTATCAAATTATTCTCCATTTTGACTATCAAGTTATACACATCTAGCAATGTTTATCCTCCAAAAGATTGAATCATAATCAATATTTCTGAGTTAAGGGCTTTGAGGTAGAAGATAATTGTCATTCCCATGGGAGATTAAGCCACTATAAGTATATTTTGCATAATATCCTCTTTTAGGGATATTTTAATAGTGATTAGCTATTGCAGGAGAGATGACTGGTCTATTTTCTCATTGAAGCATTCAAAGAATCTATTGCCTAAGTCATCCTAGGTGTTGATAGAATTAGGCAGTAAGGAATGATACCAATCAATATCTCACCCTTTGAAAGAGGTAGCTAGTAGCCTTAAGGCCATGTTATGATATGTGACATAATGCATAGTACAAACATTGGAGACATCTTGAAGATGTTTTGTCATGCTTTTGAAATCTTCCCCTACAAACATAGGGAGTGCCTTCAAAGTGTTAGTAGGAATAAGGTCCCATGTAGCTAGGGATACTATAAGGATGAGTTAGATACCATTGTTCCATGCTATAAAGTTTTTTGGTGGTATTGGGATCACCATTTTTTTTGGTCATTATGTCATGCAAGACCCCACATTTCTTTGGCAAGTTATAACTGCTAGAGGTGGTAGTAACAAGCTTGGATTATTCTCTATTTATGACCTTGTGATGGGATTATGGATCTTCAACTCTAGTTTATATTCAGGTAGACACTAGTCTCATCCCACTAGGTGTGATAGAAAAGAAAAATTGTTGATTCCTAAAACTCTCACTCTCAGTGAACAATTTCCTATGGGAAGCATTACAGATGTGGGACTAAATTATGATCTATAAAGTGACCTCCAAGATTTTAGAAGATGTCTCTTCAAATTGATTAGGGGTAAAAAGGGTAAGAAGGAAATATAAATAAAAATTGAAATTAAACTAAGGTGATGCATCAAGATATTTAATGTATTGACCTAGTATTGCACAAAATAGTATGAACTTCAAAAACATTATAAACAATTGAAAAAGCATATGCATGCTTTAATGCCTACAACATAAATAAAAGCTAATACTATAGAAGTAGATAATAAAATCCACAAGCATCAATATATCTCACTCAGTTTGACATAGAATACCACATCCTCTTCATTTTTGGTTGGAAAATAGAATACAAAAGGCCAAAAGGCATAGTATACAATATTTAATCCTTCTCATGAGGGGCACCTACTAAGGTCATGAAATGAAAATAAACAAATGCTATTATTTATATTTAAAAACTAACTATTATAATGGCTACTCTTTGGTAATAGTAAGAACAATTTATATTGTCTAATGTCCATCCCCTTATAAAAGAAAAGATCCATGAATGGCATAATGGCCTCATGAAGAAATGACACCTGGAACTAGGCACTTATGCTCATGATGAGGATACTATAACTGGATGGGGATCTCTAGCTCATGAGTGCAATTAGTTCTCAAAATCTCATATATGGCACAACTTCCATGTTTCATTATTCCCATAATGCTTAAAATAAGTACTATTATAACATGTGTCGAGCTCTGAAATTCCCTCTAAAATTCTTGTTAGAAATGGGGGCACACATCTCTCACCTAATGACACTGCTTGAAACTCTAATAGGAAAAAAATTTCTCTCAAGGAGTGTTGAGATGATGCATGGCACATGGAGGAGTGATCTCTCTTCTTTAAATCCCTTCTAACTTTATTCTCTTGACAGCTCAAAAACCCACCATGGTGAACTGGCATGACTTTTGGGGAATTTGAGATCTCCTTTACAAAGAATGAGTGTGGGGGCACCATGTCTAAGATTAATTTTTTTCATTATAATTACTTAGTGGGTGATATCTATTATTTTATTGTCCAATGGCGTACCTTTTCCTTAAATAAGAACTCCCTTCTTTCTTGAGGATCACCATGATCACATGTGTCAAGCTGGAACTACTCTTGGGTAAGTAAATAAACTTTTCATGAAGAATGAGAATTGAGATTCCATGTGGCAATAGGGGAAGGAAGCCAAGACTTAGCCAAAAATAGAAAGGAGAACCCATCAAAAAAGACGCTGAGACTTTGGATCACTAAACTCGCTAAGCACATCCATGACAAAGATTTAACTACTTCAAAATATTCAAATCATGGATAACGATCCCTAGGATGATATAGATTTAACTCCACTAGGGGATAATCATCTCAAGGGGTGGAGAGGAAATAATATGTTAGACAAGGTTATTAGAATTGACAAAGTGAAATATTATTTTAGAGAGGTTGAGACTATGGTGGTGATATAGGATGGAAAGTACAATGCATACCATTTATTTTCTTAGATGTGGAAAATAAGGGAATTTATAATTTTAGTTTCCCCATTACCATGCATAAGAAAGGAGGAAAGATGAGCACTGAATAGTAAATATAGCTAAAGCTAAGGTATAATAATATTATGTAGAAGTTTCATCAAATGTAGGAAAGACTCTTATGATGAGAATTAAAATGATATATCTAAGTAAAGAGTATTTGAAATATAAATATAGTGGTGACACATGGCTTCATATAAATATTTTCCAAATAAAGTGCACTTTTGGAGGAAATGTATGTAAGTTTAATAATGATGGTGAAATTTTTGAAAATACGGTTTCCAAAAAAAGGGTAGAGAAATTAAATGTGCATTGTGAGAAGCATCATCATCCTTACCATATTTATTGGTTTATAAATGGAAATGAAGTTATTGTTGATAAAAGGTGTTTAATAATTTTTCCATGGGAAAGAATTATTGAGATGAAATATGGTGTGATGTTATATCAATGGATGCATGACATGTGCTTTTTGGATTCCATGGTAATATGATAGGAAATAATTTCAAAATATAAAGAGGAAAACATACACCTTTTATAAGGATGGTTCAAGGATAGTTCTATTACCTCTTAAAAAATAAATTAATGTAGAAAACATATTCACAAATGATTTTATGAAGGATCTAAAGATGAGAGGATCATGTTATAAATTAATGACAAAGAATAAATAACCAAAGGATGTGAAAGTAATAGCAAATACATCAAACTTATTATAAGAGTATGTTAACGCTATTCTTTATGATTTTATATATGGTTTACTACCAAATATGAACACTCATAACCATATTGATTTAATTCTAAGATCATTTCTACCTAATCAAGCAACTTATTGTATGTGTAAAAAAAATGAAAATTTGAACATGTAGGTGATTGAATTGGTGATAAAGTTTCTTGTGAGGGATAGCATGAGTCTATGTACAACTCAAGTGTTTATAACCCAAAAAAATTATGGAACATGTACAGGATAGTGTAGATATCATAGCAATAAACAAGACCACTACCAATACAAATTTCCTATATCCTACATATATGACATGATGGATTTCATTTCTATAGCTACATACTTTAGTAAGACTGGTATATATAGTGGATAATATAAATTTCATATTTTATATTGTCCAATATAACAAGAACATTTAGGAGGTTGATGAATGCTATGTTGTGAAATTATATAGGTAATATTTTAGTGGTGATTTTTTTTGAAATTTTAATTAAAAAAAACTAATGAAGAGCACTTAAGACATTTGATAAAGATACTATAAATTTTGAGGAAATAAAATCTCTATGTAAATTTAAAGAAGTGCATGCTTATATATAAGTGTTTGGTGTTTTGGGGATTTGTCATTTTATAAAATGGGATAAGAATGGATTAATAAAATATAACATTTTTTGAGTGGCCTATTCCAATAAGCAGATAATAGGTAAGAAGTTTCCATGGTTTTTAACTTATTATATAAAATTAATTAAAAACTTCAGTAGCATTGTTAAAATAATAACAAATTACACATGGAGAAAATATTTTTTGTGGATAAAGGTAGCAACATAAAGTTTCATGTTGATGAAGAAGAAGGTGAAAATGCATTTATTTTAGAATTTACATATTTTAACAAAGTATTTGAGGTGGATTGTGATGCTTCACATGTGGGTATTGTTATAGTATTTAGTTATGAAGTGAGGTCGATAGCATATTACAATGAAAAATTAAATAATGGAAAAAATAATTTCCATATGATGTTTCATATTATTCCATTGCAAAATTATAGAGACATTGGAGGATAATTGCATGGTGCCTAAAGAATTTATTATGTTTACAAACCTAAGTCATTAAGGTATGTAAACACCCAATATAAATTAAATAATAGACATTTAAAGTGGGTGCATTTTTTGTAAGAATATTATTTTGGTTTGAAGCATAAGTCATAAAATAATTATCAAGTAGCCAATACATTGATCAGGA
Source organism: Torreya grandis (assembly GCA_037957365.1). NCBI lineage: Eukaryota > Viridiplantae > Streptophyta > Pinopsida > Cupressales > Taxaceae > Torreya > Torreya grandis. The sequence goes on along the minus strand of JARHVA010000350.1, from coordinate 4,642,209 downwards.
GTGTGGTATTACAAAATACTATGGTGAGTGAGGTGGTTGGATTTGAGGCTACTAAGGTATTTTATGATTCTAATTCATGTATTGATAAAATTTTAGAAAAAGAGAGTAATCCATTAGTATGTGAGACATGTTTTATGTATGATGAATATATCATGCATGATCTTTGTCACTTTAAGGGAAAGAAACTATGTATTCAAGTTGGGTTTGTGAGAGAACTTCATAGTGGTGGTTTGGGTGGACACTTTGATAAAAATAAAACCATAGATGGTAGAATATAATTATTTTTGGTTGAATATGAAGTAATATGTAGCAAGGTATGTGTCAATATGTAGGATATGTGAAGTTATTAAAGGCCATGCATAAAACATAATACTATACATGCCATAATGTGTGCCAAAAGTACCATAGACATATTTGAGTTTACTTTTTTTGGGGGCATTGTCAAATATGAAATGAAGTGATGATTTAATATTTTTTGTTTTAGATAGGTTCTCTAATATAATTTAATTTATTGCATTCAAAAAATAATAATGATGCCACTAGAGTAGCATTATTAGTCTTTTAAATGTGTGTTTATATAGCATGGTGTTTTTAGGACCATTACTTCAAATAGGGATACTAAGTTTATGAGTCATTTTTGAACAATTTTATCAAAGAATTTGGGAATTAAACTTCAATTTAGTAGTGCATAAACCCATAGATAGATAGAAGTGGTCAAATAGGATTTTTTCAAACTTTTTAAGATGCATTATTGGAGAGAATATAAATACATGGTACTTGGTATTACCATATATTGAGTTTCCATATAATATTTTAGTGGATATGTCAACAAGAAAATCACCATTCTAAATTATTTCCAGAATAAATCTTAAGGGTGTTTTAGATTTGGTGTAGTTATTGTTAGCCAAATTTTGGCTATCATAGACTAGGTTCATTAAAAACTTGACTTGTCATGTTTTAATACCTTTCTCATGGTCCTTATATGCCTCTTGGGGTATTTAGATCATATTTTTAAAAGTATTATTATTATCATAAATTAAGGTTATTTTGAAAATATTAAGGTAATGTTTGTATTTGTCTTGTGCTAAGTCTAATCATAGAGTGAACATGAAAAGAGGGGGTATAAAAGTGTAAAAGTCCATAAATTTTCTTTAAAAATCATGTCATGTTTTCACCACCTTGTATTAACACTTTACATTTGTTTGTAAAAGTGCACATAGTCAAATTCAACACATGACAAGGATAAAGAACCCATATAATACACTTTTAAAATCCTTTTAATAATTTATATAACTCCCACTTATGTCATGAATATCAATTGGAGTTAGTCTTACATGTTCAACATTTAATTTGAGAGAATCACTCCTTTCCAGGTGGTTATAGACACTTTTACAACCTTAGGAGATATATTATTAGGTGATGATATTTTTATGGGTGTATATTAAACTTATCCATGACATATTTATCATTTAAAATCTTTAACAATTCCAAGTTTCCAAGTGACTCATTATTCATGGAAAAATAATCACTCTAAAATGAATCATGTTACCTCTCATATAAAATTGATCCTTGTAGATAGTCCTTTATGTGGTATCATGATTCTTGCTACATGGAGACATGGTGTGGCATAGAAACAACCTCATATAGGTTTGATTGATGAAATTAGAACAAATAGAAATAATAAACCAATTATAATAAATTAAAATTTAATTTTACAATTTTAAAACCTAATATAATTATATTGGGTTCAAATTTACTCTTAAACAAAGGGCTAAAGTGTGGTTTAGCCACTTACAGGTTTGCATACCTATAGGTGGACATTAATGGACCACAAGTCTTAGTTTGAGGATGTTCAAGAAGTGAAGAAGAATTGGTATTCCCCAATAAACACTCATTTTTCCTTGACATACCTCATTATATCATCAAATAGAATGAATGAATACATGGTTTCCAACTATCATTCATAAGCCTTATACATGAGCTGACAACATACATAGGCCTATACATACAAATGAGCAATTTTAAATTACATAGTGTCAATAAGAGATTCAAAATATTATTTATTGGATGATAATAAAATAACATGAGTTAATACAATATCAAAGTTTCAAAGACCTAATAAAATGTTTTCAATAGTCCACCCAAGTAAAAAGTAGACATATTGGTTCTAGACCTATAGGTCCTCATTTCAGACAAAGGAAAATTGTCATGTAAAATAGAATAAGTAAAGGAAACATAAATAAGTGAAGGAATGTGAGAATACATATATTAATGAAGAATCATATGATATTTGAGAATCAAAAGGGTTGACATGACTAATTTTATAGCCACTAAAGGAGTCTACAGGCCTAGACACTTGTACAACCTATGTATAAAGATAAGAAGGTAAAGGTTTGAAGATGTTAGAAAATACAATGAACCTTGTAGGATAGTGATAAATAAATTTGAATAAATTTTTAATACTTGCAAGGTGTCAATGACATAGTTGATAATACCAATCTTCAAATTTCATGTTCAAACTCTTTTTCAATCATCACCTACAACTATGTATGTACAAACATATGAAAGAAGGTGTATGCTTGTTAGGATGCAAGGTTTTGAGAGTGTCAATGAAAGGTTATAAATTATAAAACTCTAATAAAGATCATGAGTTTGTCTTGTGGTTTTTATTTAGACCTTTAAACTCAAAATGTATTCAAAGTATAATTAGTACTTATAGGACTACTTAAATAATTGAAGCTACAATTTACCCTTAACTTGAAAATATAATGTATTTCAGATAGTGGGTTAAATTTCAGATAGGTATACCAAGTATATGGGTCATTTGAGGACATATAACCTAAAAAGGAAGGACATAGAAAGGTTATCAAGAAAGACTCACTTGAATCTTATACACACACATCCAAATAATCCTATAGGCCTACTTAATGTCAGAAGGTACATACTTGGTAAGTTAGAGAAGAGGTATGAGAGAAGTAAAATCACTTGAAATTTATTCCATAGTGATAATATTAACTCATAAGATCATCATATTCAATGAGAAAGATGGCAATGTGGATAGGTTTGTTTAGACCTAGTAAGCTTAACATCACTCACACATGCTTATATGTACAATCATGTGAAAAGTTGTTTTATGAAGGTAAAATCAAGATTATAAAGACATTTATGAGTTTAAAATGATAATATAGACCCTAAAATAAAACCCATGATAAAAAAAAAGATAATAAAAGAGTCATTTAGGCCTATGAGACCTCGTCAAGCTTCATTAGGTGTAGGATTGAAATTAAAGATGAATTTTATATTATTTATTAGGACCATGAAACTATGAATGGGATTAAATGGATTTAAATTATGGTGAATGTGTCCCTAAACTTAAATCTCCTAGCATTAGTTGTTCATTTATATCTCTAACCTTTGTGAATAATATCTAAGACTACAAAGTACTCTCTAATGGCAGAGTAGAGACCCAAAAATCAACTTATTGCACTTAGATATGTATGAATATGTTTTATATAAACTTGATAACTTAGGGGTATTTGAGGAAATTTTTTTAATTAAAATTTGTGGCATTGGTTCAGGATTTAAGGCCTTAGGGTTTATGAATAATTGTTAAGAATCTAAGCCACTTTAAACCCTCCTAAAAACCTAATAAGGACCTGATGTAAGAAAATGTCCTCCAAATTATATGATATGGTTTGGTTTGATATTTTAATAACCCAAAAAACATTTTAAATTCCTTGAAGGATCTCACCATGTATTTTTCTAATACCTACAATTGTACGAATTGCATTTAATTCCATGTTTTGTAAGGTTTTAAGGTGTTTTGTAGGGTTTTGATTAATTGAACACTTGAAAACTATTGGAGATGGTTCAAATGGATGTATTATAACTATTAAAACCCAAAAATAAGTACATTCCACATTGGAAGTGATCTTACAAGTCTAGTTTTTGAAGACAGCTTGAAAAAGGCTTGAGAAAGGGCTAGTTTCTTGGACCATTTCATGGTTCTCATACATACACAAGGTTTTAGACCTAAAATTTGGTAAGGAGGATGGTTGTAGGATTTTAAAATTGAATCAAACACTTTTTTGTGGTTTAACACAGGTGATAAGTCTCTCAAGAAAAATATTAGTGTTTTAGGCTTAGAGGGATAATGTAGACCTAATTGGAAAGATAAAAGGGGAAAATAAACACACTTTCACTTAGACTCAAGCCATGAAATTTTTCATGTAGTTATAAATCAATAATGGGTCATCAATTATATTCTCATTTTTTTAGTACTATTTGTACACTATCCTACATAATAAGATTTACCTGTTTTAAGGGCTACAAGGAAATGAAGCCATATGAAGGGTTTGGGCATGAAATGAAGTTCTATAAAAAAATTTAAGCACTAATATTTGTTGAAATAAATTTTTAAGGCAATCAGGAGTGTTTCAAAAAAAATTTATATTTATGTTCTTAAAAACTAATTTTGAAACATTTGTAGCCTAAAAGGAGCCAGTGAAGATTGCCTACTAAGAAAGAATGAAAGAGAGGATACAAAACTTATAGGGGAGTGGAATGGAAAATTCTTGATCATTTCAAATTTTAGTAAATTTTTTTAACTAACCTTACAGGTGTGGACGTGTATCCTAGAGAAGGATGAGTTACATTCAAGATCCCAAATTTGTCTAAGTAACCTCCTATGCCAATTTGAGAGAGAACACATCATGGAATAAATGCACACATGTTATGATAACCTTTAGGGCTATTATTTCACTCAATTTATTGTTTTTAAACTTCAATCATGATGGAGGACACTTGTCCATGAATGTATACGCCCCATCTCTCTCTCTCTCTCTCTCTCTCTCTCTCTTTCTCACACTTTCTTATATAGGTATCCTTGTATGGCTTTGTATAATATCCACACATTGGTTATGATGAATCCCTACCAAAATTAAGTCTTGTATTTGCCTATTAAAATATATTAAATATGGATATTTTATCTTCATCTTCTAAATAATGATTTTGAGCATGTTTTTTTTATGAATGCTTAGTAATAATGTATGTACTTCCTTACATTTGTCCTTCATGTTCATGCCTTTATGTAAGTTTGTTGCCTCTCATAGGTCATATGAAGTTCCATACCTATTTTTATTAGTTATAGAACTAATAAACCATTATTTTTTATTTCTATCACCTATTGGTTAATCATCCTAAATCTTTACAACTTTCTTAACCTTCATGTTGAAACACTAGTGATTGGGACTATTTTGGAGTTGCATAATCAAATTGTAACTTAGTTTCATAGTGCATTATTAACATGTTAAGGACATAATGTTTGGTGCATCACATTTTATTTTCTTTTTTATCTTTAATATTAATTTCTCTCTTTTCCATTTCAAGTAAATAGTATAGTTGTTAGTGTAGGTGTTATACTTGGGAGCTAGCCCAAAATCTAGAGGTTTGATCCCTTTGTAAGGTCACCCACAATCTTGGATCATTGCCATTGCTTATCTCAAGTTAAGAGGGATTTAATCACCCTATCAAGAGTAAAAAATTTATCTATAATAGTTTTGACATGCCTGGTGGGACACAAAGACAAAGAGGTTGTCCAAGATTGATGTTGGTCTTGGTAAAAGTGCAGTTATAATAGCCTTCTTCATGCAACATCTAGCGACTCCAACAAGTTTTAATCTCTTGGTAGATGACTAGTGGGTAAAATTTCATGAAAAAGGAGAATAAAAGATAAAAATTGAAAAGTATTCCCTTTGAATTTGTTTAATTAACTTTGTATTCATATAAAAACAATAGGTTTCCTCATACTCTCCCTTATACCAAGTCACCTAGAAGGAAACTCTTTATTCCCTACTAACCAACTCCTCCTAAGGCTATTAGTATGGATATAAAGATACCTTTTTTTATTTTAATGGTGGTTCTCCTTTAAACCTTCAACAATATCATGGTATATCAGTGGTTAACCTTAAAAGTGTCCCTTATTTTAGTGGAGAAACTAATCTTACTCCCATTGAGCATATTAGGGACATGGAAAATTTTTCTAACATCCATAACATCACACAAGAGAATATGGTAATTATATTATTTTCAATTATATATAAATGAAAATTTTTAGAATGGTATATGACCTTAGCACCCAATTCCATTGACTCATGGGATTAATTGGGAGATGATTGAGCAAATAATTTGAAGATAAAAGTGACCATTTGTCTTTAGACAAGAAATTGACCACCATTAACAAATATACTCAATAATTAATGAAAATTTTAAATTATATGTTTCAAAATACATGGGATAGGATCCCAATCCTTGTAAGATGCACTCTAAACTATGAATTTGTATACTACCTTAAGGATTTGAATAGTGATATAGCAGTTATGATTCAATCTATGGGTGGTAATACTTTTTTGGTGATTTTGAGATTTCCATTAGGGATAATAAAAATATAATCCAAGATAAAAATATATATTTCTCCAAGTCCCCCTATGCCTTTTTTTCTTGACATTCAACCTCCTAATCCAACTCTTGCTCCAATTCTTACCATTACTTATCATGATTTGGTTTCCCCTACTTAGACAAACAAGCCAAGTGATGTAGATAGGCTACTTAATAATATTTAAAATAAAGTCATAGTGATGGAGATGAAACAAAATTATTTTATTAGGCCCTCTCAATGGAACCAATTTTATCATCCCTATCAAGCAAAAAGGCCACCCTTCCAAGAAATTGTTCAAGGCTAAGGTTATATCACCAATATTAGAATGTACACAAGTTTCAATCCAAATCAAGACTACACCTCAAGAGACTTATTACATAATAAAAATGACCTAATGAGAGAGAAATAATGGCCTCTTAAATTGAATCAATCTCATGAACAATCTACTAATCAAGATGGAGGGTTGAATCAAGCTTGTGTGGCACAAGAAAAAGCTTTTCCTTCTCTAACAAAATAAGAGGTTTGTAATCAGGTTATGGTTGTTGGAGAGCAAGGTTAGTAAAGTGATACACTTTTGAGCTTCCAAGAAGAGGAATTTTTTGTAGTGAACCAAATTTCCATCTCAAGTAGGGTCATTGATAGTTCAATTAAAGCCAATACTAGGTCTAAATAAGGGTTGTTGAAGAGGTTCAAGAGAGTGGTAAAGGTTCAGCTAAAATTACATCCATGACTCTAGGAATAGGGGATTATAATATACCTCCAAATTCTCAATAATCTCAAAAAAATCAAAATGACAAGGGTAATTTTTTACACCAAAATAAGCAGGCCCAAAGTGATGCCATGAATCTTAGAGGACAACCAAAGATTGGTTCTTCTTTTCTTAACATAGTGGATCAAATGAAAAATATTCATGTAAGTATGCCTATGTGGGACACTTTTATATTCCAATAAAAATGGATATGATTAAATATGAGTTATCTAATCTCATGTCATCATTAGGATCAATAAGAAAGGGTAATTTTGTGTATGCAAATACATTCAAGACTAGTGAACCACAACAAGGTAAAGCAAACAAGCCTCCTCCCTTATATGTTCCATTGATCATTGGTGATTATCTGGTGCACAATTGTATTATAGATAGTGGGTATATAAACTCAATCATGCCAAATAAAATAGAGGATAAACTAGGCATCAAATATGAACCTCATGATAAAGGTGTGTTACAACTAGATGAATCAACCGCTAAGACAGTTGCTGCTATCAAGGGTTTTAATCTAATTCTTCATGATTGTCCTAAATTATCCATTGATAAAGATGTATTTATTATTGACTTTCCACCATATTTGTTCCTTTAACTTTCAAGGTATTTCATGATAAATATTAATGGTTAATTATCATTAAATTGGTCCTATATATATGTAAGGACAAGATATGGCACCAAAGTTACTATAAAATATGAACCTATTTCAAGGTTTCACATTGATCCATACAAACCAAATGTGACTAATGTTAATTGTGATATCATTTATGAGGATCAACCTAGGTACCAAGAACCAATTTTTCCTCTTGAAGATATTTCATATCTCTTTTTTGATGAATGGGGGCAAGAAATCATGATTTTGATCGATATAGAGGGATTGAAGAGGCTAGTCTTGGGATCTATTTCTTACGTGAAGAAATTATAGACATATCTTCTCTTTCTAAGGATAATTAGGATAGTGATGGTGTGTGGAAATTATTTTTTTATGGATCAATAATCAATGTTGGAGTAGGTGTTTGGATGATACTTGTTTCTCCCTCAAATGAGAGATATTACTCAGTCATTATGTTTTAGTTTGGTTATTCTTGCAATACAGCTAAGTATGAATATATTATTCATGGGATTAAATGGTCAAGGAATAAATGAATAAAATAATTTCAAGACATTGGAGATAATCAATTACTTGTACACCAAGTTAGAGGTAAGAGTGCATCTAAGAACTCATTATTGGAGGCCTACAAACATAGAGTGAGTGCCATATGGTTTACCAAGGTAAGTTTTTGATTTACATGAAGGTAATTTTTTGATTTACATGAAGGTCATATTGTTTCTAAAAATGATCTTGATATATACCCTAATAGGGTGAGTGCCATACTAACCTTGTCATTTCCCAAACATAAGAAACCCTTAAAAAATTTCTTTGGAAGATAATTTTTTAAAGATATGCATACCTATATTTTACACTCTTTTAAGGCCTATAATATGGATTTTAAAGAAACATCAAGCATTCATTTGTACCAAGGAAGGTAAGAATAGTTTTGATGACATCAAACAAGCTATTGTTTAAGCACCTACACTAATCAATCCTAATTTTTCTAATGACTTTATCTTGTATGATTTTTACAATATTGACACCATATATTCTATGTTAATGTAACATAATAATTAATGACTTGAATAGCCTATATTTTTTTAATTCAAGGACTAGAAGGATATGAAGAGAGGTATGCCTATATTAAGAAACAAGTATTGGTAATTTTGAGAAGTATCAAGAAATTTAGGCATATGGTGTCCAAAAAAAATACATTTTATGGTAACTCATCAAAACATAAGAGAATTTATCTTGAATAAATATTTGAATGAAAAAATAGTTGGATGGATAATGAAGGTGATGGAGTATGATGTTGATACCAAAGCCACTAATCTAGTAAGAGGAAGAGGGTTGTGTGAACGTATAACATCAGACCTAAAGGAAGAAGATTATATGGTTTTGGCATTAGAAGAGGGTCCTAATATAGCTGAAACTCCATCTACTCTAAGTTGGACACAATAAATGGTGAGGTTCCTTCAAATAGGTGAGTGTCTCATAGGTCTAAATCAAACAAGAAGGAAATACTTCAGATTGTATGAAATACCTTATGTCCTTGTGGATGGGGTTATTTTTAGAAAATATCTCAATATAATTCTCTTAATATGTGTGTAAATAATATAGGTTGATAAGAATAATATTTAGTGATGGTGGATCTAAGAAAATAAATATTTCCTTAAGGAATGTATAACCAACTAAAGTATAAGAAGATTGGCCCCTACAATATTTTTAATAAAATAAGTGATCATGCTTATGTGGTCATTTTTCCATAGAATTTTGGTATTTATCTAGTGTTTAAAATTTTTTATTTATATGAATTTCATGTAAAGGATAATGAAATTGAATAAGAATAAGAAGAAGTGGATTGGAGGCAGCAAGTACCAAGATAAAATAAAAATAAGATAGCATAGGTTTTGGACAAGAAGACTATTAATATCAAGTAGGGTTATTGCAAAAATTATTTGGTAAAATGGGATGGATTACAATAGGAAGATAACACTTATATTTTAGAATGTGAATTTAAGATACTACATAAGGAAAAATCCTAGAATATTAACTAAAACATCATGCAAGAACTCAACTTTTTTCAACTAGATGAGAATGATGTAAGAGCATATCTTGCAGATGTAATAGCTTTTGATTTTGGAACCCATTCGATGCTTTTAATTTTTTATGATCTAAAATAGATCCATGTATACAAAATTTACACTATCTGTTTAGCAACCTTTTCAAAAAAACTTAGACAAAATTTTCAAAAGGTGTGAATTCACATGAACCATTCTCGATGACATCCAAGAATATTTAATTGATAATGTTTATGATCATGACATCATTGCATAGGAATTTTTCCATATGTTTTAAAAATTCCACCTAGTACTGTGTAGCTAGTCATTTGTTTCATTGAATGTTGGAAAGATGGTTATTTGTTGTGTCTCTTATAATACAACTCATCTACTTACAAACTCAACCATAATTGATGCATACATGTCTTTCCATTCTTCACTGGAACCACTATCACTTATTGAAGCTATAGGATCTTAGTCTTATGACAAACACCTTCACATTCAAAAATGGAAAAAGGGATAATTACTAATACTTATTCATGTTTACCCTCACTATTTTATGATCATATTAAAATATTTTACTTACTATGGAATTTTTTCAATGAGATTCTCTTTTATAAACCCTTTTTTAACATCGTTGTATAAATTAGAGGCTCTACTGAATAAATTATTACAAATTAAGAATGCATGCATAATTCCTACAATCCATGGCATGTTGATTTCACACCTTTGGAGAAGGAAACAACTTCAAATGATGACACTTCAAATTATGTAGTTTTTTATCATGGCCCTAAATAACTTGATAAATGAAAAGTCTTCTCCCCAATAATGATATTGAAATAAGTGAACTTAATACACTCATCATCATTTTGATATGCATCATAATTGGAACAATAATAATGTTCACTCACTGTTGTAATAAATAATGACCTCTTTTATACAAATTAATCAAGAAAGCCACCAAATCTCCCAAATTCATTCCTCCATCTTCTACTTTGTTTGTAGAACATAAAATTGTAGTTAACATTCTTTTGCACCACTTCACTCAATAGGATATAATGTATCTATTGAAAATGATAATCCAAGGGACTACTAGTATATGAAAATCATACTTTATCAACAAAATTAAATTTGCATTGATTTCACATTTAAGTTTGAATAACACTTAATTATTATTTTCCATTCTAAATGGCATTATAGTGTTTAACATTAATGCTTCAACAATACATGTAAACCTTTTCAAACCTATAAAGGAAATGAAACCACTTGAAGGTTAGATACTTTAAACTCTCCAAAATACTATGAAACATATCCACTACATTTTCATTGAAAAAATGAGCTTCATAAGCCCCAAAAATGTTGATATGTATTGACCAAAATTTGAAGGAGGATCTCCCCTTGTAAAAGTATGTGATATTTTATAGGAGATCAAACATTCTCATTTATGACCTAGGCCAACTACCTCTCATGGTGGATGTATTGATGTATGTAGGAACATCATATGGTTTGACACTTTGGTGAAACTTTAACATTTCTATTGCATTGCATATAATTTTTTGCCAATATTTTTTTGATCATGCATGCCAATTAGTTTTTTTAAACTTCTTATTGAATATTATAAATATTTAACCAAAAAATGAGGATTAGAAGTTACTCATGTCTCGAATAGATACATTGGTGTCTCATCATATTTATATGCAAAGAATATTTTGGCTATATTACATAATAAATAAATTTTGAAATCATTGAATGTGCCAAATTACATGTAGTAATGTAGAGCTTTCTAGACAAAAAAAACTTGGAAGATCCTAATGATGATCAATTAGAAGCCAAAGTTATTATGTTTAAGGAAAAATATGTTATTCTCGGTATTAATGTGTGGGTGGAGGTTGAGTTGGTTAATGGTGACCTTGGATAAGTTGATGTTATTATTTATAAAACTAAAAAAATATTCCTATTTTGCCAATGTTTTTGGTTGTCCAATTCAAAACATACACAGGACCAACATGGGATATAAATAATGTTAAACATGTCCCAATCCCACTTGTCATACTTAAAAATCATAAATAGCTTCCCTTAAATGATGTAGAAAAAAGGCCAACCTTCTGAAGGTCATAACTTTTGACCCGTAGCTCCATTTGAGCTATTCCATGCGTTAAAATGACAATCTTGTTCGATATATTTTGGAGGCCATATGTGATCATCTTTTTTTAAATAAAAAGGGGTAAAAATTTTATTAAAAACTAGAAAGAAAATTTACAACAATGGGCCAAAGCCCCAGCAACCCATGAAAAACTAAGAAAAAGGCACTAGGCACCAACACTAACCAACAACATCACCATCCTCCCTGAGAAGTTTATCAAAGTCCCTACTCACCTCCTCTAGCAACAACGCCCTATCATCCACCATGCGTCCACCAATATTCACCAAAGCCCACTTGGCCAAATAGTCAGCCGCGCCATTCCACTCCCTTAGAATGTGAGAAAAAGAAACAAAATCCATAAGCATACTAATTTGAAGAATCTACTGCACCACCAAAGATAGTTACCAGCTAACATCATCGATTTTCCTCTCTCGAATCAAATTTATCAAAATTTGTGAGTCTACTTCGCACTCCACCTTCCACCATCCAAGCTCATACACCCTCCTTAGAGTATGTAGAATAGCAACTCCCTCCATCATATTCACCATCTAGTCTCCCATGTGGGCAGATAAAATAAAAACCACAGCACCCGAGTGATCCCTACCGATCCCTCCAATCCCTGTCGAGCCTGGACATCCTCTGGCTGAACCATCTGTGTTGAGTTTTAAATAACCTTTAGGGGGAGGGGATAATTTCCTAGTCCTCTAGATTTTTTCCTTCCTCCCATGACCATGCCTAACACTAGCAGCAGCCAGAGAAATAGCCAGAATGCCAAGCCTTTTCACCACATCATCATCTCCCTTCACCAGAGGAAGAGCGATCTTGCTCTTAGCTTCCACAGTTTCCTGAATCATACCAATAGTCCTTATCCACACCTAGTGGATCTCCAACCTTTCCCTAGAGAAAATCTTATGGTTTAGCTCTAACCAAACCTGCCACATCAAAAAAGTGGGACCAGCATACCACGCCTCCTGAAGAAAAGGTGCAACTTGAGGCGGCCTACCCAATCTATCCCAGAACTCAACTAAGGTAGAGACATGCAGGCATTGACATCTCTAGGCATCCCACCAAGCATGTCATAGTTGAAGAGTGAAGGGGCAACTAAAAAATAGGTGAGATGAGTCCTCCTCCGCTCCCTGACACAGGATGCACCTAGAAGGGCCAGTAAATCCCTGTCTTCTTAAATTTTCCCATGTCAAGCAACGGTTCCAAGTCAAGGTCCAAATAAAAAACTTACACTTCGGCCAAGAAATGTTGTTCCACACTTTTTTCCACCATGACACTTCCCCTCCATCGCCCCATCTCTGCGCAATCATATCCTGGTATCTAACAGCAACTGTGTATTTCCCTTTGGGGTGAGGCGACCAAGCCAGCAAATCTTTTCCCCTAAGAGCACAACATAACCAGCCAGCCAAGATCTCCTAAAGCTCAGTGCACTCCTCTCATATCCATAATCAGCCAATCTTCCTTCTTCCAACTCACCACCATCAAATGACCCTGAACTAGGATGGATTTGTAGTCGCTCACCGTGACCCATCCAGCCTCAATAAAGCACTGAGCCAGGCCCTCAAGATGTGGGTACTGAACCATCAGGGGGGGAACTATCCCATGAATCATACCAAAACTGAGCTTCATTTCCTCCTTTACAAATCTAGAATAAGCCTCTCTTAATCAGTGTAGCGCCTTTCTTGAGAGTACTCTAGATAACTGATCCACTACCCATCAAGCTGAATCTGGGGATATCACTCACCGAAATCCCAACACAGTACTTAAAAGTCACAATCCTTGTCCAAATGCTATCTTGTTCAACACAACACCTCTAATATAACTTGGCAGCCAAGGCCATACCAGCCAAAAAAGATTGTCTCAACCCCAAACCACCCAGCCTCTTAGGACTGCAAACAACCTCCCAGCTAATCAGGCTCCATTTCATCGAGGATAAGTTGCTAGACCATAAGAACTATTTTGCCAAGGAGTCAAGATCCTGAACAAAGCCCACCGGCACCACCTGGAGCATACACCTGTAGATGGTAGCGCCTGCGCCACCGACTAAATCAACTGGACATGCCCCGCAAAGGACAGCCATTGGTTGGTCCAATGGTTCACTTTGGTCCTGAAGTTGTCAAGGATTCCTTGCCACGAGTCCTTAGACTGTCACCCCACAAATATCAAAATGCCCAAATAAAGAACCAGAAGTCTACCAATTTGAAAATGAAGAGTGTCAGCCACCCTTCTCTAAATAGGTGGCAGAGTGTTGAAAAAATAAATCAAAGATTTATCTTCATTAATCACCTGCCCCGTGGCAACCAAGTAGGCATCCAGACTACTACGAATGTTGGCTGCCTCCCTCATGTTAGCCAATCCCATCAAAGCCACATCATCCACAAATTGGAGGTGAGAAAGAGACAGAAGGTTGCCACCCCACCTCCATCCCTGAATAACCCCTTCTCCAATCTTACTTCTAATCAACCTTCCAAGACCTTCTACCAGAAGAAGGAATAGATATGGAGATAATGGATCCCCTTGCCACAGCCCCCACGAAGTGCCAAAGAGCTGAGAATGCTCTCCGCTCACCAAAATAGAGAAAGAGATCAAATTCACACAGCTCATGACCCATCTGATCCACTCCTCTCCAAAGCCAAAGGCAGCCAAAACCTTTTGTAGAAAGGACCATCGGACCCTATCATATGCCTTGGACATATCCAGCTTCATAAACATCACCTTCTCCTTGGAGTGGGACATGGAATGAATAGCCTTAGTAGCTACCACAATTCTATCAAGAATCTGATGCCCCTCCACAAATCCTCTTTGCTCCTCTGAGATCAGGGTCCCCAGCCACTTTTTCAATCTTTCAGCTATTAGCTTAGAAATAATCTTATATACAACATTACAGAGAGAGATCGGCCTGAATTGACCAAGATTATCAGCACCTTCCCTCTTAGGAATGAGTGCCAAAAAGGTTGAGTTCAAGGCACGAAGCATTTGTTTACTTATTTGTGACTCTTGAGCCACAACCAAAAGATCAAATTTGATGATTTCCTAGAACTCCTGATAAAATTCAATCAAAAAACCATCTGGGCCTGGAGCCTTACCATTTTTCATCATGAAGACTACCTTTTTGAGCTCTTCTAGGTTGATAAGGTGCATCAACTGATCCATCATCTCCCTAGAAACCAGGCTGGGAATACAAGATAAAATCTGCTCTTTAGCAACAGTACTCCCTGGACCATCTTCATGGAACATAGAAGCAAAATACCAGACAACTTCATCACACATGGCTCTTGTGGATGAAAGAGTCACCCCGTTGCCTGAAACCAAAGTCAATATCCTATTGCTATGTTGTCTGGCTTTGACCGAGTTGAAAAAGAAGGCCATGTTTCTGTCTCCCTCCTGCAGCCACTCAATACGGGCCTTCTATTTCCAAAAGGCCTCTTCCATCAACTCCCATTCTTCCACCCTCTTGATAGCCCTTGCTTAATCATTTAACAAGGATTCTGACAACCCCTCCTCCCGAATTAATCTGGTAATCAAGTTTAACTCTTCCTGTGCTTCTTTCTTCTCTCAAAAAATATTTTTGAAGCTCAATACATTCCACTTTTTAAGCTGATATTTCACATACTGGAGGAGCTTAGCAAAAGTGTGTATTGCTGTCCCAATCACCAGTCTCCCCATCCTCCACCAATTAGCCACCCGATCGTATAAAGACTGATCCCTGAGCCACATTAGTTGAAACTTGAAAGTCGGTTTCCTCTGCCAACAGTAAGAGGAAATGTGAAGTTTAATCGGCCAATGGTCGGAGCATCTCCAATCCAAGATTTTGAAATTCAAAGACCATGAGCCGCCCATCCAATAGCAAGAAGTCAGGAATCTATCAATATGCTCCGCAATAAATTGGTCCCCCACCCTCCTATTATTCTAGGTGTACCGCCCATTGCAAGGCTTGATATCCACCAGGTTGTGCTCCAAAATCTTGTCTCGAAGCAAATAGGTTGATGGTTCCAATCTTGTATTGCCTCCCATTTTTTTAGAAAGGTCCATTATAGCATTGAAATCACCTGCCATGATCCATGGCAAAAAAGGAAAGCTCCTTCTGACTAAATGGATATTATTCCAAACCTGTTGCTTACCTTGAAATTCAGTGGGCACGTAGACATTGGTCAGGAGAATGTACTCTCCTGATTCACTGCATAGAATAACCAAAGAAAGAGAGGACCTGAAGGCTGTCCATGACATTGGCTGGACCTTGCATGGACTTCAAAGACAAGCCACGCCTCCCGCCATACCATGTGCCCCAACGCATTGACAGGATCCCTGTTTCCAAAGCCAGGGGGCCAGGCTCATCATGAAATCCACTAACACCTTAGTTTCTTGCAAAAAGAGAACATCTGGACACTGAACCTTAATCAATTCCCAAACAGCTTTTTGTCTAGGGCCGCTGTTCAAGCCCCTCACATTCCAAGAAATAACAATCATTTTGAAGGAGGCAAGAAATGGGAGTCTAAGGTCTTGATAACACCTGACTCAACCAGATTTTCCCCAATCATCTTTATCCTTTGTGTATCTTTTCTTCTTCCCAATTTACTATTTTTTTTCCAGAGCTAGTTTTTTCCCTTCCTTCTACAAAATTCCTAAGTGAGAAGCAACCTTACCTTTCTTCTCCAACTCAGGTGCCTCCACTTGTATCTGAGGGGTCAAGGCTTCAAGTTCTGTATCCATACCTATATTCAATTCAATAATCTGCTACTCTCCATCTTGTTCTTCCAAAATCATAGGAAGGTCCACCTCCTCAGGGGGCATTTCCTTATCCATGGTCGTGTCATCAGCAGCTCCAAAACCACCCCCTACTTGTCCCCCATTAAACAAATCCATACTTTCCTCATGCTATCCCAAATCCCCCAAAACCCCAAATCTATTAATCGAATCCTCCTCCATACGATCCATAAAGGATCTCTTTAAACCTCTATTTCATCCTCTCGATTTGACCTGAACAAATCCTTCATAATCCTTACCAGCACTAGGTCCAATCTTCTTTCCCTTGTCCACACCAGCAGTGTGACTCGATGGAGCTTAGGGCGAAGCCTGCTGGTCCTTCCCTTTTGCCTTTGGGCATCACCTAACCAGGTGTCCATACTCATGACATAAGTGGCATCTAAACGGGAGCGTCTCATAGTCCAGCTACTGAACCCATGAGTATGAACCCGCACTAAGTTCAAAAGCATCCGGCAATGGCCTACTTAAATCAATTTCAACATAGATTCAGGTGAAGGTCATGATTTTCCTACCTAGAGTTTGTGTGGAAGAGCCCACAGGTTTTCCCAGCATTGAAGCAATCATTTGGAGAACATCCTCTCGGCAACATTCAATCGGCATTCTGGGCAGCCGCACCCAACAAGAACCTTATTTGGCAATTCCTCAGTGGGATTGAACCCAGCATGCTAAGGCTTAACAAAGAGCCCCGCCTGATTATAGAATTATGGACCTCCCTCAAATACCCTGTTCCTGTCAACCAAACACACAAAAGTGACCATGAAGAAATTATTGGCCAACAGTGTTACCTCCATCTCTCCCTCTGGTTCCCACACCCGTCTAGCCCAATTCTCCAAGAATGGAAGGGAAACTCGCAGCCCCAAGAATTTACAGTAAAGCGAGTGATTGAAGAAGTACTCCACATCCTCAGCAATCAATTCAAATGGGATAACAAGCTTTGGTATTTCCTGGCTGCGTTCCAAATAGCCATTAACCTTGGAAATTCTCATTCCTCCCATTGTGTTGGTGGAAAAAATTTTAGGAATCTGATTGATTTCCAAATTGGTCTCTGCTCTCTGACTCTCCCCCTGGCGTCCCTTCCCTGCAGCCTCCCTATAACTCATGGCTAACCTGGTCTAGGTCGGCCCCTGCGTAGCCATGTTCTACAACTTATACACCTTCGTTACTAAATGAAAAAACCCTCTATTATTGTGTCTACTCTCCTCAATCGCCCTTCGAATCCTACGCAGTCCTCTTCTGAACAAAAACAAGCTAGGGCGCGATGCCCTAGCTTGGCAAATAGGCTCCGAAATTGCCCATGCGCGCAACCAACCTCTAAAACTCATATGTGATCATCTTAGGCTCAAAATTGTAATTTAATTATTTTTTCAAGAATTTTCTATTTTTAAAAATTATATATTTTTAAGACTGGATGTTAACTTCATTTGAATTTCATCTCATAGGCTAATTTTAGCATTTAAAATATTTCAAGAGCTTTTTAGAGCTGTGCATGCTTGCATGAGAAACTTATTACAAATAACAACTGCTAAAAATGGACTTTTTTTTATATTTTAGTTTTTTTTTAAATTTTACATCTCAACTCTAAATTCTAAGTTGAGGCTTATTTAATCATGGTTATTACAAACTGAAACCAGGGTTATTACAAACCTAAAGCATGCTTAAATAAGCCTCAACTCAGAATTTAGAGTTGACATGCAAAATTAAAAAAAAAACTAAAATCTAAAAAAAATTATCTATTTTTAGCAATTATTATTTATAGTAAGTTGTGCATGCAAGCAAACGTAGCTATAAAATTCTCTCAAAATATTCTAAATGTTAAAATTAGCCTATGGGACGAAATTCAATTAAAGTTAACGTTCGGTCCTAAAAATATACAATTTCTAAAAATAAAAAAAATCCCCAAAAATAATTAAATTACAATTTTGGACCCTCAGATGATCACATATGGTCTCAAAAAATATCGAAAATATCCCTAAGAAAATAGAACTGCTTAGGACAACAATGAACTTTTTGAGACGGTCATTTTGGCACGTGGAAGAGCTCAAACAGAGCTACGGGTCAAAAGTTATGGCCTCCAGAAGGTTGACCTATTTTTTCTACATCATTAAAAATGGCTTGAGTCCTAAAAATATATATGTCACAAGGCCTAATATTTTTAAAAACATAATTGACATTGGCAACATTGAATGACAAGCCCTGAATTTACTACAATCTCAAGAATACACACACTATAAGACTTTCGCATCTCTCCTTCTTTCTCTTTTCATAAATATGCAAGAATGCAAGATGGTACGTATGTTTAGATCTTTAAAAAGAAGAGAAAAGGTTGTATTCCAATCATAATTCCATTTCAACTCACTACTTTTCATTTTGTTACAGTTATACTTCTCAAATTAGTTTGTCTTCATCTCTTTGCAAATACCTTATTGCACTTCTATAATTTTCCAATTCCTTTAACTTCAAACTTCTTTCCCTTGTTCTTCGTCTCATTTTATTAGAGCAATACATCTATACCCCTATCAATGTCTTCATTGCACCTTTTCTATACAATTTCTAGTTATATTATTGTTATTATCCTTCCATTAACAAAGGTCCCTAATTTAATTACCATATATCTTGTTATATTATCTAATGACACCTTAACTTTGGGAAAGTCTTATACCAACTCATTCTAGGGGCTTATTTTTGCCAATTAACTATTTTACAAAAATGTTAAAATATAGATTCTTCAATAAAAAATTCTTATTTTTTTATTAAAGATATTCTCATATTAATTGATATTTGTCAAAATAAATTAGCATTCTTTAAAGTTTTACTTATCCTCTGAACTTTTTTTAAATAGGTCCATTTTATCACTTCCATTCCAACTTCGTTTGTACATTACTTTCACATAATCTTAAATTGCTTTGTGAACTAATAACATCATATAATGAATCTAAAAAGCTTCATTACCTTTTAATTTTATCTATTTAGAAGCTTGTAAACCCAGTTTCTAGTTCAATACCATACAATAAAACCCACAGAGTTGAAAGCTCTTAAAATGTCAATATATGTGAACCATGTGCAGCAACATAAATTACATGGAAGGAAAGTAAATATGCCATTAAAGCCAAAAAAAAATAGTTGGCGAAATGGCGATATGATTCATAAAACTCTTTGAAGTGACATTGCCAATATTGACATAGAAGCTCAATCTAAGCCATGGTTTGCTTTAACTGCATTTCGATGTCAAGTTGAGCAAGAGGTGTGCAATTCGCTATAACTGTACTTTTGTCGTCAAGCTTCTCTATTTGAGTTATAGTCACTATTTCCAATTTTTCATCTGTAACTGCAATTCTTAATCGCTTCTTTCGGCTATAAATGCAATATAATATCATCTGAACCAAAGCCAATGGTATTCCAAGAAAATTGGGTGCCTGTAATTGCAAAAATGAGATGCAATGAACTCAGATTGAACCGATTGAAAGATGTTTTATTTAATTTACAAATGTATAGATTTATAGGCGGTGAATGCATAATTACCATGATAAGAATGTCTCTGCTCAAAGCACCATAGCCCAACCACAAAACACTACCCAAGAAAGCGAACAATGAGAAGTAAAATGACATGCACTCCACACTCTTTGTTCGAACTACCACACTCTGTATCACAGTACACATATATCATCACTGTAAGTACTATCAGTTCCAATACCTGAGGCACTACTTATATTAGCAATGATGATCAGTCAGATGAGGTTACTTACAATATCAGAGAGTGGAGATCCATAGAGAATGACAGAGGCCACCATTCCCGTAGTTCCTACAATCACTTTCTTATGGGCATTCATACCCCACATGGAAACTGTTGCAATACTTGCAAAAACAAACAACACTCCTACAATCATCGACGCCATTCTTCTCTGCCATGCCATGCCATTCATCCAAGTTGCATGTTAAGTGAAGAAGTAGCTTAAGGAATGGATCATACCAGAAAACTTATCTTGGCAATATGATATACCTTGGATTTAGATAGTGCAAAAAGGAGATAGATGGTGCAGAAACAGCACTCAAGAAGAAGCCCAAAGGCATTGATAGCCATGACGAGAGCGTTATCCCATCCGTTGCTAATCAGAGGAGACCCATACCAGGTGTACACAAGACAGTTGAACAGCCCTATTGCATAGGGTAAGCCTGACATCCCTCCGGTTGTCTTCTTCAACATCACTGTCCTGAAGGTACCTCTGCAATTAATGATGTTCATGGTCATCATTATTACAATGAATAATATTCAATACTTGTAGAAATTGAAGCTAGTTATAGGAAACACTTACATTGGTGCTCCATACATAAGCAAAGCAAATGCACTTCCTGCATCACATATACAACCAGTACGCCAGTCAATACAAAGCATAATTCATTCATAAATATCACTTTTGATTTAAAATAAGATTTGACGTATGAATTGTGGCTTGGCAACGTATTGATGACCTAAAATGCCAGCCCCGCTACGTATGAAGCTGTTCATCATTTCTTTCTTACGAAAGAAGAGAAGAGAACAATGAATGGAGGAGTGTGTTGCAGGTTGTGATAAGAGCGAGGCATACTTATAGCCCTTGGATTGCACCTGACTTTGCCTCAGAATATCTAATGAGGAAGTCTAAAGTTACATGCATTCCAAAACTTGGTCCTTGAAGCAGACACAGTGGAAGAAAGCTGTAATAATTTATGGACAAATTGAATGAGAATTGCCGGCATGAGTAATTCCTACTGCCGAGCTGTAAAAGTGGAGAGGAGAATATTGTTATATAAGCTTACAAGTATCGATCATCCTACTCACAATCCCCACTGCAACGCCACTTCACCATCCTTGACTCTCTATATATACAAATATCTTGTAATGCATTGTTCACTTCCATAGACCTAAAATGGAAGGCACAGTACCTGCGGAGCACTTTATCTACTGTCATCCTCTTGTATTCCAAGTTGATCCCGAGAAGTTGGTTGTGACTATGGGCCTCTTCAAAAGGCGCAAGATAGTTGCATAAGCGTGCACGATGTGACAAACTACAACTACCTCGTCCTCGCTGGTAGCAATTATGTCCTATAGTCAATCAATTGAGGGAGACAAATTATGTCCTATAGTCAATCAATGGAGGGAGACAAATTGCATCTTCATTTTATTTCTTAAATCAAAACATGTTTTTTTTGTTTTTTAAGAAAATTATAAGACAAACACATTAATAAGGTTTAAAGATAATGGGAACATCCTTTAAATCCATGTGTATGTATGTATGTATCAAAAAGATTAAGGGAAGAGGGGCCTTTACATTAAAGTATAAAAAAGAGTTCGACGAGTAGATAAACTAGTAATCAAATAAAAAATTGTAATTAACAGAGAATATTGAGGAATTCATCCAAAAAACTCCTAAACAAGAGAGAGAAAAACCAACTATTAACAAATACTCCCAAAAATAGCAAGGAGAGAACAAAAAACAAAATTCAGCCAACTCCATTGAAATTCAACAAGCCAATGCATTCCAAAAGTGCATAATAGAGATGCCATGGGGAAAAATCCCTTTAGCATACCTATAGGATCTCCAATCCTCATAATTTTTCTATTAGAAAGACAAATACAAAAATCAATAAAGCAAATATCCTTGGGGATTGAAGCATGATGAAGTCGTAAACCTTTCAACACTAATTTCTCCAACAAAACCCACTCAAAATTTGGAAAATTTAAAAAAGAAGTCAGTCTCACATCCATGATAGCCAAGGGTTCAAAAAGACACTTTGCCCATTTACCTTTCACAAAATACAAGATTAAGAGAGCCATCATCAAGGCTTAAAATTTTCTCCATTGTTCTACGACATTCAAATCATTCCATGGAGGATAGTCCATAAAAACTTTGGCATCAGCTCCATCTCTAGGATCATAGAACAACCATGAGCAAAAGAAGGTTTTTAAGCCAAACCCACATCCTCAACCAAAATACCTACCCCAATAGTTTTGTTCAACATCTTCAAGACACAATCTAGTTTTTGCTCAAGATAATGAAAACTTAAGAGGAATTCACTGGCCATAACAAACTATTAATCTTGGTTTCCTCCTATTCTAAAGAGATTTGATGAAAAAAAATTGGGTGGATGGGTCTAAATTATTGTTTTCTACTGCCAACCTAAGAATAGACCTAAGTTGGTCCCCATTATAAACCTTGTCAACTGCATTAAAAAATATTCTCTAATATAATGTTTAATAAAATTTATATAAAACAGAGTAGAGGGATTAAATACCTTCTATAGATCATCATCACTCACAGGGCCTATAAAGTTCTTACAAAAAATTGAAAGCCAACCTTAAAGCTAAATCAAATTCCTTGTATTCTATGTGCTTCCCCTAATGCCCAGACACTCCACATTCTTCCTCCTACTATGACATGTAGATTTTGCTGTGGAAGAGCATTTGAGGAATGAAAGAAAGGTAGAGAGCACACACTAAGAAATAGGCGAGGAAAATAAGTGTCAAGAGAAAACACAAGACAAAAAAGGAATTAAGACCCAAATGTCTTAATTCTTTGAGAAGGCACACCACTCCAAGTATTCATTCTCTACATGCCACTTCACATGTGGATAATCATTATGGTGACAAGTTGACTACCATGTCAAAGTTACCGTCAAATTATACTTTTAAGGCCACTCTTTTATTGTCATCAAATAATTTGAATGGAATTTATAATGTCATAATCAATTAAGTCAATGTAATATTCCCAAAAATGAGGGCATACACATTTCCAATCCTCATAAACACCAAGATTTGAGGTCCCGAAATAATCCAAGAAGTTGGTTGGAGCATTGATTTCATGATATCCATGGAGGAAAGAGATATTGTCAAAGAAAAGAATAACCCAATAGATGTCCTTGATAACTAAGTTGATTTTATAATTATCCATTGTACCTTCCTTCATTGCATTAATGATTAGTAAAGATTCACCTTCGAAAACTAAGTTTTTAAAATTAGAATTTATTGCTAATCTCAAACCTTGAGTAACATCTAAGCTTTAGAAAAAAAAATTTGTTGCCTAATTAATATTAAAAGTATATTAAGAAAGAACTTTATTTATAATATCTCAAAAAATTCCTCCCATTAGCAACAGGCCTGGATTTCCTTTAGAAACCCCATCAAATTTTAACTTGACACAATTTAGATTTGGGGACTTCTATGTAGCCAATGATCTCAAGTTAAAAGTAATGGGAAGAATGAAATTATTTTTCAAGAAGTTCTATTTTAAGAGTATTTGTCGATTCTCCCTAAAAATTTTATTTTTAGGAGGGGAAATATTTTCTTTAAAGACCTCTTTAAAAAGAGTCTCAATTTTTAAAGACAAAAGTTCTTCTAAAATAAAAATATTCTAAAAAAAATATATTATCTATTTTTTCCAAATAATGTTGGAAATAAATGATAAGATCTTGAAAAAATAATGTTGAATCAAGTAAATGAACTCATAAATAAAATATATCACCTCAATAGTAAGCCATACCAAGAGAATACAAGATACAAGATTGATAAGTGGGAAAACTAAATCAACAAAATAAAACCCCATGTGCATTAATAAGGAAATATTACAATAACATTCTCCAAGATAAAAATATTCATGAATAGAGGAAAAGAGATGAGAAATAATATTACTCAATCTATGTACTAGATAGTGTAGAATGAGATAGGAGAGAGCTCTTTAACTATATCTAGTGAGCCAAAAGGAGTAGCTAGAAAACTCCATTATAGTCTTTCATAACCTTCGTAGTGTGTGCCTAGTGTCACTAATCCCTATGAAATAAGGGGGAAGTGTGTGAAAAATGTGTAAGGAGTTACATGTGACATGTAACTCCAAATATTCTCTTCAAAAAGGATAAAATATGTGTGATACCTCATAAATCTAGAATATGTGACTTATAAATTCACATAATAAGAAAACCTACACACACCTAATGACTTAGGATAGATAAAGTGAACCCAAATAAAAATTAACCTCAAACACTCTCCCTTAAGTTTGATTTTGGGTTACAAATATGGATAAAAATTTAAAGAACAAAGAAGGGAGTTGACATTAAATTAATACTCCCCCTTGATGAAAAATTTCATTGAGAAGAATTACCATATTACAATGATTTGAGAAGAATATAATAGGTGTTTCCAAGAAGTATTTCAAATTTTAAGGTATGATCATTGAAAATATCCAATAATACTATTTGATCAATAAGGTAAATCTACTTTAGAACAAGGACTAACAATAAATAATATGATAAGAAATGATCAACCATACTTACAAAACAAAAGTTTGCACCAAATTTTGGGTTAAGTAAATAAGATGTCATAAAATGTGATCTACATATGTAGATCACGAATCCAAAAGAGGTTAATCAATTATTAGTAAATAAAATAAAATAAAATTTAAGACATAACATCTCAAGCCTAATCCCTAGGTTGAGCTATGTGGAAAACAAGCAAGAAATGTAATAGGAAGAAATATAACTATGCTTTTAACTCCCTTGAAAATTTTCTTTAAGACTGGTCTAAAAATGTTGAGTTCGGCTTGTAGATGTAAAAGTATTTATCAATGATTATATCCTTGTGAGGTAAGCATCTCTCTTTATCTACACTTGATGTTGGCTTTCACTTGACATGAGAGTGTTGAAGCTCCTTGCATAATTCAATAGCACAATTTTTCATGGAGAAGCTTCTTGAAATTAGAGGTGTGAGGATCTTATTTATATATTTCTTGAATCATTTTGAACTATTCATCTCATCTCAATATGGAGAGTTAATGATCAATCCTAAAATATATGATTACTCACATGGAGTGTGTAAGAGATGCCATTTTATGCATGGAAGGCACATTGGAAGAAGAGTTTAGTCATTGGTCCTCTTAGAGTGTGTAAGAGGGGTGTAAGAGGAAGAGTGTTGTAAGAGAGGTGTAAGACATGTCTTGAGTGTGTAATTAAAATGTAAGACATGTCATAACCTTTGCATTCTTGCTCACTTTGCTTGATGATGTCATCTATTTGTGAGACGATATTCTAACTTTGATTTTAGCAAAATAGGATAATTCCAAATCCACAGGTTTTCCTATTAGAAGAATAATTAGATTTGATTAAGTGGATTAATTAATAAATAGAATAATGATGATTTTTTGTAATGTTTCTATTTTAAAATGAAGTATTCACTTAATTTCCTTGTGAAGATACTTGTAAAGGATTGTTTTAATTCAGGATGCACTAAAAAGATTAATGATGTAATATGATTCATTTCCCCAATCAAGGATGTATCATTACAATTTTGGGTTAAAATGATAGTTGTGTAGGTAAATTAGGTTATGTGGTGATTTTTGATTAAACCTGCATGCGATTACAAGAAATTGCTCTTTATTGTAATTTAGACATGGAAGTGGTTAAAATGAAGTGTCTACATTTTTCACCTATTTGAGAAGGCATTACGAGACACTAGGCACAGTAACATTTTGTCAAAGAAATAAAAAGTCATCAAGAATAAATTTGATAATGGTTGAAAAATGATGTCTTCAATCTTCTTTTTTTGAAAATTTATGAGTCAGTAAACTTATATTGATGCCCTAAATGGTGCTTGATTATCCCTGGATGCCCCCTTAAGGGAACAACTGGGGAAGAGTTTTAAATAGACAGGCCTTTGAAAAAGAGAGGAAGAAGCAGGAGTGAGAGAAATATGTGGACTTGGAATTAGAAGAAAGAATAGATGATGGACTAGGCCCAAAAGATAATGGTGTTAGTTTATCAAAATAATGTGCCCCAACAGGGCATATTTTCATTTTATAAATGATGATTAGGCATTTGATTAATTGGTTGGGGGATAGTAAACAGGGAGAGCTCTTTTTTTAGCATTATTGAGTAGACTTCCTGTACTTGATTTTTAATATAGCACTAAACAATATGCCCCATGATATAAGACACCATGATGGCTAGGACATAATGTGCATAAGGATCAACCCTTGATCTAATAGACAATTGAAAACAATCCATGAATGATAAAAACCATGATGATAATGTTGTCCAATGCCAATGGATGGACTCAAGTATGATTACATGATAGGAAACACCATGATGATTACCCTGCCAACACAATGGATTGAGTCAAATAGGGATAATTTTAATAATATACCCATAAAACTTACTATAAAATCCTAGTGAATTCTAGATTTTAGGTATAATTCCATTGGCTAATCCTTGGCAAAATCATCATGCAAGTATAAATTGACTGGCAATTTCTATTAGTTCTTTCAAAAAACTTATAAACTATATGTCAAATTAAACATCATGTTCAAATCAATATTTAATTGAAAAAAATGCATAGTTAAACCCATTTCCCTAAACACATTATCATTCCACCAATGGAATAATCTCAAATAATATCAAGTCTGAAAATGTATTATGATCAGCTCTCAAAAGAAACCCAATTTCCCTTACAGCAATTGACCCCAAAATTGGTAATTTTGATACAAATGCAATGATAAACTTATTTAAACTCAAAATACTAATAAATAACACCAAATAATATTAATTTTATGGCCTATTTATATTCTATATCAGAAATTACCAGAGTTGTTAACTCAACATAAATATGCATTCAAAACTATCAATTTCCTTACACTTGAGTTCACTAAAAGACACAAATGATAAAATATGAACTTCAGATGATATTAATTATATTTATGATGAAATTATAGATAATTGAGACTGATTTATAATCACATAAACATAAATAATATATGTAATAAATATTAGAAAGTATTAAAATCTACTCACAAAACATAAGTAAAACCCCCACAAAAAAAACATGCAACCACTAAGATCTTATTTATATAATTTTAATACCTATTAAAAATCACAAAATGATACACTAATATTAAACACAAGGTACAACAACTTGGTTAAACAAATAACTCCATAAACTATTCTAAAATTTGCAAACAAACAAACTAGTCAAGCTGAAATCCTGCAACTCCGTGAAGCTCCAATGAAATCTATGAATGAGATCACATATTTAAATAAAATGGGATACATCCTATGAATCTTGAAATTAATGGTTTTTTTTCCACTGATCTCCTCACTTGAATTTTTTCATCCTCTGATGCAAATTTGAACCATAAAGTCCAAGAATTTGTTGAAATGGCAAAAGATAGTTGTAGACATCAGAAATCTACACATGATGGTTTCGAATGTTGCAATTCCCCTGGACCCCTTTTGGCCTATCCTATACCATTTATCCCCAAACCTTCCTAGCTCTAGTCATCTTGACCTACTAACTTAACCCACATTTTAAACTCAACTTAACCATGACCCTCAATCACTGACGGTCACCCTAACCGCCGATAGTCAGGTTCCACCATCTAAACCAAATTAACTGACCCTTCAATCTAACTTCGTTTTTTAATAATTATATCATCTAAATCATGTGTGAACCAATTCATGTACAAGTTAAAGTTAGACAAGTTGAACCCCTTGTTAACGTCTTGTTGTATCTCTCCTTCCTTGCTTATAAGAAGAGAGAAGCAAGAGGTGAAAATAGATCCATGACTTCAAGAGATTTTGCATCTATAGTTTATTTTTTGGTCACCTCTTCCGATAATCTAGTGATACAACCATAATTTTAGAGAGATGACTTGTCACTACCCCTCTATTGACATCCAAGTATCATTGCTCTACTAGAATCATGTCAGACTCCATCAATGAGCCAACCACCTCAACCATTCATCTGATCAACCTCTGATTTTCAATCTGTCAATTACTTTGTTTCTATTTTTCAACCAGCCCAAAACAAACCAATCTCCTAGAATTTCCTTCTGTGATCTTGTTAATCTGACCTTTTATCACCCAAACCCAACACACAGTAACCATAAATAGTTACCCTGATCATCGATGGTTTGTACAACCACAGATGGTTACCTCAACTGTTGACAGTCACACCAACCATCAATGATTACTATGGTATAAAATAAAATCAATCTATTTTCACCCACTTACCCTCAACCAAATCTAAATTTCTTTTCATCTGCCTATTCCTAGACCCCCAACCTATTTTCTGAAGCTCACCTGACTTGTTTAGCATTAGTATTGACCTATTTATTACTATATTAGTCATTTTAGTATATTTATTTATCAAGAATTTATTTTATTCAATTTCAATACCTTTTGATTATTTATGCAAGTAATTTATCTTCTATTTTTTAAAATTAATTGTTTAAAATATGTGGACTGACAGCCCCTGAGGAAGCTCTTACTTTGGATATCTAGTTAGTGCTAGGCAATCCACCCAGCTATTTGTCTAACCAACCATTTGCTTTAGTGTTATATTATTTTCAAGTCATCCTCCCAAGACAAAGAGGAACTCTCTACATTCATTTGATTCAATGTACACACAACCAAATAGGTTTTTCAACCATACCCATATCTAGTTTCCTTCTTCTTCCTCTCTTGGAATATAAGCTAAAATTATCTAAAATATTCTGACATGCCTGATGGGACCCTTGAGTCTCTACTTGGGTTTATTTTGTTTGCATCTACATACTTTTATCCTTATTTTGTGCTCATAAATGAAATTAAAATTTCTTTTGGGTTTAAAATCAACTGCATACATTAGTTTCATGCAAGTTTGGCTCACTTAGTTAAATTAAATCAAATTAATTTGATCATAGTATCACTTGTATCACACCCACAAACCAAACAACCTACATCAATCAAACATATAAAAAAATTGACATAAGGCCTGACTGGGACTTCATCATCTAATGGTCAAATTACCCTTTCCTGGTGATCCTAGTTGGAGGTCATTACCAATGGGAGGACCAACTCAGCTCTCTAGTTGAGTATAAACTCTAGAAATTAGTATATATTGGCTAAGCACCTGACACCCTTGTCATTGCAGTGTGTGAAGTGAGGGGGTAGGCCCCTATACCAAGCCACATATTTATTTCCAATACAGATCCTTTTGAGAGCCTAAACACAACCTGAAACCAACCATAGACTTCTTTTCTAGTACCCGCTCTACAAGCCAATTTCAATCACATAATTTCTTACAAAGCTTAAGTCATAAGCCAAAAGAGAAACTAAAAATAAATTTAGGACTTAACATCCTTTTTAGTGTATGTTTGATTTTCTTATTCATTTATTGTCTTCTCTCTATTTGAGTGGTGAGATTTTTGTTGTATTCCCTCTCCCTTATCTTGCATGGTTCTAACTCGCCAATAGTGAAAGAATCTAGTAGAGCATAACCCACCACCAAACCAATCAACCTCTTTTACCTCCTCATCTATAGAGTACATCTCTGAACCAAAAGATTATCCTCACCCTTTGAGAAGTCCTTCTTTCCCTTAGGTAGTTCCCTAAGGATATATAGAATTTTCCACCTTCTTAGATAATAATCATGTGGCCCTTCAACATTATCTCAGCACTATGCCTCACCATACCTCACCATACCCCTACTTTGGTTCCACTAGTAGACCCACCTTATGGCATGCCTTCCCAACTTATGGGAAACCCTTCTATTACCATAGTCACCACCCAACCATTAACCACCCAAACATCTTCATCCACCAATAATCCCTTTGATACTACTATAGAAAACCAACTTGCCCAACAAACTAACACCCTTACACCTTCCACCCCCACCAATAACTCCTCTACCCTAGGATTAACTCAACCATTAACCACCTATACTCCCATCACCATATAATTACCTATTACTAACACTGCCAACCTTCCTTAGGATACCCCCAATCTATTAGTCACTACTCCACTTCAAAATCTTGTGGTGTCTATACCTTCTACCTTACCACCAATATATACAAAGGTCACCATGTTTCCTTTAGTTACAAACCCAACTGCAGTTCCTACCCAACCCACCTTAACCTCTCAATAGGTTCCCATCACACCCAACTTGGGTTACATCCCTAACCCATGAGGGCATGTACCTCTACCCATTACCCAACCACCTACATCCACCTACCCCAACATAGCATCCACCCAACCACCTATATCCACATATCAATATGTGGTAGCCCATCAGCCCCTACCAATTATCAATATGTCACCCAACCACAACCACAATATGCACCTTATAACCTTTTAGGTGCATAACCCCAATGGATCTAATGAAAATTCTCATGGATAAAATGACTACCTTAGAGTCATTTATCTCTGGTGCTCACATCTTATCATATGACCAGATCTGTAATGAGCCCATTCACCCATCTATCCCTAATAGACCCTATCCTCCTCAGTGGGAACTTCTTAATTTTTCTAAGTTATAAATTAAGGAGGACCCCTAACATCACCTCAAGTAGTTTATGCATGAATGTTATTTGATTGCCTATGATGTTTCCCTCCTTTGTACCTTCCCCATGTTCCTATCCATTCTAACATTAGATTGGTATAGTGTCATAACCAAATACTCTCTCTTCTCCTTCACCTAGCTGGCCCAAACTTTCTTGGATCACTTTTTACTAAGAATTTCCAAGAAATTTTCCATCACTGACCTTTACTCTATCTGGCAATTTGATGATGAATATATTATTGATTTTATATCCCATTGGAGGAGCCTAATCAATCAACTTTCATTCTCTTTAACCCAACCCAAACTGATAGAACTTTTAGCTTGAGCATGTACCAAGAACATCTCTTCTACATTACATGTCCAGAGCTTTAGAACCTTTAATGAAGCTTTTACCATAACACGTAAGCTAGAAAATAGAGCCATCATTGAAGGAAAGTTAAAGTTGAAAAATAAAAACTCTACCTACCAAACCAATGAGGCCTCTAAACCAAACAATCAAACCAACACCAATACCAAAATCAAGGGAAATGTGATTGTGTTTATCCTTAAGACTGATCCTCCACCATTTTTCAATCAACCAAAATCCTCTAACTCCTCAAAACAAAACATGAGAAACCAAAACTAAAATAATCAGAAGTAATTTACTCCACGTAGGGAATCTTATGCTTCAGTCTTAGAGAAGTTGTTTAAAGCTAATATCATACATATTCCTCCTATCAAACCCCATAAATAATTTGATTCATCTCATTGTGTACCTAGCTGGTAAAATGATAACAACCTATGTGCTTTCCATTGAGTAGTAGGGCATGACATTAGTAGGTGTAATACCTTCAAAAATGTTATCCAAACCCTCATTGATAAGGTAGAGATTGTGTTGGACAACCCCAATGCACATCCAAACCAAGCCCTTAACAGTTTCAAACAACCTTTTCCCAATCATTCACCTACCAAAAATGAGAGCAAAAAAGTTGAGTGTTTTCATGATACCCATACCATCAATATGGTTCTTGACACACTCATTGCTGAAGAACCTACTGCCCAATCTACCTATTATGTGCCTTCTCTATTTATTGAGGTAGTGGAGTTTCCTTGTCTTCCTTTTGACACCCAAACCAAGGAATTAATATTTTCCCCTCCTCCACTTATTAAGGTAGTGGATTCATCAACCCCTCTTTCAATTGACATACCCAAGCAAGCAACCATTGCCACTTTACCTTCTCCCTTAACTATCAAACAATTCACTTCCCCTTTGGAGATCATTCCCAAGGAAGAAACCACCACATTTGTACCTCCCATAAGGAAACCACCCATCCAAAACTTGTATCCTTTGATTAAGGAAAAGGATGATGTCACCACTCCCCATTCTCAGCCTAGGGCTTATCTTTTGAGCCCACTATCCAGGGAACAAGACCGGTCTATAAACCATTCTATAGATTAGTTTAGAGATTGGAATTCATCTCCAAACCTGACATGGATTGAGACACCTTTTTGAAATAATTAGAACTACCTTACATCACCAAACAAGAAACTTCAACCACCTCATTAATGGACTAACCCACCACTTCTATTATCCAACCCCCTATCTTATCAACCAAACCAATAAAAACCTCTACTAACCCAACCATTTCTCAACCATCCAATGCAGCCAAATTCCAAAGAACCAAATCATCCTCTCCAACCAAACTATCCAAACAAACCAAAACTCTTGGCATCTTCTATACGTTGAGCCTTAATCACCCATCCTTGAAACTAGAAATAACCTCACCAAACCCACCAACCAAGCACCAAACAAAATTGACCAAGGAAGTAAAGCTAGAAAAAGGTAAGAGGGCCAAAATTTTACCTCTCTTAACCTTTCCCTCTATCTTAGGGCCTCATCCCTCTACTTTGATTAGGAAGACAACTATCTCAACCAAAACCCAATCACTATTATTGGTTACACCAGCACACTTGATTTTTGACACACCCATCTTCACTGAGCCATCTATAACCAAACTACCTACCCTAAAACCTCCTACCTCCAACTTATCAACTTCCACCTTGCCAAAACCAAAACCCTCAACTAAGAAAACCACCTTACCAAAACTTTCTATCACCAAGCCCATTTTCAAAAAAACATCCATCTCACCAACCAAGGCCAAAACCTTTAAAGCCTCTCCACCTTTAGTTGAATCTCACTTGACTATTTTCTAAAAGTTATTTCAAGCTTCTTACTTGACCTTACCTCCTATCAGGCCATTTGAACCTATTGGTCCAAAACTAGTCTAGTATAACAATCACCAAGTGTGTTCCTATCATAAGACACTAGGGCATGACATAGAGAACTATGAAGATATCCAAACCATAATCCATCAGCTCTATGATGAGGAAAATCTATTAAAAATGAGCCTCCCATGATCCCACTACCAATCCAAAAAATAAAAACCACTACCCAATGCCTACCTACTCCCCCACTCTCACCTCAGAGTGATGAGGAACCAAACCAATCTCCTATCCCAAATCTTCCCTCTATCCATACTATCCATGTGGTCACATGATCACACACTCAATAAAAGTATAAGGGGAAGGATAAAGTATCCATCCCATGGACATACCCATCTTCCACCTCCGAACCAAGTCAAAATTAAGCACCTTCACCTTTGACCAAACCCAGGTATCTATCTTGGGTACCTTCCAATCCAACCCCTCTAAATTAATTAGGAGAGTGGTTCTCAAACAATTTTACCAAACCCCAGTAACATGAGTCTATATGAATTTATTTCTACCTTGCTTCATCATCACCAAGCAATGAGAGAGGCATTGTAATCAATAGAAGTCCAACCTGAAGATCCTTAACCTCTGGTAGCTTTTATTGGCACTCTCTAAATTTACAACCTTGTCACCTTCAAGGATTCAAAAATACCCTCTTTCCATCTTGATGACCTAGATCCCCCTCTTTTCATCACTACCTATATCAGCCAAACCTACATCAAATGGGTAATTAGTTATGGGGGATCCAACATTAATATCATCTCCTCCTATGCCTATGATCAACTCAAACTACCAAACAATGTCATGTCTAAAACCTTAGACATCCTTTGATCATTCAACAACACCATGGCCACTACTTTGGAAGTTGTTGTCCTTCATATCCATTTAGGACCTCACATGCTCCCAGAGCTCTTTTGTGTAGTGGAAGGTGAATTTTAATATAATTTTTTGATGGGATGACATTGGATCTACTCCATGAGTTTTGTCCCATATACCCTTCATCATTGCATCAAATTTAAATATGAAGGCTAGGTTGTCACTATACAAGCTGATCCAAGTCCCTTTTCATCATGAAACATGACTTATCGGCCTATTGACATCCTCCTACCTCCATATAGCACACCCTCATCGACCAAGGATAACCCTTAACCATAAATGATGATGTCATATCCTCTTCTACCAATGAGGCATGTACTAGCTCATCAATCTCCTCAAATCAAATCCTCACCATAGACCACTTGGAATCAACATTCCAATGTCTTTCACTTGGGGAATATCACCTCTTGACCCTTGATGCCTTCCTTACTCCCAAAGAATATGGGAAACTTGACCACCAACCTAATTATGACCCTAATATCAAAGCCATTATTCCCCTTAGACCTTTAACCTATCAAACCCATTTCATCTATGGGGGACTTGAAAAACTATTTGATGCTTCTACCACCTCCTTTTCACCTCAACCATTCATCTCTAGCTTCTCTTATCTAGATAACCCAAACTTTTCCAAGACATAATCCACATGTGTGCTTGGAAAGGATTCAATCTTGGATGATATGAGTATGGCCCACACAAATTGATTTCAATTGAGACTAGAAAGTCTCATGAGAAACACAACCTCAGTTTCATTCTACCCAACAAGAGGAAAACCAAACCACCTGCCATCACCACCATTAAGTAAGACATCCCTTCCTCACCAACCCTTTCTCCACCTGAGTGTGAGGATGATGACATCATCTGACCTAACTTTTTTTTCATAAACATGATCAGCCTCAGACCCTTGACCTATCAAAAGGAAGTGGTGACTGTAACCATCCCTATGACCCATCTTGAGATGATAGGAGATGACTCTCCTACCATTAATACCATTTAGTGTTAGGATGATGAATCCATTCTCACCTATCTCTGTGTACCAGATTCTTCCATCCATAAACCCCTTCTTCTTGAGACCTTGACCATGTTAAATGAATCCACCATGGATATCAACTTGGGCACTATGGACAACCCCCACATTGTCAAAATTGGCCAATCATTGGATTCATAAGAACTTCAATATTTCCCCTCCTTTTTTAAGACCAGAACATAACATTTGCCTAGTCTTATAGTGACATGCCAAGAATTGACCCCTCCATCACTACCCACAACATAGTAATCAACTGTGATGCTAACCCTGTTAAGTAAACACTTTGATGAATGCACCATTTATATACCTTCTCATCAAAGAATATCTTCAACATCTCCTATCCATTAATTTCATTCAACCCATTGATTACCCCTAATGGATTTGAAATATCATACATATCACCAAGTCTATGATGGGAATATAAATCTATGTTGACTTTCATGACCTCAACCTTGCCTACCCTAATGATGACTTTCCTCTACCCAGCATTGACCAACTGGTTGATCTTACATCTGGCCATGAGATGTTGTCAGTCATGGATGGATTCTCAAGTTACAATTGGATCCTAATTGCCCCTAAAGATCAATACAAAACCACCTTTATCACCCCATAGGGGACCTTCTGCTATAGGGTCATGAAGTTTGGAATAAATAACATTGGTGCAACCTACCAATACCTTATAACCTACATCTTCCATGACCTTATCCATAAAATTATTAAGGACTACATGGATGATCTTTTTTGGAAATTGAAATATCATAAGGATCATTTGGCCATTCTCAAAATTATCTTTGAGCACCTCATCTATTACCATGTCTACCTTAACCCCAAGAAGTGCACTTTTTGGGTCTTGTCATCAAAGCTCCTTGGCTTTATCATTTCCCTTCATGGAATCAAAGTTGATCTTACCAAAATCAAAGCAATCCTTGACATGCTTCCTCTAATCAACCTCAAGAAACTCCATAGTTTATAAGGGAATCTCTAATCCATTCACCATTTTATCTCTCATCTCTCAAATTGATGCTAGCCCTTCCACCACCTTCTGAAGAAGGTTGTATCTTTTAAGTGGAATGATGACTACCAAAAGGCATTTAATTCACTCAAAATGTACCTTTTGTCTCCACTTATCCTCACCTCTCCCATAAATGATCAAATTTTTTACCTTTATAACTCTGCCACCAACCACTCCCTAGGGGTAATGCTTACTCATCGAGATGAACACAAAGAGAAAGCTAATTAATACATCAAAAACATGCTTATAGAATATGAGGCTCAGTATACCCATATCAATAAAATTTGATTATCTTTAGTATTCATGGCCACCAAGCTTTTCCACTACCTTATTAACCATAAAACCTATGTCATAACCAATACCAACCCACTTAAGTACATGCACTCCAAGCCATACAAAAACCAATTTATGGCCAAGTGGCTCATGTTTTTAGCTAAGTTTTACCTTAATTTCCTTTATTAAAAGTTAATTAAAGGGTAAGTCATTGCTAACCAATTGGTTGAAGCACCTTTAGCAAAAAACCAACCTCCTCCTCTTGAATTTCTAGATGAGTCCATCGTGAACCTATCTTAGGCAAATTTCACCTACCAGGTAACCATGTTCTTTAACAAATCATAATGTCAATTTGGTGGGGGAGATGGTATCATCCTTATTCCCCTTGATGCTAAAACTCTTCCTTTATCCTTCAAGTTAGATTTTAAATGTACCAACAATATGCCTGAGTATGAAGCCCTAGTAATTGGCCTTCAAACTACCTTAGCTTTGGGAGTCAAAACAATCAACATCTTTGGTGAATCTTATCTCATAGTCAATCAAATCAATGGATCTTACTAGTGTAAGAATGATGTTTTACAATAATAAAATAACTAATTGATGAACTCTTAACATCATCTAAACACTACCATATCTAATCAACCCCGTGATCTACCAATAAGTTTGTTGACACCATGTTTTCCCTCACCTCTCAGATCCTATCTATACCCTCTAAATCCAAGATATCTATCATTATCTATAGACTCACCCATCCTTCTTATGTCAAACTAGGTTTTTCCACCATCTTCAGTGTGGAGGAGACCCAACCTGATCTTTGGTATCAATAGACCTTCGACTATCTTAACCTCATTGTCATTATTTCTAGTCTTTCCAAAAATACTCAAAGAGATTTTATCTAGAGTACTTCACATTATACCATTATGGAAGGAATTATTTATAAAAATAGCTTTGATGGTCTCCTCTTTTGTTGCTTACATAGTAATGAAGCCTCTCATGCTATCAAGGAAACACATGATGGGATCTATGGGGGACACTTTAGTGGCCTCATCATGGCTAAGCACATCCTTCACCTTGGCTATTACTGACCTACCAATAACCAAGAATATTGTGATTATGTGAAAAAGTGTGTTAAGTGTTAGCAACATGCCAATTTACATCATGCACATAGTCATAGTCTTCACGTATCCACTAATTTCTAGCCCTTCTCGTAATGGGGTCTAGACCTTATTAGTGAAATTAACCTCCATTATTCATAGTGACACCATTATGTCATCACTACTACCAAATATTATACCAAATGGGTAGAGACTATTCCTCTTGTCTTGACCAAATCCAAAAATATTTTGGACTTTATCAACCATCACATCATCTACCCTTTCGATGTTCCTCACAAAATTATCACCAATAATGGAAAATCTTTTAAAAAATAATTTCTAGGGTATTTTTGATGCATTCAGTATAAATTTAAGTTTCTCATCACCCTATCGCCCTCAAATGAATGGATACGTAGAAGCCTCTAATAAAACTCTTAACTGCATGCTCACCAAAATGATCAATGCATTTGATTAGGATTGATATTTACACATCCCCTTCACCTTATGGCCATATCTTATTAGCATCTAAACCCATAAAGGTACTACCCCATTCTCTCTTGTGTTTGGAATTGAGGCTATCTTACCCATCAAGGTCCAAATTCCTTATCTTCTCATATCCTTACATGATCTCATTTATGAAGATGATTATCATTAGCACCATTTAGCCTAGCTTTGGCTACTTGATGAGCATCACTTAGCCACCCTTACCCATCTTCATGTCTATCAAGAGTGCATAAAATTTTATTATAACAAACACCTAAGAATGTGAGAATTTAACATCGAAAACCTCATCCTAAAGGAAAACCAACATGTCATCAATATGGAAAAAAGCAAGTGGGGAAAGTTTGCTTTCAATTGGCTTGGACCTTATATTATAACCCACAAGTATGGATCAAGAGCTTACTAGTTATCTTCTCTTGATGACAACCCAGAACCTAAGCCCCTCAATGCTTTGCATTTACATCCTTTCTTTTGTTAAGGAAGATCAAAATCACCTTTTTTTTAACTTAAACTCATCCCTTTCTTACAAGACACCTTCATCTCCCTATTTTAAGGGCAACCAATTAAAAATAAATCATGTGATTATCCTTCATAATAATATCCCAATCTTGGACAATGGGTACCATGACTCTATCCATGGCATGATTCTCATGGTACTTACCACCTCTTTTACAAGATGGATTCCCATGATTGTTATTACCTAAACCTATTTACACCTAATCAACCTTCTTATGCTTTTAGTTTTGCCTTGATAAAGGTGAACCCTTAAGCCTATATAAATAAGTCTATGTCAAGAAAAATAAAACAAAGCAAAAATCAAATTCATAGCCAAAAATAATCATGGGTCATTCCTAACATTCACATACTACTCCCTTGAAGGACAACTATTGAAAACATATTCACAATTTCTCAAAGTAAGGTAGACTACTCACTTGAAGAATAGATATCAAAAGGAATTAAGCAAAGCACACTAAATTATACCACTCCCTTGAATGATGGCTGAGTAAAGCATTTGTCAAAGCCTAGCAATTTATCGAAAGCTTCTCGCATCAATCAACTTCCCTAACCCCTGAAGAAATAACATAATAAGCAAAATATCCATTGTTAAAAAAATAAAAACAAAATAATTTTTAAAGCCACAATTGGCTCTCATAAGCAATAATTTTAAAAGTTGTAATCATCTCTCATGAGTAGACTTCTTTCATCGATCAGTCTACACTTTGTATGACATAGACTTGTTTAAACTAACTCTTTGGTAGCCTCTAAAAGAGGAATGTTAGTCTGATGATAAGGCTCAATTTTTATTCATCTCCCCTTTATACACTATAATCAAGGTATTTTGAGCTCACTTGACATTATGTGATCATGACACCTTTTTAACCAACTAACAAATGCTAATGTAAAGCATTGGATGGGCTTATGCTCCTTAAAGCTAGTCCAACTTTGGGTTTGTATTAGTCATTGCCAAAGAAGAAGCATTGTACCCTCTTCTTTTCCTCTCATGGATATTTGATATATTCACTAAGGCATTTGTCTCTTGATTATATTCTTTTCCTCACATCTAGTGTTGTTATTCAACTTAATTTATGTGTTTTACTTTAAACACAGTGACCATAACCATAGTCATAACATCATATCAACATGTATCATAAGCAAAAGCACACATCCTTAGTATATCCATCATATTATCATAATCATAACATCTATGAGAAAATAAGTAAAAAAACCACTTTTAACACATGTCTCAATATAAATAAGGAAGCATATACTCACTAAGTTTTAAGCACGAACATCATCATCATAACCATAAATCAGCATAACTAAAAATCCATCACATGCCTAGATAGGTGAGTCTACATTAGTAAAAATATCCATAACATAATCATAATTAGTATAACATCAACAATGATCAATACGAACATAACATCATAAAAATCAAAGAAAACCATGAATGATAAGTGATAAATAAGGATCATATCTATAAATTGTGAGTCTGACATCCATAACATCATAATGTATACAAAAATATACATGTCTCTCTCTCAAAATATATATCTCACCACATCAGCATGTAGGTTAGTATCAAAATGATGTATAATAAAATATAGTATCCCATAACTATATCATGACTATGCCCCTGGGACACCATTATCTTCTGGAGCACCACTGCCTCCTAGTGCCTATCCTCCTAATGTACATGCATATCCACTAGTGGAAGCAACCCACTAGCATGGTGTCACCATGTTAGAACTACCTAACAAACTATCTTTGTACTCACCCCCCAAGGCTCATCAGGACAATGTTTTAGGACTATAGCCTCATAATTATGTAGCTCCTCCACTATGGCTAGATACCATGCCATGGGGATAGTGCTCGATGGTGCTAAAGGTGATATGGATCATCCTCTAGTTTTTCTAAGGGAATCTCTCTCTTTGGTAACTAAGGCTAGCTGATCTCTAGCCTAGTCCCTCTCACCTGTAACCATAGCTAGTTGACCCTGTAAAGCTACCACCTGTGCCTATGTTGTAGCTAGTGTCACTTCTAATTATGCACCTAGGTCAACCCCCTGTACCTATACCTACTAACCTCTACTAGATGGGTCAATATCCATAAGATGCCTATCACCATCATCACCACTAAAATCTACTACCACATATAGTGTTTGGTATCATGTCAGGTACCCATTTACAAACCTTGCATCATCTATCTTAGCCTTAACTAGTAACTCCTCGTGATCAAGCAATGTTTGAACTGGCTATGGGTCAGGTAGTAGGATCTTTGCATCCTCTTACCTATACCTTTGGAATGGACCTAGAATCCCCTATACCAGGCCAAGCTATTTATATAACCTATCAAATGAGATGAGCTCCATCTCACCATCCCTCTTACCAAAGATCCACCTGTAGCTCTACAAGGATAGTGTGTCTCTTGTATCCAACCTAGTATAGAAACCTGATGTATGGCATCTAAATAAAATCACCTACAACTAAGGCCTCTAAAGTACCCCTAAACTAATCTATGTCATGTACCCCACCTCCTACTCTTATGAGAGCAAAATTAGCTCTCCACCTTATAAAGCTAACCTTGAACTCCATCTAGGCATAACCCTCCCATATTAGCCCCATTGGTCATAAAAATTAGATGTGCATATATTCCCAATAGTGTATCATGAACCTAAAACTAATGCCATATCTCTTGTGAGTTCTGAAACCCCATAACTCCCTATATATCTAGACAAGCAGCATAGGAACCCATCTGAATATTATGTGACCTAACAACATCTCCACCAAAACCCCTATTAGTAGATACAAAAACCTCCCACTACTTAAATAAGGTATAACAAAACATGATACCATGATCATCATCATTATGAATAGTCTCTTAGCATCCC
The DNA here is from genome assembly GCA_037957365.1 of Torreya grandis. Lineage (NCBI taxonomy): Eukaryota > Viridiplantae > Streptophyta > Pinopsida > Cupressales > Taxaceae > Torreya > Torreya grandis. The sequence continues at coordinate 4,600,692 of JARHVA010000350.1, read as the reverse complement.
TTGCTCTCTAATATATTGGGGTTTAGCTAAACCCTCTAGCATGTTATCTAACAAGATCATAGTCGTATCTATATAATATCTCTAAGAACTCATCTCTCTCCTCCCACTCAATGTGATAAATTAGATCACCCCATATGGTTAATTAAGTGATCTTGTGAATGTCCTCTAGTAAGATAATCATCTCACCAGTGGGTAGAAGGAAGGTGTTCATGGTAAGATCCCATCTCTCGATGAGGGCCATAATCATCATCACATCTCATGACATATGTTGATAGTGAACTATTAATTTAAGGCTGATCTCCTCCATATGAGCCCAATCTACTGGGGTCATCCCTTAATGAATCTTTAAGAAGATGCACAACACTTGATCATGCATTTGAATATGTTCCCATGTTTATAATGTTCAAAAGCAAACACACTTAGTGTTATAAACTATTTTTTCCTATGAACTATGCATATTACACCTACCTCATCCTATATTTGACTAATTCTATCTGGAACATAAAGGATCACCCATTTTACCTAAAAATAGAAGCTAGCCCAAATTTTAGCAACTACCTATCACCCTAAATCATTTAACTATTTATTGTTCCTACCAATCACGCACCTTAACTATTCATATACATACGATTGCCTATTACCTTAAAACATTACCCTAGACATTTACCATTTAAACATTACCCTTCACATCCCATTTTTAAAATCTAACTTTTAAAAATTTCAACACTTTTTAACACACACCTTTTCCATTTATAACCAATGGCCAATGGTCATGATGACCATCAATAATCAGGTGACCATTCATTGATGGTCATTGACCATCGATAATCAGGATGACCACTGATGGACACTATGTGTGACTGCTGGTGGAGAATGCCTAATCATACCAACCCAAAAAATTACCAAAAACACCTTAATACTTACCAATTTTTATAAATTCCTATTTCCCACCCACCCCTATCTAACCTACCCTTTACCAATTACCCAAATCAATAACTAATTTCACCTAAAACCTTAATACTTAGGGCAAAAGCTAAAACCCTCCCACCAAATCAATGACACACAATAACCAAACAACCAAATTCAAATGCATTTCAATCCATAACTAATCTATCAAATTAATGCAACCCCTACCTCATTCCTTGACCATTATCAAGGAGGAATTCAAGGACCCACTACCCACCTAACCTCACCCACTCTACATCCTCATTGATCAACTCAAGTACAATTAACAATCACATTTACACAATCACCCACTAACAGTCACCATTAGTAACATTTCCCAATATTCCAAAAGCATTAGATGCCAAAGTCAAATGAGAGAAAAATGATTTGAAAATGACTCATTGAGTCACTTTTAATCTCTACCCTTTTAGGTTTTTAAACCTGACCACTAATGGTTAGGGTGACCATTGATGATCAACTTCAAAACCCCTAGCCATCGACAATTATACTATTGGTATTTATTTTCACCCACCACACTAACAACATTTCAAAACTTTTTGAAACCCACACCAACACCCATGGACATCACCTTCTCCATCAACCATACCAACCACCTCATCACCTCACCATTAGTCTATTTTTGGCCCAACTAGTGTGAATTTTGTGATGACCTTATCTAGTCTTTTTGAATAAACTAATAAAAATTACCATGTTAACCTAATTTTTGAATTTGTGCTACCTTGTGCACACTTTACCAATTAGTGTCTTCTTAGGAGCACTTCCCACCTCAAATACCTAAAACTACACCTAACCAATTTGTGTTTTTCTTGGGAGCACTTCTTACCTTAGATACCCATAAAAACACATACCTTACCTAGGAGACTTTTGTTTATGATTTTTCCCAACCACCATGCCTAAATGTAGTCATATAGTCCACTTGTCCTTCTAGATCTGACCTTATTTTTCTACAAACTATGATAACCTAGTCAATGAGTGATCTTAGATATCACACTTTTGTCACACTATGTTATGTTTGTGCTTCAGTGCCCAACCTATCACCCACCTTCATGATTTTCACCTTTGTCATTACCTTCACCACTTATCCAACCCACACCCAATTCTATTTTACCTCATCAACTCTTGGTTTGAATGGGAACACCTCCTCCCATGATCAAGGCAACTGAACCTTTGACCAACAATCCCTTATTTTTTTGTAGATTGGTGATACAAACTGCATAATAAAAGGGGAAAAATATAGATGCTATAAATCTACACATGATGGTTCTAAATGTCATAATTCCCCTAGACCCCCTTAGGCCCAACCTAGGATGTTTGACCCCAAACTTGCCTAGCACAAATCAACTTGACCTCCTAACTTAACCCACCTCTTTAACTCCACTTAATCATGACCATCAACTATTGATGGTCACCCTGACCATCGATGGTTAGGTTCCACCATCTAAAATAACTTAACTAACCCTTCACTTTAACTTGATTTTTTATGATTAGATCATCTAATTCATGTACAAACTAATGCATGCATGAGTTAAAATTAGACAGCAAGTTGGACCCCTTGTTAATGTCTTATTTCACCTCTCCTTCCTTGCCTATAAGAAGAGAGGAATAGTAGGTGAAAATAGATCCACAACTTCAAGATATTTTACATCTAGAGTTTCTTTATAGGTCACATCTTCTATAAATCAAGTGATCTAACCATCATATCAAAAAGATGACTTATTTCCACCCCTTAACCAACATCCAAGTACCATTACTCTTCCAAAATCATGCCAGACTCCATAAACAAGCCAACCACCTCAATAATTCATCTGATCAATCTCTAGTAAGTTAAATATTTGTTTTCAATCTATTAATTACTTTGTTTCCATTTTGTAACCATCCCAGTACAAATAAATCTCCCAAAATTTACTTCTGTGATCTCATCAATCTGACCTATTATCACCCAAACCCAACACACAGTAACCAACAATGGTCACCCTGACCACCAATGATCTATCCAACCACTGATATTTATGTCAACTACCAATGGTTACCTCAACCACTGATGATTACACCAACCACCGATGATCATTACGGTAGAAAATAATATCAATTTATTTTCACCCACTTACCCTCAACTAAATTGAACTTTATTTTCATCTGCCTATTCCCAAACCACCAACCTATTTTCTAAATCTCACCTGACCTATTTATCATTAATATTAACCCACTTATTATTATATTAGTCATTTTTGTCTATTTATTTATCAAATATTTCTTGTATTCAATTTCAGTACCTTTTTAATATTGATGCAAGTAATTTATCTTCCATTTTCTAAATTTAATTATTTAAAACATGTGGATTGACAACCCCCAAGGAAGCTCTTTCTTCTAGGATCTAGCTAGTGCTAGGCAATCAACCCAGTTATCTATCTAACCAACCATTTGCTTTAGTGTTATCTTATTTATAGGTCATCCTCCCAATCCAAAGAGGAGCTCTCTACAATCATTTTATTCAACATGTGCACAATCAAATAGGTTTTTAAACCATACCCATATCTAGTTTCCTTCTTCTTCCTCTATTGGAATATAATCTGAAATTCTCTGAAACAATATCCCAGAAGGAAATCTTGGCATATAAACACACATGAGGCCCTAAAGTTGGAATCAAAATCCAACTCTCTTTTATTTTATAAGATGACATGAGTTAGAAAAGGCAACTAATTCTATCTTTATCACCTTTCTCATAAAACATTTAGATACTACCTCTTTCTCATTTTTTTCCATTTCCAAAACTTTCTTGAATTTAATCCACTTGTCTTGAGGATAAGAAAGCAAGATAAAATTAGCAAGTTTCCCTAGATGCTCATCATTATCTCCTCCTATAAATCCACATCCCAATTGGTAAGTTTCCTTGTAGATATTCAACTTGCCAATTTCCATTAATATTAAAATATATTTAATAGTTAATTGGCCCCATTTATACAGATTGAAAATATAAAATAACCATGAGCCTAAAATATTAAATATTAAATAAATTATTTTCCAAACTCTTTCCTTATTCCATGGAAATTTTTTAAATGGGAAATTTTATCACAAAATTAAATTAATTACAAATGGGACATGACAAGTCCGTCCTTCCCAAAATTACTCATCCTTAAGCAATTTCAACCCAAGATGCCCAAGAATAACCATGCCAATGTGATGATTCATACCATATTATCCACATAGTCTTAATATTTTAACTTTTATATGATTTATCTTCTATCAAGGAACATTTTTCAAACCCAAATACTCAAAAATCTCCATGCCAATCAAACTATTTTGCCCATGTAATCTAAAATCTATACCTATCAAGTGAGACATTTCTTGCCAAAGTTCACTACATAATATATTATTTATATCATCCATAACATTTTTGTATAAGTCATATAGTTTAACCAACTCTTTGAAGAATAACTTTCTCTCATGATAATATATATCAAATAAATGTGCAATACTTACCAAATCATAGGTGCAATTTAGGAGAAAATCTATAATGCAATGCATGATTAAACCTTTCCATTCTCAACTTGAATCAAGAAATAAATATAACTAGCCTATTGTGTATTATTTTATATGTAAGAGAATGATATATTCTCTCCAATTATCAAGTTGGTCTTCATTCTCTTGAAGAGCTTTTGTAGACTCTCCAATTGCAGCTTTATCAAACTTCCTTCTTAGCACTCTGGTAAATCTCAGAGTAGTGGACCTAAGCTAAATGACATAGTTGTATAAATACTCAAGGTATAACCAATTTATCCATAATACCCATTGGTATGTAGTATGTATCAAATCCTCTTCCATAAATAATCTCTCTTTTCCCAAAACTATGTATAACGACTTGCACAAAACAATTTAAACCAGAAACTTTGAAAACTTTTTATAATGATATAAATCTAATTTTTATAGTATAATAGACAATTATAACCATAAATACATCCTTCATAATAAATGATACACATTTTGGAAACAATTACTACCTTCACCCCCACAAATTTGAAATACACATTGTTAAATACACACTAATGGACCCAAAGTTTACATCAACTTGAGAGATGTTAGTTTCAGCTTCATAGACTAATCTAGAACAACATGAATACAATATATGAACACAAATAATCACCCTAAAGAAATAACATTCACACCACCACACTTTTAATTCCAAATCTACAAATAATAACTTATTCTGATGGGAGATGATGTAGTCCCTAAGACCATCCACTAGCAAATACTTGTCACTCTTCACAATTGTATCTAAAATGTCAAAGGTAAATAATTCATTGGCATAATCTACCATGGTGGGAAATTTCCAATATTTATGAATGGTATAAATATACTAAAAATTAATCATTCTTAAAAATACATCAACATTTACATTGTTTTCCCTTACCCATTTATGTGACTCATAACTCCAATCATATAAATCCAAGAGGAACTTCAATCTTGTTTAATCTATCTCCACCACACATTTACCACAAACCTGATGATGTCTGAACTCTTTCAAATCATACATGATGAAAAACATCTCCTCATCATAGCTAGGGAAATTCTCTTCTAAATCTATGAACTTCATGATTTCATTTTTTATGGACTTCCTCATTTGTATTATAACTAAAGCGACTCCATTTATAGTAGCATCACATTCTATAATAGTTTTTAATGAGAAATTTGAAATAATAAGGACTTGAAATAAGCTTAATACCTTCTCCCACTTCTCAAAGTCTTCTAGTGTGGTATTTTTATGTATGCATCTAACACTAATTACATGGCCCAAGTATAGAAGCTTTGTGACCTCAAAATCATATAGATATTCCATTGTATCTAGAGCATGTTTCTTTAAAACTTCAATAGTTAATGCCATGTGCCACATATGATCTTCCTAAGATTTACTACACATCAAAATACTATCAAAAAACATCAAATAATCACTAAATACATGATTCACCCTGGTGGCTAGTGTTTTAGTTAAATCACCTAGCATGATCATGAACTCAAAGTGCTTGAAGTGACTCCTAAATGTTATCATATGCATATCCATATTCCTCACATGAATCCAATGGTATTATGTCCTCAAATTAATTCCTAGGGAATAAACTACCTCCTACAATTCATCATCAAGTTCTTCAACCCTGGAAATGATTTTCAAAGCACCATATATGGTACACATCTTGTGGTTGTCATATTTTCCCTTCACAAAGTGGTTATAATGTCCAATAAACCCCATATGGTTCCCTATAAACTCTCTTTTAGTCTAAATTCAAAATATAGATAACTCAATAGTAATATTTATGCCTCTATCCACTTTGACTCTCAAAATATCACCCCAATCCCATATGAAAAAACAATCTTCAATTTGAATCAAAGAGTCCTCATTACCTATATTTTAAGTTATATCCCTTACTCTATCACCTTTGTTAGCATGTTTTCCATGATGACCAAATTTTTGTAGTGACATAAGAGGAAATAATAAATCTGAAATATGATTATTATTTTCATACCTTAGGCTACCAATAATGAGCTCATCCACCTTTTCCAATGTTGAAATTATTGAGATACCCTCAATATCTCTATCCTTGAAACTTAGAATAACTTCTTCAAATTCATATACATTCACCATGCTACTCTAAAAACCAAGCATTGTCTCACCCTTTGAAAGTTTTGGGGTTAGTTCATGTTCATTCATATTGAAATATTTCATCCATCAAGAAACTACCTTTATTTCTTGACTTTATCACCTTTTTTGTAACACATGCAGTCATTAGAAGTCAACAAAACATCTTCTATTACCAAATAATTTTTACCTTCAATCTATATGTTGTGTTTAGATTAAAAAACCTAGATCCCACACCATCATATTGAAACATTTTGATGTTGATAAAAATTATTTCCCTTCCATTTTTCACCCTTAATATTTTTAATATTGTTAGAATACTTCTCATCGTGACATAAACATTGTAATGACATCATATGAAAATGATGCAATAAATCCTTCCTTCTACCAACATCCTTATTTCTCAAGTTGTAATCAAACAATCAATCAAAATGTTTACCTTCATTAGCTGATTTGAAAATATCTAAGGGATTTTTAGTAGTACCACCCTTCTCATGAAGAGTATCATCAATATAATAAGTCTCCACTAGGGAATCCTTCCTAAAATCATGTTCATCAATACAACTATCTTGCTGACTATTCTCATATGGCATCGAATCCTTCTTTTCAATCCATAAAGTCTCAGTAGGTATATCTTGGATCCAATTTGTTTTCTCATTGATTTCATTGAGATAAACATTATCTTGATAAGTAAACTCATTAGAAACCAATAAAATATTTTTTCAAATAAAGAATCTTTACCTTCAACCTCTATGGCTTGGTGTTATTATAGTTCCAAGTTATCTTAATTTATAATTTCAAAATTTTCAATTATATTTTAACTTAAATCTTCAAAAGTACATACCTGATATGCCCCTATGTGGCCATACCTTACTTCCACCAGTATTAAGTATTTCCCTCAAGATGCAAAGTAACACACTAGATGGCATACTTATCCTTCATAAGATTAAGATAAAAATATGTTTGCAATATTACAACCAAGCTCAATATGGAATCTTCTCACTACCATCAAAAGTGGGTGCTAAAAGCCAATCATTCACAAGATCAACATAGTCTCTATATGAGATGGTAGCCTTGAATAACTCATCATGATTGTTATAATTTTATATACATTTAACACTTATTCCTAGTTTATCCATCCTTCATATGTTATTAATTATATATTAAATTAAATCTCCCATGATTCATATCAACAATAAAAATTTACCCTGCTAAACTAACATGCAATGGTGGATACCACACATGCAACCACTACGCATTAACATGCAACCATTAAAACTTACATGCACATGAATAAAATAAAATAATGATTATATTTCCTAAAATGATGTAAATATATCAAATTTGATACAAATTTTATGTTCCCAATGGAAAATTTTCAAAGAATATCAAGTCTAAAAATGTATTATGATCAGTTCTCAAAAGAAACTTGATTTCCCCTACACCGATTGACCCTAAAATTGTCGCTTTTGATATAAATGAAATGATAAACTTATTTAAAATAAAAATTATGGTAAATAACATAAAATTATATTAATTTTATGGTCTTTTTTTGTTTTATATCATAAAATTACTAGAATTGTTAACTCAACACAAATCTGCATTCAAAACTATCAATTTCCTTACACCTAATTTCACTAAGAGATAGACAAATGATAAAATATGAAATTTAGATGATATTATTGATATTTGTGATGAAATTATTAATTGATACTTATTTATATTCACATCAATACAAATAACATCTGGAATAAATCTTAAGAGGAAATACTAAAATCTTCTCAACAAACACACTCTAAAATATTACATACATACACCAATTGAAAGTAGAACCCCCACCAAACAACATGAAACCAATTATATATTATTTATATACATATTAAACATCAAAAAATCATATAATAATATAAAACATAATGTACAATAACTTTGTTAAACAAATGGCTCCATAAACTATTCTAAAATTTGTAAACAAACAAACTAGTCAAGCTGAAATCCTGCAACTCCATGAAGCTCCAATGTAATATATAGATGAGATAACATATATAAATAAAATTGGATACATTATATGACTCTTTAAATTAATGGGTTTTCATCCATTGATCTCCTCACCTAAATTTTTTTATCCTCAGTTGTAAATTTGAATCATAAAGTCCTAGTAAAAGATAGCCCATAAGGAAATCTTGGCATATAAATACACATGAGGCCAAAAATTTGGTGCCAAACCCCCAATATCCTTGATTTGATAAGATGACATGTGTTATAAAAGGAAATTAATTTTATCATCTTTCCAATAAAATATTTAGATCCTGCCTCTTTCTCCTTTGTTTCCATTTTCTAAACTTTCTCTAATTTGGCCCACTTATCTTAAGGATAAGAAAGTAAAATCAAATTAGAAAGTTTCCCTAGAATCACATAATTATATCCTCCTACAATTCCACATCACAATTGGTAAGTTACCTTTTAGACATTCAACTTGCCAATTCCCATTAATATTAATATATATTTAATATTTAATTAGCCCCATTTAAATAGCTTGAAAATGTAAAATAACTGTGGGCCTAAAATATTAAATATTAAATAAATTATTTTCCTAACTCCTTTTTATTCTATGGAAAATGTTAGAATGGGATTTTTTCCTGTGAAATTAAATTAATTAAAAACAGGATATGACACGCATTCATGAGGTAAATATGTTTGAGGTGGAATAATGATTTTGATAAATGGATACCCTAAGTTTTTTTGGAACAATTATTTTTATTTGCCCTATGAAATTGGGGGTAGTCTATCAATTTCAAACACTTTCCTAAATGAATAAATACAAGAAATGGGGACATGAGAGATAACACAAATAAAAACTTGTATAGACCCAACCCAAACCTAAACCCTAATCAGGTGTGTGTTACTCTAAAAAAAAGTCATCACCACATCAATGCCTAGACCCACACAATATTTTTGATGTATTTTTGATCTCATTACTAAACAAATAATCCAAAACAAATTCAAATATATTTTTGATCACATTACTAAAAAAATCATGCATGATAAATAAATTATGTCTAATATTAAGGGTTTTTATATAGTATTAAAAAGGGTTTTCAAACTATGAGTAAGGATTTGATGAAAAAAATAACATGACAATAATTTAAATCCCTTAAAAGATAGGCATAATTCATTAAAAGTGTGAAAACATTTATAAATATGTAGGTATTTTATTTATTACTTGGATTGTACTTCATTGTTGGATGCCTAAACTCTTTGGCCTCCTCTTGTAACTATGGCTCACTTAATGATTCACACAACCACAAAGGAATAAAACATTAATAGAAATGAAGTTATATGAATTTAGGTTTTAGGGTTTTGTGTATCTAGCATTTAAATCAATTTAAAGCACTTATGTAGATTTATCTTATAAGAGTTAATTTATGTTAATTTAAAAACCAATGGAGAAAGAGGTTAGGGGATGAGAATTATAAATTCAAGATCTTATTTATAGTTCCTTCTTTTTAATTATTAAATTTATCCTTCTTTTTAAGGACTAAATTTGATGGCCATATGACTTAGTATAAATTGAGTACATACCTTTGCAAGGATCTCAAAATACCAACTAGATAATATAATAAATTGAGTATAGAAATAATTATGACAAAAAATAGTGTATAGAGTATAAATTGGCTATGGGGCCATAGGGTAAGACAACTATGAAAAGTGAGGATGACATAACTGAAAAAATATTCAAAACATTTTCATAGTTTTAAAATTATAAACTATATAATAAGGCTTGTTAAAATGTCTAAACCACGTTAATATTGGATTTTTAAATATTTTTTTATTTCAATTAAGAAACTATGCAACCAAAATATAAGTATTACTGCAAATATTTAAAAATAAAATACAATATGATCATGAGGCTCTATTACATTTATGTAGTTTGTTTTTTGTGTATTGTTTAAAAGAAGTAACTTGCATGCTAGTATTTCTCAAAGGAATTTTTATAATTATTTTTTAAAATAAGTATATGGTAAATAATAACTAGATAATATAATAAACTGAGTATAGAGTATAAATAATAAATTGACTATGGGGTCATAAGGCAAGACAACTATAAAAATCATAATGCAATCAGACCAACCTAGTCATTAGATGATGTGCTTTTGAAAATGTATATCTTTTAAATTTATTGAATTTAATGACCATTAACATAATATAGTTTATGGATGTAGTTTTAACTCTTGAGGCATCATTATTATCACTGTAAAATTTTGCAAATTCGTTATCTTTAACAAAAAAGAGTTAAAACTCTATTTTAGATACATAAGCCATAACTTAATTGAGATTATTTGTTCTATTGTGTAAATATGATAAAATATGAGGATTTTAAAATATAAAACAATTTCAAGACACATGGATTAGGTATATCCAGCTTCAAGTAGTAAGGAATTTTTAGGATTTTTAAAGATCATAGACTTTGACATGGAACTCTAGAGTTCTAATGTATAATTCCTAATTATATAATGAATTTGTAATTAAGATGCAATGATTCAGGTAATTACTCATGTGGCATGTTATAAATTTAGTATATACCTCTATAAGTCTCTCAAAATACCAACCAAATAATATAATAAACTAAGTATAGCAAAAATTGTGACAAAAAATTAGATTATAGAGTATAAACCAACTATGCGGTCATACTAAAAGACAACTATGAAAAGAAAGGATGACATAAATGAAAAAAATATTCAAAACATTTTCATAGTTTTATAATTATAAACTATATAACAAGATCTACCAAAATGTCTTAACCATATCCATAATCAATAATGGACTTTCAAATATATTTTTATTTCAATTAACAAACCATGTCAACCAAAATATAATTATTTCCTTAAACATTTAAAAATAAAATACAATATAAAAACCTATCTATAGTTTCTATGGTTGTTTGTGTTTTCAAAATGTGAGCCTCATAGTTGATTCATTTGTATCTTCTTTATTAGGGCTATATACAACAACTACAAAGGCTAACAGAGTAAGTCAACAAGTCTTCCAGCTAGTGGATCATATTTCATCCTTACAAAAATTAGTAAATAAATGTATTTAACATGATTAAGTTTTTAGATGAGCTTGAGGGAGAGGTTGAAATCAATAATATTTTTAAAAAATCTTTTATGTCCCAAAAATATGGTTATCTAGGACTCTTTTTGTGCAGTACTTAGTATAAATTGAGTAAAGACCTCTACAAATCTCTCAAAATACCAACTAGATAATATAATAAATTGAGTATAGAAAAAATTATGACAAAAAACTAGAGTATAGAGTATAAACTAACTATGGGGCCATAGGGTAAGACAACTATAAAAAGTGAGGATGACGTGATTTAAAAAAATATTCAAGACATTTTCATAGTTTTAAAATTATAAACTATATAATAAGGTCTGTCAAAATGTCTTAACCATATCCATAATCAATAATGGCCTTTCAAATATTTTTTTTATTTCAAGTAACAAACCATACCAACCAAAATATAATTATTACCTTAATTTTTAAAAATTAAATACAATATGAAAACATACCTATAGTTTTTATGGCTAGATATGTTTTCAAAATGTGAGCCTCATAGTTGATTCATCTGTATCTTCTTTATTAGGGTTGTATACAATAATTTTGAAGGCTATCAAATCAAGTCAATAAGTATTCTAACTGGTGGATCATGTTTCAGCCTTGCCAAAATTAGTAAATAAATGTATGTAACATGATCGAGATTCCAAATGAGCCTAAGGGAGAGGTTGAAATCAATAATGTTTTTTTGTTATCCTTTATGTCTCAAAAATATGGTTCTCTATGACTCTTTTTTGTAGTACATATAGTAATATCATGTGAAATACTTAGTATAAATTAATTATAGACCTCTGTAAGTCTCTCAAAAGACCAACCAGATAATATAATATATTGAGTATAGAAAAAATTGTGACAAAAAATCAAAGTATAGAGTATAAAATGACTATGGGGCCATAAGGCAAGAAAACTATGAAAAACAAGGATGACATAACTGAAAAAAATATTCAAAACATTTTCATAGTTTTAAAATTATAAACTATATAATAAGGTTTTCCAAAATGTATTAACCATATCCATAATCAATAATTGCCTTTCAAATTTTTTTTATTTTGATTAAAAAACCATGCAATCAAAATATGATTATTACCTTAAACATTTAAAAACAAAATATAGTATGAAAACCTCTCTAAAATCTATATGGTTGGTCGTGTTTTCAAAACATGAGCCTCAAAGTCAATTCATATGTATCTTCTTTATTAGGGTTGTATATAATAGTTGTGAAGGCTTCTAGAACAACTCATCAAGTTTTCTAGCTAGTGGATCATGTTTCATCCTTACCAAAATTAGTAAATAAATATATGTTACATGATCAAGATTCTATATGAGCTTGAGGGAGAGGTTGAAATAAATAATGTTTTTTTTTATCTTTTTACATCCAAAAATATGATTCTTTAAGACTCTTATTGTGTAGTACATATGGTAAGATCATGTTCATTACTTAGTGTAAATTGAGTACAGACCTTTGTAAGTCTCTTAAAAGACCAATCAGATAATATAATAAATTGAGTATAGCAAAAATTATGACAAAAAATCAGACTATAGAGTATAAACTAACTATGGTCAAATAGCCATTTTCAAATCTGAAAAAACCTACTTATAGCCTTTTAGATATAAATATCCTCTAAAAGTTTCTCTAGAGTCAAGGAGATAATAGGAAAAAGGAAACAAAGAAGAAATCAAACATAAACAACAATAAAAGCAATATAAACCATCTAGTTACCTAAGAGAAAAAGCAAAGAAATGAACCAAGAACAATCAAACATAATCATTATAGACAAACACATAAACACACCATAAAATAATTAATTAGCGAATCATTTGGGCATGTATGAAATTAAGGTGTTTCTCTTGGAGATTTTGTCCCTAAGATCTAGAGAACAACCAATAGGTCAAGATGATAACCTAGATGGAAGGGGGAAATGGAAGAAGAAAGAAGAGGTAGTTGAGCTAACTCCAAATGACCCATGTAAGTGGATGCTACTTACATATTTATATGGAAGTCAAGCTAGTGTATTTATCCTAGGGATGTGGGAAAGAATAAAAATGATGAAAACTAAGAGACTTGATTATAGAAGAAGAATAATAGGAAAAGGTACACTCACAAAATGGTGAGAGCATTTTTTGACAAATTTGAGAAAATGGAATGGTAATAAAATTGGTCGAATTGACCTGAGATGCCCCATATATATAAACACTATGTACATAGTTTGTGTGGACCTAAGGGGAATGTACTTCTCCCATAAATGGGAGGGTAAATGGAGGAATAGAAATGGTAAACAAAAATGATCATGGCTAGATAATGGGTTCCTACTTGGTAAATGTGACAAATTATGCCATCCAAGACAAAGCTAAAGGTGATTGGTGAATAGGATGACAAAGCAAGCAGAAATTTTTTGGCTTAATATCTCTCATGGAGATTATAAGCCATTTTTTTTATTCTTTTGGTTTTTAGGTTGTTTATAGGGATTTAAAAAATTTTAGGATTTTTTGGCATCTCAACTGAATAGAAGATTATGAGATGTAGAATGGGTTAACTCATTAAATGATGAGGGTATACCTTAGGTTGCTCACAAAATAGTGAGAGCATGAAAAAGGGGGTAATCAATCTAACTTTATAAACTAAGCACTTCTTACATAGTCTAAGTGGACCTCATTTCAATGTAGTTAAACCCTAATATTAGTTATTATGAATCAACAATAGGGTTAAAAAAAAGGGTATAAGCTACTATGAGATACTAATTTTTTTGGATTTATTGATGGTGACCAAATTTGAATAATTTTCTTGAAAAAATCTCTAAATTCTAGCATCTACAATCATATATTATATTGATAAACCATAATCAAGATCAAGATTGGTAATAAGATGAGGGAATAAGATCAAGATGAACTAAATTAAAAGTGTGAAGGGAAAGTGTTATAGGTCATGCCCTCAAGTAGGGGTCCTCATAGATAATGCTCAAGCAATTCAATTGTAAAAATGCTTAAGATGCATAATATTCATGGGCTCATTCAACTCTTCTCCATATAGTGTAGCCAATATGTATGCTTTAGATTCATAGTTTTTTGTGATGATGAATGGACCTAACCAATTAGGCTCAGATTTTACATTCTTTTCATAGGTGGCATTGGTATTATTTTGATTTTATTTCAATACTAAGTCACCAAATTTAAAGTCTCTATGTTTGATGTGCTTATTGTAGTTATGACATAACCTATTTTCCCTTTTTTTCATAGGTGGCATTGGTATTCTTTTGATTTTATTTCAGGACTAGGTCACTAAGGCTAAAGTCTCTATGTTTGATGTGCTTGTTGTAGATTGTTCAAATAAGCTACCCATTTTTCATCAAGTAGATCTAATTCTTACAGTGAAGAGACTATGTATTCTTCCTTATCAATGATATTCTATAATGAAATTCACAATGAAGGTAATTAGATCTTAATAGGGAGAATAGATTCCATACCATAAATAAGGGACTACAGTGTGGCTCATCTTAGGGTTTAGGTATTGGTACGGTATGCGCAGAGGGTGAGATATAATTTCAAATGCCAAATATGGCCAAAATCATTAATGGTATTTTAAAAATTTGGATTAGGGTTTTGTTATATGTTTTGACTTAGCCATTGTTTTGAGGAAAATAAGCATTGGAAAAGTGTTTCTTGATCTGGTATTTATCATAAAGGGTTTTAACATTATTATTTTTAAAGGAGCTGTCATTGTTAGAAATGAGGTTAGAGGGAATGCTAAAACAACAAACGAGATGGTTGAGGATAAATTTTGAAATCTTCTTCTCAGTTACATAACTAAGTGGAATGGATTCAACCCACTTTATAAAATATTAGGTTGAAGTAAGGATCTGTTTATGACCATTTTATGAAGCAGGATTGATTTTTCATATGAAATTGAATCCTCATGTGTAAAATGGCCATGTCATAGTGATTGGGTTAAGTGGCTAAGTTAGCGAATGAATGAAATTGGCATGTTTTTGACAAGACACACACATTTTTACATATGCACATGAATCATCTTCTATAGTGGGACAATAATACTTTATACATAGGAGTTTCTTGGAAATGACCATTCTACTGGTATGGTCCCCACAAATCCCTTTATGTACTTCTTTAAGTGTTAATCTAAACTTTGTCAAAGCTAAGTAGTGAAGTAGAGTTCCATCATATCCTCTACAATAGAGTGTGGTAGTGAGAATGGTATAATGATAATTGGTATGAATTAAGGCTTTTTGTTTATTATTGGAAAGGTTGGAAGGGAGAATACTATCATGAATGCAAGCATATATATCGAAGTACCAAGGTGAGCTGAGACCAATAATATCACATGTCATTTCAGATTTAAAATTTTCATGAGATAGCCTTAAGATATGTTTAATAAGAAACTGGTAATCTATGGCATGATCTATAATTACTATTAGTTAACTAATTATTTCCATTGCATTGATAGTTTTGTTGTTGGATCTTGGAATCTATTGAAATTGGATGTGTTCAAAGCTCTATTTAAGATGGTCCACCATATTCTTATAAGGAATAAGCTTTTCATATTTGGTATGGTATTATTTTGTTACCTCATTAATAATTAATTAATAATATCCATGAACATGTAATTTTTTGATATTCCATTGTATTACTAGATGAAGCCCTGCAATAAGTGCTTCATACTTTGTGATATTTTTGGTACAATAAAAACCAATGTGAAATCCTTTGGTAGTGATATTCCATTATGGCATTATGAATATAATTTTAGTTTTTGATCCATGATAAGTGTATAAACCATCAAAATAAAAGGTCTATTATTGAGGCTTAGAAGGAGTATCATCTAGATTCATGATTGACTCATCAAGAAAATTTAAAATAAGCAACTTGGTATCTAACAAGGGTGCTTCAACAAGTTGATTTGTAAGTGAATGATCCATGATAGCCTTTTAATAAACATATTAGATCTCAAATTCACTCAATAACATGATCCATTTGGCATATGACTAATTAAGGCTATCTTGAAAAGTAGGTATTTGAGTGGGTCCACTTTGGCAATGACAATGGTTTTGTTGTTGAGCATATGATCTTGCAACTTTTAAGTTGTAAATATCATGGATAAGTAAGACTTTTCAATTGAGTTGTAATTATTTTCATAATAAATTAATGTGTGTCTCAAATAGTATATGGCTTGTTCTTTCCCCTAATCATTATGTTATGTTAGGAGTGCCCCAAGGCATAGTCAGTCATTGAGATGTATTTAAGTAATGGATTTCCAAGTATATGTAGATCTAGAATAGATGGATTATATATATATATATATATATATATATATATAATTGATGAAATTCATGTTGACAATTGGTATCCCATGATAAAATGGTACCCTTTTCTATAATATGAGTGAGATGATGGCATCTATTTCCCAACTGATAAATAAACCACCTGATAGATTGGATCTTGCCCTATAGGTTACAAATATATTTTTGATTAGAATGTGGAGGCATTTTTGTAATGGCCTTAACCTTGGTTGGACCAAATTCAATGCCTTGTTGAGAGAAAATGAAACCTGGTAATTTTTTTGAAGTAATGCCTCAAACACATTTTTTAGGATTAATCCTTGCCTTGTATTCATGAAGTCATTCAAATATTCTTTGTAATACATCTAGATATCCTTCTCTAGTCTTAGATTTTAGCAAAATATCATCCACATAATATTCAAAAATACCATGACATGACAAAAATATCATGCATCATGTCATGGAAAATGATAATCATCACATGCTAGTATGTGACAATACCATGTTTTAGGTCAAATGACATCATTTGATAAGATAACATTCCCCATGGAGTGGTGAATGTTATCTTGTGTTGGTATTTAGGTGAAATTTTGATCTGATTATATCTTGAGAATCCATACATAAGAGATAACATCTCATACCCTATCATGGAATCCATAATCATATCAATGTTGGGCAAAGGATGGTCATCCTTTAGGCATGCTTTATTGATATATCTGAATTTATTACATAATAAAATTCCTTGTGGATTTTTTTTTGAATGGGACTATGTTAGATATCCACTCTGAATAATCAATAGTATAGATACACCCTGTTTTCAAAAGTTTTTCTAACCCTTTATTGACAAGAGAACTATATGAGGGTGCATTTTTATCAAGTTATGCTTAATTAGCTTGGTATGAAGGTGTACAATAGGGCAATGTAAAAATAAATTAGGGTCTAATCTAGGAATATCTAAATAAAAACATGCAAAAATATCAACAAACTTGGGAAGGAGGAAAGTAATAAGTTTATGTTCTTCAGTGAGGGACACTCCAAGTTTCATCCATTTAGGATTAATAGGTGTTCTAATGTTAACTTTGGTGGTATCCTCCACAATAAGTTTGGAACCGTATTCTAAAATAATTATCAAAGTGGTACATTGGTCTTCATATTTCTATATTGACTCAATTGGATCATTGATTTCCCCCATGAAAGAAGAATTTGAATTGCCAACATTTGGCAAAGGCAATTTGGTAAAGGCTTATGGGAAATCCTGAGCTAATTGATCAAATAACTTTTTATCATCTAAAATAATTGCTAATTGGCATGAAGTTATGGAACTAGATGAGGCTTGGGCTTCATTTGAAAGCTTTCATGTCCAATTTCACATGAAATAAGTTTTCACCATGGGACTCATCATTCGATTTACTTTTACCCTGGTCCAAAAGTGCCTCAAAGAGGTTTTCACTTTGGGACCTCAATGTTTGATTTTATTTTTCTTTTCTATTTATTACTAAGGAATTTCACCTACTCTCCAAAATAGGCAATAGGTTCTAATGTAATAGAAAATCCCTATTTGTGATCACCAAGTGGAAAATTATGTTTGAGGCCTAAGAATTCATAAATTGCATCATCATTTTTAAAATCATCTAATGGTATATATGAGTCTTTTTGGTCCTAATCAATAAATTGGGGATGAAGTAAAATAGGGCAATAAGATGACATATTAGTAATGGTCCATATGGTATCAGGGTCAAATAAATTGGTATCAACCAACTTATCATAAATTCTATAATAGGACTCTATGTCATTATCAACATTATCCATTTTAGATGATAAATCAGTGTCACTCTCTAAATCTAAAGGGTCACCCCAATGTGGTTTATATCCAATACCTCAAGTTATTTTTTGTTACAACTAATACTAGCTCAATAATTGCTTGTTGTTTTACCCCTAGCCCTTTGCCATTGTAGGCTTGATTATCCATTATCTTATTTGGAATAAGATACTTTATGTTTTGGTAATAGGTGGTAAAATAATCATTTTATAACCATGAATAATCATTGGCATTGATTTTTTCTTGCTCTTGAGAAGTGGTCTTGAAGTAAACCATGGGTCATTTCTAGCAAGAATCATCTTTTCTATGCTATTCAATTTGAATAACTTTGAATTTGGGTTTACCATATGATTTAGGCATTTTAGGCATCTTGTCTATATGAAATACATTGCCAATTTTGTATTCCCCAAAGCCACTATCTTGAAGAGTAAAATAATTGCATATTATAGTAGGTGGTGTAGATCAAGTAGAGTTAAGGGTACTTGGATCCACATAATTTGACTCACGCTGTTCATCAACTATATCATTGTCCTTGTAGAGGATAGGCTCTATGATGAAGTGATAGTTGTAATTTTCCTATTCCACTTCCAAAAGTTTACATAATTGGTATGGCTACAAGTTACCAATAATAGTAAATTCTAACCATAAATGGGGAAACTTGATATTGATGGAGATTATAATGTACAACATGCATTTCATGAATATATGGTTACTCAAGGATCAAGTTATATGTTAGCTCTAAATCAATAACATGGCACAAAGTATTGTGGGTTAGAGGCCCAATGATAACAGGTAGAGAAATGTGACCTTGATATTCTCACTCATTATCATAGGCTTTGATAGTGATGGTATCTAGTTGAATATTTAATGTTGTGTATCCAAAGTTTTCGACCAAATTTAAAGTTATAATATTTAACCATATATCATTATCTATGAGGACTCATTTAAATTTATGTTGAGAAATGAGTGCTTCTATGTAAAGTGGGTTATTATGCAAAGGTCTAGGGGATGGAATATCTACTTGATCAAAGGTGATTTATTGGTGTAGATCCAGATTACTCACAAGTGTTTGAAATTTGTTAGGCACAATGCCACTTGGGACCTTAGACTGACTTAGAAGCTCATTTAATATTTTCTTGTGGACATTTGTCATACGTAAAATATCTAAAACATAAATTTTCACTAAGGTATTTTGTATTTTTTCCAAAATATAATAAGGTTTATCATTAATAGGAATAATAGGCTTGGTTTTCTAAGGTGAAGGACCTTGAATGGTATTTTTGAAGGAACAAGGTGTAGGACCTTGAATGGTAACCTTAGAGCATCAAGTTGTGATTGTGCAACCTCAAGTCAATGGAGGGTTATTATAGTTAAAATATGGAGAATGAAGACCTAAAAGGGTAACTCTTGATTATTGATTGGTTTTTGGGCCATTATGATCCAAATGAAAATTAATAAAAAATAGAGATGGACGTCTTAAAATAGATGGTGAAGGTCTTTGAGTTTTATTATAAATTGGATTAGGATTGATGTCAATAGTAGTAATATGTCCACTAGTGATGTGACCTAAAACATTGTAGTCATAAGGGACACTTTTATAATTAACTTGATTGGAATGGGTATCTTGACCTTGATTTTAGTCTTGTTGCTACTGGTTCTACCTTAGATTCTAATTTCGAGGAGGTCTATTATGATTCTAATTATTATTGGCATTATGTTATGGAAAAGGGTTTTGATAGATACCTGAATCTTGATTAGATGTCATGGACACATTATCCAATTCTATTTCACCACTTTCAAGAAAATATTGAATAAAATGGTGAAGCTACACACATATATGAATGGAATGGCCTTTAACTTGATGATAGTCACAAAATTCATTCTCATTATACCAATCAAGTTTAGGCTAGTTTTTTATAAATGGTTTTGCTACTGGATAAATGATCATGATGGAAATAATTAAATTTTGGAAATTGATCTCAATAGGTTCATTGAGATTACTAAAAATATGTTGTGATAATGACCTTTTTTGGAGGTGGTCTTTATAAAGTGTGAGGTTGAGTAGGTGGATTCACTTGAACATGCAATGATTATACTATTTTCACATGTTGAGATTTAGTTACTCCATCCCCTAAGAATTTTTTGTTCTTATTGAATGGTTTAGGCTTATCTTTGCTTGCACTTGCATAGGAGCTTGCGTTTGAGCCTTGTTATGAGCTTGGTTCTGAGAGTAAATATTGATTAACCCTTTGTCAATGATATATTTCTCAATCTATATTCCCTTATAAATAGCTTCTTAAAATGTATTGGTGTAAATAATCTTGAGGTTATGATCAACATCAAACTATAAATTGGTAGTGAACATTACAACCAATTATTTATCAGGGAGATTATGTGTAATTTGGTTGGCTAAGGATCACCACCATTGTAAACAAATCATAGATCAATCATCATCAATTCATGTTCCATGTTGAAATATAAGTATTTCATGAATCTCTCGGACAAGTCATCAAAGTATCAATAGAATTCTTGGATAGACTAAGGAACCATTCTACAGTGTGCCTAATCAAACTATGGGGAAACAAGCAAAGTAGATATATAAAATTATATGCAACTTCTTCACATGAAACAAAGAATTATTTTAGATGATCCTTGGGATCACCTTTTCCTTTTTATTTTTAAAATTTGGGCATCTCAAAGTGATGCAAAAAAGGTATATGAAGATAGCTCATATCAAAATGATAGGAGCATATGTCATGAAATTTAAACTTCTTACTCAGATTTCTTGCTTGAATGGATAAAATTGCATCTTTGACCTCTTAAAAATCTTGAAAAGTAGGATCAAAGTGAGAAAAAATGGGAAACATTTGTTGGGTATTTAAGGGTACACTACCTTGACCTAGATAAATAGGTAGTATATAATATTTTGGAATTTTTATATTATTGGTTCTACCAAGAATATTTAGTCTTTTATTTGATTTGTATTTTTGATGGGTGATTTTTATTGGTGAGGCACTTGTTTCTGAGTATGGTGTTGATTTGGATGAAACTGAGGCCTAAATGGAGGAATGTTATATTGAGCATTCAATAGAACTTGTTGGTATTGTCAGGAATCTAGAACAACAAACATGCTCTGACACCACTCGTTAGGATCTTGCTCCTCAGAAAGAGCACAGTATGATTACCAAATATAAGCAATTGAATATGCGGAAATAACCAGAAACACAAGTAACTAGAATTCACCAATAGCACAGAATATGAGAGACAATACACTATCTTGTATTAACACTATACAGAAAAGAATACATCAAAGAGCCGCCACACTCTTTCACCTTACAGAGATTCACCACACCTCAAGTGTACAGTAATTCTTCTCACACACACTCTCCTACACAAAAAAATGGTCCCAACAACCAACTCACACACAGAATTGGTGTTCACCTCACCAACCAGTCAGTAATAACCCTGCCGGTACACCAAGCACTCTATAGCACTTCAAGCTGATCTCTCATGAACCTGCAACCTGCAATTGAAAGACCAAACTTACATGTAGATCCCCAATGAGCTTGCAACAACCTGCAACTCATAGATCTTACAACTAGAAGGAACTCTTCCTTTCTATCTCATGCCTTATACAATACATGCCAATGGGTCTATAAATAGATCCCTAACTCAAACACTAACTTAGACTCTTAATTTAGACAATTATCCTCGCAACCCAAGACTCTGGCTGGTCTTAACATGCAAACTCATCGTTCACTTAACTAACTATCCGTGAAACAAACACTTCGGGAACACACAGGGGACTGACGCCGGTCCCTGCTAGTCTGGTTCTACCGACGTCGGCCGACTTCCTGCCATCGCCGATGGCCTTCTGCACTGGACTCTGCCGACGTCGGTCCTATTGCCGACGCCGGTTCCTGTAGAACTCAGAAACCATCTGTTCCTCAGTTTGCAAAGGTTGAAGCTTTTAGCTCCACAAACTAACAATCTCCCACTTGGAGATAAACAGCTGCAACCTGTACCTGTACCTGTACACCGTCTAGTTTGTTTCCTTGGATTTGTATCCCTCCTCAAGATCACTCTTGAAGACCAACCACCACAAAATCCGTGGTGCAAAATCTATCATCCAAATTACCTGCCACATCCACATCTACAACCATGTAGAAAAAGAACTTGACCCTGCATAGCATGTGCACCTGCTGCTGGTCCCACTGAATTGCCCTTCAGTATTACTCTCCCGGATTGACTCCAAACTTGTGACAACTCCCACTGCTTGGGAAAACTTAGGTTTAGTACATACCTTGCACTCAACCTCATTATGTGAATCAAGACACCTATTCTATGAACTGTCTAACCATCGGCGTGCTAACCGGTTTCACACAATCATCCTGAAACAAAGTCAACAAGACCTCCATGTCTCTAGAACACACTCATGCCAAAGAATCTTGCTGCTCCCATATTCTCCATGACAAACACCTGAACTAGCTTTACCTTTAGTTTAGAAATACCTGTATATGTAACCCTGCAACAAGCACATCATACAGAAAATGGAATAGTGTAGCTAATACTATCCAACCTGGTAAAGAGAAACACAATGATCAAACCTCCATTGCCCTGCAGCTAATACAAGATCATATACCCTGATCTTCCATCTCACATATCCATTTCCGCTCTTCTTCATCCTCAACATCCATTTATCTCTCAGTGCTTACTTCCAGCTGGCAACACTACCCAAAACCCCTGTTTGGTTCTCCTCCAAGGAATCACATCCTCATTCATGCCAAGCTCCCACTGTTTCCTGGATCTACCTATTCTGCTTCTTCAATAACTTCCTGGTCCTATGCCATAAGTGAGCAACAAGTAGTGTAAAGAAGGAAAATGACAAATTTAAGAACTTACTTACACCTTTAGTCCTCCATATGGGCACTTGAGACTCCATGACAACTCGCTGTCCACCCAAAATTCATCTCAGTAACCGATGCCGGTCACATCTCAGTCTATAGCCGACCGATGTCAGTTCCCTGCGACTGCCTCCCTGCTGACGTCGGTTTCCCCTGGCCGACGCCGATCTCTCTCTGCCCCGAGTCACTGACGTCGGGCTGCACATAGCCGACGTCGGTCCCTGTCTGGACACCGACGCCGGTTTTCCTGCCGACGTCGGTCTCTGTGTTTTTCTTGTGAGACCTGACTTTTTCCCGCGAGCTCTTTTTGGATCAAAACTTGTCCAAATCACCCTTGCTCTGCTCAGAATTCCTCTGCACCTTATGCTGAACTCTGTCCGTCACTTTCTCCTTGAAAACCAAGGCTTTCCCGTTCTTGTCACTAACACCGGATTCCTCAAGAAACCTTACCTTTTTCTTCTGCATACAGAAACCACGATCCATGCCTTCCAAATCCGAAAGCATATCCTTTGACTCAAGAACCAGCATCTCCTTCTTATCTATGTGACCAAGCCTATCAAGCCACATCTCTGAATCTACAGCTGAAGTAGATAACCCAGAAAGAGAATCAGTAAAACAAGTAGATAGATAAAGCGTACCTACTTTCTTACCTCTAGCTATAACAAGTGTACCCTTGGTAACCTTCCAAGAGTCCGCTGTGAGAGTTACTGTGCAACCCTCTTCACCCAAGCTTCTGACAGAAATCAGATTCCTCTTCAGAACTGGGACATGCATGACCTCCTTTAACACCCATGTGTCACCTGTCTGCAATTTCAGCTTCACTTTGCCTTTGCCAACAATCTGACAAGGCTTACCATCCCCTACACAAATTTCTCCAAAGTCTCCCTGGACATACTCATGAAAAATTTCCCTATGTGGAGATGCATGAAAAGAGGCACCAGAATCTAATACCCAAGATTCTACTTTATCCAAAGAACATACCAGAGCATCCTGTGCAACGTAGCCTGCAACATCTGCTTCTTCTCCATTTTCTTCATGATGATCTTCACCCGATCTGCAATCTCTCTTTAAGTGCCCTTGCTTTCCACATTTCCAGCAGGTTATTCTGCCATACCTGGACTTGGATCTTTTGCCTATCTTCGACCTTGATCTCCCACGCTCTGTCCTCTCTCTTGGCCTTCCTCTTCCTTCAACACTCAAAGCATTTCCAGATAATTCACCTGTGCTTTTCCTGCGTATCTCTTCATTCAAGATCACGCTCACAACATCATCCACTTTTAAGACTTTTGAAGGAGACACAGTATTAGAAACTGCCATTACCAAACCTTCCCAACTTTCAGGTAATGAACACAAGATTAAGAGAGCTCTAAGTTCATCATCAAATACAATATTCATTGAACTTAACTGGTTTACCAAACCATGGAAATCACTAAGATGGCTATGAACAGATCCACCTTCCATCATTTGCAAATTAAATAAACGCTTCATAAGAAATACCTTATTTGAAGCCGAGGGTTTTTCATACAAATTTGCCAAAGATTTCATCAACTCCACCATTGTCTTACACTGTGATAAGCTGGAAATCACAGATGAATCAAGACTCAATCTAACAGATCCCAGAGCCTTCCGATCAAGAACCTCCCATTCTTCATCTTTCATATCCAAGGGTTTGCTAGCAACCCCACCCAACGGTAAGTACAAATCTTTCTGATACAGATAGTCCTCAATCTGCATCCTCCATAATTGGTAGTTCTTGCCATTAAACTTTTCCATTCGTAGTTGACTGTTTTCTGCCATTGCTCAACTCCCACTCAAACGGAAACCCTGTGAGTAACCTGTAATCAAAACACACTACCCAGATCTACACCAATCTGTTAGTATCCCAACCAAAAGCTCTGATACCACTTGGCAGGAATCTAGAACAACAAACATGCTCTGACACCACTCGTTAGGATCTTGCTCCTCAGAAAGAGCACAGTATGATTACCAAATATAAGCAATTGAATATGCGGAAATAACCAGAAACACAAGTAACTAGAATTCACCAATAGCACAGAATATGAGAGACAATACACTATCTTGTATTAACACTATACAGAAAAGAATACATCAAAGAGCCGCCACACTCTTTCACCTTACAGAGATTCACCACACCTCAAGTGTACAGTAATTCTTCTCACACACACTCTCCTACACAAAAAAATGGTCCCAACAACCAACTCACACACAGAATTGGTGTTCACCTCACCAACCAGTCAGTAATAACCCTGCCGGTACACCAAGCACTCTATAGCACTTCAAGCTGATCTCTCATGAACCTGCAACTTGCAATTCAAAGACCAAACTTACATGTAGATCCCCAATGAGCTTGCAACAACCTGTAACTCATAGATCTTACAACTAGAAGGAACTCTTCCTTTCTATCTCATGCCTTATACAATACATGCCAATGGGTCTATAAATAGATCCCTAACTCAAACACTAACTTAGACTCTTAATTTAGACAATTATCCTCGCAACCCAAGACTCTGGCTGGTCTTAACATGCAAACTCATCGTTCACTTAACTAACTATCCGTGAAACGAACACTTCGGGAACACACAGGCGACCGACGCCAGTCCCTGCTAGTCTGGTTCTGCCGACGTCGGCCGACTTCCTGCCGTCGCCGGTGGCCTTCTGCACTGGACTCTGCCGACATCGGTCCTGCTGCCGATGCCGGTTCCTGTAGAACTCAGCAACCATCTGTTCCTCAGTTTGCAAAGGTTGAAGCTTTTAGCTCCACAACCTAACAACTGAGGCCTAAATGGAGGAATGTTATATTGAGCATTCAATAGAACTTGTTGGTATTGTATAGAATCTATTGTGGATTCTTAGGAATTTTTCATGTAGGGGGAACTTGTTATTGGTCAAATGGTGTATGGTGTTGGATTGAAGAGGATACTTGTTGAATATAAGGGGAAATTGGTTGAATTGTAAAAACACATTGTTAGTTAAACAACATTGGTTAGGGATTAATCATCACTTATTTTAATGAAACATTGGTCACCACCTATTGAGGTGGGGGATTAGTTGACACTTATTGAAGTGAAGGGTTGGTCACCACTTGTTGAAGTGGGGTATTTGAAATATGTTGTTACAAATTAGGTGGGTTTGTAAATTGTTATTGTAAGGTATTTATAATGTTGAAAGCAGGAGGTCATGGAGAATATGGAATAATGTTTTATTGAATTTTGGATGGTACCTAATTTGGGTTAAAATATGCTACTTGAGATCTATCCACCATATGTTGGGTAAGATTTACAAGGAGATCTACATCAATATTAGTCTCTAAGATAGTTTCAAATATGGGTGTGTTAAAAATATCCATAACTAATGTTTTGTTGGCAAATGGATTTGGATTATACATGGGATAAGTACGCAAATCTAATGGTTATTTTGTTGGAGGATTGTAATCCAATAATGTGGGATTTTGAACTTTCAATGTGACCAAGGACTTATCTAAGTATTTATAGTCATATTAACTTATTGTATTTACAAATTAATAAGTTAGTTTGTGCAGGAGGGTCAACTAGTTGGCCCTTTCCTTTGTCTAACACCATTAGGGCTTGGTTGAAAGTTTGATCTTTGCTAGAGGCAACCTGATTCTCTAACAATGTAAGAGGTGTTTATTTAGGTGTTCTAACCAAATATAAAAACTCCTCTATCATAAAATTAGGGGGAAACTTCAACCCCATTTCTAAAACTCTAACAAGATGTTTATCTTTGTTATCGATTATCAATTGAATTAATATTGTTGATATTCATCACTAGGTGGCACATTAACAAGGTACATTAGATTAGGTATATGCTTAGTATAAAATGGTACATGTAAAAGGTATGGTTTTTATTTTCCTTGTTAAACATTAGGTGATACAATCAGAAGGTATGGGTTATGTTGTTTAATTTTAGCATTAGATGGAACATTAACAAGGTATTGCTAATTTTATTCATTTTCTACGTAGTGTGCATACCCATAGGGATCGTAAACTACATCACCATCAAATGAGGGGTTTTAAATATCCCTACTACACATGTAATTAGGCATGTATAATTTTATAAAATTTATTTTGAAAAGGTCTTGAATTCCTTAAACATTATTTTGACTTGATATGTAACTTCACTTGGAATATTGCTTAGGAATTGGTTCGAAGTAACAACTTTGAAAATTTTAAGGGTAAATGTCAATTTAGAATACACCAATCAAATATATATCCATTAAAATGTTTCAAACATGCTTCTAAAAAGGTAAATTCACAAGTTTTGGACAACATGATGTCAAGTATAAATGTTCAAAGTTTGAACTTATAATTTTTTTTGTATTTGGTCTTGTGCCAAAAAAATGATATTAGGAACTTGCCCTATTTTAGACACCTTAGGGACATTAAAATGTGTAAATGTTGGTGCAATAATTAGTCTTGGTTGATAATGGGGAATCAAGTTTTTAATTAAGATTTAAACTTTTGAATTTCTAAAGGGAATTTAGTCTTGGCACAATTTGACTAGAATTGGAGCTTGGTCATGAAATTGGAATTTAGACTTGGAATTAGACTTGGTTTGACCTTAAAAATAAGGTTGATTTAGAATTGGCACTTAGATTGGAGCTTAGGTTTGGACTAAAATGAATATCATAATGGCACAACATGGACAAGAAGTTATAATTTTGGACTTGGTTTGAAATGGCAATTTGGTTTAGGATGAGAATTTTGGTTCAAATTGGGTAGCCTAACGATGTGGTTTAGATAATAAATATAGGTATTGAGACCAAGTTTTAACATGTCACTTTTGTTTGACTCAAAATTTTGGTAGAGTAACACCTCGTTATGTGTCTAAAAATGGTTTAGACTTAGAATTAGATTGTTTTGATTTGGTATTTAAGTATGAATAAGGTTTTGACACTAATCAAGTAGTAACACACAAGCATTACAAGGCAATTTAATAACTAATATAGGTTTGCATCAAATCCATTGAACCTTTAAAATAATCACCTTGAGTGAGGACTAAAAATTTTAAATGTTCATTAAATAAATTATTATAATTATTGTTAATATTTTAACCCCAACCTTCTCTCAAAAGTTTTGTATGAATAAATTGATCTTCGAGGGATATTTACTTTACACCTTTGTGTTAATGAATGATCTATAGAAAATGAGGCATCTAAAAATAAATATAAGATTAGGCCATTTATACAAGGGTCTTGTCCCTTTGCAAACACTTTAGTAATAAGGGTCTCAATTAAGTGCTACTAGATTTGGGGTTTACTTATAATTTTACTTGGATTTTCTATATGGTCCCTATATACATCATGGTACATGGACACAAATCTATTAATGAATAAGTTAAATCTCATTTCTAAGATTTATCCTTTTGAGGTTACCACACCTTGGCCTAGGATATTTGAAATAACTCCCTGAGGTTAATTTCCTCACATGATAATGTTTAAGAATAAAGTTAGGGCTTCATGATGGTAATAATCCTCAATTTTTATACCACACTGGATAAATGGGGTTTGGTACAATGTAAGTATGTGACTTTCTAGGTTAACACACCCCTAAAGACTTTTGGGAAGGTAATAAACTCCACCCCACATAATCAAATGAATTATAGGGTAAAATTCAAATATGAACTTTTACATTTATGAGTCACCCAAAAAGGGGAGAGCATACACATAAAAAAGAAACCCACAAGACAATTAAGCAACAAGCAAAACTTGCAAGAAATTAAAGAACATGAAAATGAATAATTTTTATTATAATCCTAATTGAAATGTTAATTTTTATTAATGTCTAAATCAAAATTTGAACTAGATTGATTTATTTGGCTCATACCACTTCTTTGTTTAAGGTCATGTGGCACAAATGATTAGAATTTTGACAATTGTGGTTTTGATCTAACAAGGAGCTTGAAAGATAATTTGTTTGAGACTTGATTTTACATAAAATGATGATTTCACTAATACATAGGTAGAGAGTGATTTCACCAATAAGAAGAGTAAATTCACTGATAAATATGATGATTTCACCATTTAGACTTGCATAGGAAACTCAAAAAATTTAGAATATAGTTTCCCCACTACTAAAAATGATTTTATTGCTAAGGTAAATTATTTTACTACCAGTGTAAATAATTTTGCCTTTTTGACTTATGCAAAACACTAGATAGAAAACATATTGAAAAATTATTTCACTAGTAAGTATGAAAATTTCAGTATTAACTAAGATGATTTCATTTCTAGGTTAACAATTTCACCATTTTATAGAGAAATAATCAAAACATAAAAGTTTTAAAAATGATTTTGTATATTTAATTATGATTTCATTAATTTTGTCTATGATTTCATCTTTCTACATGTCAATTTCACCATTTAGACCTATTTATAAGGAATGCTTAAAAAGGCATAAAATAATTTTTTTTTCATTTTGACAAACAATTTCTTTGATGTTTATTATGATTCACTAATATGCAAGATTATTTCACCATTTGAACCTACACAAAGAATAAAAAAATAATATGATAAGGTGACTTCATTGATTAATAGATCAAATTCACCATTTTTAGGCATAAATTCATTATTTTGTAGGTCAAATTCATTGTTTACACCTGAAACAAACTTTTGAATGGAATTTTGAAGAAGAAAAAAGAGTGAATTAGATTATTTGAAAGGTTAATTCTAGTAATTAAAAGAAAGCAAACTGTATATAAGATCTTGTGGTATGCATCCAATCCTTTGGATCCCACCAGGCATGCCATTATGTAGATTAGGAATCTAAGAGAGGTTAGTCAATTGTTAATGAACAAAATAAAAATAAATTGAAGACATGAAATATCAATCCTAATCCAGAGGTTGATCTATGTGGAAAATAAGCAAAAAAATCAATTAAAAGATAAAGAACCATACTCTTAGCTCCCTTGAAGATCTGCTTGAAGACTAATCTAAAGAGATTGAGCATGGATTATAGATGCAAAAGTATTTTTCAATGCTCGAATCCTTGTGATCAAAGCATCTCTCCTTGTCTGCACTTGATGTTGGATTTGGTTTGGAGGGTGTTGAAAATCCTTATTTAATTCAATAGTGTAAGTTTGCATGGAGAAGTTTCTTGAAATGAGAGTTGTGAGGCTATTATTTATAGATTTCTTGAATCATTTTACACCATTCATCTCATCTAAAGATGGAGGGTTGAGGATCAATCCTCAAATATATTATTACACACATGAAGTGTGTAATAGATTCCATTTAAGGCCTTTTGAAGAATGGAAGGCACATTAGAAGAAAAGTGTAGTCATTGGTCCTCTTGGAGTGTGTAGGAGGGTTGTAAGAGGAAGAGTGTGTAATAAAGGTGTAATATATATCTTGAGTGTGTAATTAAAATGTAAGACATGTCATAAACTTTGTTTTCTTACACACTTTTCTTGATGATATCATCCATTTTTGAGGTAATATTCTAACTTTGAATTTAGGAAAATAGGATAATTTTAAATCCATGGATTTTATTATTAGAGGAATAGTTAGACTTGATTAAATGGGATTATTCAATAGTTAAAATAATGGTGGATTTTTGAAATGTTTATATTTGTCAATAAAGTATTCACTTAACTACCTTGTGAAGATACTTGCAAAGGATTGTTTTAATTCAAGATGTAATAAAAAAGATTAATGATGAAATATGATCCATTTCCATAATCATGGATGTATCATTATAATTTTGGGTTAAAAGGTAGTTGTGTGGGTAAATTAGGTCCAGTGGTGATTTATAATTAAACTTGCATGTGATTATGAAAAGTCACTCTTAATTGCAGTTTAGACATGGAAGTGGTTAAAATGAAGTGTCTAAAACATACATTTAATATAATAAAACTAGGTATAAAGAGCAAAGAGACATATTTCATAATAAAGTGTAGAATCTTGTATGTTAAAAATAAGTTAGTCAAAAATGAAATTAGCTTCAACAAAGGCATAGTTCCTTGATAACTTACAAGAAAAGGTACACACAAAAGCAAGGAAGACAAGAAATTTTAAGTTTTAAATTTGTCAAAAGTGAGACAAAAAAGACTTTTCATATTTCATAAAATATATCTTAAATGAAGAAAATTAAGAAGTATCAAAATAAAGATCATCATTATTTTTTAAAAATACCATAATTTTAGGAATCCAAATTTGTTTGAGCTTAGAAAGAATGGGTTTAGATGATTTTCAACAATTTAAAATGTCATTATTTATTTTTTCATAATATTTACATGGATGTAAATCCAATACTTATTAATACCATTCTCATGTCCACCACAATGCTCACATTTTTCAACAATTTAAACCAAAGTATAAGCATAAAAAGTCTTATAATTAAAAGTACTATGGTGCAATATCCTTCGATCAGGGAGACACTATGACTTAAAATTAACATTAAAATCATTAAAACCAAGACCTAATTTTTTTTCATTAGTTTTACATAATATGGACTCAACAATGTCATGTTCATGCTTACCAAGTCCAAAACCATTATAACCCATTGGTTCCATAAATTTTAAATCAAGGTTAGAAATATCATGTTACAAAGCAATACATTCATGAGAATAAAAACATTAACACATTAAAGGCTTGGCAGCATCCCCCTAAGGTTAAAGATGTCATTCATGCAAAAAAGGTACTAATGCAACCTAAAACTATCATCCCTTCACATGTGAAACCCTTCAACTTGATGGAGTAAATCCTGATTCCACTAATTCACATTCATTTCTAAGGAAGGGGGACTAATTCTTTTATTGTGACTTTGACAAGCATTCCCTCCCATTTGAGTCCTAGCATTTTTAGTTGCATCCAGAACTTTTATCCCTCCTATTCCATCCCAATGACTCTAGCACTCATGGGTGGAGATAGAGATCACTTAGAACCCACCTCATGTAAATAGGTTTGAGAATAAAAGGTCCATAAAACTTTGATAATGGGGGTCTACTAAGTTTATAAAACACATTACTAAACATAATGCCATGGTTGTCTGATACTTCATCATGGCATGGATAAAATGCAAAGTTGTTATGTGAAGCATCTCCATAAACATCTTGAAGGAATTCACTGGGGATGCTATGGGCATGTCTTATGGTGGAGCCAAAGAATACAAAGATCAATCCAAGAATCAAAAATCCCTACAATGATTCTTAAAAATGAATGAATTTATGCAAACTGACAAGAAGGGCTTCCCCTACATGAACCTCCCATGTCACTGGCCAAAGATCTACCTTCAGGTCATGAGTTGCATGACTTTTGAAGGTAAGTATACCTTAATTTTTTCACATCACTTCCTACTCTTGAATCACTTCATTGGTTTTAAAATTAATTTTCCTTATGGCCTTCTCAAATACCTAGAAAGTACTATTTTACTCCACTAAGTTAATGATACAAACCCTATCCTCCATCAAGGTCTAATCATCCTACTCATCAAGCAAAATCAAACTCTTTTATATCATAAGGTCCCCCCTGGTGGATCTTCCTCTAAGGAGGACTCCCTAGAGGAGGACGCTCCTGAGGGATCCCAACAACCTCTTGAATGTTCCCCCTAGAATAGTTTATCCTAGTCCCCCCTGATGACCTACCCTTCAAACTATTATTTATCCCTAAAATAAAACCCATTGAAATTGGTTCTCCCATGCATTTACGTTGGAAGGGTAAGGCCATAATGATGGAGGATTTGGAAAAGAACAAAAAAAATTTATAAAATTTCAACTCAAGGATTCAATAGGAAAGATTCGGCCTGACAAAGCTTATACAGGATTGGAACAAACTCTACCAGGTGGCTAAGGCCACTATACAATATTTTGTCCACTCAGTTAAACACCCCAAATCCCCTATTATGAAATCCCCCAAGGTCCAAAAATATGCCCCCTATAAGGGGTTCCCCCTAAACAAACTCCTCTATAGGTGAAAGGTAAGAAGTAACCTAGAATGATCTTCCCTGGGGAGGCACAGAAGGCCCCAAGAATCAAACTCATACCAAGGTTTCAAAATACAAACCAACCATCCAATAAAAGGATAATAATGCTGTTGAAGATACTCAAGGGGAATTTCTCCTTAGAATAGTGTTTGTTTTTGTTTCTTGCTTTCATTTATAAGTACTTGTTTTGTTGTTGTCTTTTCAGCCCTGGTTGGCTTGTTTAAACTGATATAATTCACTTTTGTGGTTCCAAGTACCAATAAAATTTGGTTATTTACCATATTAAATAAAAAACATTAAAGGCTTTATCATTTTTAAATAACATAATTTGAGTGGTGAGGGAGTCAACCAAGTTTTATATTTCATTTATCTTTTCATTGTACGATTTTCAAAATAAAATAATGATTTGGTTTTAACATTTAAGTTGAAATTTTAAATCAATAATTTCATCATATTTTTCCATCAATTAGTGCTTAAGTTGATCAATTAAATAATCATTTATTTTTCAAATCCACATTATTTTTTATGTTTCCATAGTCCATCAGAGTGAATCATACATATTTTTAAGTAAAAGTTGTGTGAAGTATTTTTACTTGAAGTGTTTCAAATCATGACGTATGATTCATCATTAGGAATAAAATATTGTATTCCTAATGATGAATCACATGTCATGATACCAAACATATCAAGCAAATATTTTATTCTTGATGAAGAATCATAGGTCATGATTTGAAATGCATTAAGGAAAAAACACTTCACACAAATTATGCTTTATTCTTAATAATGAATCATAGGTAGAGATTCAAAATGTGTCAAGCAAAAACAATTCACACAACTTTTACCTAGAAACTTGTATGATTTAGCCACATTATTTTCAAATAATAATTTTATAATTGAAAAAATGATGAAAATTAAAGAGGAAATTATATAAATGTTAATTTACCAATATGAAAAACTTTAAATTAAAATTAAAAACTTAAATAAATAGCTTAAAATTTAAAAAACACTATAAGTAAATTAGTTTAAATGGTGGCATATATGAAGGAAAATACAAAAACAAATGCCTATGGATCTCATTCAACGTGAAAAAGAAAATAACTAAATGATTTTTATATGTTTTGATTTAAAAATTCACTAATATAAAACAACAAAGTGCTCTTGAATTTCACTTGGCAATAGAATTTTTTAAGTTCTTAGAAAGGAAAAAGAAAAAAATGAATTAGCATAAGGGAATATGTTACTTGGAAAAGTAGTCAAAGAAATAAAAAATAAGATACCATTTACCATTTTTTACTTAATTTAGATACAAAATCTTAATGTTTATAACATCTAAGTCTTGTACATTTGAAAAATATCAATCAAGGATTTACCCTTCAGTTCTAGACCTCCCTGATATTGAAATGATTGCATTCCCATCTCACTATGCCTAAATTATTATCTATTGGTCCAACTCATGTCATGATGATAACCCAAGTCTCTTGTACTATACAAAAATATTAAAACCTAATAAACATTCTTCTCTATAATTTTTAGATCCATACTTGTTTTCTATCCTTTTAGACAATACCAATGACAAAGGAACTCTACTACCAATGGTAGTATCTAAATCCTTATCTAGTGTCTAGTTAGAAAAATTAATCCAAATTTTAAATGTTTCAAAACCTATAGGTCAGCTTATTTATCTTATTCAACCATATTTTATGATATTTTCAAAAGGTTTGGTATAAATTGAAGTCTAAGCCTTCTCATTTTTCATCTAGAAAATACCAAGAAAACACCTACTAAAGCTAAATATATCAACTACACAACCAAGATATATTACCCTATTCATACCTATTTTCATATTAAACATAAGAGTAGTTTTACTAAAAGTTTGAACCATTCAAAGAGTATCTCATGAGTGATATTTGTCAAGTTACAAGCAATATCATTGCATGCATCATCATATAGTATATTTCACCCTTGTGTATACACTTTCCCACACATAGAGGAGAATTACATAAATCTAAGGT